>CATOUR010000108.1:4817265-6021581 GCA_951848785.1 Callosobruchus maculatus | reverse complement strand
AAAAAATTTATTGATGTACTTTTTGAACTTGTTACGCACATTTTTGCTATGATCAACATAAATATGTGTTTGAATCAAATTTTGTTAGACATATTACTTGCACAACACAGTGCAAATACTAAGTACAGGAGGCGGTGGACAATTCAAAAAATCAGTGGAAATTTGTGGATTCCATTTTTTAGACGGCATTTTATAACGTTTCGGGGCGGGTCCGGACCCCCTGGACTCCCCTAAATACGTGCCTGATGAGGTTTGTCCGTCAATATCAATCGCCATTATTTTTTTTTTAAATGTAATAGTTGGTCAATAAAACAAAATCCCTTCGTCCATTCAATTCATTCATTTTTAAGTTTTTTAATGTTAAAAAAGTAACTCAAACTCGTAATCACATTCTGTTTATCACTTGTGCAAAAAGCACATCAATAATTTTTTTGGTAAAAAAAATAATAAAAAAAAAGTTGGAAGGCCTGTGTTTCGAGCCAAAGAGCCTGAGATGCACTACCGGACTCTCTAACCACTGAGTCATCCTTTAATTGAGGAGATCTTTTCAACGAAACATATTTGATTAGGTACTGCTTACTTACTGGAATCTGTAATCTGAATTCAAACATTCAAAAATATATTTATTTCGATCGTAGACTTAATATCGAGCTGCAAACTTCATTCATCGTCTATGTTGCAACAAATATACACTAGTTACCAGCAAGTATTTTCACGATTCGCTAGGAACCTAGAATCTAGTATCGGAGTAGGACGTCGTTGGTCAAAGGAGCATCCCGACCGCCATGGTGACGTCACACGGCTCGGGAGTCGTCGGCGTGTTTTCGGTACTGGATCCAAAAACCCATTTTTATTTTGATATAACTTTTGAATTATTGCGAAAAAAAAGAAAACAAAAACAGTATTGTTATTAAACTTATATAATATATATCATATTATGATCTTTCAATTTATGACAAAAAAAAATTTATTCAAAACCTCAAGAAATGAGATTTCTTTAACGGTCAGTATCTTGATATTCCTAAACATTCCTTTTATATGTTACTGGAAAAAAATCACTCCTTTTCGTGAGTACTATATGCCCTGTGATGAAAAGTCCCAACTTAGGAAACACCCTGTATTTGCCTGTCCCTACTTATGGACTAAACCGTACCTGTAAGGCTACGTAGTCACCGAAGCCGATAGTAGTGAGAGTAACAAAGCAATAGTAGAAGCTATCGAAGTAAGTCCATCCTTCGTATCGTGAGAAGACAGCTGCTCCGGTGGTGATGATTATGGAAGACAGCATACCGGTGGCGAACATCAGATTCATCTCAGTCGCCTCCACTTTTTGACAGCTTAGGTATTTCTTTATTTGACGGATCACCACCGAAGCGAATTTGTTTAGGCGCTCGCCGATGCTTTGGAACATCACTAGGCCTAGAGGTATGCCAACCTGTAAAAATGAATTAAGAAAATCATAATCAATCACTATTATCCCAAAGAAACTGCGCTTTTACTTCCCACACCGATAGATGAGGGAACTATTGTGATCGCGAAATTTTTGGATTTTGAGATAATACACGTCACTTATTTCCATCGGTCTGTCTGGCTGTTCGGCTGTCTGTTTGTCAGGCTGTCTGTCTGTCTGTCTGTCGGTCTGTCTGTTGGCGTTCTTCTAGCCTCGTAATTTCAGTAGCCGCTACATGGATTGTTATTAAATTTGGGACGCGATATGCTGTGAGACCTTAGTACGTAATGTTGCTATGGTTTTTTTAAATCAGTGCATGGGCGGCGGAGTAATTAGAAAAAAAGACAAAAAACTGTTTTTTTGGCGTTTTGTTCTTTTTTTTTGGTGAGGGTGAAATTTGGGGCGGATGAGGGGTGGCGGGTTGCAAAACTGAAAAATTTGTTGTATTCATAACAGGCTGATCATTAACCTGTGAAAGAAAGACCTAGTGGCATATAACACCGGTCCGTCCGAACACTGCCTTGTCTATTACAGAAACCAACGAATTTTCTGATGTATACATACGAGTATTGCTTTAGATCGTTCACTATTGTGTAACGTTTAAATTACTGAATTGATGAATACGAGTGGTTGGCATCCTCAGAAGCTGTTACCTGTTCCGCATGTTCCGAGAAATTCATCGATGAAACTAAAAATGATTTTAATGAAATTTTGACTCAGTCTTTTACACAGTCTTATTACTTTGGTCAGGATGGAAAACGCGTATGGTTTTTACAAATCTTGTGTGTAGTGGCGTAGCAGCAATCAAAAAACTAAAATTATAAAAGATATATCAAGCGGCTAATAATATTAATTGTTGATGCCGCCTCAATTTAACAAAGAATAGATAAAACTTAGTTCTTACGTGTTTTAGGGGATCCTTATTTTTCTAAATTACTTTAGAAGGGGTAAAACTGGGATAGTTTGGCGGATAGAAGGTTTTGAAACTGAAAAATTTGTTGTACACACTTATTGCCCTGTAAAGGAAAGATATAATATTCTTTTCAGGTTTATCAGAATGCTGTCCTACCTTCATCATCATCATCATAGTCACAATGTCTTAACAGACATGTTGTGAACTCGTAAAATGCATTTACTCATTTCACGAGTTTGTCTTGGGATATCTTTAAGATCTTTAATGCAGTAGTTTCCCCATTTGCTTTCTGCATCCTCATGCCGTTGACCAGATGGTATCTATTGGTTCATCCGCCTTTAGAGGCAATTTCTCACCCCAAGGACAAGAAGGTGTCCTGACTCTCCTCAACTCGTCCACCCAAAGCTGTTGGTTGAGAAGAGGTTACTGCTTATACCGACAGTAGTTTCGGTTCCTTTTAGTCGCCTTTTACGACACGCAGGATATACGATGGGAGATATTCTAACCCGCCCCCACCTTAGACAAAGAATAATTTTTGAAGTGATTTTGTTTTAGATAATTCTGTAATGTGTGTAGCTCACCATTAAACTCATAGAAATAAAACTAGAAGTTTTAGGTAGGCCGTGGTAGAAATCGATAAAGTCTATGGTTTTTGAAAATTGTTTTAGTGGCGGTTAAACTAAATTAGCAAAGAAACAGTATAATATAAATGCCATTTATATTCTGTGTTTGGGTACTTTAGGGATCTTTGATCATTTTCTACTTTTTTTTCGGAGAGAATGGAGTTTATAGATCGATACTGTTAATGTGATAATACAGGGTGAGTTTTTAGTACCGGCTCGGTCGATAACTCCACTACTGTAGGAGACAGCCAAAAAAGTTGTATATCTCCAATATTCACAATAAATTTTGCTGTGCAACGAAATTTTGTGTCGTAGAACGGGTATGGAGATCTAGTTATTGTTTATACCTAGGCCAAGCATATTCTCGACCATGTTGGAAACTTCATAGTACGAACAACGTTGATATTCATTCCATGCTTTATTGATGTACCCAACTATGAACGAAATTCCTATGACCTAGTATCAACCACATTCAGTATACGTTCCATTATAGGTTTATATTTGGGCCTATTTAGGGCATTAACGACCACATTTTTAGCAATTATTTACCTGTGTCTAGACAATTAGCAGCAAAATAGGCTTTGTCTTTATGATCCAGAAAACTATCATTACCTATTTGTGACCTCTAAATTACGTTGATTTCATTCCCCACTTTGGGAAAAACAACGTCGAAAAGAGGTAAATTTGACTTGATGCAACAGAGTATGGGTCTAGCTTGGAAGTAAAAAAGAGGTAAATTTAACTTTAAATGCTTGTTGGGTACCTTCTACACTTTAAGTTAGGGCTGTATCGTGTAATCGAAAAATTTTTCGATTTTTTATGTTTTTGGGATGTTCTATGCCCACATCACGAATATATGTCATTTAATTCCCTCAAACTTGTCTGTCGGTCGGTATGTATGTCAGTATGTTTGTCCAATGTTGTACTTGCATAGTCTCAGTAATCACTGCACCAAATTTGATGAAATTTGGGGTCGGAGTAGTTTTTTGTAAGTCGGATCAGAGGCATCGGATTACCAAAAAAAGATTATAATAAATTGATTATCAGGAATATTATCACATACCGCACTGTGTAGCTCAGTGTGGGGAAAGATTAGCCGGTACCGTATCGTTACCGTTGCCCAGGGGACGCTCGAATGTCCGCAATACACACTTTTCGGGGAAAAAATAAAAGTAAAAAATAAAAAAAATAAAAATAAAAACAGAAAAATAAAAAAAATTAAAAATAAAAACAGAAAAATAAAAAAAATTAAAAATAAAAACAGAAAAATAAAAAAAATTAAAAATAAATAAAAAAATAAAAGAAACTAAAAATAAAAAATAAACAAATTAAAAAGCAAAAAATATGATAAAATTAAAAAAATTATATAAAACATTAATTGAATTGTAGCTAAGACACGATTAAATAAATAAAATCACATACCACAGCGTAACCGATGCAGAACGCTTTTCCTCCGGCAGTGACTGGCGTCGAGTGTCCATAACCGATCATAGCCAGTACAACTGTGGCAAAGTAAAAGGCTCCGGCGAACTTCCATTGTGGCCCGGCCTTGTGGGGTTTGTATTCGATGATGACCAGTTCAATCATGCGATAATCGTCATTCGAAATGTTGTATTTCCGTTTCAAAGCATTGGAAGACACTGAAAAATTGAGATAGATCAAACTTTGGATTTTGTTTTTATCATAATCAACGTGAGAAGCATGAACTAGCTGTTCGGCCGCCATCGATACGCTTCGTTGTCTTGCTGTCGGCCGAACAATAATAATTCAAGCTATGCTTTTAGCATGTATAGGGATTCATCAAGCCAAGTAGCTTGAGTTTTTCCTTAAATACTTGACTTGACTTGAAAGCTCCAGCTTTTGAAAATTTGATATTTGACTTGACTTGATTTTCGATCTGAACTACTTGACCTGATATCAAGTAAAATCAAACTACTTGATATTACTTGATATCGATCTGTAAAATGCGAATCGAAGCGTTAAAATAGGGGAATCACGACAGCAAGCAAGCACCCGATGACTTTAAAACTTTAAAGCCAACCGACACAGAATGATCATTAATCGAAAGAATTTGCTAGTACTTTAACGTTTTTAATAGTATTTCCATCATTTTTGCATGAATATGCTCCTCGATAGACTAGATTCGTGGGCTATGGAACTTGACAATAAACCTGATCGAGATGAAACCGATGAACAGATTATAAATAGTATTCAAGCGGCAAGGAACAGTACTGAAGATATTTTAGAATGGTGGAAAAGACACGAATGTATTTTTACAGACCTTGCCGCAATGGCCAAAGGCTTTTTGGCAACGCCAGCTTCTTCAGCTCCAGTTGAAAGGCAGTTCTCTAGAGCTACCTTAACTCTTATCAAAACAAAAAATCGATTAGGTGATAACTCCGTTAGAAGTCTTATGTGTCTCAAATCATGGGTGGCAAATGAGGATATACATTTTTTTTTACTTCTGTGTCATCGGCATCGATTGCTCTGGTCACTAGTCTCGTGTTTTGTGTAGGCATTGTTACTGTTTCCCGGCGCCACTCTAGGAATAGCACTGTTAATTAGAAGCCAACAGTGAAGGCTCAGGTGGAGATTCTTTGCTGAGCTTTTTTTATGGATATCTATTTTTGATTGAAAAAACCAGAAATAAATTTCCGCCTCTAACGAGAATCGAACCCGGTGCCTTCTGGTTACGAGCCCTCGACTCTAACCACTGAGCCAACCCACCCCCATTTGAGTTAGTTGTTTTTCTATGTATTACTGTCAGAATTCAGAATATTTCGTATTTTTATTTCACATTATTACATTCATTATTTAACTAAGTTTGTTGGAGTTTCCGTTTTTGAATGTTTTTTTTAATAAAAGATTACATCTTTATATACATAGACTTTTACTGTTATTGCGTTTTGGCAGTTAATCAGGTTAATGTTAAAAAATAATTATTTATTCAAGAAAAATCAAGTAGTTAGCTTGAAAAACTTGATTTTCAAGTTGCTTGATGTGTAACTCTTGACTTGAATTTCGAAAACAAATACTTGACTTGATCTTGACTTGATATCAAGTCAAGCCAAGTCAAGTAGCTTGAAAATCAAGTCAAGTCGTGAATCTCTAGCATGTACCAACGACAGACCACTGTGGCCTCCTTGTTAACATGCTTTTATTAGCTTCACCGCTAACTGTATGTTTGTTTGTAATCGATTCTTTTGTACTCGATTTTAACCCACTTTAAACAAATAAATTTAATTTAAACTTCGTACACTTATAAAGAACCGGTGACACTACAGTAACTTAATAAGTTTGTCGCAATATCCTGATCAGGATCACCAGAATTGCATAATTTTAGGGTGAACTTTATTTGAAGATTCTATACAGGATGTTCATTTGAAAACTTTCCACGGGTATATCGAAAACCACTGATTAAAGGAAAAAACGCCGAGACATATCAGAGGGGGACAATTTTTTACCCAAAAACTACTTCAATCCCTTGTAACCTCTGCCCCCAGAGTCATCCCCTTAAATTTTTTAAATGCCAAGGGATATTGAGTAATGTCTCGTTTCAAAGGTATGACGAAGTCTTTTATTTTTCCGTTTGATTTTTTAAAATCGGTCCATTCGATTTTGAGAATTAAAAAAATCTTTGTGCATTTTAATTTGTTCAAATAGAAAACAAAAACACACGAAAATATCACTTTTGCAATAGGTGTTCAAAATGTTGCGTTTTATGCCCCAAAAAATGAGATAGGCGATGTTTAAATTCCTGACAGACAGTTGCAAGAGCACGTTGTGGGATATCATGGCTGATGCTTGCAATGGTGCGTTAATGAAGGTCATTCAAACTTTCAGTTTGGGGACTAAACAAAATAAATTTTAAATAACACCATATAAAAAAGTCTAATGGCGTCAATTCAGGAAATCTAGCAGGTTCTATAGGTCCTCTTCACCCTATCCATTTATCTGGAAACGCGACATCTAGCCACTGCCGAATCGGAAGAACATAGTGACAAGGGCCGCCGTCTTGTTGGAAATATCTGCCGCATCAAGTATAGAGTTTCCATCCTCTACGATTTAGTTTTCAATGGTTTCAGTAACAAGCAGATTGATGGTGTTTCCCAGCATCCCCAAATAAATGACTTCATTTAAATTTCCATTAATAAACAATGACCCAATCACTTTGTTTCTTAAAATGCCTTCCCATAGCCCCATACATTAATTGTTTAGGTGTACTGGGTATGCCCTTGTATAAAAGAATGCGTATCTTCATTGCTCCAATACCTGCTTATTAACAAATTCAGTTAGATAAAATGTGCATCCATTAGTAATTCAGATACAGTGCCGTTCCTGGGGTCATACGCGCCCTGGTGCAAGCTAAAAGTTGCCGCCCTTTGCATAGCGAGATAAAATGGGGTGTAGATGGATTAGATCTAATGGGCCGGTTGTACAAATGCGGGTTTAGCACGAGCTTTGTTAAGCCTAAGCTTAGCTAAGCTCAGGCTTAAAGTCGACACCCGTTGTACAATCGTCGGCTTAGTTAAACCTGGTTGATAATGAAATTCACTACAGTTGGCATCAATGAAGCAATACGTACTGACATAATGATCTGAAAAAGTACCTTTTTTGGTTAGGCACTTATGACAGTTTGTGTCAAATTTTGGCTACGACCGTTTTTGTCTCTGTTCTTTCATTCGCTCTCTCTGTTAAATTAGACACAAATCTTTCAAAAAATTTGACCTAATAAAGTGACAAGCAATTTGAAGGTTCATCCTTGACAAATCATGTCATTTTTATACCAGGTTAGGTTTAGGGCCGGTTGTACAATGCAAGCTTAAGCTTCGGCTTAAGGTAAGCCGACGTTAAACCACGTCAGTAGCAAAATGTCCGTTGTACAATGCTGGCTTAACCCCCCACTCCAAGCTTAACACGAGCTTTCGTAAGCCGATGCTCAACGCGAGCTTAGCTGAGGTTTAAACCTAACCTGATATAAAAATGACCTGATTTGTCAAGGATGAACCTTCAAATTGCTTGTCACTTTATTAGGTCAAATTTTTTGGAAGATTTGTGTCTAATTTAACAAAGAGAATGTATGAAAGAACAGAGACAAAAAAGGTCGTTGCCAAAGTTTGACACAAAACGTCATAAGTGCCTAACCAAGAAAGGTAATTTTTCAGATCATTATGTCAGTACGTATTGCTTCATTGATGCCAACTGTAGTGAATTTCATTATCAACCAGGTTTAACTAAGCCGACGATTGTACAACGGGTGTCGACTTTAAGGCTGAGCTTAGCTAAGCTTAGGCTTAACAAAGGTCGTGCTAAGCCCGCATTTGTACAACCGGCCCTTAAACCTCAGCTAAGCTCGCGTTGAGCATCGGCTTACCTAAGCTCGTGTTAAGCTTGGAGTGGGGAGTTAAGCCAGCATTGTACAACGGATATTTTGCCACTGACGTAGTTTAACGTTGGCTTACCTTAAGCCGAAGCTTAAGCTTGCATTGTACAACCGGCCCAATATCAGTAAACTTGTATATTAATTGGGAATGCGGCAAATAAACGCAAAAGTGGACTTCAAACGAATCAACCGATTTAAAAAAATCAAACGTCAAAATAAAGGATTTCGACATACCTTTGAAACGAGATATTACTCGATACCCCTTGTCACTTAAAATGTTTAAGGGGATGACCCTGGGGGGCAGAGGGTACAAGGGGAAAGTAGTTTTTGGTTAAAAAATTGTCCCCCTTGACAAATCTTATTGATGTGTCTCCGCGTTGTTTCTTTTAATTTTTGGTTTTCGTTAAATCCATGGTGGAAAGTCTTCAAATGAACAACCATAGCAACCCGTTTAGAGGAACATGGTCGGCACAGTAGACTTAGAGGCCCGGCATGTTCTACAAAGATTATCGCAAAAATATCATATTCTTCTCAAAGGAAATTTCTAGAAGCCATTGAAATTCTAAAAATTTCAAATAATCTAAATCGGGACTGCAGTCTCTATGTACAGAATACCTGAAAATCATTGTTTATTGATAAGAATCCACAACATCTGCATCGATACCCACCCGGAAGTGAAGAATTTTCTAGGTTACTAGTACTTTGATATTCATACCTCTAAGTAGTTGATCCCTTCGCTCTTCTTCCTTGGACTCTAGAGCATCGAACACAGCGGCTCCAATCAGCAAGTAGGTAAAGGTGCACACGACAAGCGAAAGTGTCCTCACATTTTGTCTTTTCATCTCTACGCCATCGGGGGGAAGTTGTGTTGGGATGCCGCGTGATCATCTGACGACGCAGAGCGTCGCCGTCGTGCGGGAATCGATTGGCGTCGGCGTCGTTGCTGCCACGTCCCAGCATCCCGGAGACCAACTGGATTCGCGGACCAGTGCCGGAGGCGAAGGGCCAAAAAGTAATGGGTCTAACATACAGGGCTTTATTCCTTTATTATTCAATATTTTTGCATTACATCGTTATATGGCCATGCATTAACACCGTATCCCAGGACTAATCCCGAAATCGCGAAATGGTTAATGTTGGGCCCCTTTATCATCTTCGTACTGTACAAGCTACATCGTAGTACATCATATGATATCTGCTGTCAACCATCGACAAAAACATTCAAAATACCCGTTAGAGTAATCCGACCTTCTCCGTTTTCACAAGGAATTCCCGAAAGTGATAATGAAATAAGGTGGGCCACACACGTTTCAGTTATATTAACAATCAAACTTCAAACGTTGATTTCTCTGAAACAAATGCGAATTTCAGAATAATTCCATTTGATATCGGCTTCATATTCCGAAACCTAAGTGCGATTTCTTTGTTTGGAATTCGTCCTGAGACACGGTGTGTACCTAATATGCTACATCACACTTTATTCCTCCGTCCGCTCAAGTCTTCTTTTCCGCAGTAACCAAACGGTGAGCGCGACCAAGACCGTGTGGTGTGTGGTTGACGTCCGCAGGGGAACAGTGTAATTAATGTGTATTATAATATTTACCTATTTTCAGCGTACATATTTCGATATTCGGTTGGGTTAGTTGTATGCGATTATATTGTCGATTTGGGGCACCGAGTAACGTGTCTCCAACAACGAGTCGAACGCAACGTCTTGTTTATTTTTATGTGATAATCGCGGTTCATTTTCATTTGCGTATTCACTATGATCCCACACAGCACCCGATATACCTAGGACATCCTAAATGAAGCCGTATCGCCCAAATTCGGAATAGGACCAGAATGACATCGCTAGGTCATCTGTAGGCTATCCTAGGTTGTCCTAGGTTAGCCCTAGGATAACCTGTTTGGAATATCCTGCGGCAGGCAGGCATGCACATCCTTTGGGTATCCCGCTGGGCCGTCTAAGGATGACGGTTTTGGAAATCCTCAGCTTGTATACTATGAGGCGGTTCAAGGGATATCCCTTCAAGACCATACCCTTCTTTATACATTTGACATTTGACAGTGTTAACGTTAAAAAGAGTAAAGACGAAAGAGGTGAAAGGTGAAGGTGACTTGCAGCTTGCAGCAAAGTTGAGCAAAGCAAGCTAGCAGCTTGCAGTAGTTCCTGGATCATTTTTTTCACCGTTTGTCATATCTTCCATTCTTCCAATACCTTCACCATCTGTACCTGTGATTTGTACCATCCGACACGCCAAGGGCCCCCAAGTACAAACCACAAATTTGAAGTCAGATAATCATTCAGCAACCTGTTTATTTGCGCTAGGTGGGTGTAGAATTGTCCGAGTCAACATTCTATGGGAACATTAAAAAGGAAAAGGAAAGTTTAATGGCAAAACTTACGATCACGATATCTGGATAGGAATGGAAGAGAATGAGATTAGATTGAATTGTGTTAAACACTCAGATGGTAGCTCTATTGGATCTTTAGATGGTGATGGTGCTAGTGAAAAGTGTACCACATTAGCTAATCTGTGCCCAGAACAGTATAGTAATAGCCCAGAGGAGTATAGGAAAACAGTTCTAAAAAAATAATCCCGTTGTTTTCGAATAACCTAAGTGTTTCTCATAAGGTGACCCATGGCGGTCTGTACTGCTATCTTTTAGGACAACCTAAGAATTTACCTATGGGCTAACCTACGGCAGACTAAATGATGATGTTTTAGGCCAACCTGAGAATCTCCCTAGAGGCTTACCCACGGCGGTCTAATAAAGTCCCATCGGGATATTTATAGGCTGTCCCATGCCAGGTCGTCCAGGATATGGCTTTCCCTGGGACATTTTGCATATCCCTTTAAAGACAGCCTGGGATCATACAGTGGATATCAAATGCTGTGTGGGATGGAGCTCGCGACAGTGGAAGTTAATTCTGTGCAAAACCTTTAAAAAAATATTCTAACTTTTGAAGATAAACTTTTATAAAGAAAAAAGGAAGACCTAACTGGATCTTCAAATTAATTATAGTTCCCCACAAGTAAAACCCGGACTTATATAGAGTACTCAACCGGAATATTAATGAAAAATACGAGTGGATATGTGGATGTTCCCACACAAATAAATTATTTTGTTTTATGTGCCTAATTCTTAAGAAAGATGTCAACGCATGGAATAAATAATAAGGGTTGGATGATTTAAAACACATTGCGGAGAGGGCAAGGAAACACGAAAATTATATTTCGCGCATGATGCATGCATGGATTTTAGTGTTTTTGGAAAACAGAATATAAGTGAACAGTTGAACAGTGATTATCTATACACCGTGTCCCAGGACGAATCCCGAAAAAAGAAATCGCACTTGGGCTTCAGAATGTGAAGCCGATATTCAAAGGAATTATTCTGAATTTCGAATTTGTTACAGATAAATCAACGTTTGACGGTTGGTTGTAAAGATAACTGAAACGTGTGTGGCACACCTTATTTCACTTTGTTTGACTTTTGGGATTCCTTGCAAAAACGGAGAAAGTCGGATTACGCTAACGGGTATTATTAATGTTTTGTCGATTGTTTCCAGCAAATATCGGCTGGTTATATTGTTTGTACCCTACAAATATGATAAAGAGGCCCACACATTAACCATTTCGAGATCTAGTTAAGGGAATTTCAACTCATTTTCTGTTAAGAATAAACATATTGTAACATACTGTATGGTGTTGGTGTATTGACGGATGGGTGTTCTAGAATGTCTCGAATTCTCTAGATGGTTCGATGTAGTAGTTGTAGTTGAGAGAAGTTAAGTTGAGATAAGGTTAAGTGTTTCTGTATTGAGTAGTGAAGTAAAAACGTGAAAAGTGCCTGCAGTTTGATTAATTGGAGTACAGAAAAAGCGGCCATCGTGACAATATAATTTAAACATATATATGATAAGTCGTTGCCAGAAATCATCCCTTACAGTTTTCGGGATGTGTCCTGTGACACGGTGTATATTTTTTTTGTGCCCACCCTCATTGAGAACCCACGAGCCGCCACTGCAGTAACATACGAGGATATATCAGAATGTAACTTTTATCTCACGTCTTCATAAGTAAAATGTTTATGTACCTACTTACAGGTTCTTTTTTTCGTCTGAGGTTTCAGACTTCAGCTGCACGTATTAAAATAACTGTAAAATCCACTTCCCCCTAGTGTCCAATTTTTATAACATATTGCTCAGTTCACTTATCTACAAGATATACAGACTAATTAAACATACAGGGTCGGTTTTTAGTACCGGATCGGTCCATAACTCTACTACTGTAGAGGATAGTAAAAAACTTGTCGACATTAAAGCAAGATGATACTTTTTAACCTGTCAGGTAAAAAAAATAATTTTGGATCCACTACTTTTTGATATACAGTACGTCCATTAGACAACAATTTGGATATACAAATGGGTATAACTTTTAAAATACCCTGTATAATATGTTACAATACCCTATATTGTTAGAACGGAGATGATTAGTAGAATCTAAATATTGGAATATAGGGTGTCTCACTTAAACAACTATGTATGTTTGCATCACCACGTAGTAATGAATCAGTCACTCTGTTTTCGTTTGAACTTTATTTTGTTACGGGAATATCACGTGTCAAGGAAATTCAGGGACACCCTGTATATGTAAAGTACACGTCAGAAATATAAGGGCTGTTTACATTTTTTGTGCTCCTATCGAGTGCCGACACTACAAAGGACCCCTTAATCCTTCACAAGACACCCGACTGACGGGACAAATGACCGTTTTCCCTTTCGGCATTTTTTGCTGCGCTCTTATACGGTCATTAGTGTAGTCAAAATTGTATATGTCTGTGTATAATCAGATTTTAATATACAATAAATAGATCAATTTATTTTGTTTGTATCTATTGCAAATTGGTATTTTCGATTATTTTGATCTCCTACCACTTTCTGAATTATTATAATATATATTTTGTATGGATAATTACGGTTTTATCATTACTCAGGTCTACATAATAACGTAACTGCACTATAGAAGTGTCGACACTGATTGAAACCTGAAAAAATGTAAACAACTCATATATATCTGACTTCTACTTGTACAATACCTACTATATTCCATACATAATGGGCACCCTGTATAAGCTGTGCCGTTGTGCTCACTATTATGCATTATGCCCGGCCCTGACTATCTAGAGCGATCTCATATCATTATTTAGGTAATGGTTAATTATGCGTAAGTTACAATCCGGTATATCCGCAGATCTCCTTGGAAAGGTCTCCACCAACACCTGTTGAACAAAAGACATTTGCCGAAATTATTATTACGTGTGAATGTCGTATTGCGTGAAATCAACTGGTTTGATTTAGGTCTCGGTCTTGCCAATATAAAACCGGCCCTTAAGTTGGGTATAAAAATGCCATACAAAGTTTCTCGTACATCAGTAACAAGCAGTGTGTGGAATTTACAGTTCGTATCAAACGTCATTATACTTACATAAAAATGGCATTCAAGGTAAGTAATCTGATTTACATATTTCTTATTTTTTTGTCATAGTATGGTTCTAAAATATTTTGAATCATATACGCGAAAAATCTATAAATTATTACTAATAAACAAATTAAAATAGATTTTAAATATGCACATTTTTGAGAAAGAAGTGGACTAATATATGCTCAGAATCATATACCTTATTGTTAACTGTGATCACTTATATAGATTTTTGAATAAAAATTAAAGAAATCTGTATTTTAAATTCAGCAGCCTTTGTAATCATTAAAAGGCCTTCTTTATTAAAACCAGCTTTTCCATAAAGTTCTTAATGAAAACTTATAAATATATTATAATTATAACATAGATTAAGTTGCTTTCTGTGAACACTTATTTACCCTAGTATGTTTTTCCTACCTGGATTTTTCTTTTTTCCTACTTGGATTTTTCTTCATGAAACTAAAGCCTGTAATATCTTGAAGAAATTTTTGTTTGTTTTTGAGCACATATCGCACCATGGAAAATTAAATATCATCATGGTATTTTTGGGGTATATTTAAATATCAGTCAGCAACGTTTGTGTCGAGCATCAGGTTCGAAGTATTGTTCCTCTTTTTCGTATGATAAAAAGGATAATTATTTTATAAATTACCTTTGTAGAGATGCAATAACATGGAAGAAAAACATGAATATGGAACGATACTTCAAAGAAAGAGGATTTCCTGTACGCCCAAGTATGTACGTAGCGTTTATTGATAGTTTTCGAGTTATGTTTTTTTTTTGAAAATTTAGCGATTCTGCAGTTTTTCCAAGAAATCGTCAAAAAAACAAAAATGCTTTTTGGCTTTTATTTTTTCTGTAATTATACTCAGTATTAAGCCTATTTTAATATCCAATAAAGAAAATCTGTGCATCCGAACCATAATTAAGTACATCTTGGGCCCAAAATTTGAAATCGCTGTTTTTAGTCAGGAGACCAAAACTTTCAAAATAAAATTAAAAATACTTATTCCTGGTTTTGGAGCTCCAAACTAATCTTAAAAAAATTGCAAGGCATTAGACTTGATAAAGAAATAATATAGAAATTAGCATAATAAAGAAAAAATAGCACATATGGGAGCATTTCTAAGTTTTCAAAAAAAAAAAATCATAACTCGAAAACTATCGCTACACATACATGGGGGTGTTTTGGATAGGTCTCGGTACGGGCTATCTAAAAAAAAAAAAAAATGACCGTCACCCGATTGGCCACCCTGTCTATGCTGTTCCAGGAATTTTCAATAATTAAAAACTGCAAAAGTAGAGTACGAAAATTCATTTTCTGTCTCAGAACAATTCTACGAATTTTGCTAGAAGCGCCTACTGTGTCAAGATCAAACCGACTTCAAAACGTATCCCTAAATCAAAAAATATAGGTTCAGTTGGGAGTACTGGGTACTGTTGAAAAATACACTGCTTAAAGAAATTAATGGAACACTTTTCAAAATATCTGTAAAATTCTAACTTGTGTTTTATGGAGGTGAAAATGAAATAATTACACTACTAATAACGTCACAGAAATAATCCACATTATTTGTACTCTCTATTTAAGATACATTCACGATTTTAAACACTAGAAGAAATAAAGTGATCATGATAATATCCACATTTAGATTTTATATTGAAGTAGCCTCTGGCAGCTCCACTAGGAAAAGGCTTGACAGTTTTTTACAGGGTGTTTCCTAATTGAATGTCAATATTTATGGGAGCGATTTTTGGGTCCATTTTAAGAAGAAAACTTCATATGAATGTATGTCCTAAACGTCTTACCTTTTGAGATACAGGGTGATAAAGTTTTCAAAAATAAGTAATTTATTATTAGTATCTAACAATACCACTTCAGATATTTTTAACAAATTCGTCATACATGTACTATGAATCAAGAGACACTTTTTAATGTATCACTTTTTCTTAAACTTCCACCAGTGGCGTTCGTACGTAATTTCACCTGACTATTTTGATAGCCATTGATGGTACGCCACTGATTTCTCCTAAAATAAAGATTATTTTTGAAATCCCCACTCATTTCTAACCAAAGTTGACCACTCGATTTTTTTCAATCCGATGCACAGTTTTGGCTTAAAAAAATAAAAACCGTTTCTCTGCATGATCGCAATGTCATTATAATATGACCATATATCACCATGCAGAGACATTTACGTAGATTTGATTTTTTTAGATGAAACCCGTGCGTCGGACTAAAAAAATTCAAGAGACCAAATATGCTCATAATTGAATGCAGATTTCATTTTTTTTATTTTAAGAAAAGTCAGTGACGTGCCACTGACAGTCTGAATAATATTGGGTCGGCGCTGAGTCGAGAGTTTTTTGTGAAAACTGTAAAAAAATCTAGTCTTTAGTTATTAATTAGAGGCCACAATCACAGGACGCAAAATAATGTTGTTAGAAGACTGTTCTTTTTTAAATAATTTTACTTTTACACTTTTAATGAAATAACATAACATTCTTTTATATTATCTTATTTAAAAAAACAATACCTGCTCTAAATCATTTTAAGAAAATTATACATAAATCGGAAGTTGTGAAAAAAAAATAGAAACTAGATAAGTTGTTGAAAATTCTCCCCACCTTGAAGGGTACACGCTTCAGCTCTGTATTGTTGAATTGATTTTGTGTCAAAATGAGAGATCTTAGCGAGATAAAAGTAGCTCGTAGTGTAGCTTCAATTGAAAATGTTGTTAAAATCTGACAAGTCTCAAGAAATTTCACTCGCAGCCCTTCAATAATTAAGTGTGTGTATGATCGCTATAGGGTGACTTCGGGAATATAAAAGACTAGCCGGACAAGGTCGGAAGCGGAAAAGCACACGAGGTCAAGACCGGTATTTAGTAGTTTCTACTTTCTTTAAACGAACATCTACTGCCAAAAACCTACAAAACGCACTTAGACCACCAAGACGTGATTTCTGATCAAATAGTTAGGAACATATTTCTGGAGGCTGATTTAAGATCAATGCGACCAGTACGAAAACCTTTTTAACTCGAGCTCAAAATCGATTGAACTTCGCTCGTGATCATTTGCAATGACAGGTTAGACCATGGAAACGTATTCTTCACAGACGAATCAAGATTCCGTCTAACTTGTTGTGACGGTCGGGTACGTGTATACAGTCCATTTCACGTAAGAAGTTAACAGTGACGTCACACAATTGATGACGTACCGGCGTACATGGCGGATGACATTGCTTAGAGTCAGAGACGTAACAATTGTTTTCTCAATTTGAATTTGAATAATAATATAATGCAAAACATAAGTGCATTTCTTCACAACTCATGGCTTCGGCGACATTGGACATTGGGTAAATCCAAGGACGTTAAAACAATAGGGGGACACAGCATGTCACAGTCTATCCTGTATTAATGGTGAAGCCAAAATATTTACGTCTGCGCTTTCTTTTGTTTTCTGTGAAATTGTTGAAGTTGTCAAAATGCAGTGCAGTGCATTTTTCTGGGGTATCACAACAAAAAATAATAAATCACCATAAGTGGAATTGTATCTGTATACCGGGTGTCCCAGAATTTCCTTGACACGTGATATTTTCGCTTAATCCATGAAATCGTAAACATAAATTAATTAAAACACATGTGTGGAAAATATATTTTTTTATTTTCACGAATCAACTAATAAAAAAAATGTGACAACAAAACTAAGTGCAAAAACGTGGAAAAGTTTTATGGCTACATCGGGCCGCGCCAACCCCGTGTGCAGGGTGTGCCCCGCACACGGGCGCCAAAATTAACGATAAATTGCAGTAGGGGCATAAAAAGTAAGGCACTACGAAAATTAAATTCAAGTAAAGAATTTATTTTTCCAGGCAAAATTGTAGATTGAAATTTGAAAGAACTAGCTAGGGGTGGATTCCAGGGGTTTAAGTAAGAAAAAAATGGTTCATAAGCAAGGAATGATAGGTCATTTACTACCATTGAAACACCCACTTACTTTTCTTTTTTATCCGTTTTTGTTACAAAAATATCAGGCGTCAAACAAATCATCATTTCGTTTGTCTTATACTTATGATTTTACGGAAAAAATAAGTTTGCATATAAAATTAAAGGTACCACAATATTTTAAATAAAATGGGGATATCATTTAGGTAGGAAAACCTATGGGGTGCTATTTGAAAAAAAAATTTGGGGGTGAGTTTTAGGGGTTGATGTACAAAAAAAAATGTTTTGAATGCAAGGTATGATAGACCCTATAGTACCTTCAAAAGTACCACTCAGTACAGTTTTGTACCTATACCTTCGAATATTTACTTATGACATCAGGAGTATACTGTTTTGGTATTTTTTGAGGTTATAAAGACATCAGAAATCAAATTTATCATTGTAATTCGAAAAAGAATAATTTAATAAGTCACACAACCATTAGTAGCATCCGAAATATGTTAGCTAGGTACGCTTGAGTCGTACTTCCATTTAAAATAATAAAAATATATATATTACTAAATCACGTTTACAGATAAAAGTTTTATAAAGCCATACTCTGTTATGCTCAAAAGTAAAGACTATCATGAAGTAATTTTTATTGTAACAAACTGTACTGATAGAAATACATAAGTACCTAAGCATTGCATGTGCTCCGTTTGCAGTGGTTTAACCATTATTTTTGGCAAAGAAAATGATTACAACCTATTTCAAAGAAAAATATTAGTGGCTCGAAAATCAGTAGGTAAATTGGAAGTTACTACCCCACCTTATTAAATCATGTCAAATTAAGTGTATACATTTTTAAAGTAGCAGACAGGCAGTGAACAATTACGTGTTTTTCCTATAAACTTTAAAATTTTCATTAATATCAGTCTTCCCAATTATCGATATATCGACAGCCTTCACATAAAAAAATAGTAACTGTGGCAACAATTATTTTATTCATATTTGTACACAAATTAATATTCGTTTACACACATGTCATGTAACCAATAGTAATAAAAAATGTTTCTCTTATTTAAAAACAACTATTTAAGTATTTTTAATGTACATGTATATTTTAAATTTCATTTTAATTTTCGCAACATATAACGTATGTATATTAATTTAAATTACATAATGAGCTTGTGCCCCATTCTTTGTCATCCTACCATTATTTATTCAACAAAGCATATATTCTTCTAGTAGTCACAGTCACAGTAGGATTTATGTTGGGAAGCGTATAGCTTACATAGCTCTTACACTCGACTGCTTGGATCACTAAAAACAAAACAAAAAAGAAATATAAAAATTCAACATCAAATACATCATACGTCGATGTACTGCAAAAAGTGATAGGCCAAAAATCGACGATTTGACGTTTTTGGTACTAAACGACGATAAATGATTTTGTCCAAGTCAATACTCGAAAATTTTGCCAGTTTGGTTAACAGCTCGTTTTGACTAAGTCTAATATGTCCAATAAAGTAGCAGGTAAAATGATCAACTTAACTACATTGTGAGACATATCACGTAAAAGTAACCATCTTGACTATCACAGCTGGAATAAATCCCTCCCTGTAGATAAGAACAAGAAAAGCAATGCCCTGGAACCAAAATAGATCTGATTCAGTATTCTAGATTTAAATGTGATTGATTATGTTTATGTTTCTTATTTCAAGAAAATTGAAGTTTATTTGGACCAAGTCAGTATTAATATATTTTCCAACATCAAGTGTGACCAAGTCAGAAATATAGTCTAATTTCTTCAAGCTCTCTTTATAACTCGCAGTGAACATTTTTATGAGTTCTATGTTTTCTAAAAAACACGTTGAGTGATTTGTTACTTAAATTATGATTACTTTCAACAGCCATTTACGAGGAACTAGTTTTCTGACTTGGTCACCTTTTTGCAGTATACCAACATTATCAACGATTATTATAAACAATGGTACAGTATTATGGGAATAATTAGAAATATCAGTATAAATCATCGAATCTATTAAGTGTTGTTGAACGGCGAAAAATTGCAAATGTGCCAGATATGATGATTTACTAAATAAAACTGCTTCTACTGGTAGTACTGGTACTACTTAGTTCACATAGCTTTTACACTCATCCCCTTGGATTCCTAGAAGCACAGCAAAAAATTAAACATCAAATACGGGACATAAATAATGGCACACTATAGTAATAATACAGGTAGGTCATCAGAATTTGAAATAAAATTTTAGATTATTAATATTTTTAAAAAACACGAATTTGATATATTCTGGGATTTATTCCATAATGAATGAACGTATAATTTCATAAACTTTATATTTGTTAAAGAAGTTTTTTGACAGCTGCCACAGCACGACAGAAAACTGACTCAGTGGATGTAGAACTTTTATATTTCTTATCTAACTTATCTAACTCAATGAATATATAGCAAATAAGTGGTTGTAAAGTCAAATTGTATCTGTATATGACTATTATATTGAGCGTCTCTGTAAGGATTTTTGAAAAATTTCAAGTTCAGTATGGATGCCTTCAGTTGTGAAAGTCTTTCAACATTAATTTTTTTGTATGATCTTATGTTTTTACAAAAAAATACCCCAGCCCAATATTACATGTTCTGAAAGACTCTTTATGCTCAGTAGTATTTGTTATCATATAATAATCATGGACTTCAGAGATAATGAATCTCGTTATTTTTTTATCATATTATTAAGCCAAAAATCAGAATGAATAAAAGCACACAAAAAGACAAAGTAACGGAAAATGGACTTTCCTGTTGTATACAATGTAACACCAAAAAACCATCAAAAAGCCATACTGTGCTGACAACTTATATGTTTAATACAACTATAATTAAAAAAAAATACCTCTTAGGAGCTGGTTCAGCACAGATCGCTTCTTGAGAAGCACCAATAGCAGATAAGAAAGCTTCCTTCAAGGGGTAGTGGTACCTAAAAATTTAAATCATAATAAAATTATAATATTAAATACATAATTATAACTTGATAAAACAATTATAGATAAAACATTCTATTTGTGATAGTAACCATTTTGACCATGGAGACGAGACAGAAGAATTTAAAAGTAAAAATTTTTCCAAAAATAAAGATACTAGTGGTGAACAACAAAATACTGTTTAGCAATATGTTCAAAAAACAATTTTAGATAAAATATTCTATTTGTGATAGTATCCATTTGACCATGGAGACAGAAGAATTTGAAAGTAAAAATATTTCCAAAAATAAAGATATCAGTGATGAACAACAAAACAATATGTTCAAAAAATACTACACAGTAAAGTAATTTAGTGATTTAGTGATAAAAATTAGAACATCATAACATCATAAATAAACAGTTTAAGGCGCTATTAATTGTATGTAACTGCCTTTGTACATTTTTTCACATTGTTTTCAAAATATAATTGCATACTTTATGCTCCGAAGAAATGTATCTCTGCAAGCTGTTTACTGAGCAAATCTATGAATGAAATGCAAGTATATATATATATATCTCTAATAAAAAATATATTGTATGTATATTAAATATATAAATAACAGTTAAAAATCAGATCAAATACAGGCACACAGCAAAGAATCCTTGAAAACGCAGTATATTTCATATATTTTTACTAAATAAAAAAGGTACCTCTTTGCAGCTGGTTCATTACCACTACCTTCTTGAGAAGCACCAGTATTACATTTGTGTGCTACCTTCAAAGGATGGTCTCTATATAAGAATTGGAATTATGATTATCATTATGACTATATAATTATAACATTATAAAACAATAGATAAAACAGTCTGTTTGTGATATTGCCCATTTAGACAGTGGTCAGAATAATTTACGAGCAACAAAGTTTCAAAAAATTGAGATAGGTACAAGTGATGAAACACAAAATACTGTTCTGGGAAATGATTAAAAAACTATACACATTAAAATAATTATGTGATGAAAATTTAGAACAAAATAAATGATATTACTGTTAAACAGTAAAAAATTATTAATTTTATGGAATTATTTTTGTACATTTTTTTATTTATTTATTTTATTATATTCAAAAAATAAATTGCTCACTTTATGCCCTGAAAAAAATTATCTGAAAGCTGTTTCCTGAGCAAAAACTGTTGAGGATTGAGAACATTGAAGTATTTATATGTAACACAAAATATATTGCATATATATATTTCCCTTGAAAATAAAACAGCCTATAATTTATACTTAGTATATGATACTAAAAACTAAAGATCACCTTAAAATAACTAGTAAGAGTAACAGTTAAGGTCTTTCAACAGTTTATCAATTTAGGGTTACTATCACTTTTTACTAAACACTTGTACCTATTTTATCTTTTGCTCTAAAATAATTACACCTCATTATTCAAGTCACCAACTAGATTTTTTACTCACTATTCCTTCAAACCTCAAAGAAAAATTACATTACAAGTTTTACAACTTGTCTCAGCAAAAGTATACCCTTGACACTAAAAAAAGTTTCACCTGCACCTAGATGGCATATCGTAGCATTTCATAACTCCAATTAATTTTCCTGCATTAGAACCATAAAGTCTACAGTTCAGCAGCCTATCCACTTTGACACCATTATTTAGAATAATCAGACTAAAGACTGTGCTCACAGATATAATGGATTTTCTTGGATTATTTCCAACATAACAAAGATGTAAGAAAAACATGCTTCTTAGAATGTAACGTTGATTAAATTATATTTTTTGTTACTATATCAGATTCTAAATCCTACCTATAATGTTAAAGTCTAATTATTTATACATAGCTACTTACACTTTAAGCTGTTTTCTATCTTCTTCCTTGGTATACAAAGTAGGCACCACATTCTTTTTCAAACGCTTCTTTCCGGATAGTGTGGTTTCAAAGTCATCGTTAGTAAAATGTTCTGAGCAGACTTCTTTTAATTGTGGTAGGTCTGTGTCAGTCACTCCCATTACATCAAACCACTTCCTCCTCAGAACCATATCTTTGGTAATACTGAAAAATATGATTAATTATAGAAAAGCTCAAAAAAATGATACTTTAATTTATTTTATTTTGTTAAATATGAAAGTAACACTCAAGCTAGGTTTATTTATATGTAAGTATATATACAGATATGCATAGATTAAAAATATTCTATACCTATGGCAACAGTAGCAAACTGGATGAGGTGTTTAAGAATATGAAAGTAACACTCATCAGGCTAGGTGTGTTTATATATGTAGGTACAGTTGTGTATAATATGTGATATCGATATCACTTTCAAATTATCTAGGTAAAATAATATGACATTATAATTATATAATGCAGTACCAGCCCAATAAATGTAAACATACCAAAGTATTCCTACATGACAATAGGAGCAAACTGGAGGTGTTTAAAATAATTTCTAAAAATATGAAGCCCAACTTTACTGTTTATAGACACCTTATTTGAAAGATCCCATATGTACTGTATACTGTTATTTTCAAATGTACCCCAGCAGGTAGCACATAGGAATGAAATTAGAGGTTTTACAATACCATCAATTTTACTGCAGATGAATGTACGAATACACTTACCTGTAAAAGGTCAAGTTCGGGTGCCGATAATGCCATTTTTTGCATATGTAGCAGCGTCTACCCATGACTATTTTCGGATCGTCAGCCTGCTTTTGGGGCCTATCAGGTAATTAAGCACTGCAACACACTCAACACTACTCGAACACAAAACAGATACCTACGAATGTACGGTCTGTGTTACGATTATCTAGAATTTGAAATGTTGGAATTCACAACAGAAAAATTAATACTCGAACACAAAATAGATTCGAATAAGGTTTAACGGTTCTCAGGAATTTCAAATATATAATTGAAATTCAGATTTCACACCCGTTGACCTAACCCAACCCAAAAATTTTTTATCTATGCCCGTTGACGTTCCCTCCTGCGCCGCCCCGTCGCTAATGCGCAGTACAGGGTTGCCGGTGGAATAGCAAGAATTTCTCGCACCTTTGTCGAGTGGGTGGATCAACATAACCTCTTCGTTTAATGACGCGATGTTTGGGGCGAATTTGACCGTAAATCTACTTAGAAATTTGCCCAGTTTGGCAACCGTAGAAATCCCATGGCAACTAGCAATGAGAGCCAAGCGGCGTTGCCGGGTTGACATATGAAAATTTCTTCATACTGTCAAATATTGCAAAAGAGCGAAATTAGACTCTGATCCTAACGTTTTGCATATATAAAAATCATTACATCAATTCACTGTTCATAAATATATTATATTATTATATTAAATATGATATTTTGTGTTCATAAGCTTGCTTTGTTTCGCCGATGTTTTGTGTTCATAAGCTTGCTTGTTTTCTTAGTTTTACTTAGAAAAATGCCTAGTTTGGCAACTTTGCAATGCGCTTAGAATGTGACTATGCGGCTTCAACGCGAAAAGTAAATAGCTGCGTCCCCCTATTGTTTTAACGTCCTTGGGTAAATCGTAAAACCACACAAAATCAAAAACAAACCGCACACAATAACTCGCATACAAACTGTTACCAAACGCAAATCCAGTAGCGTAACTTCAAATTCGGGCCCCCCCCCGCAAGATACTTCCCGGGGCCCCCCTGCAAGAAATTTTCCGTGGCCTCTTTTTTTCATATTTTATGTATATATACAGGGTGAGTCCTAAGTTGATTATTTTCTAAACTGTGTATACACAACTTTTTCAAATAACTTTTATCCCAAAACTGCAAAATAAGCGTGATACAGAATCAAACAAAGTAAGTCTAAACCCTGGTCTGGACTTGTATATTTAGACGTACAAAGATTCCCTATATGTTTAGTTTTTTGCTTGAAATTTTGTTTTATCATCATCAGTTTAAGTTGGTAAATTCTAAAATTTGCGTTTATAATAATTTGTCGATTTTAGGAATTACCAATTTAAAATTAACAAATTTAAACAGAAAGTGACTACTGCATCATCTGACAGGTGCAATGCTTGCCAATAGATAAAAATCAGAACAAAAAGCTAAACATAAACAGATTAGGATAGGTAGGCCTTGATACACAAGCCTAGATTTACATTTTTCATTTTGGATCTCGCTTATTTTTCAGTTTTCTGAAACAAATTATATGAAAAACTAGTTTATTTCAACGATTTCTACACACGGTTAAAAAAGTATCATTTTAGGACTCTCCCTTATAATATTAAAGAAAAAACCTTGGGGCTGTGGCCAAAATTTTGAAAAGATACACGGGTTACTGCATAAAGAAGACTGCCCAGCTTTCCGCAATGTTTATTGCCATCTTCGGGGCTTTACGTTGATGTTTGCTCGAAAAAAAAAAACAAATGTGCATTGAGTCACAGATTTTCAAATGCAATTCACAAACAAAAAAAACGCCAAACAATTTTTGGCTTATTTAACTCGGTGTCTTCCACAACACAGATCACAGAAACAACCAACACATAGGTGTAAAATATAAACTAAACAACGACCTTCACATGTTTAAATCACCCGAAAAATTAGAAAATTCGTGGATTGAAAACACGTGTTTTTCGATTTAAATTTTTTTAGAAGGTCGTTGTTTAGTTTGCATTTTACACCTTTGTGTTGGTTGTTTGTGTGACCTGTGTTGTGAAAGACACCGCGCTAAATTAGGCGAAAACATTTTGACGTATGTCTTACCGTATTTTTCTATTTACTGCAGATACTGTGCCGATTTTCAGGGTTTAGTTTAAAATGTAATATTGTCCCACTTTTTCAATGTTAGGTATGTATGGGTTCATAGGTATTTTTTATAAAAAATACTAACATACAAGGAAAGCGATCTTTTAGTTTAGTTTAGTATCTACTACTCGTTTAGTATCTACTTTCTTGTTACACAAAGGATGGCGCTTGGGGACCCTTGGCCTCCAAGGCTACGGGGCCCCCAAAACGATGGGGTCCCCCCGCAGCTGCGGGCCCTTAGTTACGCCACTGCGCAAATCAATTTATCCCACGCTACTGCATGGCAGTCGACCAGCTGATTATAGGTCTGTTTTTACAGAGAATCACAAACCAGTCAGAGCCAATCAGTATTCCCCATTGCAGTTGTCAAACTATTTCTGATTAGTACTGACCAATCAAATTGACGCTGACTAGTTTGTGATTGCTGTAAAAACAGACCTAATGTGTACACAGCGCAGCTATGACGTCACTGTTTTATTCTTACGTGAAATGGACTCTACAGAAGTCCTAATGCATGTTACTCTGCTACCAAAGTACAAGAAGTATCCAGATTTGGAGACAAATTGGTTCGCAGATCGAACACTAGATATCAGATTGACTTTAAGAAATCCATGCATGAAGTCGTGAAGAAATCTTCAATGTAAAACGGCTCTATAATAATATTTTTTTCCAGCTTGTAGTCCTGTTGGCCACCATCGCCTATGCCAGCGCCGGCAATATTCCATTGGCGTACACGTCATACGCTGCCCCCGCTTTAGCCCTGCCCGCTGCCCCTGCAGCCCTTTCAGTCGCCACCCCGGCAGCCCTCACATCGCAATCGTCTAACATCTACCGTAGCTTCGGCAACCTTGGACAGGTAATGTACATTTGAAAACTTCCTACCCCGGATTTATCGAAAACCGCTGATTAAAAAAAAACCCCGCGTCACATAATAAAGTTTGTCATGTAGGACAACTTATTAACCAAAAACTACTTCACCCCCTTGTAACCTGTGCCCGCCCGGGTCATTTCCTTAAAAAAATTTAAATGATAAGGGACATCGAGTAAAATCTCGTTTCAAAGGTATGGCGAAGTCCTTTATTTTGTCGTTAGATTTAAATATCACTTTTTATTGCAATAAGCGTTGTGTCCAAACAAATGATATAGGCAGTTGCAAAAGCATGTTGTGGGATATAATGGCTGCTTTTAATGAAGCCTTGGCAACAACACTGACAAAGAAGCCTCACGTTGGCTTACCACTGTGGAAATGTAGAGTCACCTAATAGTCGAATCACCTCCCGTTAAGCTTTTGGGGATCAAAATTAACAATAACATGTTCTGGCACGACCACGTCGTCAATATTGCTAAAACGGCATCCCAGAAGCTTAGAGTTTTGTTCCTCTGTAGAAAGCTGTATACACCAGAGCAACTAATGCTGCTCTACAAGCCACAGATCCAACCATCGTTGGAGTATTGCTCCCATGTGTGGGGATGCGCTCCGAAGCATTATCTAAAGCTTCTGGACACTATCCAGAAGAGAGCAATATTAGACTAATTGATACGCCTAACCTCACAAAGGACCTCCACAGCCTGGAACGTCGAAAAAGTGTGGCTGACCTGTCCCGTACCCGTTTTAAAGATTCTATCAGGAAAGATGTTCCCTACTCCCCGACCCAGTCTTCTCCAGCATTTCTTCTTTTGGAGAACTTCGATGCTGTGGAATGAGCTGTCGGGGGATTTGTTTCCCAACGGCTACAACCTGCAGCGTTTCAAATCTAACATTCACCGATACTTATCCTCTCGCAGCGCTTCTACAGCGCCATAGGCTTTCACCTGCGGGAGGCTGACCATAAAAAAAGGTCAACTTCACCCCCTTATACCCTCTGCCCCCAAGGTGCATCCCCTTAGAAATTTTAAATGTATCGAGTAATATCTCGTTTGAAAGGCATATCGAAATACTTTATTTTGGTGTTTGATTTTTTTTTAAATCGGTCGATTCGTTTTCGAGAAAATTAGAAAAATCTTTATGTATCTTAATTTGTTCAAATAGAAAACAAAAACAGACTAAAATATTACTTTTCAAAGTATTCAAAATGTTGGTAGCGTACAGGCACGTATCCAGAATTTGGTTTTGGGGGGATCCAGATTATGCGTGTCACTTGGTTGACCTTTCAGGGGGGTCCAGATTAGAGTTGCCACCTAATTTGCGGGGGGGGGGGGGGGGGTGCGAATTTGTGGATTCCATTTTTTAGACGGCATTTTATAACGTTTCGGGGGGTCCGGACCCCCTGGACCCCCCTCTAAATACGTGCCTGCTAGTGTAGGTAGCGATGCGTTCCTAAATGTCGTACGTTTTTATAAGCCCAAATATGACTTTAGGCAGCTCTGCAGATAATAGAGAAATGAGAAATGTTATTCTTTTAGGAGAACAGAACTTTTTGATAGCGTTCTTTGACTTAATCCGCGATAAAATTCTGATTTTAGTAATAATCTCAAACCAACCCCTAACTGGTGCACTGTAGAATGGAAACTGATCGCACACGAAAAATGTAAAGATCAAAATCGTGGAAAAATGTATTGTCCCTATTATGTTATTAATTTGAACTTTTTTTCGATAACACCTCAAAAGCGTCATGAAGCAGTTTTCACCCCCCCCCCCCCTTCACCCTCCAGCGATAACTGACAGAGGTCGCAAATTGAATCATATTTTTTTTATAACTGAGCAGACCGCGCAGGCAGAGCCTAAATACCAGAGTACAGCGGCTGCTGTGAAAGGGTCATGTTAGGGGAAGTTTGTTAACGCGGGATTTAAATGAACCAATACCCGCAGGCCCAATAAATACATCTTTTGGCAGTCCATTCCAAGCCTTGCACACCCTGGGAATAAATGTGCGGTTGCACCGCTCAGTTATTGATGTATGAAGAACGACCGTCTTAGGATGAGATGCAGCGGTCGCACGGGTACATCTGATAGGAGCGGTGAGCGGCGGAACGATAGAGGATAGCTCACAGGAGCAGATTCCGTTGGAATATCGATAGAAGTGTGAGAGGTCACCAACAACACGCCGGTGAGAAAGTGGCTGGAGGTGGCGCGTTAAGGTACGGTCGCCAATTAGTCGAATTGCCCTTCTCTGGACGGCATCTAGTAGAGACAGGGTAGTAGGGGCAGCAGCTCCCCAGACATGAGAGCAATACTCCAGGCAAGGTCTTATCTGGGCTTTATATAGCATGAGGGGGTTACATGGTGAGAAATACTTTCTGGCTCTAAATAGGTACCCAAGCTTTTTACCAGCAGCTTTTGCAATTGACGCGACGTGTTCGTGCCAGATCAGATTTTCTGTAATGTTGACTCCTAACAGCTTGAATGAGTGACTCCTGGGCAGAGCCCGGTTGTTCATTAGAACCTGGTGTTGGCTTGGGCACTTCTTGTTTGATAGCGTACAATACTGGGTCTTGGAGGCATTAAATTTAACTATATTCTTAAGCCCCCAAGCGGTAATGGTATCGAGAATTAAACAATGCTGAGGTAGTATAACCTCCACTAAAAGTATGCCCAAATACGATATTGTTCGTAACAGCACATATCGGTACAAGGTAGCGACGTGTTCCTAAATGTCGTATTTTAAAAAAGACAAATTCGCGGGTTTTGGCAGCTGCAGATAATAAAAAATGAGAAGATATTTTTCTTTTAGGGAAAATATTACATAATTCTTTGATAAAGTTCTTCGTCCTAAACCGCGATGAAATTCTGATTTCAGTGAAAATCACAAGTTTGGGCACTGTGGGACGAAAATTATTGGTCGCACACAAGAACTATGCAGAATTTTGTTCTCTCCATAAATCATTTTCCTCACCCCCATCCCACCTCTCGAGCGGCAACCCCGAGGTCGCAAAGTCAGGTGTAGATTCAGGGGACCAATGCCTATCATCCCACCAAATTTCATTTCTTTCCGATCTTCTGCGCTCAAAAGCCTTTTTTAGCATGTAACGATTGGCCTAAAAGCAAATAAGCTGCTTTTTTCACGTCCAAAACTCTTTGACTCTTTGAAAAGCGTTGTCTCTCTCTTTAAAAATCAGTTTCAAGGTACCTACTAATAATGCTTGTTCTTGAAATATTGACTTAAATTGATTTCGCTTATGAGATGACCAAATCCAGGCCCGTAGCCAGGATTTCACTAGCTTAATCATCTATCTGACCTGCCGGAGGAGGGGGGGGGGGAGAAGGTAGAAACCGGAAACAGTCAGGTATCACCAACAACGTCCTCCTGAAGGACGTCTTGCGAATCAGGAGTAGGACGTCACTGGGTATCATAGGCTCATCTGATGGTCAATGGTAGTACAGTGGAACAAGTATCGTCATACCAATATCTGGGGTGTATTGTAAATGAGGCATGAGACCCGAAGAAAGAAGTAAGATGCCGCATTGAACAGGCCAGAAAGGCATTTATGAGTAAGCGAAGATTTTTCATAAAGTCGGATCTCAGCCTAAAACTTCGGATACGCATGGTCAGATGCTACATTTTCTCGGTTCTGCTGTACGAATGTGAGAGTTGGATTCTAGATACTACATTAAAATCGACGCCTTTGAAATGTACATTTATCGCCGTATACTCAGAATATCATGGGTTCAAAGAATAACGAACGTTGAAGTCCTTAATCGTATGAAGAAACAAAAAGAACTGATTATAGAAGGAAAAGTCCAAGGTAAAAGATCTGTCGGCAGACGACAAAACTCTTGGTTGAAAGACATCCGAAGATGGTTTGGTTGCTCATCGCTTGACATTTTTCGCATGGCCGTATCTAGGACTACTTTAGCTGTTTGGATCGCCAACCTTTGAAAGGAGACGGCGTCATAAGAAGAAGAAGGGTATCATCAGCAAAAAGGGGGAGGGGCGGTTAGGTTTCCGTTTCTCAAACATCCTGGATGAGCAGTAAAGAAGCGTCACCATTAGAGCAAAAAAGTTTTGTGGATCCTATCCGCTATAAAAAAACCGAACAGCTGTCGTCTCTACCTAGGGGGAACCTGTTGAGTATTTAAAATATTCAAAGTCTGTTTTTATCTACATACCCCCCAAGCACCTAGGGGGCTTGAGTTCGATATATATTTGCTGGCTATTGTCCATTCCTTTACATCATAAAGTAAACTATATCAAATATAGAATAACCAAACGATATGAATATAATAATGCATGTGTTTTAATGGTGTTTATATTTTACAAGGACCTAACTCAAAAGATATTCATAATACCCTACTACCCTACTTGGGTGTAAAGGTGAAACATAAAATTTATGTCTCTTCTGAATTTTAAGCAAAAACTGTATGCAACATTATGCTCGTATGTGTACATAAATCAACTGTTTCAGAATTTTCTTATTCATCAACTCCAAAACAAGGAAATTTCGCATAAACTGCAAATTGGTACATCTAGCTTTTCAACGATGTATCACTAGTTAGTAGTACTATTAGAAACACTTAGAACTTAGTGGTTACCTAGAAACCCTAGAATTTTTGTTCAAATTTGTTTCGATCCCTTGATCATTTTACCTAATTAATCATCATCTCCAAACTGAATTTGTGGTTCTTGGGTTTTTAGGCCGGCATCGTTTAGCGTTAAGGCTGGACGCTTCCCGACCACGAGTGGATGGCATCTTCAGAAGCTATTTCACTTCGACGACTTCCAAAATACTGGAAGCCTTAACGCTAAACGACGCCGGCCAAAAAACCCAAGCAGCACAGATTTATTAAACGATGGCCGTGGAAGCCTTACACAGTACATCTCCAAACTTTATTGAGACGGTTCCTTCTAAGCTCATAGTCTAGTGATTGTAGCATAAAAGTTTCAACAGTTTAGAAATATATAAATCACAAAGACATTTTGTAACCTTCGCCCCTCCCCACTGGCAACGTGCCTGACCAAACCTAAAACCTTTTGTTATTTTAGGTATCAACCTACTCAAAGACAATCGACACCCCTTACTCCAGCGTGTCCAAGGCTGACGTGAGGGTGTCCAACCCAGGAGTCCGCCTAGCCACCCATCACACCACCTACGCTGCTCCAGGAGTAGCTGTCCATGCTGCCCCAGCAACAATCGCCCACGCACCCCTTTTGGGGGTAGCTTACTCCGCAGCCCCGGCTGTTTCGCACATCGCCTACACCTCTGGGTTCGCCAACTATGCTTTCTAAAACGACTGATATCAATGTACTGATTATTTTTTAAGAAATAAAGTTTTTTCTAAAGCTTAGATTGATTTTTTACTTCTCAATTCAATGTATCGCAATGAACTGAACTATCCCTGAACTTATTTAAAAAAAATAATTTTTTTATCACTTACTTTCCACACCGATAGGTGAGAGGAGTATTGTGATCGCGATTTTGAGTTAATACGCTTTTTGGGTGTTTAAAAAATGTGGAAAATGTATTCAAAAGTTTTAATTATTTCTTACCATATTGGATTTTTGACACCTACATATGTGGGGATTGATTTGAAGCTTTTTAAATTGTTTTAGGGGCTAAACTTATGGATAATTGTAGTAGTTTGAAAAAAAAATTTTCTTCTCATACATCAAGTATTATTTTAATAACAATAATAGCCATCTTATTCGTTCATTGTTTACATGCCATTGTTACATTGGTATAAGGAAAAGCTGAAGTTCAGCTGTTGCTCAGTAGAACGGCTGGACTTCCCTTAACCCTGGTCACATAAAGAATAAAACAAAGAAAATACAGAAAATAATAGGAAACAGACTTAAAACTAGTATACAATTGTTAACATAAAACAGTTATGTCTGTGAGGCTGAGATTAGTATATAAAAGATACAAACAGGGTGAGTCCTATGTTTATACTTTTTTATCTGTGTATAGAAGTCGTTAAAATAAACAACTATTCCAAATAACGTTTTTCACAAAACTGAAAAATAAGCGAGATACAGAATATAAAAGTATATCTTGGCTTGTGTATCAAGACGTATGTAGTCTGTATATGTTTACTTCAACGACGATTTACTTTTTTGCTCGGATTTTTGTCAAATCGATTAGGCATTGTACCTGTCAGATAGTTTAGATTGTTTAACGTTATTAATTTTAAATTGGTAGATTACCAAAGTGGTACACTGTTATGAAACAACTTTTAGAATTCACCAATTTAAAATGAACTATGATAAACTGAAAGTAACTAGTGCAGAGCAGAAGCCCTGATTTACCTTTTTTGACTCTGTACCTCAAAATTTCTCAGTTTTCGGAAAAAATGTATTTGAAAAATTTGTTTATTTTAACGACTACTATATACAGTTTAAAAAAAGTATATACTTAGGACTCACGACTCACCGTGTATAAGTTGAATTGAAGTTGAAATGATGTAGAGAAAATAGAAAGAAGACAAGACAATACAGAAAGGTAAAAAGAGAAATAAAAGCATTTGAGAAAAATTACATAAATATCTAGATAAGTATGTGTCAAAATAACAGAGGTAACCATAACAGGGTATTACAGAATCATTTTCATAGGTAAGATCTTTTTCATTAAAAATACTTAGTTGGTGTCGTTAGTAATAGTTAGGTGTTATTCAACTTTTATTTTAGTTGATTAACAAAAGTGCGATTTAAAATGACCAAAATTTAAGGATATTATTTGATATTAGGTAAAAAGCAATTTTGTTTTGTACGTTTTACTTTATGTTATTCCTCAAATAATACTTGAAATAAATCGTAATAGGCTCCAATTAATATTACTTTAAAATAGAATAAATTATTTATTTGAAATAATGTATGTTGATCTATTAATTATTAGCTCATATATATAAATAGGGTGCTCCTAATAATGAAATACAGCAAATCTACAGATTCTTTGTGTTAAAATACAGATATTTAACCAAACTTACCTCAGTGCAAAATTTGATAATAACCCTGAACAAAAGGTAATTATCATTTTGTTTTTGCGTAATAAGGCATCAACAGGATAACTAACGGCACGAAATTCTAAACTGTGGGGTTTTCGGGGCAAGAAATTCAAATCTGTTCTTATTTCGGATGCCACTTGTAAAGGACGCCATTGAGCTTCTTTAAAATGATGTGACTTTCTATATCATGGTATATGTAAAGTGTAAATTTTGAAGGTTATGTTTTTTCAAGCCTTTTTACGTGTAAAAGGTATACTTGCTAAATGTCGCTCCTAGTAAGAGTGTTCATATATCTGCTTATCAATTAGTCAGTCACAGTCAAATTTCCAAATGTAATTTATTTTTTGATTGATTTAATTGCCTGTAATTAAATCAGTGTCAGTTTCAACAGCAAACGCTACACACTTAGTTACTATCAGCAAGCACTAGCAAATTTTGACAGTAACTAAGTGTACGTTTTTTGTGGCATCTGAATTTAATCACAGCCTACTCTGAAAAAATGTTTGGAAATTTGACCAATTATTGATAAGCAGATATCTCGAAAACGGTTACACGGAGCCACATTTACAAAGTACATCTTTTTCACGTAGACATTCTCAAAACAGCATAATCTTCTTAACACTGATATACAGTGACATAATAAAGTTTAAATCGCCTTAATGTAAAGTTTATTCAAAACTATAAGTGACAGTTCGGCATTAGCTTATCTTTATCGTAATCTTTTAATAACCACTTAACTGCTTACTGTTTGGGAAAAACTGATAGCGCGGTCAACGTCCAATAGAAAAACGGACGGAAATGCCAAGGCGAGTTGACGAGGTCAGGGCAGTAGTGAGTTTTCCATTCATCAGTTTGTAATGTTTGTTTTCGTGCGATTATGGCTTTCTGGCGTCCATTCGATGTTCCTGAGGATCAAAATGCGATCATATATAGAGACTATTTGATGATGTGTACCAGAGTCGAAATGATTATGAATCTCCGAAAAAAGACGAACTGAGAGGAAAGCAGCAACGAAGACCCCTGGTTTGCGCTATTATTTGCCTGTGGAAACACAGCAGATTGTATTAGACATGTTTAAAAAGTTATTTGAAGAGAATCAACATAAGAAGGTAGGCGTAATCAAAAGAATATGTTCAACGATTCAGTTATAACACTTATACGAAAGAATGAATATTTTATAAATAAACTCTGGCCAAAATGTGTAAAACATCTTGAAAAGGTTGAAGATAGATAGAGACAATCGTGGATAACTGTCGAAATTGTGATCATCATCATTAACAGTGGCAGTAATTAGAACAAATTCCATATCGCAGATATAATTTCCCACATAAAAAAAGTATGTACAATGTACATACAATGGATATCAAATCAATGGATATGTATATCCACAAATGGAGCAAGAATGTCCAATGGATGTCAAATAGACATCAAAAAAATATACATTGCATGTACGTTTGTCGCGAACTTTCACATCCATGGCATATCCATAGAATGTACATATGGACGTCTAATGTACATGCATAGTATCTACACTGTACATACAATGGATACGTATATCCACAAATGGAGCATGAACGTCTAATGGATGTAAAATATATATAGTCCCATCATTCCATTAAGGAACATAGGGCCTCTACAAACTGACGCCAGTCTGATCTATTATTTGCAAGCGCTTTTATCTCTCTCCATGTCTTGCCCATTCTTCTTGCCTCATCTGTAACCGTTCTTCTCCAGGTCACCTTTGGTCTTCCTATGTGTCTGCTACCCTGGGGGTTCCAGTCTAACGCCGTTCTAGCTACAGATTCTTCCGTTCCTCTTCGCAGAATGTGACCTATCCAATTCCACTTTCTCTGTCTGATTTCCGTCCCTACATTCTTAAACCCTGATATTTTCCACAAGTCCTGGTTCGAGATTGTCCTTGGCCAAAAAATCCGTAGGACCCTCCTTAGACATCTGTTAATGAAAACCTGGAGTTTTTGCTCATTGGCTTTTGTGCTTTTCCATGTTTCGCATCCATACAATAACACTGATTTCAAGTTGCTATTGAAAATGCGCAATTTAGTTCTGATTGAGTACGTGGTAGATTTCCAGACTTTGTTAAGGGACCCAAATGCTCTTCTTGCTTTTAGTAGACGCTGCTGAATATCTTGATCTGTCCCTCCTGTGTTATTAACTATGCTGCCTAGATATTCAAAGTAGTCGACTCTTTCTATCGCTTCGTTGTAGAGCAGAACAGGTTCCTGGTTGACTATATTAATCCGCATTTCTTTGGTCTTCTTCACATTTACTCTTAGTCCCATTTTTGCTGCCTCTGTTTTAAGGACTTCAATCTTTCTTTTCGTGTCTTGGATATTGTGCGATATTAGGCAGATGTCATCTGCGTAATCCAGATCTTGAAGGCTGCCCATCAGTCCCCATCTAATGCCTCCTCGGCCATCACATACCTTTCTCATTAAGCAGTCTAGCACTATGTTAAATAGCAAAGGCGAAAGTACACATCCCTGCTTCACACCACGCTTGATACTAATTCTTTCACCTTTATGTCCCTTGTGAAGAACCTGGCTTGTGGCATCCTTGTATAGCTCTTTCACGATAATGGATGTAAAATAAATATAAAAAAATTACATTTCATGTACGTTTGTCGCGAATTTACACATCCATGGTATATCCATTAAATGTACATTCATGTACTTTTAATGCACATGGATAGTGTATGAAAGTTCAATGTAGAGGCAGTAAGATAAACAAACTTTATGCTTTCATTATGTATTGTTATTAATTCAATTTCTAATTACAATAATAATACTTGGCAAAATCGATTACTGTGATTGTCATCCTTTTTCTGTTGAATGGCATGTCTAAAATCACAAAGAAATCAGGGTTATAAAATTTTGTAGGTGGTTTGTTCCGCTTATAACTTACAGTCAGGCGCTGCATGTGAGTGTTATCAGTAGTGAGATGATAAGCAATATTGCACAATATTTCACTCAATCAGGTAATCAGGCACAACCAGTATATGATACATAGACCAACATCTTATGTATATTCACATATGGATATACCTACATGAACATACATAGTATATTACACTAGTGTATATCATTTTTCATATGTACATTTAACGTCCTATGAATATTCAAAATATACATGTTCAAACTGGAATATCTAATGTACATTCTATGGATGTATATATCCATATAGTGTTATGTGGGTTAGCTGGTAGGTACTCGTTCTTCCGAGGGGTTGACCCTGAAACCATACTTGGCGCCAGCTAAACAGCTACCGATTAAATCGGAAGTGAGTTTGCTAGCCAAATATGGCTCAAAAGTTGACATATAGCGCCTGAAAGCACATTTCTTAAATTATTAAATTCTATTCATACATTAAAGAAGAAGAGAGCGAAGCTGTACACTGGTTGGTGGTACACATTTTTTAATATGAGTAATATGATGATATATTATTGTGTGTTCAAATTGGATATTACTGTTCCCATTCTATTTCATAATATTATATGACTTAAAATAGCAATAATACCATTGAAATACTATTCAGCTGGCTTTATTCGTCCGCTCATTTATATTATACAGGATGTCTCGAAAGTCGCGCACATAATTATTAATCAAGGGAGAAAAATATTGAGAGCCCAAAAATCCATGTTTAGAATTTTTTGATTAAGCAGTTAATTAGTAATTAATTAATGAAGGTGGCCAATCAGACGCGTTCTACATAGATTGAGCTGTTTGCGAGTCTCGGTCTCACGTCTCCTACTGCTTCCACACTCACCCTCTATATAGTACGTGCCTGATTGGCTACTTTTATTAATTAACTACTTAATTAAAAAATTCTAAACATGGATTTTTGAGCTCAGAATATTTTTCCCTTTTGATCCCAGCAATTATGTCCGCGACTCAAGACACCTTGTATAACCGGAAGTGAAGCTAGTATGATTTCTACAACCTCTGTTACCGAACGGTCAACTATGAGTGTGCTTCCAAACGTTCAAAAGGTGAATATAGTTAATCCTGAGAGATCATCCCAATATCTCGTCCGGTGACCCTTCACCTTATGCAAAAGAGGCAGGCTTTACATGCGGCATAAAGGCCTACATTAAACGTATCGATACTCTCAGAAAAACAAAAATTAATCAATCAGTTACAGCTGAAATATTATAACTCATACGATAAAATAATACACCAAAAAACAAAAACGATCACCACCTATATAAAATTTTTCCTAGTCCGAACCAGTGAGTTTCCCGGCACGGTAAAGTGGATTGACTTTGTAATCTCTAATCTCATCAAAGGGCGAACCGCTGTGTCTTAAAATTTTGGATAAAGTTTATAATAAGTGGCGCCCTCTACAAGTTGCCTCAAAAAACTTCCGAGTTCCCCATTTCGTGCCGTTACGTCATCCGGTTGACGGATTATTGAGCAAAAACAAAATGATAATTACAACTTCGGTTATTAACAACTTTTGCATCGAAGTTTGGTTTAATCTCAATATTTTTACCCAAGTAATCTGGTTTTGTTGTGTACCGGCACGAATAACGGAGCACTTGAGATTTTATGATTAATTTTTTTAAATATAATTTTTGTAATGTTTCATTGACCTAAATACTTACCCACAAGCGAAACATCAATTTTTAATTAATTTCTAACAACAATCAACCGTTTATTTGAAAAAGAAAACTGGATTTAATATGAACTGTACTAAAATGGAAATTGTATAATTGTACCACTCAAAACTGCATAGTTGGCCATGGGTTTTTTATTGTTTTTAATAAATTTGGCAGACGTTTGTCAAAGTTTTCCTGTACTTAGCAAGTCGTTTATTAGTTTTGCTGCGTTTATTTGAGCTAAAAATGCTTGCTGTTAGTCCCCAAACCGCGGCTGTTGTGGTTGCGTTGATTCAAGATGGAAGAATATGTTGCCCAACGTTATCATCCCGTATCAAATAGCACTGTGCACCGTATTTATACAGGTTTTTTGGAATTTGGATGTTACACTAGACGACTTGGAACTGGCCCCAACGAAGGACTAACGCTCATGATGATCATTTCATCATCTTACAAAGTCTAAGAGATCGTTATGCTACAGCCATGGAAGTCACAAATCGACTTCATCACGTCCGAAATACCAATAATGTGAGCGAATGTACCGTTTGACGAAGACTTGGTAAAGCCAATCTTGGTAGTCATAGACCCGCTACAGGTCCAGAGCTTCTTAGACGTCGTCGTGTAGCGCGACTTCAATTTGCGAGAAATCATGAACACTGAGGTGAAAATGAATGGGGGCGTATTTTGTTTACTGGTGAGTCCAGATTTAGCCTGCGGTCTCCAGATGGTCGAGAAAGGGTATGGCGAAGATCACGAGAACATTCTGCTGAATGTACCTTTAGTCCTAGGGTAGGCTACCAAGGGGCTTCACTTTATGGTGTGAGCTGGAATTTCTCTAGAGGCACGCACAGAGTTGTACATCATTCCAAGAGGGTCTATAACTACTGTCAGGTACATTGATGAAATTCTGCAAGATTTTGTTGTTCCTTTTTAGTGGAAATAATTTTATTCTGATGCATGATAATGCCAGACCCTACACCGCGAGAATGACTCAACAATACTTAAACGGTGTAGACATTGATGCCTTGGAGTGGCCAGATGCGAATCCAATTGAGCATGCCTGGGACATGCTTGGGCGAAGGATACGAAGTCGTGTTTCTATTCCTTTAACCTTAAATGAATGGCAGCAGGCTCTCACTCTTTTAGAGGAATGGACCTTATTCCCCAAGAAGACATTCGTCATTTGATTTTAGGTATAGCAAGAAGAGTGCAAGCAATCATTCAGGCACGCGGAGACAACACTCGTGATCAAAAATGCCCCTGCCCAGTTTTTGTCATCAATAGGTTTCATTTAAGGTCATTTTAGCAAACTATCAATTTATGTCTTTTTGTCGTAAGAACCGAGTTTTTTTTCAAATAATGGTTGATCAATGTCAGAAATTACTTAAAACGTGTTGCTTTATTTGTGTATAAGTTGAAATAATAAAACATCACCAAACAATAAAAAAAAGGAATTATATATAGGTAAATGTAAAGTGCTCCGTTTTTCGTGGAGGTGAGTGTATGATCATTTTTTAAGGTAGTTTTGGTTTGGTGCGAAAAAAGTAGTTTCGGTCGGACTCAACGACGTCATACTGATAGACTACGCATCCAAGGCAAATTGTTTGTCGGCATTCCAAACATTGGGAATGTCAAGGGAATATTTACAAGCAACGACGTCATTGTTTACAAGTTACATCGCAGCATGCCAAGTTGACAATCATTTGGAATGAATTTTCAGAAAAATGTATGGAACGTATGTTGTAAAAAAGTAAAAATATGATTGTGGCTTGCTTATCTGTAATAGAAAAAGTACTCTGAAGATACTCTTTTGTAAAACACGTTTAATTTTGCAATTCTGTCAAGAATTAACGCCATTTTTATATTTTACAAACATTGCTGCATGCACCAAGCATGCCCTAATGCACAACTGGCAACGTCGGGTGTGTCTATGTCAATACAGCTGATGTTCCCCCCTTCCGTCGCACCGCCAGAAACGCTTACAAACATTCGGTATACAAAGCGTAGTCTATCAGTATGACGTCGTTGGTCGGACTCTAGTTTTTATTTCTGCGTTCTCTGAGTATTTCTTCTAAAGCAAAGTTTCTGATTGTATTATCTGTCCTTCTAACTCCACAAATTGGACACTGTTCGATATTGACATAGCAGTCGGAACAAAAAGAATGTCCGGTGGAGCACAAATATATTTTCTCACCTAAATCATTAAAACATATAGGACATTCAATACCACTTGATCGCGATGCATTGGATTCTTTTTTTGAGTATATCTTGATATCGTAGGATACATGATCGTCTAGGAATTTGCACTCGTTAGTCAAAAAAGTCCCGCCTCCATTTCTATGGCCTGGCTTATCACAAGACAGGTCCACACAATTTAGGCAATGCCTGGTATCAATGTACTCGCCAATATCATCACAATCTAAATTTAAGGATATTATTTGATATTAGGTAAAAAGCAATTTTGTTTTGTACGTTTTACTTTATGTTATTCCTCAAATAATACTTGAAATAAATCGTAATAGGCTCCAATTAATATTACTTTAAAATAGAATAAATTATTTATTTGAAATAATGTATGTTGATCTATTAATTATTAGCTCATATATATAAATAGGGTGCTCCTAATAATGAAATACAGCAAATCTACAGATTCTTTGTGTTAAAATACAGATATTTAACCAAACTTACCTCAGTGCAAAATTTGATAATAACCCTGAACAAAAGGTAATTATCATTTTGTTTTTGCGTAATAATGCATCAACAGGATAACTAACGGCACGAAATTCTAAACTGTGGGGTTTTCGGGGCAAGAAATTCAAATCTGTTCTTATTTCGGATGCCACTTGTAAAGGACGCCATTGAGCTTCTTTAAAATGATGTGACTTTCTATATCATGGTATATGTAAAGTGTAAATTTTGAAGGTTATGTTTTTTCAAGCCTTTTTACGTGTAAAAGGTATACTTGCTAAATGTCGCTCCTAGTAAGAGTGTTCATATATCTGCTTATCAATTAGTCAGTCACAGTCAAATTTCCAAATGTAATTTATTTTTTGATTGATTTAATTGCCTGTAATTAAATCAGTGTCAGTTTCAACAGCAAACGCTACACACTTAGTTACTATCAGCAAGCACTAGCAAATTTTGACAGTAACTAAGTGTACGTTTTTTGTGGCATCTGAATTTAATCACAGCCTACTCTGAAAAAATGTTTGGAAATTTGACCAATTATTGATAAGCAGATATCTCGAAAACGGTTACACGGAGCCACATTTACAAAGTACATCTTTTTCACGTAGACATTCTCAAAACAGCATAATCTTCTTAACACTGATATACAGTGACATAATAAAGTTTAAATCGCCTTAATGTAAAGTTTATTCAAAACTATAAGTGACAGTTCGGCATTAGCTTATCTTTATCGTAATCTTTTAATAACCACTTAACTGCTTACTGTTTGGGAAAAACTGATAGCGCGGTCAACGTCCAATAGAAAAACGGACGGAAATGCCAAGGCGAGTTGACGAGGTCAGGGCAGTAGTGAGTTTTCCATTCATCAGTTTGTAATGTTTGTTTTCGTGCGATTATGGCTTTCTGGCGTCCATTCGATGTTCCTGAGGATCAAAATGCGATCATATATAGAGACTATTTGATGATGTGTACCAGAGTCGAAATGATTATGAATCTCCGAAAAAAGACGAACTGAGAGGAAAGCAGCAACGAAGACCCCTGGTTTGCGCTATTATTTGCCTGTGGAAACACAGCAGATTGTATTAGACATGTTTAAAAAGTTATTTGAAGAGAATCAACATAAGAAGGTAGGCGTAATCAAAAGAATATGTTCAACGATTCAGTTATAACACTTATACGAAAGAATGAATATTTTATAAATAAACTCTGGCCAAAATGTGTAAAACATCTTGAAAAGGTTGAAGATAGATAGAGACAATCGTGGATAACTGTCGAAATTGTGATCATCATCATTAACAGTGGCAGTAATTAGAACAAATTCCATATCGCAGATATAATTTCCCACATAAAAAAAGTATGTACAATGTACATACAATGGATATCAAATCAATGGATATGTATATCCACAAATGGAGCAAGAATGTCCAATGGATGTCAAATAGACATCAAAAAAATATACATTGCATGTACGTTTGTCGCGAACTTTCACATCCATGGCATATCCATAGAATGTACATATGGACGTCTAATGTACATGCATAGTATCTACACTGTACATACAATGGATACGTATATCCACAAATGGAGCATGAACGTCTAATGGATGTAAAATATATATAGTCCCATCATTCCATTAAGGAACATAGGGCCTCTACAAACTGACGCCAGTCTGATCTATTATTTGCAAGCGCTTTTATCTCTCTCCATGTCTTGCCCATTCTTCTTGCCTCATCTGTAACCGTTCTTCTCCAGGTCACCTTTGGTCTTCCTATGTGTCTGCTACCCTGGGGGTTCCAGTCTAACGCCGTTCTAGCTACAGATTCTTCCGTTCCTCTTCGCAGAATGTGACCTATCCAATTCCACTTTCTCTGTCTGATTTCCGTCCCTACATTCTTAAACCCTGATATTTTCCACAAGTCCTGGTTCGAGATTGTCCTTGGCCAAAAAATCCGTAGGACCCTCCTTAGACATCTGTTAATGAAAACCTGGAGTTTTTGCTCATTGGCTTTTGTGCTTTTCCATGTTTCGCATCCATACAATAACACTGATTTCAAGTTGCTATTGAAAATGCGCAATTTAGTTCTGATTGAGTACGTGGTAGATTTCCAGACTTTGTTAAGGGACCCAAATGCTCTTCTTGCTTTTAGTAGACGCTGCTGAATATCTTGATCTGTCCCTCCTGTGTTATTAACTATGCTGCCTAGATATTCAAAGTAGTCGACTCTTTCTATCGCTTCGTTGTAGAGCAGAACAGGTTCCTGGTTGACTATATTAATCCGCATTTCTTTGGTCTTCTTCACATTTACTCTTAGTCCCATTTTTGCTGCCTCTGTTTTAAGGACTTCAATCTTTCTTTTCGTGTCTTGGATATTGTGCGATATTAGGCAGATGTCATCTGCGTAATCCAGATCTTGAAGGCTGCCCATCAGTCCCCATCTAATGCCTCCTCGGCCATCACATACCTTTCTCATTAAGCAGTCTAGCACTATGTTAAATAGCAAAGGCGAAAGTACACATCCCTGCTTCACACCACGCTTGATACTAATTCTTTCACCTTTATGTCCCTTGTGAAGAACCTGGCTTGTGGCATCCTTGTATAGCTCTTTCACGATAATGGATGTAAAATAAATATAAAAAAATTACATTTCATGTACGTTTGTCGCGAATTTACACATCCATGGTATATCCATTAAATGTACATTCATGTACTTTTAATGCACATGGATAGTGTATGAAAGTTCAATGTAGAGGCAGTAAGATAAACAAACTTTATGCTTTCATTATGTATTGTTATTAATTCAATTTCTAATTACAATAATAATACTTGGCAAAATCGATTACTGTGATTGTCATCCTTTTTCTGTTGAATGGCATGTCTAAAATCACAAAGAAATCAGGGTTATAAAATTTTGTAGGTGGTTTGTTCCGCTTATAACTTACAGTCAGGCGCTGCATGTGAGTGTTATCAGTAGTGAGATGATAAGCAATATTGCACAATATTTCACTCAATCAGGTAATCAGGCACAACCAGTATATGATACATAGACCAACATCTTATGTATATTCACATATGGATATACCTACATGAACATACATAGTATATTACACTAGTGTATATCATTTTTCATATGTACATTTAACGTCCTATGAATATTCAAAATATACATGTTCAAACTGGAATATCTAATGTACATTCTATGGATGTATATATCCATATAGTGTTATGTGGGTTAGCTGGTAGGTACTCGTTCTTCCGAGGGGTTGACCCTGAAACCATACTTGGCGCCAGCTAAACAGCTACCGATTAAATCGGAAGTGAGTTTGCTAGCCAAATATGGCTCAAAAGTTGACATATAGCGCCTGAAAGCACATTTCTTAAATTATTAAATTCTATTCATACATTAAAGAAGAAGAGAGCGAAGCTGTACACTGGTTGGTGGTACACATTTTTTAATATGAGTAATATGATGATATATTATTGTGTGTTCAAATTGGATATTACTGTTCCCATTCTATTTCATAATATTATATGACTTAAAATAGCAATAATACCATTGAAATACTATTCAGCTGGCTTTATTCGTCCGCTCATTTATATTATACAGGATGTCTCGAAAGTCGCGCACATAATTATTAATCAAGGGAGAAAAATATTGAGAGCCCAAAAATCCATGTTTAGAATTTTTTGATTAAGCAGTTAATTAGTAATTAATTAATGAAGGTGGCCAATCAGACGCGTTCTACATAGATTGAGCTGTTTGCGAGTCTCGGTCTCACGTCTCCTACTGCTTCCACACTCACCCTCTATATAGTACGTGCCTGATTGGCTACTTTTATTAATTAACTACTTAATTAAAAAATTCTAAACATGGATTTTTGAGCTCAGAATATTTTTCCCTTTTGATCCCAGCAATTATGTCCGCGACTCAAGACACCTTGTATAACCGGAAGTGAAGCTAGTATGATTTCTACAACCTCTGTTACCGAACGGTCAACTATGAGTGTGCTTCCAAACGTTCAAAAGGTGAATATAGTTAATCCTGAGAGATCATCCCAATATCTCGTCCGGTGACCCTTCACCTTATGCAAAAGAGGCAGGCTTTACATGCGGCATAAAGGCCTACATTAAACGTATCGATACTCTCAGAAAAACAAAAATTAATCAATCAGTTACAGCTGAAATATTATAACTCATACGATAAAATAATACACCAAAAAACAAAAACGATCACCACCTATATAAAATTTTTCCTAGTCCGAACCAGTGAGTTTCCCGGCACGGTAAAGTGGATTGACTTTGTAATCTCTAATCTCATCAAAGGGCGAACCGCTGTGTCTTAAAATTTTGGATAAAGTTTATAATAAGTGGCGCCCTCTACAAGTTGCCTCAAAAAACTTCCGAGTTCCCCATTTCGTGCCGTTACGTCATCCGGTTGACGGATTATTGAGCAAAAACAAAATGATAATTACAACTTCGGTTATTAACAACTTTTGCATCGAAGTTTGGTTTAATCTCAATATTTTTACCCAAGTAATCTGGTTTTGTTGTGTACCGGCACGAATAACGGAGCACTTGAGATTTTATGATTAATTTTTTTAAATATAATTTTTGTAATGTTTCATTGACCTAAATACTTACCCACAAGCGAAACATCAATTTTTAATTAATTTCTAACAACAATCAACCGTTTATTTGAAAAAGAAAACTGGATTTAATATGAACTGTACTAAAATGGAAATTGTATAATTGTACCACTCAAAACTGCATAGTTGGCCATGGGTTTTTTATTGTTTTTAATAAATTTGGCAGACGTTTGTCAAAGTTTTCCTGTACTTAGCAAGTCGTTTATTAGTTTTGCTGCGTTTATTTGAGCTAAAAATGCTTGCTGTTAGTCCCCAAACCGCGGCTGTTGTGGTTGCGTTGATTCAAGATGGAAGAATATGTTGCCCAACGTTATCATCCCGTATCAAATAGCACTGTGCACCGTATTTATACAGGTTTTTTGGAATTTGGATGTTACACTAGACGACTTGGAACTGGCCCCAACGAAGGACTAACGCTCATGATGATCATTTCATCATCTTACAAAGTCTAAGAGATCGTTATGCTACAGCCATGGAAGTCACAAATCGACTTCATCACGTCCGAAATACCAATAATGTGAGCGAATGTACCGTTTGACGAAGACTTGGTAAAGCCAATCTTGGTAGTCATAGACCCGCTACAGGTCCAGAGCTTCTTAGACGTCGTCGTGTAGCGCGACTTCAATTTGCGAGAAATCATGAACACTGAGGTGAAAATGAATGGGGGCGTATTTTGTTTACTGGTGAGTCCAGATTTAGCCTGCGGTCTCCAGATGGTCGAGAAAGGGTATGGCGAAGATCACGAGAACATTCTGCTGAATGTACCTTTAGTCCTAGGGTAGGCTACCAAGGGGCTTCACTTTATGGTGTGAGCTGGAATTTCTCTAGAGGCACGCACAGAGTTGTACATCATTCCAAGAGGGTCTATAACTACTGTCAGGTACATTGATGAAATTCTGCAAGATTTTGTTGTTCCTTTTTAGTGGAAATAATTTTATTCTGATGCATGATAATGCCAGACCCTACACCGCGAGAATGACTCAACAATACTTAAACGGTGTAGACATTGATGCCTTGGAGTGGCCAGATGCGAATCCAATTGAGCATGCCTGGGACATGCTTGGGCGAAGGATACGAAGTCGTGTTTCTATTCCTTTAACCTTAAATGAATGGCAGCAGGCTCTCACTCTTTTAGAGGAATGGACCTTATTCCCCAAGAAGACATTCGTCATTTGATTTTAGGTATAGCAAGAAGAGTGCAAGCAATCATTCAGGCACGCGGAGACAACACTCGTGATCAAAAATGCCCCTGCCCAGTTTTTGTCATCAATAGGTTTCATTTAAGGTCATTTTAGCAAACTATCAATTTATGTCTTTTTGTCGTAAGAACCGAGTTTTTTTTCAAATAATGGTTGATCAATGTCAGAAATTACTTAAAACGTGTTGCTTTATTTGTGTATAAGTTGAAATAATAAAACATCACCAAACAATAAAAAAAAGGAATTATATATAGGTAAATGTAAAGTGCTCCGTTTTTCGTGGAGGTGAGTGTATGATCATTTTTTAAGGTAGTTTTGGTTTGGTGCGAAAAAAGTAGTTTCGGTCGGACTCAACGACGTCATACTGATAGACTACGCATCCAAGGCAAATTGTTTGTCGGCATTCCAAACATTGGGAATGTCAAGGGAATATTTACAAGCAACGACGTCATTGTTTACAAGTTACATCGCAGCATGCCAAGTTGACAATCATTTGGAATGAATTTTCAGAAAAATGTATGGAACGTATGTTGTAAAAAAGTAAAAATATGATTGTGGCTTGCTTATCTGTAATAGAAAAAGTACTCTGAAGATACTCTTTTGTAAAACACGTTTAATTTTGCAATTCTGTCAAGAATTAACGCCATTTTTATATTTTACAAACATTGCTGCATGCACCAAGCATGCCCTAATGCACAACTGGCAACGTCGGGTGTGTCTATGTCAATACAGCTGATGTTCCCCCCTTCCGTCGCACCGCCAGAAACGCTTACAAACATTCGGTATACAAAGCGTAGTCTATCAGTATGACGTCGTTGGTCGGACTCTAGTTTTTATTTCTGCGTTCTCTGAGTATTTCTTCTAAAGCAAAGTTTCTGATTGTATTATCTGTCCTTCTAACTCCACAAATTGGACACTGTTCGATATTGACATAGCAGTCGGAACAAAAAGAATGTCCGGTGGAGCACAAATATATTTTCTCACCTAAATCATTAAAACATATAGGACATTCAATACCACTTGATCGCGATGCATTGGATTCTTTTTTTGAGTATATCTTGATATCGTAGGATACATGATCGTCTAGGAATTTGCACTCGTTAGTCAAAAAAGTCCCGCCTCCATTTCTATGGCCTGGCTTATCACAAGACAGGTCCACACAATTTAGGCAATGCCTGGTATCAATGTACTCGCCAATATCATCACAATCTAATTTGAATATTTCGTTAACTTTAGAAAAAGGATGAACAGTAACTTCACATTCTAAATTAGAACGGTTTTCTGTACTAGGGATACAAAAGACTTCGAATTTGAGCGGATACCTACATTTTATGAATACTAAAAAAATAATGCCTTTATATAATATACAATGCAAGTTTGTACTGGGGCTTTCACTTGGACGTATAATGCCACTGTGAAATGTTTTATTGTGCAACACATGCACATCTTTAAAATGAGATTTGAAGTCTATAGGTTGACATCGAAAAAAACAACGACTGAATGGGCATGAGAAATCCCGGTGAGGACAGAATTGTTCGTGCATCTTCACAGTCCCCCACTTCAGTTGTTTTTCGCAAGGCTTGAAGACACATGGAAATGTCAAGTGTTCTGCGATGACTGCATAAAGCGTACATTGCTCTGCTCGTGGATAACATCGCCCGCATGCATATTGTTCCACAAGTCCTACAAGAATAATGTTTTTGTATCTTACTTGTCAAGGTGCGTGAATAGCGGAAGCTACGACATATAGATATATCCTTGTTCTACACCTTTTTCAGCTGTTTTTTTCCAAAGCTTCAAGTTATAATTCAAAATGGTCAGCTTAATTTCACACTCCATCAGTTGCAGTTTCAAATAGTTAGGTGAATATCTAAACTGAAATGTTATACCCCCCCCCCCCCATTACTCCTGTTCCAAAAGTTCAAAATTCTGAGTTATCAATGAATATTCATTGCTGTGGAGTACTTATCCGCACGAAGTATGTAAAATACATATACAGTACGGGAAGCAGTGAATCTTTTCAGTACTTATTTTCCCACAGACAGTGTATAGGAAATAGCTTGTTGTTCTGTCAGTGTTCTTTTGAGTCTGTGGGTAACATTTTCGGGTGGTTTCGGGTGGGATAACCCTCTTATAAATATACACGATTGGCAAGAACATCTCTGGGCAAGATTGAATCTAGAGTGCGAACTCTCCAATGCGACCAAGATAGAAGGTACCGGGACACCGGGTGTTTCCTCATACCCATCCCTCTTATCTTTCTAATTTGAAGAGATAGAAAAACAGTTTTTATATGATAGTTTTATAGTTTTTTCTTGACCTTCAGAATTTGACATGTAAAAAACGAAAAAAATGATAAAGTATATTTAAAGTTATATTTTTTTAAATGTATATTATATCACGGAAATAAAATAAATAATATATACATAGTCATATGCGGCCAATAAATGTACTGTCATATGTTGGAAAGCCTTTTGAAGGAATTATATATGAACAAATTATGGGATTTATCGAAGAAAACCAAGTATTGACAAAATATCTATACGCCAATCAAATTAAGATATTTTCTCGAATTAATTCCCAGCAGGCTGGAAATCGTTTTAATACCTCTGTTTGGTTCTAAAGCTTCTAAATGAGTGTAATCTGAGTTTGCATCATTCCAGACTGTAAGCTTAACTTTTGACAGCCAAAAAAATGTCAAATTTTTGCACTTTTTTAATTTTTTTGCTGCAGCTGGAAAATGGATAGTCGGATCGAAAATGTCGTTCTATACAATATTAAAAAGGACTAAATTTTACATCAAATGACATCTAAACATTCAAGTCGGTTTAGCGGTAGAGCCTAAATCAATAGTTAGAAACAGTTGATCTCTCTCATTTCGGTGCAAACTAACATTTTGCGGCTATCTAAATCTACATATCTTTAAAGCCGGTACTCCTATTGGAAAAACACTAAGGAATAAAAGAGAAGAGAATTTTACGTTATATGGAAACCTCAGTGTTTAAATTCGATTACTTTGACCATGGCCGACTCTATGTACTCACTAGGCCGGAGCATTGAAATATGGCAACACTGAATCGGGGGCCGAGCTTTTATTTGTTGTTAAAACATGTAATCTTCCAGAGCAAAAAAGAAGATTGGAAGGTGATTTTTAATGTGTTTCTAATTATTTACCTGCACAAACGAAACTATAAAGATAAAAAGATGCCTGCAAAGTGTGTAGTACCAGGTTGCACTAGCAATTGTGCTTCCAATAAAGGACATACCAAACATAACCTTCCAGAGTGAAAAAGAAGATTGGAAGGTGATTGTTAATGTGTTTCTAATTATTTACCTGCACAAACGAAACTATAAAGATAAAAAGATGCCTGTAAAGTGTGTAGTACCAGGTTACACTAGCAATTGTGCTTCCAATAAAGGACATACCAAACATAACCTTCCAGAGTGAAAAAGAAGATTGGAAGGTGATTTTTAATGTGTTTCTAATTATTTACCTGCCCGAACGGAACTATAAAGATAAGACATGCCTGCAAAGTGTGTAGTATCAGGTTGCACTAGCAATTGTGCTTCCAATAAACGACATAAACAGAAGTGGGTGAACGGTTTTCCTCGTAAGGGCTGCTTATATTTATAAGAATAAAAACAATAATTGACAAACATTTCAAAGGATAAGACCTATTTTAAAGCACAATGTGGTACCTACAATGTTTTCTGGACCTCCCAAATATCACAGAAAAAGACAGTTAATAGAACTCATCTGGGCATGCATCTGGGCATACCTACGAAAAGATTTGATAGTGAAAGGGAATCAAGACCAGCAAGAATGGCTTCAAAGTGACCTAATAGTGAATTTTTCTAGCTCAAGTGAAAATTTACAAAGTAAATTGAGTGTTCATTTAAGTGGAAGTGCAAGTGGCAGCAAGAAACAGGTTGCGTTTATTTTTATTTTGTAGTGTTTGACTACGATGAACCAGACATCAGATGTAGGTGGTATTAGTAGTAGTAATTCTAAAAAGTTTTTTTCTTAATTTATCAACCGAGATGAACTCTTAATACATATAAAATGTAATAATTTTTATTCTAAAACTATAAAACAGTTTACAGTAACCGGACCACTATTTGACAGCTAAGCCACATTGCCACATCTAAGGCTCCAGCCTAGTGTAGAGTCGGCCATGCTTTGACATACGACATACAAAATTTTATTTTTAAATGTATGTATCTACTCATAGCGAATCAAGTGGACTATACTGAATATACCTGAATATGTCGCCTTTGAAAATTCTTCTGACTTCTGACTATTTAAAACTGCAATTGACGCTTTGGAAATTACAACTGACTATTTGAAACTATAATTGACGCTTCGGAAATGCAATTTAATCATTTGGGAACTACTGCTGCAAAAAGTGTAATGTTGAAAATAAAAGCAGAGTCGGCGTAACATGTTACAATATGTCCCAGCTAAAATTTGCCACCCACCTTATCTCCGAAATGATTGAAAAAAAAATCGCCGTGACACGTTGATCTGTATTTCGAGGGGGAACCACTGGGGGAACTCTTCCACCGAAAATACGTAATTATTGTGCGGTCAACCCCTTCACCCCCAGCAACCTCTACTTCAAAATATTAAATGAGACCACCATACGGGTGATACATCAGGTTGAAGGTAATTCATTGACACTGTACACAGGGTGTCCCTGAATTTCCTTGACACGTGATATTCTCGTAACGAAAAAAAAGTTCAATCGAAAACTTTTTTGAAAGTACTATCGGGTCTATCATACCATGCATACAAAACATTTTTTTGTACTTCAACCCTTATAACTCACCCCAACCTTTTTTTATCAAATAGCACCCAATAGTTTTTCCCAACGAATTCGAATAGTTCGGATTCGTTGGTTTTTCCTACAAAAATGAAGACCTTATTTAATTTAAAATCTTGTAGTACCTTCATTTAATTTCATTTCATACACAAACCTATTTTTTCGTAAAGTCATAAGCATGAGGTAAATACAAGAAGGACTTGTTTGAATAATATTTGCGTAAGATAAACAGTTAAAAATAAAACTAAGTAGGTTTTTCAAGGGTACTGAATAGCCTAGCATACCATGCTTTCAAATTTTTTTCGTTCTTCAACCCCTAAGAGTCACCCCTAACCGTTTTTATAATAGCACCCCACAGCTTTTCTTACATTAATGAGGCCATTATTTTATTTAAAGTCTTGTAGTGCCTTTATTTCATTCACAAACCAATTTTCCCCAATTTCATAAGTATAAGATAAATAAAACTAGGATTTCCTTGAAGCATAATATTTTCGTAATAAAAAAGGACAAAAATGACATTTGTTTTGGAAAGAATGTATTAAATACCGTTTAAAATCCTCGTAGTTTTCTTTTTTGTCCGTTTTTTACGTCAAACAAATTCTTATTTTATTTATACAGGCTTATTCACGTTATTCGACACGGAGCATTATGGCTAAAGTATTTGGTAAACAAGAAAATAATAATTTGGGATAGATAGAGACCCATAAAGGCTACATTTTAAAAATATTTTCATGTTATACAGGGTGTCCCAAAAACAGGAAATGTATGTATGTAAGTTATGTTTTTTTAAATGGAACATGCCGTATATTATTGCATATTCAGATTCCTTGGTGAATTCTAGTGTGACTTTATGTCCATTTAGTCTAGTTCGTGTGTATTTCTCAGCTAAGTTAGTTGTTTTCTTCTACCTGAACAGGTTTTTGTTTATATTTCATGGCCTGCTACGTTGCTTATAGGTAGGCAAATTGAAAAACGCCGATTTGTTTGAAAATTTTAAATTAAATGAAAACTACCAGAGATTGATATTCACAACCTTATATCATTAGAAAGGTTATCGAATTCTACGTTTAACCGTATGAAAAAAATTAGGCATTCCCATTTGAAAAAATCAAGTTATCGCTGATCGAAGTTTCCTTAATCCATCCACCGATTTCTCCAAGCATAAACGTAATTTAAATTTGACAGTCTGATCAAAGCCGACGCATTTTATGCTTAGTAATACGGCAAAGTAACAGCTTTCCAAATTTTATAATCTCTGCGATATTCAATGTTTTTCTTATATCTACTTATACCGAAAATGGTGATTTACACCTAAACGGTTCGCTGTAAGTCCCATGTATGATACATAAAGTCACAATGGAATTCACCAAGGAATCTGAATATGCAATAATATACGGGGTGTTCCATTTGAAAAAACATAACTTTGATAAATTTCGTGCTTTTGGGACATCCTGTATAACATGGAAATATTTTTAAAATCTACCCTTTATGGGTCTCTATCCATCCCAAGTTATTATTTTCTGTTTTATCAAATACGTTAGCCATAATGCTCCGTGTTGAATAACGTGAATAACCCTGTATCGAAGGTACCACAAACACAAGATTCTAAATAAAATAGGGCTATCATCTATGTAGGATAACATATGGGGTGCTATATAAAATAAGAGAGTTGGGGGTGAGTTTTAAGGGTTGACGTACAAAAAAAAATGTTTTGAAAGCTTGATAGACCCTCAGTGTTCGTTTGAGCTTTTTTTGTTACGAGAATATCACGTATCATGGAAATTCAGGACACATTGTATATGAAAATAAAACGGTAATCAACAAAATATTAGATTTGACTTACCACCCCTTACACTAACTGGCCCAACTGATAAGCATTTTCGACATTCCGCGCATTTGAGCTTTGAATACAAAATGTTACCTCCAGTGAAGGACAAAGCTTTCTCCATCCTGAAATGTTTTGCCAAACTTTCTCGTCAATCTCAGTTTCCTTTTGGCCAAACACCTGTTTTCAGTAGTTTGAATGTCACTTAAAGAAAATAAATAGTACACTGAAAAGCAATAACAAGAATGCTTATTTAAATATCGTATGGGTATTATTTTAAATGACCTTATCTCACTTTGAGGTTTTTTTGGAATTATTTGTGAAGATATATTTATTGTTCAGATCAGTGGCGTTGCGTACTTGAGACAGGCCCTGTATGAAAATCTGTAGGGGGGGGGGGGTAAATAAAGGGTAAAGATTTTTCACAAAAGCATAAAAAGCGCTCGCATCTGAGTAAAATATTATACAGGGTGGGTTTCAAGTTGATACTTTCATTCAAACTGTGTAAGGAGTTGGTTCCCGAAAACTAAAAATAAGCGAGACACAGAATCGGAAAAGGTTCAGTTCTCTATTTTCGGGTCTATTTTATACTACCCGCAAGTGAAATCCGGACACTGACACAGAAAAAAAAGAGTTGCTGTTGATGAAATGCGCTAGAACTAAATAGTCTAAATACACTAATAAATGAACTCATTTGCCAAAATTACTCTATAAAAAAATACAGCAGATCAATAATGGGTGGAACCTCCATGTTGACGAATACACTAGCCTACGCGGCATGCTCGTAATCTGGTTGTGTATAAACTCTAGAGGTACATCCTCCCAAGCTGCCCTCTCAGCATGTTCCAGTTCGTCCAGCGTGGTTGGAGGATTGGGTAAATCGCCTATGTATCCTATCCAGCCATCCAATCCCATACTTTTTCAATTAGCGATAAATCGGATGATCGTGGAGGCCAGGGGAGTACCCTGACCTCAGCTTTCTGTAGGAACCTCATCTATACCCTTGCAATATGAGGACGTGCATTATCTTGCTGGAAGAGACCCTCTTCGAAGCCTCGGACATATAGAACGGCAATAGGGTACTTGCAGAGAAAAATATTATGTCGCTTACGCGTTCCTTAGAGCCTAGTAAACATGACAAAATCACTTGTTTGGTTTTTTGGAATCGGCTGTGAGAGATATTCCAAAAATTATTTCAAATGCCGGAAAATGCCGCGCAAACAACCTCTGACGTCAGTGATATCCTATAGTGATGGGATGTAAACACCGACGATAAAAAGAGATAGACCGATCTGTTTCTATAAAATTACTTTGCCATGATAAACATTCCAGATTGCTATGTTGCCTTACCTATTTTGGAATCATCATAAGTGCTACTTGCGAATCTTCCGATAGTATTTTTTACATGTTGAACAATTTAAAAGCTTGGCGTGTTGTTTGAAAAGTCATTCGATCTAAATCGTTTATTTTTTATAACTATAGAAATAATTATGATATAATACTGTATTAATGTTGTAAAGAATCGTTGTGATTGTATGACACCGCGTGAATATACGTATGACAACACTGTCTCATTCATAACTGTAACGTAGTAAAAGCGTAGTAAACGCCTAGGATATTTTTTGTATTTCAGTTGGTAGTGGTGACTCAGATCATACTCAGGTGACGTGCGATCAGCTGTTTCATCGAGTTATTTGAGTTGAAGTTTTGGCGATTATTTTACGTTTTCCAGTGCTAATTGTTGTATAATAGACATTTGTTATTACAAAAAGACATGTGTACAGTATGTAGTCGTCAAGATCAAGCAGGAAATTTCAACATTTTACATGTGAGTATAAAATTATTCTGTAGCAAAGGCCATAGGCGTAGTACTGAGGGACTGAGGTTCTTCAATATTTAAATAAATAAACAGATGTAGTGAATACAATAAAATATTTTTTCAGATTGCCATCCGACGCTGGAAGAAGGAAAATATGATTTTCTCTTCTTGGTGTTGAGGCGGAACACCATTTTTCAAAGCGAGTTGAAATCTGCTCAAACATTTCAAAGATAATTTTGCTATTTCATCTAATGGGTGCAGATATCTGAAATAAGATGCGGTGCCTCTACCAGCCCATGAAGTGTTTGATACTTCAGCTAGCACAAGGTAGGTAAAGAGAGTTGATTTACAAGAGTTAATAGCATGATATGATAGACTTGGAAAAAACAATTTTTATAGTTAAAAGTTAAACACAAACTATCATGTTAGTTACACGAGATTGTTAGTTATTGGTGACTGATATAATTATGTTTCTCACAAGCATTTATTGGTGAAATTCTTATGTGTAGTATGCACAATTCCAGTTAAAACTAAATTTTAAATATTGATCTTTTCATAAAAGCTATAAAACCTACTGTTGTAAATTTCAGCTACTGAAAACGATCATAACTATGTAAAAGTTTGCCTAGGTAGAAATTCTTTATTTTATTTTAATTCATCATCACAATAATTACATAATTAGTATCAGGCTCAGGATTATCTAACTTATTTTTTATATTGTAGCACAAGTTCCACAATGAGTTCCCCCTCACAAGAACAGAAACATCGCCTCTCTCACTAAGCATTTAATCATAAGGAATAATGGTGACACCATATTTCAACTGTTTTATTATCATACAAAGATGATAGTAAAGGACCATTTACTGAAAAGAAGTACGCCAGAAATTATTTTGATTGGAATTGTTTATTACGTATAGATCTAGTTAATTATAATAGTAGTTAGATGTTGAAAAAAGTAATGTAAATGTAAAGGTCTTTTTAATAACAGATTTCCTAGTACCTGATTTGTAATATTCCTATGTTGCAAACCAAGGTATAGTTATCCTAATACATTAAAAGTCAATTAGGAGATATTTTTTTATATTCTATAACTTTCATGCAATGGTTATTCATTTGACAAGCAGTTGATTTGCTTTGTACATTGCTAGACAGACAAAATCTCAATAAGCCCGTAATTCAAATTAAAAAAAATATTTTGAAAGTTTTACATTCTTTACAATGTATTACCAAGCGTTTTTTTCTTTTTTTCAGAGAAGCCCAACATCTGGAAAACCAAGGTATTACTGTATTCATGTTAACTTTTACATCAGCTTCAAATATAGAAGAACATATAGAGTCTTACGAAATGTGATGCTAACCAAGATGCTGACCGCTTTAAAGGTGCAGGATATTAAAATAATAATATTTTTCATGGATGTGTTTTTATATAATTAATAAAGTGCTGTACTGCTACTATTTTATAATTTGTTTTCAATTTGGAGCTTTTAGACTATTTTGAAAATATATTTATACAAAAATTACCCTTCGAAAATGATTAATCGACTCAATATCATGAAATGTATCTGCAGATATGTTAAAGTTGGCGGTGACTAAGATACTGTGTATTTCTTCTGGTTTACACTATCCCTTATATGGTGTCAATATCAGTTACTTCTCGTGGGGTGGGAATTGGAATATGTACCAATTTGTACCCAGTTTACTCATGCTATGTAAACTCTGAACATGTTCAGCGTGAGTTTTTGAATTTCTAAGCTTACAAAATTGATGGTGTATATCCTACAAAGGGCATTCCTTAGAGTGTGCTGTTTTACAAGTTCTAAATTCAATCTTTGAGCACCAGATGGAAGTATGCCTCAGTAGTTTTCTTATATAGACTGCTGTTAGATGGATGATTTAACTTATAGTACTGTTAAATTTCTATGTTTCTGCTTTTACAACCCGGAGCTTTATTGTGAAAGGCCATGCACTAATTTAGATATATAAAGATTTCTCATATTTCTCAAGTGTGATATAGTATATTAGTATTTGTAGTTATTGTGACGGATACATACTAATAGCTTGAGCAGTGTTTTTGAAGTAGTTGAAACCCATTTGAGCAATCTATCTATGTTTTTTGACAATTTTTTAGATGTGTACATTTAATGTTTAATCTTTTTTGATTATCTTGTTTCTTGTCATTTATTTAACCTACCCATATTTCAGAATTATTTGTTTGCTCAGGCTTGTTCTGTAACTGGTGTCCTTATAACTTTGTGTAATAAAGGCTATTTTATTATTATTTTTATTTTACTAAAATCTAGAATTTAAAGGACAGTCTGACTAATATGCAGGCTCTATTTTGTTTATCAAATCTTCAAAGGTGTAGGATATTAAGATAATATTTTGTATGGATGTATTTTTAAACATCGATAAGAGAATGAAATGTTGTACAACTGCTGTTTTGTTATTTGTGTTAACCTTAAAATGTTTACTGGACTCAATAATCATGAAATCTACCTTCAAACAAGCTCAAAATTAGCTCGCATTGCAAATAACAAAGTCCATCACCTAATTAAAAATACATTTCTACGCTTCATCTTCAAAAACATTCTTATTTAAAATTCAACCTAATAAAATTTTAATTCATAATATGATCATAAAAATTGACTTTAAATAAAAAAAGTTAAATTATATTACTTGTATAACCGCAACTACTGCCACATTTTGTTCATATTTAAATCTATACCTAAATCTAAATTACCTAAATGAAAATTCGTTAGCCTAGTATCACAACTACATGCTCAAATCAAAGAAATTAAAAAAAATGGTCCAAACATCATTATGAACCTTACAATAAATTTGGTTTGATACGCTTATGGTTCCTGTAGTGATTTTTGTACCGCTAGAATGGCGAACCTGTTGTTACGGGTGGCGGCCATTTTTCCATACCCCTCGCGTCCCTTCACTCTCCTAGCCCACAAACTATTGGTCGTTGATGTCGGCAATAAAATCTGTGAGAATTATGAATGAATCGCGTGGTCTATGTTTTTTTATCGTCGGTGGATGTAAAGTATTGATATTCGATATCGGTAGCCAGTGCTGACCTAACATTTTGACATTGATCATTATAACCACAAAACACAGTCACACACAAAAGTCAAAAGAATAAAAGTTAGGCTAGATTACTAATTCACTTTGTAGGGATGGGCTTGAATTAGATTCTATCTTAAGATTCATTCATAATGGGATGCGCCAAAATAAAACGATGGCTTCGATTAGTTGCGAATCTCGGTCACAAACAGGATGAACTGTGATACCTTTCAGACATAAAAATGTATTGCAACGAAAATGCTAGTGGGTTAATTGCCTGTTTCAAATATGTTTAAGTATCAATAAATTGAGTCGCATTGTTAAAGAATTCAGATCATCTCTAGTTTGCAGGTGAATCTCACTGACCTGCGCTGTAGCAGTATCGATTGTCGATGTCGATAAGAAACCTGTGACGTCAGCCCTTGTTTTAAGTTACCTGGAAAAATTTGAATATATCCTACTGCTACTTGATATGGTTTTCTTTACGCTATGTATACTCCCGAGACGATTTCACGACCTCTGCAAGTCCCTATTGGTTCTAACACCTCATTCACATAACGTTGCGCAGTCGGAGAAGGCCATCTGATACCACTCAGCATGCCAATATCGGTGTTCTTGGCACCAATCTAACCGTTGGCGACGATGATTTGCAGTGAGTGGAAGCACTACACCTTTTCCAGCTGTAGTTTCTAAAGCATAAAGTGATAATTCAAAACTGTCAAGTTAATTTTCCAACACGTCATTAGTAATTGAGGTGTCAGGTGTTATTTATTCCTGTCAATTTGAATTTACAATTGAATTTTGAATTATCACTTGACGCTTTAGAAACTACAGCTGGAAAAGGTATAGATGCAGACGATATGATCCTAAGCCCCAAAGCCCATTTCATTCAATCTGTGGTACACCGTGCGAATTCGAATGGGCCTCCCTGAAGCTGCATACCAAGCGTTAGCAACATCTCGAGTGGATTGCATTCTGTCTCGAAAGGCCAATAGTCGTAGATGGCGATCTTGCCGGTCTGTCGTTCTTCTATGGGCTCCAGAACCTCTAGCTCGTTGCATACACCCTTCTGCGATCCATGCGCGCTATGCTGCTACAACTGCAGCCATGCTACGCCCCATGGTTGCAGAAATTACTCTGAAAGAAGCACCACGTTCTCGTTGGCCTACAATCCGTCCCCGCTCAAGTGGCTTAACTGCGTAAACTGGGGCTGTCGTCTTCTAGGTGGCATCTTTACACAACCAATTCATCTCTTTGCACAACCAACTGGTCTCCTTCCACATTTGCAACCAATATCATCGTTTTTGAAGTGTGTACTAGAAATGGCACTGCTAAGCTGTATACAAAGTTTCAATGCAAGTATCCCTTTTTTTATAGGTGTTCGGATTTCACTTGCTAGAAGTATATGTCGCTGGGTGATGCGGTTTCCTGAACGCATCTCGTTCGCGGTATACAATAAAATACAGTTGCGCATCGCAACGAACGATTCTGAGTGCGACTAGAAGATTTGATGTTAATTTTAAATTTAAGATCTAATAGATACTTTCACTTTTTTCATCATACCTACTTCTAGGCCAGAATCCTCCTGTATGTGAACAGTGCCAAGTCATCCTTACAGTAAGGCGGCACATCTTCTATGATTGTCAGTTATACACAAACTTAAGGAACATTATGCGACTACCGAATGATATGAATGTTTTAACCACCGTTCCGACTGAAATAAGAAAATTAATCACCTTCCTTAAAATAACTGGACTCTTTTTCAAACTGTAAGACCTCTGATAAATCAACGAACATAAACTCATTACCTAACATTATAAATCGCTCAGTACAAAATAGTTGGTCAAAGATATATGGCTAATGACCATGCAGTCGATGCCTTATTTCCAATAAAAAAAGACTTTCTTTTTTTAACCTAGACTTAATTTTTGGTTTAATTGGGATAATTATTTTTTTAACATATTACACTGTTTGTATATTTTATTTTGTGACTTCAAAATTGAAGACTTCAACAAAAAAAGAAATCTTTATTGTTCTGGTAAAATTTTAACTGCAGTTACTCATTACTAGTCCGGATTTTGAGACATTATGCTTTTTGGAAATATTACAAGCAAATATTAGACAGCTTAAAATATTGATGAATTAGACAAAAAAAGATGCAAAAAAGCACGGTTTATAATGCCTATTTTGATTTTTTTTTCAAATTTTATGCATATTTTTTGGTTTGTGCTTATTTACAGCCTTTTTTAAGGTTTTTGTACGTACTGCAAAAATTATGTCAGCTCTGTATATAAAGAAACTATTGAACAAATAAAAGACCTAATTGGAAGTCACTATAATAGTCGACGAAACCCCAGATGCTTATGGAATATATGTTGCATATTTAATTATTGGAGTCCTTGATGAAGAAATTGCAGCATGCTTGTGGAATATATGTTGCAAATTTAATTATTGGAGTCCTTGATGAAGAAATTGCAGCCACAGGGTATTTAATATGTTCTCAGGAGCTAGAAGCTACAAACACCAATACAGTGTCTAGATTTGTGAATGATGCACTAACAAACTTTTACTTGTCAGAACCCGGTCCCTGTAGCAAAGTGTTACTCATTTTCTCTGACGCAGCAGCATATATGATTAAAACTTGCACTTGTGCAACAGTGCAACTCAACAGAGCTGCTGAAACCTCTTCTCAATGAACTTATAAAAAATAGAAAAAAGTATTTGTCAAGGCGCCTTTGCGTGTGCAACTTTTTAAAGAACTGAACTAAAGACTACCTAATATTCCATTACCACCTGAATCAGTTTTGACAAGATGGGGCACATGGTTAGATGTCGCGTTATATTATGCAGATAATTTTGAAAATTTCAATAAACTTATATTCGAGCTACCCGAAAAAGCTAGCAAAGCAATTAAAGATTGTCAAATGGTGCTGAATCAAAACGAATTAATGAACAATTTAGCTTATATAAAAGCTAATTTTAGTTTTGTCAGTACCACCATAAAGTCCTAGGAGAAACAAGGAATCACATTGGATACATCCATCTAAATTGTTCATGGTTTCGAAAAAGCCATTGACAATGTTCCTGAAGAAACTGCCGAAATAGTACAGAAAAAATTGGAAGATACACTATTTAAGAATGAAGATTTTCAGAAATTCAAAAAAAAAATGCTTTGGTATTGGCAGGGAGTGCTGAATCAAAGTTACAAATAACCCCAAATGTGCTGGCAAAATTTAAATATGCGCTCATAACAAGTTTTGACATAGAAAGGACTTTTTTCGACGACAAAAATATTTTAAGTGATAGAAGACAGAATTTTATGGAACATCTAAATCAGCATTTAGTTATTTTTTTGTTTCTACAATAACTAAATTATTTTTCGTTTTGTTGTTCAATAGAGATTTTGTTTATTTTAATATTTGTCTGTTATATGTTTTCTTATGTATTTTATAGATAAACAATACATTTTGATTTCACTTTTATGCCTTGTTTATGCATATTTCATGCTTTTTTTGTGTAAAATTGGATGCTTTTTAAGCGCTTATTTGAACTTTTTTTATGCTTTTTAATCCGGACTCTACTCATTACATCCCCTTGTATTGACGCGACGTTATGCCGCTGCGAGGGAGGAGTCCTTGGCACATATTCTATGTCGCTGTAAAGCCCTTGTCAAAGATTACAGAATCTTTGCCCTTGTATATCACAGGCAGACTATATTTTAGTTTCAAGGGTCCTTGAACCTGAAGACTTAAGATGAGCAGGACTCAAGACCTCCCTCACCTTTGCGATAAAGGCTGGACCCTCATTCATTCATTCATTCATTCCTTCATTCCTTCATTCCTTCATTCATTCATTCATTCATTCATTCATTCATTCATTCATTCATTCATTCATTCATTCATTCATTCATTCATTCATTCATTCATTCATTCATTCATTCATTCATTCATTCATTCATTCGTTCATTCATTCATTCATTCATTCATTCATTCATTCATTCATTCAACAACCAACAGAAGTGGCAATACGGCTTGTTTAAGACAATAGAATAACGTAGGAAATACTTGCTAGTTCTATGAGAATATTGAAATGGTAAAATACACATTTGACATTTGTATATAAAATATAAAATATTGCAGGTTTTATTTGAACAGAGCAGACGTAACAAAACATAATTACCATTATTCTTTCGATGTTATTTTTATCCAGAAGACCAAATTTTGAGTTTTTTATTTTTTTTTTCATTTTCCAAGGATGTCATTTTCAAGATTAAAGTTGAATAAAAATGGAGTTGTAAACTGTAGACTATTTTTATTGTGGTAATTTAAAAAAGCACGTTGCGGTTTTTGTTTTTAATAACAATACAGTATAAACGACAGCGATTGAAATAATTGTATCTCTTTGAGGCTTTTTTGTATTTTTTTGTGATGTGGTCGGTATGCAAACGAAAACAACGTCGAATAAGATAATAAAAAAGACTAATCAATAATGACTGTTTAATTCTATTGTTCATTCAAAAATAAACCTGTATTATGAAGCTGCAACCAATAGTTTTATAGAAATGACATCTTAAGGCATGTGAAAATAGTTATTATGGAGTCCATCACTCTTTTTAACATTTAGTTTCATTATCGACATTGAAGTTTAAAAGAGGAGCTTCAAATAAAGCTAATAATATTCGAAACGATCTGCTAGCAACATCACATCATATTTTATGGCCGCATGTTATAGCCTCTAAAATTGGCCTTGGTAGATTTCCTAGATATTGAGGGTGCGTTTAATTGCACCACCTCCGATTCAATAAGATTTGCCTTGGAGAGGCACGAGGTGAGATCCTCCCTCGTGGAATGGATCCTCTCCACCTTAGAGGGTCGAGTGGCTACTGCCATGCTGAACGACATTTCGCATAGCGTTGAAGTAGCGCGGGGCTGCCCGCAGGGCGGAGTCTTATCTCCCTTATTGTGGTGTCAGGTGGTGAATGAACTGGTCAGGCTGAGCAATGTACCTAGGTGTTTACTTACGTGCAGGCCTATGCAGATGATCTTAATATAGTAGTCAGAGGTAGTCATAGCTACTGATTCGAAGATAATGCAAGGCGCTCTGCGCATTGTGGGATCGTGGTGCAACGAGGTAGATCTATCGGTCAATGCCAGAAGACCGAGCTAGTTTTGTTCACTAGAAGAAGGAAACTGGATGGATATATCCAACCAAGCTTCCTTGGGACATCACTTGAACTTTCCCAATCAGTAAAATATCTGGGCGTAATTCTAGATTCGAAGCTGAATTGGAGACAACATGATGGAAATAAAGTCAATAAGGCACGTAATTCGTTATGGGCATGCAGAAGGGTTGTAGGAGTAAATTGGGGATTGACTCCTAAGGTGACGTTCTGGCTCGATACCACAATCGTTAGGCCGTCCTTATTGGTGTGGTGGCCATGTGTGAGGATAGAAACAATCCAAACAAAGCTAAATAAAATTCAACGCTTGGCTTGTGTTAGTATAACAAGTGCAGTAAGCACAATTCCGCTGAGCGCGCTAAAAGCACTGCTGAATCTACCTCCACTCGACTTGGTAGTTCAAGGGGTGGCAAGGGTATCTGCGATCAAGTGGAGTCAAGGCAGTTGGTCCTTTGTGAATCCTGGCAGGTGACACTCTGCCGTCCACTCGGAACTGTAAAGGGGATGACCCTATCTTACACATGAGCCAAATCTTGTCTATTTTCGGTCCCCGCTCAAAGAAAACGTTCACCCACCGTATGCGTGCTTAGTGTGGACGTATGCGTTGTTTGTGCCGTGTTATACCCGAATTGGCGCCAAATATTCAGTTATACGAGCAGAATCCAGCTACTCAGTGCTATGCCTTGAGATCCCACACATTGAGCACGCACGCATATGCATGTGCGCTCAAATGTGTATAGTAGAAGTCAGATATATATGAGCTGTTTACATTTCTTTCAGGTCTCAATCAGTGTCGACACTTCTATAGTGCAGCTACGATATTATTTAGACCTGAGTAATGATAAAACCGTAATTATCTATACAAAATATATATTATAACAATTCAGAAAGCGACAGGAGATCAAAATAATCGATAATACCAATTTGCAATAGATAAAAACAAAATAAATTGATCTATTTATTGTATATTAGCATCTGATTATACAGAGACATATACAATTTTGACTACACTAATGACGGTGCCAGCTTTATCGCCAGGGCAATAAAACATGCCGAAAGGGATAACGGTCACCCCACTCGTCGGGCTTCTTTTGAAGGATTAAGGGAATCCTTTGTAATGTCGGCACTCGGTAGGAGGACAAAAAATGTAAACAGCTCTTATATTTCTGACGCGTACAATACGCGGCTTAAAATACATAAATAAAATAAGGATTTGTTTGAGACGTAATATTTACATAACAAAAACAGATAAAAGAAAACGAAGTGGGCCATTCAAGGGTACTGAAAACTATCATACCATACTTGCGAAACTTTTTTTGTACTTCAACCCCTTAAACACGTCCAACTTTTTTTTCAAATAGTACCCCACAACTTTTCCTATATGAATGAAGTCATTATTTTATTCAAAATCTTGTAGTGCTTTTGATTTCATACACAACCCAATTTTTTCGTAGTCATAAGCATAAGATAAATAAAATAAGGATTTGTTCAGTCGTAATATTTTCGTCATTAAAAAGCATGAGAAAGAGTAAACGATTTTTTTTCATAAGCATGGCATGATAGGTCATTCAATACCCTTAAATAACCACCTAGTTTTCTTTTTTATACGTTTTTTGCAGAAATGTTAGGTGTCAAAAAAGTTTGTATTCTATCTATATTGTGCGTATGCTTTCACGAGAAAAATAAATTTGCGAATAACATCAAAGGTACCACAAAAAAGAATAAAAATAGGGATATCATTCAAGTAGATAAACCTATGACGTACAAAAAAATATTTCGAAAGCATAGTTTGATAATCCCTATAAAACATTCAGAATTATAAATCAGTTCTTCCCGGGACACCCGGTATGAACAGAAACTACAAAAAACATAAATTCTATGTCTTATTTTACAAATAACAAAACAATTACAGCTATACATGATATGTATATATTATATATTATACTCTTACATAAATATCAATAGTGTATTAATTACTATAATGTAGTTAAACTACCATAAAGCATAGTAATAAAAAAATGTGAGGTTCATTGTACATACATGATATAGACAAAGATGCAGGATAGCAAGGAAGAGCGAACTTCGGGAAAAAAACTGCAGAGAAACTGATTGTCACCGGTTATTATAATCACTGCGAATTAAAAACACTTGTCTAATACATTAGGCGTTTCAATCTACGGGGTACATTGTACATTTAATAGTTTGAGTACTTGTTTCACAAATAACTAAGACTGAATATCATGATTTTTTTTAGTTTTAGTTCAGGTTAGATATATTTTGCCAACCGGTGATTCCAGTCCAGTCGCTTTTTCCATAATAAGTATGTACAGGGTGGGGAACGTAAGATAACCCACTACCTTATCTCAGAAACTATGTGTGATAGGACAAAAAGTTGAATGTGAAAGTTGTTTGATGTGAGGTAGACTTTAGTTTTATTATAATTTTCCATATACATAGTGGTCCGTTGTGCCCGAATCTTGCCTGTCAACATTTTATTTCAAATGGAACACCATGTATATATTTTTCGACTTTCAGATTACGCTCTTAAATCCAAATATTTTCGCTGTTAAGCTTCTTTGTGTAAATCAAATCACACTGCGCCCCCCCCCCCCGAAACTATTCCTGGATACGTGCCTGGCTTTGACAGACGTCAGACTGGTCAGACATGTTAAATTTTATAGCAATATTGCGCCTGAGGACTTTTATCAAATCACCAAATCGCGAGTTGTCATTGTATGTTTATGAACTGTTAAGACTCTACGATTGTTACATCAGAAATTCACTAGTTGCGTTACGGGAAATATCGAACATTAAATCCTAATAATAGAGTGCCGACTAAACAAACCTTTCCAAGGATTTTGCGGGACCCGCAAGATGTAATACTATAACTAACAGTTGTTTTCCTTCAGTTAGGACATTTTTCGGACGGTTTCTACCTTTATTAACCAGTCGTCTGTTTGCGAGATCCTGCAAAATCCTTGGAAATATTTGAAATAGTCGGCACTCTATTATTAAGATATTATGTTGGATATGCCCGTAACGTAACTAATGAATTTTGATTATTTCTGATGCAACATTCGCATTCGTAAACGATTAACCGTTCATCCACATACAATGACAACTCGCGCTTTGAAAGTCTTCAGGCGCAATATTGCTTCGAAATGTAACATGTCTGACATCAGTCAAAGCCTACTGTGTTCCGTTTGAAATAAAAAAGTTAACATTGATTCAGGCACAACGGGCCACCCAGTATATACAAAATTATAATAGAATTAAAGTATAACTTACTTAACTCACATCAAACAGCTTTTGTATTTAACTTTCGCTGTACTTAAACTGCCGTTCAACGGCAGCCTACTAAAATGCCGTTAACAGATGTGACGTCACTGAAGTGACGTATTTGACGGCTTTGTAATCACTGTACTTAAACTGCCGTCAAACGGTAGCCCACCAAAATGTTGCTAATAGCATATTGGATTTCTTGTGAAAATTGCTATTTTCCATTATCGGTTATATTGTTTTCGACTTGTTTGCATTAAAATTGTCACTATTTTTGCTGAATTATGGGAATCTAGATATTATTGGCATTGACTGGGGCAAGTTTTCCAATTAGTTTTGAGTAGCTCAACGGACCGACATGTTGTTTGAGCAAGCACTTAATGTATTGAAAAATCTTAAAACGCTATGGGCCACTGATATTGATGCTGCAATTGTAAATGTAAACAATAGCGGCGAGAATCAGACTCAGTTTTTTTTATTGTAAGCAATGATGAAGTTTTATTCGAAAGTGAAAATCAAGTTTCTGTTGAACAATCTGGAGTATTTGACTAGGTGAATCTTCCAGGCCAAAGCAGTACGAATAAAGCCTTTGTATTAAATAATGCAAATCTATCATTCCAGTGTTAGTTATCTGTAGAATCATCTGCGCCTAGTGACAAGGTAATTCTGGTATAAGACAACAGAAATCCCTCATCTCAAAGACCATGTGAAATTGTAGAGGAGGATATAATATCTGATCCAGTTGAAGTTGGGGAAGCTTATATCACTGAATCAGTTCCAAATGACGTTAGCAGTTCAGCAGTCATCTTATTGAAAAGTTGGAGTCAGTGATATCACATGGCCGACAATGAAGATGCCTGTTCCAATAAGAAAACAAGGTCGTCCAAAAGGACAAGACAAGAAGATTATCATAGAAAAAGAAAAGAAGTAGTGTAACATCTGTGAAAAGATCCCATAATGCTGCATGATGTGTTTTTCTGCATATAGTTATATAGTTCAATAAAGTCTAGAACCGAACACCAAATTTTAAATTTCATTGACAATTAGAGAAGCGGATTTTCAAATTGCATTTTGTTCAATATTACATATTTTCAGAAGAAGCAAAAAACCAGTACAGAGAAACCAAATCATAGACAAAAAAAAAGATTTGGGATAATATAATCAAATGAAAGAAAGTTGAAAAACAACTTGTAAAAATGAAAAAAAAAACTGTTGGACATAATGCAGTTTGTTTGTCTAATTTGAGTTTCATTGTTAAGTAGCAAAAACAAACATTTGGAAAATATTTGCAGCATATTAGAATGAAACTACAAAATATAATAGTATGTGTAGAGGATAATTTTTTTTAATAAAATCATTTTGATTAATCTCAGCGCATTCAAAAACATCTAGTTCTATTCCAGTTCCATACATCACTACTTTGGCACAGTATTCTTACGTGCACGGACACTAAATGCATTTTGTCTGTCTTATTGTTTGATCATAGGAATACAGCGCCGCCTTTATCTTTTATCTCAAATATTTTAAAATTCTGCTCCTCATATAGTAGAACCTTTAATTTAACGGGCAACATACTGATGAAGCTGTTGGAACGTCATGTCGGTGGGGTACCGTTTGACGGCAGTTTAAGTACAGCGATTACAAAGCCGTCAAATACGTCGCTTCAGTGACGTCACATCTGTTAACGGCATTTTAGTAGGCTGCCGTTGAACGGCAGTTTAAGTACAGCGTTTAAATTTTTGTTCTTTTCTGAGATAAGGTAGTGGGTCATCTTAGGTGGCCCACCCTGTATTTTGTTTCACGTATGTTTTGCGAAACTAACTGACGCTTTGGCACAATTCAATGGTATTGTTCAATTTTTCTTTCCATAAATGTTAGCGACGGAACTATAGACGACTGAATCACTTGAAATCAGTGTATATTACTGCGCTCCTTAACTAGGTCTTCTAAAGCATAGTTTCTAACTAGATTTCCAGACAGTCTGACTTTGCAAAACGGACACTTGTCAATATTTTCGCGACAGTACGAACAAAACGAGTGTCCTGTAGGGCACAAGTATATTTGCTCACCAAAATCATTATAACATACGGGACATTCAGTGCTGTATGATCGTGATACATCGGAATTGCTAGTTTTTTTATATACCTTAATGGTGTAAGAAAACGACCTTTGGGCTGTAAACTCTAGGACGCCTGTCAAAAAAGCATCTCCAGTATTTGTATGTTCTGGTTTATCACAGAACTCTCTTAAACAACCTAGATAATGTCGACTATCAAGATAATCTTTAACATCCTTACAATTTATTGTTTCATTGGCATTATTATTGGAATTGTTTATTTTGACTTCGGATGCTAAATCAGACAGATCTTCTCCACCCGATATGAAAAACACACCAAATAGGGCACTAATGACGCCATTTGGTGAAGGTGGATGTATTTTTATGAATACTAAAAAAATGATTCCATCATAGATTATACAATGCAAGTCAACATGATTTGGACTTGCTATCGTTAAGTGAATATCATCGCTGCAGTACTTTTCCCCGTGCAATTCATGCTTTAAATCTAAATGCGATGGGTATATATAATATTTTCGTTATTAAAAAGCATACGAAGGAGTAAACGATTTTTTTTCATAAGCATGGTATGATAGGTCATTTAATACCCTTAAATAACCACCTAGTTTTCTTTTTTATCCATTTTTTTGCAGAAATGTTAGGTTTCAAAAAAAAATGTATTTTATCTATATTGTGCGTAGCTTTTACGAGAAAAACAAATTTTTGAATAACATTAAAGGTACCACAAAAAAAAATTAAAATAGGAATATCATTTAAGTAGAAAAACCTATGAAGTGCTATTTGAAAACAGAAAGTTGGGGGGTGAGTTTTCGGGGATGACGTACAAAAAATTTTTTTGAATGCATAGTTTGATAATCCCTGTAGTACCTTCAGAATTATAAATCAGTTCTTCCCGGGACACCCGGTACAAACAGAGACTATAATAATTAAACATAAATTCTATGCCTTATTTTACAAATAACAAAATAATTTTACAGCTATACATAATATGTATATATTATATATACTCTTACATAAATATCAATAGTGTAGTAATTACTATAATGTAGTTAAAACACCATAAAGCATAATGATAAAAAAGTGTGAGCAAACGCAGGGAAAAGAAAAACTGCAGAGAAACTGATTGTCACCGGTTATTATAATCACTGCGAATTAAAAACAGACTGGTCTAGGTACGGCGTTTCAATCTACTGGGTACATTGTACATTTAATACTTTGAGTACTTGTTTCACAAATAACTGAATATCATGGTTTTTTTAGTTTTAGTTCAAGTTAGATATATTTTGCCAACCGGTGATTCCAGTCCAGTCGCTTTTTCCATAATAAGTATGTACAGGGTGGGGAACGTAAGATAACCCACTACCTTATCTCAGAAACTATATGTGATACGACAAAAAGTTGAATGTGAAAGTTGTTTGATGTGAGGTAGACTTTAGTTTTATTTCAGTTACTTTTTGTAGGATAAGGTCATTCATACAAAAACTCCTTATTTTTCTAGTTGCGATGTTTCGACTTATATTAAGTCATCTTCAGGCAACTAAAAACAATTGATGGTGTAGGCTATTAATACACAAATACACAGATTTACTTAAACTTAAACAACAGTTATATACATAAGGAACCTACCACTGACTTTTAATTGTTTTTTATAAAAAAAAAGAATTTAAAATAAAAATTAGATGGATGCCACTTGCTGAAACGCTCGAGTGATTTGATTTATGTTAAAAATATTATAAGACATGCACAAATATGTCAGATACAGGAAAAGTTGACTTACCAGAAAATCGAAGTTTTTATAGTTATTAGGAAAAAAAATCATAAGAATTTGACTAGATAAACAACTGGATTAATAAACACTGCCAATGGTATTAAATTATAACACCACAAGATACGTACAATAAAAACGAATAAAATTATAACAAACAGGAACAGAATGAAAACAGCAATGTGCCTACACACCAAAGACGGGTAGGTGGATGATCTGGTAGAAGATATTAAGCGTTTTTCCGTCTAAAACATAATATTTTCATGTGTTTTTCAGCCAAAACCCATAGGCGGAGTACGGAAAGTAGATAATATGATGTAGAGTTAGGCTTTGGTTCATCTATTAGGCAATTTTTTGATCAAGTTATGATACACATTGCTTAAGGCGTTGATATCCTGTCTGTAGTTTACTGATTTGTTTTTTTGAATGTGGATCATCTCGCTAATTAGTCTTTTAGATAACATCTGTTGATTACTCAAAATTGATGTTTTTTCAAAGTCAAAGTGATGATTTTCATTTTTCACATGTTGTACTAGAGCGGTGGGAGCAGAAATGCTATTCGCTCTACATTCATCTCTTCTATGTTCAGCTATTCTAGTTTTTATATATCGGCCTGTCTGTCCTATGTAGCAATTGTTGCAATCCTTACAAGGGATCTTGTATACAACGTTAGATGTTAAATCAAAAGGTGTTTTTTCTTTTTTTGTAGTGAAAAACATTTTCCCTATTGTATTTTCATTGCTGAAGGCAATTTTTATACTGTCAGAACTCAAAATTTGTCTTATTTTCTCCGATAAGTGCCTTACATATGGAATTTTGTAGTATCTGGTACTGGTAGTGAATGGCTTATTTAAATTATCAACAGTTGTTGAATAGCTGAACATAGAAGAGATGAATGTAGGGCGAATAGCATTTCTGCTCCCACCGCTCTAGTACAACATGTGAAAAATGAAAATCATCACTTTGACTTTGAAAAAACATCAATTTTGAGTAATCCACAGATGTTATCTAAAAGACTAATTAGCGAGATGATCCACATTCAAAAAAACAAATCAGTAAACTACAGACAGGATATCAACGCCATAAGCAATGTGTATCATAATTTGATCAAAAAATTGCCTAATAGATGAACCAAAGCCTAACTCTACATCATATTATCTACTTTCCGTACTCCACCTATGGGTTTTGGCTGAAAAACACATGAAAATATTATGTTTTAGACGGAAAAAACGCTTAATATCTTCTACCAGATCATCCACCTACCCGTCCTTGGTGTGTAGGCACATTGCTGTTTTCATTCTGTTCCTGTTTGTTATAATTTTATTCGTTTTTATTGTACGTATCTTGTGGTGTTATAATTTAATACCATTGGCAGTGTTTATTAATCCAGTTGTTTATCTAGTCAAATTCTTATGATTTTTTTTCCTAATAACTATAAAAACTTCGATTTTCTGGTAAGTCAACTTTTCTTGTATCTGACATATTTGTGCATGTCTTATAATATTTTTAACATAAATAAAATCACTCGAGCGTTTCAGCAAGTGGCATCCATCTAATTTTTATTTTAAATTCTTTTTTTTTATAAAAAAAAATTAAAAGTCAGTGGTAGGTTCCTTATGTATATAACTGTTGTTCAAGTTTAAATAAATCGGTGTATTTGTGTATTAATAGACTACACCATCAATTGTTTTTAGTTGCCTGAAGATGACTTAATATAAGTCGAAACGTCGCAAATAGAAAAATAAGGAGTTTTTGTATGAATGACCTTATCCTACAAAAAGTAACTGAAGTTCATCACAGTAGGTCAAAATCCTTTACAAACTGTTTAGTTTTATTATAATTTTGCATATACATGGTGGTCCGTTGTGCCTGAATCAATGTCAACTTTTTTATTTCAAGTGGAACACCGTGTATATATTTTTCTACCTTTCTTTAACCAGTCAGTCGTCTGTTTGCGAGATCCCGCAAAATCCTTGGAAATATTTGAAATAGTCGGCACTCTATTATTGAGATATGATTTTGGATATTCCCGTAACGTAACTAGTGAATTTTGATTATTTCTGATGCGACATTCGCATTCATAAACTTTTGCTTCGAAATGTAACATGTCTGACATCAGTCAAAGCCTACTGTGTTCCATTTGAAATAAAAAAGTTGACATTGATTCAGGCACAACGGGTCACCCAGTATATACAAAATTATAATAGAATTAAAGTATAACTTACTTAACTCACATCAAACAGCTTTTGTATTTAACTTTTTGTTCTTTTCTGAGATAAGGTAGTGGGTCATGTTAGGTGCCCCACCCTGTATTTTGTTTCACGTATGATTTGCGAAACTAACTGACGCTTTGGCACAATTCAATGGTATTGTTCAATTTTTGTTTCCATAAATGTTAGCGACGGAACTATAGACGACTGAATCACTTGAAATCAGTGTATATTACTGCGCTCCTTAACTAGGTCTTCTAAAGCATAGTTTCTAACTAGATTTCCAGAGAGTCTGACTTTGCAAAACGGACACTTGTCAATATTTTCGCGACAGTACGAACAAAACGAGTGACCTGTAGGGCACAAGTATATTTGCTCACCAAAATCATTATAACATATGGGACATTCAGTGCTGTATGATCGTGATACATCGGAATTGCTAGTTTTTTTATATACCTTAATGGTGTAGGAAAACGACCTTTGGGCTGTAAACTCTAGGACGCCTGTCAAAAAAGCTTCTCCAGTATTTGTATGTTCTGGTTTATCACAGAATTCTCTTAAACAACCTAGACAATGTCGGCTATCAAGATACTCTTCAGCATCCTTACAATTTATTGTTTCATTGGCATTATTATTGGAATTGTTTATTTTGACTTCGCATGCTAAATCAGACAGATCTTCTCCACCCGACATAAAAAACACACCAAATAGGGCACTAATGACGCCATTTGGTGAAGGTGGAAGTATTTTTATGAATACTAAAAAAATGATTCCATCATAGATTATGCAATGCAAGTTGTTATGATTTGGACTTGCTATCGTTAACTGAATATCATCGCTGCAGTACTTTTCCCTGTGCAATTCATGTACTAAATTAAAATGAGATGGATATTCCGTGAATTGGTACTTATCCAAGCAACCAATGAATGGGCATGACATATTCCGGAAATAACAGAATTTCTCGTGTGTTGTTACATCTGTCCACTTCAGTTGTACCTCACAAAGTTCGAAGACACATGGAAATGTTAAGTGTTCTGCGATAGTTGCGTACAGCGGACACTGCGTACCTTCTGGACAACATCGGCCGCAGATATATCGACCTGCAAAAATAATGAAGAGTAATAAAAAAATGAAATAGCACTTAGGTTTCGGAATGTGTAGTCGATATCAGATATATCAAATTCGCTTTTGTTACAGAGAAATCAACTTTTGAGGTTTTCATGTAAAGATAATTGAGGTTTTGAATTAAGAAAAAATATTTTGTATACTATTATATTATAACAAAACTGTTCTGGTTTTGTTTTTTTTCGCAATAATTCAAAAGTTTGAATCGAATACCGAAAACACGCCGACGGCTCCCGAACCCGTGTGACGTCACCATGGCGGTCAGGATGCTCCTTTGACCAACGACGTCCTACTCCGATCCTAGATTCCCAGCCAATCGGGAAAATACGTACTGGTAAACTGGTAAATAGTGTATATTTGTTGCAACATAGTCGATGAATGAAGTTTGCAGCTCGAGACGAAGTCTACGATCGAAATAAATTGTTTTTGAATGTTTGAAGTTGAAGTCAATTACAGATTCCAGTAAGTATGTACCTAATGAAATATGTTTCGTTGAAAAGATCTCCTCAATTGAAGGATGGCCTAGTGGATCGAAACCCAGGCCTTCCAAGTTTTTTTTTATTTTTTTATCGAATAAGTTACTGCCGAAAATGGTGATTTATACCTAACCGCTTCGCTTTAAATCCCATGTATGATAAACAAAGTCACACTAGAATTCACCAAGGAATCTGAATATGCAATAAATAGTATATGGGGTATTCCATTTAAAAAAACAATGATACATTTCGTGTTTTTTAACATGAAAATATTTTTAAAATCTAGCCTTTATGGGTCTCTATCCATCCGAAATTATTATTTTCTTTCTTATCAAATACTTTAGCCATAATGCTCCGTGTCGAATAACGTAAATGATCCTGTATATAATTTAAATATATTATAACATATTATAAGTCGGTGCCAGCAGTCATATCGAAAATATCGATTTCTGTCGTACTCCAGCTTCTCTTTGACCTTAGATATGTTACCGCTGTTGTGTCTGGTTAGAGTTGATTTGGTGTAAGGAATATTTATAATCAAACAGAAAAAAACAGATAGCTGGCTAAGCACGCAAAAGGGAAACAACGATAGCTGCCGACACGTGTTTCGGACTTATTGGACCTCATCAGGGCAGCGTAATCTAAGACAAAGTTGGGAGGCCTTAGAAGATGAAATACACCAGGATGTCGTATCAGAGAATCAATGATGCATTTGCGGTATCGGCTGGACACACCCTCTACTTTGGAGGGCTAGAGTACCAGTGTGACCGCGGAGATCACTATAATCCCCCGTACGATGAATCCTAAAGCCAGGAACGAATACAAATTCTAAAAAGGACAATTAGTTGCGTGAAGATAATCAAACAGAAAAAAACAAATAGCTGGCTAAGCACGCAAAAGGGAAACAACGATGCCTCTTTACTCTATACCTTTTCCAGCTGTGGTTTCAGAAGCATCAAATTATATTTCTAAAGTGTCATTTGTAAATTCAAACTGACTCGTATGTTTAGAAATGTAATTTGATGCTTTTGAAACTACTGCTGGAAATGGTATAGTTCGTCCATATTTTTCCGCTAAGTTAGTTGTTTTCTTTTAATTGAATAGGTTTTTGTCTATATTTCATGGCCTTCCAGGTTGCTTATTATAGGCAGGAAAATTGAAAAACACCGATTTGACTGAAAATTTGAAATTAACCGAAAACTACCAGAGACTGATATTTACATTTTACAACCTTATATCGTTTTTCGTTTGATCGTATAAAAAAATAGCAAGTCACTTTAAAAAAAACAGTTATCTCCTCAATTAATCTACCGATTTCTTGAATACAAAAATAATTTAAATTTGTTAGTCATACGGCAAAGTCACAGCCTTCTAACTTATATGTATAATAATAGCTGCGATATTCAATTTTTTCTGATATATACTTAAATACCAAAAATGGTGATTTGCACCCAAACGGTTCGTTTAAAGTCCCATGTGTGATACATAAAGTCACGCTAGAATTGACCAATGAATCTGAATATGCATCTGATATCTACCTAAATACCAAAAACGGTGATTTGCACCTAAACGGTTTGTTTGAAGTCCCATGTGTGATACATAAAGTCACACTAGAATTAATCAATGAATATGCAATAATATACAGGTATCCCATTTAAAAAACATAATGTTATATATCACGCTTTCATTAGTATAAAAGTAATTATTTTTAAAATTTACTTCGTTTTTAGGGGTTTTAGTGGTTCCTCATCATTGTCATTCACTTTTTTGGGGATGGCGTGTCTTAAGGTATTTGGCAGTAACTAGTACCTTAAAAAACGACCTTTGTGATAATCTAAATTGTATAGGTCTATCCGAACCGATGGATTTTTTATACGTAGTTTTATAGGTAACCTGTAGGTTAGAAACAACTAGTGGTCGTATGATGTTGATACCGTGTTATTACTATGATCTATGACTGAAATGGGAAAATTGTCAAGTTCTTCAAAAGTGTGCTAGTATAGTGATGGTCTAATGATAAAAAACTAGGAGTTAAGAACTCCTTTCATCTTTGTTTTTAACTGTTTTAGATGTCCCTCTATTTTTTACATTCTTGGGGGTGACAAATTGGTGTTGGTGAGAACAGGAGGTTGGCAGGATGCCAACATCTTTTACTACCACTACGGAAATGGAAAAAGTGTACTGTTTCTGCAAATGTATAGAGGAAGAATACCGCAAAAAGACTACAATGTGTTCCACCATCATGTCGACAAACTTTGAGGTATGAAGATACAATTAAAGTTATCGAGAAAAAATGCGAAAAAAGGGGTCAACCTTTTAATTAATTTTTTATTACATTTTCAATTTCTGTATCACGACTCCATGGGTTAGCGCAGTTGTAGCGCCATAGTTTGATTATTTATCGACCGATTCACGACATTTTGGACTCATTTTATAGGAGAATGACTGGGCATATCAACTAAAGCAAAAAAAGATAATACCCGATAATTTGTAAGGTTAAAAAAATTCACCAAACTGAAAAAAAAATTTTTGCAATGCACTTATTTGGGTTACTTACAAATAATTTGAAAAAAGCTGTATTAGTGCCTATTTATTAAAACATTTTAATGTTTAGCAGGATGTTTCCTGTCTTACCACATGCAATTCCTGTATGTAGCACTAAAATTTTCGACAGAATAGGCCATTTTGTATTATGACTTCTTTATCACAGCGCCATGTGTTCACGCAGTTGTAACGCCACATCTTGATTGTCTATCAAGCAAGTTTTTGGACCCATTTTATAGGGGAATGACTGGGTATATCAACTAAGGCAAAAAAACACAATATCTGATAATTACTAATGCTTAAAAAATTCAACAAACTGATTTTTTTTTGTAATGCACTTGTTTTGGTTACTTGCAAATAATTTGAGAAAAAGCCGTATTAGTGCCTATGCACTAATGCATAATACCCCGTTGATGTTATTTGCTGTGCTCACAAACACGATATTATTTTTCACAGAAATCCGCAGTGTTTAAATCTTGTGGAATTGTTTAAAATAGTCTTTTAAGTTTTACTATTATATTTATTATATTACTGTTAAGAGTTAAAACCCAAAATTTACTCAAAACTAACAATATACCCGAAACGATCAGCCAAGACAAGGTTGATATTTATATTATTCCACTATTCATCTATTCATGCCATGATTTTTAGCGTTCTTTACCTGTTATCTCGAAGAGGATGTAGAAGCAAAGGGTATACGGGTTTATCAGCGGTCAGTATGCTATAAATACCATCATCAAGCCGCCGCTGAATCACTACTTTGGATTGTTTATTTCTTCTAACGTATTCGAATTCATTGGTGCCGACAAGTTATTTCTGGGAATCCCAGACAGTCGATGCCGATGCCTTGGCGCTCACGTTCGGCTCAAGCAGAACGATCACTTTCAAAAGTAAATCTAATAAAAAGTTTTGCAAGATCGACAATGGGTGAATCGCGCCAAAGTTCTTTGGCATTAATTTCTATAGCAAATGAACGGGCAGAAGGCATAGACTTAGACCAAATAGTTGATATATTTGTTGCTTGACATACAAAAAAAAGTAATTTTTTTCTTTATGAAATGCAAGTCAAACCACAATAATAAAATTTTTAGAGTTGAGATGTTTTATTTGGTTATATTTGTTACATTCTTGTGTGTTATAAATGTTTTATTTGTTTATTTTTGATTTTGTTATAGTATTGCGTTAAAGTTGAGGTCACACCAATTTTTTTTTTTATATAGAGGGTGGCCCCGTGAGAAAAAATTGCGGGGGGCCCCCGAAGACCTTGGCACGCTACTGAAAATGTGCATCATCCGTACTGGGGTATGTAGTAACATATCCTGGACCATTTCTATGCTCTGTCAAATCAGGAAACAATTAGATGTATGGCGCTCTATAGATTTTCGCACCTGTAGAATGAAGCGTAATATCGCCTATATCATTATTTGGCCAAAAACGGACAACATTTTGAACACTTATTGCAATAAAAAGTGATATTTTTGTGTGTTTTTGATTTTACTTCCCACACCGATAGGTGAGGGGAGTATTGTGATCGCGAAAATTTTAGATTTTGAGATAATGTACTTTTTGGGCGTTTTATGATGCCTACATAACGAAAATCCACGTCACTCATTTCCGTCGGTCTGTCTGTCGGTCTGTCTGTCGGTCTGTCTGTCGGTCTGTCTGTCGGTCTGTCTGTCGGTCTGTCTGTCTGTTGGCGTTTTTCAAGCCTCCTAATCTCAGTAACCGCTGCATAGATTTCGATGAAATTTGGGTAGTGATATGGTGTAGGGTCGTAGTAGGTAATGTTGCTACAATTTTGAAAATCGGTGCATGGGCGGCGGAGTAATTAGCAAAAAACGAAAAATTTCAAATATGCCTCAAACTTCGTTTTTAGGTGTTTTAGGGGTTCCTGATCATTTTCTACTTTTTTTGGGTGGGGGTGAGATTGGGGTGGTTGGGGGGCAGGGGGTTGTAAAGCTGAAAAATTTGTTGTACTCATAATAGGCTGTCCACTGACCTGAGAGAGAAAGACCTAGCGCTATAATACACTTTTCCCGATTTCGGCCAATGGTCGAAAAATATGGCCAAAACGCGTTTTGGCTGCTACCATTTTACCAATGTCCGAATTATCGCTTTCCGTATAGCCCTGAACGGGTTTTGGCTCAACTACGATTGCCAAAACGCGTCCCGTTCTACGGCGACTGCCATAACGCGTGGTGGATTTTGTGTGTCTCAGTTTGTAAACGATACCTCTGGAGCTAGTGTATTCATTTAGTATTTGATCTTTTTGCGGGTTAGACAGTAGCTAGAGAGTGCCATGGAAGACCTAAGGTTATGCTTTAATGACGAACTGTAAAAAGTCATAAGTGGTAGCAATGATCGTAGTAATATTTGTACAAGAGAACGATACGACCTAACACTCACAGAGGTAAAGGCGGCAAAAGCTTGTAAAGGTAACGGTGATACAATATCTTCGAAACAAAGGCAACGATTGAAAAGGTATGATATTTTAAAAATCGGCTATATCGAAAAGCTAATTGAAAGAAGGACAGACGAAACAGCCGAACTGCGTTATTTTTGCATGACCCACGAGTTATTTGACATTATTCATTCCGCTCATGTAGGAGCTGGACATAAGAGATTGTGAGGTATGTTTCTTTCAGTTTTTTTTTCACGGTCCTAAGATCCACAAGTGCTTTTATTCATTTTAGTTATGAATTCTAAGCTCAGAGGAAATATTGTAACACAACACGGCAAATAATTGAGATTTATTTATTCGTAGTAGAATATAGAACGTGTTCTGGCAATCGTAGTTGAGCCAAAACGCGTTCTGGGCTACATTGAACAGCCGGAAAGCGATAATTCGGACATTGGCAAAACGGTAGCAGCCAAAACGCGTTTTGACCATATTTTCCGTCCATTGGCCGAAATCGGTGTTTGCTCCTAACATATACATACGAGTATTGCTTTAGATCGTTCTGTATTTTATAACGTTGAAATTACTGAAGTGATGTTAATGAAATTTCGGCACAGTATTACTACTTTGGCGAGGAAGGAAAACGCGTCTGATTTTTAGAAATCGTCTCAGTGGCGGCGCAGCAATATTAAAAAAATAAAAATATGAAAACAGCTCAAACTTCGTTTTTAGGCGTTTTAGGGGTTCCTGATCATTTTCTATTTTTTTTTTTGGGTGGGGGTGAAATTCGGGTGGTTGGGGGGGTGGGGGGTTGTAAATCTGAAAAATTTGTTGTACTCATAATGGGCTGTCTACTGACCTGAGAGAGAAAGACCTAGGAGCATAATACACTTTTTTAGGTCCATCTGAATATTGGCTTGCCTATTACAGAAACCAATTTTGTGATGTATACATACGAGTTTTGCTTTATTTCGTTCTATGTATTTTGCGTAAAGCGAAAATTATTGAATTGATTTTAATGAAATTTTGACACCGAATTTAGTGCCGCGGCAAGAATGGAAAACGCGTCTGTCTTTGAAAAATCGTCAGTGGCGGCGCAGCAATAATAAAAAAACTAAAAATATAAAAACAGCTCAAACTTTGTTTCTAGATGGTTTGGAGGCTCCTGATCATTTCGCATCGTTCAGTTTAAGCATGCAGAAAAAAAATGTGGCGTCCTACTTCTAAGGAGGAAGACGCAAAAGAAACTATTTACGAGAGGTTTTTGTGTTGGATGTTTTTTTGCGAGCGGCTGGGCGATGATTTGGTTGCAAGGGATTTCAAACTATAGCTTCATGCAATGGGAAAATAATAAAATGGTATCATCATTATGTGTGGGAAGTACTGAGTCAATCAACTTGACTCCATTTTTTCCTATTTGAACAGCTTCAGATACATAAAGATTTTTCTAATTTTCTCTAAAACGAATCGACGGATTTTAAATAAACGAACGTCAAAATAAAGGACCTCGACATACCTTTGACACGAGATATTATTCGATATCCCTTGCCATTTGAAATTTTTAAGGGAATGACCCTGTGAGGCAGGGGGTATAAGGGGGTGAAGCAGTTTTTGGTTAAAAAGTTGACGAGCCGTTTGACGTTCCTCGGCATTTTTCCTTTTAATCAGTGCTTTTCGATAAATTCATGATGCGAGGTTATCAAATGTATTTCCAAGAGATCAGTATTGGTATTTAGTAGGTGTTGTTCATAACCCACGGCTGGATCGTAAGTTATGAAAAATAACACACGCTGTTTGTTTATAGGTATAGTATAACCTGTTCAGAAGTAGTTTGGTAATGGCTGATTAACGTAATGAAGGTAGATAAAAAATTTACTTACCATTGTTTTCACTAACTGGTTCGACTGATAAGCATTTTCCGCATCGCACACACTGCAGTTTCGAAAACAACACGTTACCTTCACTGAGAGATAACGTTTTCTCCATCTTCAAATTTTCTGCTGAGTGAGTAGGCTGAATGGCTGAAAACGATAACGTGAGTGAATCACTATTCACGTAAATAATTTCAAGTAATGTACATACCAGATTTGATTATTTTATCTTACTTTGAGGTTTTATGGCTTTCTTTGCGATGTGGTCGATGTGCAAGAGAAGAAAATAATGACGCATATAGTGAGACGGAACGTTTATATAGTTACGAGACAAGTAGTACCAAAGCACAACCGAAGATTAGGACTGTCCATTCAATTGTAAATCGATGATTTTGCGATTTTGCATCCTTACGATGTACCGATGTCATAGGCTCATATTACGGGCAGCTCGGGGGCTCGAGCCGCCCTTGTAATGGTTCAGTCATGTTGAAAAGATTTACATCGGCAAGTCCTTAGATATAAGATAAGCTATTCAAAAATTACTTTCCAAAAAAAAAATTGACAAAATGTTAGGCATATAACACATAATACCTATCACTTTTGTTCATTCAGACGCATTTACCTACATGGAACCCCCAAAAAGCTCTATACGTGTAAAAACAAAGCATTGCTTTTTGCGGATCCGAAAAGTATGATATCTGTATCTATTGCAAGTGTAGCGAGAGACTAGTTGGCAGAGGCGTTTCCTGAATCTTTGAAAGGGGGGCGCACAAAATTTTAAATAAAAAAGCTACAAGAAAATCCTACCATAGATTGTTGAGGCCGCAGCTGCACCCTGCACATCATAAGAGTTTTCAATTTCCACAAACAGTTATTTAAGTTTATTAAGTTTTTTTCTAGATAGTATCACAAAAAGTCACTTCTTAATAGTGTTTTGCTAATCACTCCTCTCAAAATGTTATTTCCTAGGGGTTTTTTACCCGCCTAACCAAGAAAAAAAGTCGTCTAGCTTGTGAATCGAACTCCCAACTCCTGTTTGAAACGAATTTTTTTAGCATTAAAACATTTTTATTAACAAATATTTGTACACTATTTATGCCTTATCTTTATGCTCAACTTATAAAACATTGTACATTATATTAGTATCTACTTACCTATTTTCATCTTTGTAATGTTATTTATAGTTTCCTTAATTTTTATTTTGTGCTCTAAGCAAAGACGACCAAAACTCGTCTTAAACAACGCGTTCACCCGATTATCCATTTTAAATAATAGGTTCATAGGCTCGAACACCGACTATTAAATAAAAAATAGTCGGTGCGCTAGAATCGTCGATGTAAACAACGCTATAACGACACGAATAAGAGAAAATGACTGAGGCGCGTCAGCAGGAGCGGCCTCTGTTCATGTTGGTTCGCATGTCACCGGTAACCTTTTGGTTTTCATTGGTCATTTCACTGGCTTCAGATCATGTCATCCGCATCTAGTGCTTCCACTCACTGCAAATCATCGTCGCCAACGGTTAGATTGGTGACAAGAACTACGACAATGGCATGCTGAGTGGCATCAGATGGCTCAGACGAGTTCAGGTTCTGTCTGGGGGCACAGGACGGACACCAACGCGTTAGACGACGTGATCTCCAGTTTGTTGTTGAGCGCCATGCACACCGTCCTATTGATTTGATGGCTTGGGGTGCCATTGCATTTAACAGCAAGTCACGTTTACTTGTGATTAGGATGACCTAACGTTATCTGAATGAGGTGTTAGAACCAGTTGCCATTCCAAATGTCATAGGCCTCAAAGAGGGTTTCTTCCAGCAAGATAACGAGCCTCCTCCTTAAGGGTGTCGCTGAGGTTCCTACAGAAAGCTGCGGCCAGGGTGCTTCTGTGGCCGCAACGATCACCCAATTCATCGCCAATTGAAGCATGGGATTGGATGGGTCGCCACATTCGCAATTTACCCAATCCTGCGACCAAGCTTGATGAACATGCTGTGAGGGCAGCTTGGCAGGCTGTACCTCTACAGTTTATTAACAACTAGATTAGGAGCATGCCGCGTAAGCTAGAGAAGTGCATTTATCAACATCACCCATTATTGACTTTGTTATCTTTTCTTATAAACTAATTCTGGCAAATAGAATCGTTTATTATTGTCTTTAGTTCTGCCGCTGCATTTAATGAATCGCATAACCTTTTTTTCTCAGTATTCGGAACTTGCTATTATGAACTTATATTTTAGTTTTTCTTTAAATACAAATAAAATTCGATACCGCACTTTCTCAAAAAAATTTTAGTACACAAATAGGTGTATATTTAAAATTTGCAAAAAATCGAAATATCTCAGTAACTGATGAATGTAAGTATATAAAATGCTCTACAAATATGAAAGAGCAAATTTAAGGCAATTTTTTGGAATAATAAAATATGGGGGATTGTATTTAAAAAAAGAGAAATTCTAAATTTTGCATGCTACCTCACCCTCCATATGCATACATATACGTCATCGACTTTTTTACAGCCTGTGTTAAAACTATATTTTTTATCTAGCCATGTAAAAAAATAATTTTTGATTTATTGATTTCCAATACACAGTAGATATAAAATAAAAATGGTCATACAATACCCTGTATAATGTTACAATACCGTATATTCTGAGAACAACAATCATTAGTGGAATCTAATATGGAATAATATACAGGGTGTTTCATTTAAAAAAATGTATGTTTGCATCACCACATAGTTATGGATCGCCTTGTATAAATTTGTTAAGAATAAATCGCCATATTTTTTTAGTAAGAAGCATATCCTTGGCTAAAACCTTTGTATACAGCTTTTTTGCTATCTTATCTAGTTATCGACTGATCTGAAACTAAAAACTCACCCTGTATGTTTCCTAAGAAAAAAATAACAACTTCATTTATAATATAAATAATAAGAAGTAAATTAATTCTCTACCAAATAATTATAAAAGTTTTAGGTTCTTCAAGATGTAGATTTTTACTTAGCAATATTTTGATTGTCAATAGGAGGGGAGGGGTGACCTGTAATTACGCCGATGATGGAAATTGAAAGTGAAATTATTGTAAGATCTATCACCATTCAATTTTTTCTTGTTCAAAAGAAAAACGTCACCAATCTTCAAAAAAAAAATTCAAAAAAGGCTTCAACATTTTTATAATCAACTCCAAAATTAAAAGTGCATTTATTGCAAGATTCATATCACCACTCAATAATTTTGTTTTTCATTACAAAACCCCACCAATCTTTCATGTTTACTATTGTTGATTAATAGTAATAAAATTACAGCACATGGAGTGAAATAAAACCATATTTTGCAGAAAGTATTATTTTATTGGTTCAATGCTGATTTTCTCAACAATCATAGTAAAACAATCACAGTCCACAAAAAAATCAGTCCACTATATCACAAAATAAAAAAATTGGGCATTCTATACCAAACCAAACTGTCTGAAGGCTTGATGTTATTTTGCACAATTTTTTCATCTTGTGATACTTACAATAAAAAACAATTATTTAAATAAAAAATATCTCTTACAAAGCCTTGAAACACTGAAACACTGAAACACTGAATATATTACTGCTCCTAAACTTAAGTTTTTACAGTCGTCGAACACATAATAAATCAAACATACAATTAAAAAGAGTTGGGTAAGGATTAAAATATACATTTAAATGACTTAAATTACATCTGCACTTACATACACACATTATATATCGACATTGTCTAAATACTCCTGGAAACTATAAAATGCTTTGCTTAATAAATAATTTTTAACTAACTTACAAAACTGTTTCATTTCTAAATTCCTAATATGCTCGGACAGTTTATTATAGAACATTGGCCCAAAGTGATTAACGCTTATACAAGTTCTTTTTAATCTTAAATACTCCACATTTATGTTACCTCTGTATCTAGTATTGTGGTCATGCAATTCACTATGATATCTATATGCATCTAAGTTATTTTTAACATAAGTAAGACAACTCAGAATGTACAAGGATGGCAGAGTCAAGATGTTTAAATTGATGAAAGTTTGCCTTACATCAGTTCTATAACCCAGATCAGCCAGAACGCGTACGGCCCTTCTCTGGAGCTTAAATATTCTACTTGCCTGAGGTGCATGCCCCCAAGCAAGAATACCATAGTTACAGTAAATAAATAAATTTGTAATCAACACATAACATTGAACACAAACATTTTAAATCCTTTAAGAGATATTTTTTATCTGAGTGATTGCCACAGCCGATGTTTGATCAAAACTATACATTAAGCCCTTGCACAAAGCATACTCTTCTAGTCTAGGGCTAAAAGTATAGGTTTGCTTCCGCACTGTGAGAATACAACTTGAAAGATGTAAGTTTCATATGAAACTTGTGTGAATACAACTTCAATGATATGAATCATATGAAACTTACCTCCATTAGTTGTATTCCAACCAGTTACAAAATGTAAACAATTTAATCAACTTCTTCAACTGTTGGCCCTTGTCCTTGTCCTGGAAATCCTCCGGCTTGTTGTCCACAGCCTCCTGGCATGCCTCCCATCTGAGGTCCTCCTCCATATAGCTTAGACATAATTGGACTGCAGATTCTGGAGAGTTCTTTCTCTTTTTCCTCAAACTCCTCCTTTTCGGCTAGGCTGTTGCTGTCCAACCATTTTAGACTAGTCTCACACTCCCTTTCAATTGTAGCTTTATCCTCAGTAGACAGCTTCTCGCCACAGTCCTGTACTGCTTGTTTTAGTTGGAAGATATATGCTTCTAGTTTGTTTTTGGCTGCAACCCTTAGACGTTGCTTTTCATCTTCTTCTTTGTACCTCTCTGCTTCAGCCAACATGCGGTCAATTTCCTTCTGAGACAATCTTCCTTTGTCATTTTTGATGGTGATGTTGCGGACATTTCCTGAACTGCTGTCTTTGGCAGAGACATTCAAAATGCCATTAGCATCCATGTCAAACGTTACTTCAATCTTTGGTACTCCACGAGGTGCTGGTGGAATACCTGTGAGGTCAAAGGTACCCAAGAGGTTGTTGTCTTTGGTCATTGCTCTCTCGCCCTCATAGACTTGGATAGTTACAGCAGGCTGGTTGTCGGAGTATGTGGTGAAGGTCTGGGTTTGCTTGCAGGGAATCCTGGAGTTACGTTCTATAATCTTGGTCATGACACCACCTGCAGTTTCAATACCCAATGACAGAGGCGCAACATCCACCAGTAGTACATCCTGGATCTTGGAGTCCGTAGAGCCAGTAAGGACTGCTGCTTGTACTGCTGCTCCATAGGCAACAGCTTCATCTGGATTGATGGACAGATTCAGCTGTTTGCCATTGAAGAAGTTCTGGAGAAGTTGTTGGATTTTTGGAATACGGGTAGAGCCTCCAACCAAAACAACATCATGGATTTGTCCCTTGTCCAGTTTGGCATCATTTAGTGCTTTCTCAACAGGTTGTAGTGTGGAACGGAACAAGTCTGAACAAAGTTCTTCAAAGCGAGCCCTGCTGACTTTTGTATAGAAATCAATACCTTCAAAGAGAGCATCAATTTCTATTGTAGCTTCTGTGCTGGATGACAATGTGCGTTTAGCCCTTTCTGCTGCTGTTCTTAGCCTTCGGACAGCTCTTGGATTTGATCGGAGATCCTTTTTGAACTTTCTTTTGAATTCATCTGCCAAGTGGTTGACTAGACGATTGTCAAAATCTTCACCGCCCAAGTGTGTATCACCAGCTGTAGATTTCACTTCAAATAATGAGCCTTCGTCAATGGTCAGGACAGACACATCAAATGTTCCACCACCCAAGTCAAAGATGAGAACATTCTTTTCACCTTTTAAGTTTTTATCAAGTCCATAAGCAAGGGCAGCCGCTGTGGGCTCATTGATTATCCTAAGTACATTCAAACCTGCTATGGCACCAGCGTCTTTGGTTGCTTGTCTTTGTGAATCGTTGAAATATGCTGGAACGGTTATGACAGCGTCTTTAACTGTGGCACCCAGGTAGGCTTCTGCAATTTCTTTCATTTTTGTTAACACCATTGAACTGATTTCTTCTGGAGCAAAGGTCTTCTTTTCGCCTTTAAATTCCACCTGAATCTTTGGTTTTCCACAATCACTCACTACTTTGAAAGGCCAGTGTTTGATGTCCTGCTGTATTTTTGGGTCGTCGAATTTTCGGCCAATGAGTCGTTTGGCGTCGAAAACTGTGTTGCTGGGGTTCATAGCTACCTGGTTCTTAGCGGCATCTCCGATAAGCCTCTCTGTGTCCGTGAAGGCGACGTAACTTGGAGTTGTCCTGTTGCCTTGGTCGTTGGCGATGATCTCCACTTTTCCATGCTGCCAGACACCAACGCAGGAGTACGTGGTGCCCAAGTCGATACCAACTGCTGGAGCTTTCACCATTTTTTCTGCTTCTTGTTCTTGTACTTTGCTGATAACACTCGAAAATAACTTGAAACTTGAAACGCGCTGTTTAAACTGCTTATACTTTGTTTTGTTTTGCTAGAGTTGTTTACACTGTCGTGTCACACAATTCACTGAAGAGGGAGCTTAAATGACAGCGCTTATATACATACGTCAAAATTTCTAGAAGTAATCCAGAGGTTTCTACTAGTTTCGAGAAGCTTCTCGAATAATTCCAGAAAACATCGCTAGATGTCACTCTAGATGTTTCGATAAGTGGAGCTCAATTGCACAGATAGACCTAACAAGATTAAATTCCCGTGTCCATTTTTAAATGGAATTCTCCAATTACGCTGATATTAATTAGGCAGCGATTCAAAATGCGTTTTTTTAAATTTACAAAACACATTCAAGATGAGTAAAGAGGTGTGGTGCTACTAGAGATTTAGCGATTTGTGAAAAAAAGGAAAAAACCTAGGAAAACCGTGTTTTCTACCGTTTCTTGGAAATTGCCTTTCGAAAAACTGGGAAAAGGGAAATTTTCTAAAACTGAAATTGTTTGAATTGTGATATAGCGTATGTGTACAGGGTGTCCCTGAATTTCCTTGACACACGTTATATTCTCGTATTCTCGTAACAAAATTTCAAACAAAAAATTAGTGGAATTTTTGAAAATTATATAGGATACATCATAACATGCTTTCAAAATATTTTTTTTTTGTACATCAACCCTTAAAACTCAGAAAAATGGTATTCCTATTTTGTTTCAAATCTTGTGGTACCTTTGATGTTATACGCAAAATAATTTTTTTCTTGAAATAATAAGCATAATAATATAAATAAAGTAAGAATTTGTTTGACGCAAAAAAACGGATAAAAAATAAAAAAGTGGCTTTTTAAGGGTACTATGAATGACCAATCATATATATGGTTTCGAAAACAAATGTCTTTTTTATCATTTTTTATTACGAAAATATTACGCCTCAAACAAGTCCTTATTTTATGTGTCTTATGCTTATGAAATTACGAAAAAATTGGTTTGTTTATATGAAATCAAAGGCACTACAAGAGTACAAGATTTTAAATAAAATAATGACCTCATTTATGTAGGAAAAGCTGTGGAGTTTTACGGGTTTTTATCTGTTTTTTTACAAAATATTTCGCCTCAAACAAATCCTTATTTTTTGTATAAAATCGATTGTACTACAAAATTTTAAATAAAATATGGACTTAATTTGTCTAGGAAAACGATAGGGTACCATTTGAAAAAAGTTGAGGGTGAGTTATAAGGGTTAAAGCACAAAAAAATGTTTTGAAAGCATGGTATGATAGACCCCATAGTGCTTTCAAAAGTTCCATACGGTTTTCGTTTGAACTTCTTTTTGTTATGGTAATATCACGTGTCAAGGAAATTCAGGGATACCCTATATAAATGAAAATTATACAAAAATGTATATATTTGCATCGTTTTTAACTCTAAAATAATAAACATACACCAAAAAACTTAGGTAAACATGCTGCGAGGCAACCGAATGTTTTCTGAGATTTACCCAAATGCAAAAGCAATTTACCGCTGTATCAGCTTTCAACGTCTAGTCTGTCTCTATAGCATCACAGCATTGATAACATTCGCATTTGTTCCTAGCTAACTACTATCAGTATTCAGTATGAACAAAGAGTGTTTCAGATCAATTCGTGTCGCAGGTAGATTAAATTATACTTCATTGGTGAAGCTTAGCTCCTCCCGAGTCATTATCAATCCAGGGCCGGATCTAGTTTCTGGAAGTCCACGGTTGACGGTTGTTAATTTTTCATCTAATGATAAATTGCTACGCAACAAATAAAAAATGACTTACAGCAATGATGTTTGTTGGGACAGCATTGCAAGGCATCAGGATGTATGCTATTGTTGAATTTTGTTTCTTGTTGAATATCTTTTAGCAGAAAGAAGAAATCTCGCCAAAAATGGAGCAGATGGTCTATACAAAAGTTGTAGCGCTGAACGCTGAATCGAATGTTTGATTCCAATATCGTAGAAAATACATTTTCGCGATGGTCTTAAAATGAGCTAAGAGCCTATTCAATTGATGCTGTCAACCCTTAATTGGTTATCTGTATCACAAAGACTATATTATCTTACCATGGTATTTGTTTTTAAAATAGTGTCAGGTATGGCACCAACGTATTTGCAATGCTTCAGTTATTATAGTGATATATACATGCACATCAGACTAGAAAACAAACTATTTATATTTCTAAAACTAACAAGAAAAGTAGCATGAATTCTTTATTTTTTAAAGGATTCAATGAATACAATAATCTTCCAATTACAATAAAACAAAGTTCGTCGCTTAGAATATTTAAACAACAATTATTAAAGTACATAAGAGCCATCTGATAATCTTTAGACTCACAGTTAACTTCTCTCTATTATTGAGGTTTCTAATATTGGCATTGTATATTGGCGTAGTATATATAGTATCAGCATTAATTTAATTATTTTTTAGTGTTAATTTTATTATTTTGGAATAACCAATTTGTATTTTTTTAGGTATCACTACTTTAATTTGTATTAGGGTAATCCTATTTTGAAATAAAGCTTCTTCTTCTTCTTCTCATATAAACCTAACAAATGCCTTTCGAGCTTAATAAAGTAATAACCTTCCAAGGGTGATCGAAGCTGCATTGATTTTATTGTATACAAAAAACCAAATGAAAACGTGCTGAAAAGTACACATTCTGAATAAATTACAAATAGTGCACCAAAAAGTTGTATTTTTCACTTTTCTCGATCTCCCTATTTTTTTATTGCCTCTAATTTTTCCTGAAAATGATTGCATATAGCAAAATCTAAATTACACTATTTACATCGGATCAATAAAACTAAAAGGTACTTATTATAAATATATTTCAACCAAAAGTTTCATTACAAAGTTATTTTATCTTGAAAAATTGGTCTCTCTAGTAAAAGCAGGTATATTACATGAAATTTTGAATGAACACTTTATAATTGCGGACAGATTTTGTCAAGCATTTTTGGTAAACAATTTATTTTCTGAGAAGTGATTGTAGTAGTAGAAAGAGTACCTAGGTCGTACTGTTAAGTTATTTTGAAGCATGATAATATTTAAATAGCTGCACTTGAAAATATAAAATTAATTTCATAATAAGGGTTACTGTTTCTGAAATGGAGACAAGCTTTTGTTAAAATTTTATAATTTTTGAGAAGTAGTTTACGTCCTTATAATTCATTTTGTGGGCGAGCAAACTCTATAAATAAAGAAAAATAAGAGAATAGTTTGATATCATGTTTAATGCTATTACAATTATTTATAAATTCAGTTTCCAATAGTCGAATGATAATAACACACATTGCCGTCACCCCTCTTTTTATAACAAATAAATCATTTGACATATAATGTATGTGTACTATTTGGTATCCTCATTCTGCCATAGCAATGTAACGTTGTCAGCAAACAAAACAAAATTTCCATTTATGTTTACATGATCTAAATCATTTATGAAGAATACAAATAGCAATGGCCTCGGAGGCACACCTGAGTCAACAGACGCTAATTTAAATAGGGACGGACATTTTACAGTTTGCAGGTTGATTGACTCAGTAGTATAATTATGTACTTTAAAACATTAAAAAATATAAAATTAATTACATAGTGCAATATACAATAACTGATACAGAAATTGAGTCGGTTTTTTTAATAAAGCTATATGAAGTTGCTTTGTAATAAATATCCTAAAAAATCGAAGTAAAAAAATAATCTTTGCGTCTATTCTTAAATATGTAACCTTTGATTTAATGATAAATCAAATTTTTGCAACTAGCCCAAAATTCAAGACAACCAAGTATTTTTGAAAGATAGTGCTTTCAAAAATAATCAAATGCAAAAAGGTCAAAAGTACCAATAATGTTTGCGGAAAGTCTTACGACTAAAGCATATCATCTGGGTCAACTTTTACCATGGCAATACGTAAATGGTAAATGGTACGGTGGTACCTAACTCCTTCATGAACACAGACAAATTTGGTGGTCCATACCCCCTTACTTACTACATATTTGTTTTCATTCGTTTGGGCCATTTACTTAGGGCATACAAAATTCCTCAAACGCCTAATTGCTATGGCATCAAGACAACATCTAGCACTGCTTTACCGCTATACAGGGTGGCCAATCGGGTGACAATATATTTTTTTAGATAGCCCGCACCGACACCTATCCAAAACACACCCATGTATGTGTAGCGATTATTGATAGTTTCGAGTTTTTTTGAAAACTTAGAGATGCCCCCATGTGTTATTTTTTTAATTATTTCGAAAGTCTAATGTCTTGCAAAGATTACAAGATTAGTTTGGAGCTCCAGAAGCAAACATAAGTATTTTTTAATTTATTTTGAAAGTTTTGGTCTCCTGACTAAAAACAGTGATTTCAAACTGTGGGTCCAAAATATACTTAATTATTGGTCGGATGCACAGGTTTTCTTTATTGGATATTAGAATAGGCGAGGAGTATAATTACAGAAAAAATAAAAGCATTTTTGTTTTTTTTGACGATTTCTTGGAAAAACTGGAAAATCTCTAGATTTTCAAAAAAAATTCGAAAACTATTAATAATCGCTACACATACATGGGGGTGTTTTGGATAGGTCTCGATACGGGCTATATAAAAAAATAACGTCACCCAATTGGCCACCCTGTATTTCTATAATTTTCAAAATTGTTCAAACCATCGACTATGTTCAAACGCATAATTGCTATGACATCAAGACAACATCTAGCAGCTGTCCTGTTATTATGGCCTGTTTTTGACATGTTTTCCGTATTTTGCGAAATTTCTTTGGTACTGAAACAGCATTACTGCGTCGCCGCAACACCTCACGCTTGATTAAATTTTATTCAAACCACCTTATCAGTTTCTGATAAAATTTACTCGTCGGCGTCAGATGATAGACGTCCAAAAAAGCTATCATTTCAAAATTATCAGTACCACAACTCTACCCTCTTTATGGTTTGGGAAAGTAAAAAAGAATCGGGAATGTTACCCGCATTTTTTTCAGATTTATTTGTACCAATTTTATGTGATGTGTGACTTCAACTACCCAAGCTTACCCCTTGTTACGTGCCTGTTTAGAAACCTACCCTCTAGAAAATTCGGGTAGGTAGCGTTTTTCCAAGGGTGAACAACCGCTACGTCCCTGACCACCGACTACGTCGTTTCTCGTATGTTCTGGAGTCTGCGCTGTTGCCACGTTAAGAGGCGTCAATTTCTCAACACTAGAGCATTTGAATTCGGGATGAGAATATGGGTTCGTTCGTAAGAAAACATGACATTTCAGGAACATTGACCTAGTACTTTCCGCAATTTATCGGTAGTACAACATTATGCGTAATAAATTAATAATAAAATATATACAAAACCTGTTGCAAAACTTACAACTCTCAAGGGGGAAAGGGTGTCATCCTCAAACTTTTTGACACCTCGCTGGAAAATGTTTAATTTCTAAAACAGTTACAACGTTTCCATGGGTTTCAAAACTGTTTTCAAAACGTTTTGAGATTTTGGATTGTCGGTATTTCCACGATAGGTCCCGAAACGATTTTCGAAACGAATCCAAAACGTTTTCAACTGGCACTATTGACAAATGTCATTTCCTAGTTTTGTAACTATTTTTGTTAACCTTTTGAAAGTGACAGCTGGTGTTTCCACGACATTTGGATTGTGGATCTATTGTCAGTGATTTGGATCTCCATACGATCCCAAAAATTTACTAGGTATGTTTCCACAGGCTTTCAAAACTGTTTTCAAAACGTTTGTGATTTTGGATTTTCCGTGTTTCCACTATAAGTTTTGAAACGATTTTCGAAACGCATTCAAAACGTTTTCAACTGACACTTCTGACAAATGTCATTTCCTAGTTTTATAGGCGTTTACGGAAACACTGATCTGGATCCGGATAGGTCAGTTATATGTCAAACAGTTGTCAAGTGGCATTTATGATTCCATGAATTTAACGGACCTCGAACAACGAAAAAGTTGGTTTAACAATAAAAAACAGATGGTAAAGTAAAGCAGCTACTGATCTGAATCATCCGATCGCAATCACTTCAAGAGTACAAGAGTGAACTACCCTATTTCTGACCAATCCCAGATCACTTTCCGAACGTCAGGAGCAGTGATCCAACTGATCGGTTTAACCCAATGAAGTGTCAATACCTATGGAAGGGGCATGCGTGCACTCGTTTGCAGTTAGAATGAGATAGCGCTAGTCAGGGAAAACGGCAGAAGATTTGCCAATGCTCCACACAGCTAGTTAGGAGCTAGGTGGCTGTGCTTTTTCCCTGACTAGTTCTATCTCTATCACTGACCTCTCTTGTGCATGCTTTTTCCCTATCTAGCTCTATCTCTCTCATCGACCTCTCTTTCTTATGTCGTCCGCAAAAGTGGTACATTGTTTAAATGGGACGGGGCCATTCCATAGGTATTGACACTTCATTGGTTTAACCCTATCATAGTTTCTGTAAAGGCCTTATAACATATTTTTTTGTTTATTTAACATCTTTAGCTTCGAGTTTTGAATAAACTTCAATAGACTGACAATAGCGACATTAGACAGCGACGTACTGCGCATGGTCCATGTCGAAACGCTTTGTAAGTGACAGCTGGTGTTTCCACGACATTTGGATCTCGATACAATTTCAAAAATGAGCGAATCGACCTTGAACAGGAAACGTTTTGAAAACGCATTCAATTGATGTTTCCACGACGTATTTGAAAACTCAAAACGATTTGACTACGTTTTGAAAGCCCGTGGAAACGTCTTAATTTTTTGGGATCGTATCGAGGTCCAAATGTCGTGGAAACACTAGAGGTCACTTTTGAAATGGACCATGCACATTAATGTTGCTGTCTACCTGTCACTATGATCAGTTCGTTGAAGTTTATTCGAAATTCGCTACTTTAGATTTATGATAAACAACGAAATACTATAGGTTATAAAGCTAAGAAATGACATTTTTCAAGAAATCGTTTCGAAACCTATCGTGGAAACATCAACAATCCAAAAACGTAAAACGTTTTGAAAACAGTTTTAGCCCGGGGAAACGTAGTATGTTCCTCTACTTTTCAAAACCACTTCAGTTGTTTAGAAAATATGTATTTTATGGGACACGGATTTTATAAATTTGAATAGACGTCCACGTCACTGATTTCCGTCGGTCTGTCTGTCTGTCTGTATGTTGGCGTTTTTCTAGCTTCGTAATCTTAGTTACCGCTGCATGGATCATGATGAAATTTGAGTAGCGATATGCTGTGAGGTCTTATAGTAGTATAAAAACAGCTCAAACTTCGTTTTAGGGGTTCCTGATCCTTTTCTACTTTTTTTTGGGTGGGAGTGAAATTGGGGTTGTTTGGGAGTTGGGGGGGGGGGGGGGGGTTGTAAAACTGAAAAATTTGTTCTATTCGTAATAGGATGTCCATTGACCTGTGAAGGATCTAGCGGCATAAGAAACACCTTTTTTGCGGGCGGCGGGGCAATAATTTAGCGACTATTGAAAAATATGTGCTCGCGGAAAACAAAAAAGAAACTCTAACATAGTATGGTATGCTTGCTGGAAACAAGAGTTTTAAGTTTGTTTTAGTTTTGTTTTTCAGGTTCCAGAAAACATAATCCCGTGTGGGGGCGGGTTGGAATATCTCCCCATCGTATATCCTGCGTGTCGTAAAAGGCGACTAAAAGGAACCGAACAACTGTTGGTATAAGCATTAACCCCTTCTCAGCCAACAGCTTTGGGTGGACGAGTTGAGAAGAGTCTTCTTGTCCTTGGGGTGAGAAATTGCCCCTAAAGGCGGATATCATCTGGTCAACGGCATGAGGATGCAGAAAGCAGAGTTCACAACATGTCTGTTAAGACATTGTGACTATGAGGAGGAGAAAACATCTACTCAACCGTCCGTTTAGTGGAAAACCGGCATTATGTTTTTAATCAAAAACCAATGACGAATATTATCAAAGTATCAAACTTCCCAGTAAAATTCAAATCTGGCAACAGCGCAGGCTTCTGACGCCTAATAGTCTGTTACTCATCGATTGCACAGACCCCGGCAGGCGATCTAGTAAGTTCGGGGGCAATCGTGCATTTTCGTGAACAATTTACCACCGTTATATAAAACTACTTTGCGGCGGGAGCGTCAGTACGTTTGAATCAAAGCGAAACTAAAAGTAGTCACAAGCGAAGTACAGAGTCGGTGTTTTGATTCAAGTTTTGATATTTGTGAGAAGTTAGTGCATTGTGAGTGTAAAATGCCAAAAGCTCCAGCAGTTGGTATCGACTTGGGCACCACGTACTCCTGCGTTGGTGTCTGGCAGCATGGAAAAGTGGAGATCATCGCTAACGACCAAGGCAACAGGACAACTCCAAGTTACGTCGCCTTCACGGACACAGAGAGGCTTATCGGAGATGCCGCTAAAAACCAGGTAGCTATGAACCCCAGCAACACAGTTTTCGACGCCAAACGACTCATCGGCCGCAAGTTCGATGATCCCAAGATCCAGCAAGATATCAAACATTGGCCCTTCAAAGTTGTCAATGATGGCGGCAAACCGAAGATCCAAGTGGAGTTCAAAGGAGAGATGAAGACCTTCGCTCCCGAGGAGGTCAGCTCCATGGTCCTCACCAAGATGAAAGAAATCGCTGAAGCGTACCTGGGTGCCACAGTGAAGGACGCTGTGATCACTGTTCCTGCTTACTTCAACGATTCCCAAAGACAAGCCACGAAGGACGCTGGTGCCATAGCTGGATTGAATGTGCTCAGGATTATCAACGAACCCACAGCCGCCGCTCTGGCTTACGGCCTTGACAAGAATTTGAAAGGTGAGAAGAACGTCCTTATCTTCGATTTGGGTGGAGGCACTTTTGATGTATCCATACTGACCATCGATGAAGGCTCGCTGTTCGAAGTGAAGGCTACTGCAGGAGACACTCACTTGGGCGGTGAAGATTTTGACAACAGGCTAGTCAACCACTTTGCCGAAGAATTCAAGAGGAAATACAAGAAAGACTTCCGATCCAACCCTAGAGCAATCCGTAGATTGAGAACTGCTGCTGAAAGGGCGAAACGAACACTGTCATCCAGTACAGAGGCTACAATTGAGATCGACGCTCTATATGAAGGCATTGACTTCTACACCAAAATCAGCAGAGCTCGATTTGAAGAACTGTGCTCCGATCTGTTCCGCTCGACATTGGAACCAGTCGAAAAGGCTCTGAACGATGCTAAGTTGGACAAGGGACAGATCCACGACGTGGTCTTGGTAGGAGGTTCTACTCGTATACCGAAAATCCAGCAGCTTCTCCAGAACTTCTTCAATGGCAAACAGCTGAATCTGTCCATCAACCCAGACGAAGCTGTGGCCTATGGTGCAGCAGTACAGGCAGCAGTCCTTACTGGCTCTACGGACTCAAAGATCCAGGATGTCTTACTGGTGGATGTTGCTCCTTTGTCCTTGGGTATCGAAACTGCAGGTGGCGTCATGACCAAAATTATCGAACGCAACTCCAGGATTCCCTGCAAGCAAACTCAGACCTTCACCACATACTCCGACAACCAGCCTGCTGTGACTATCCAAGTGTACGAGGGTGAAAGAGCAATGACCAAAGACAACAACCTCCTAGGTACCTTTGACCTCACAGGTATTCCACCAGCACCTCGTGGAGTACCAAAGATTGAAGTAACCTTTGACATGGATGCCAATGGCATTCTGAACGTCTCTGCCAAAAACAGCAGTTCAGGAAATGTCCGCAACATCACCATCAAAAATGACAAAGGAAGATTGTCTCAGAAGGAGATTGACCGAATGTTGGCCGAAGCAGAAAGGTACAAAGAAGAAGACGAGAAACAGCGACAGAGGGTGAGTGCCAGGAACCAATTAGAAGCCTACATCTTCCAGGTCAAACAGGCTGCGCAAGAGTGTGGCAACAAGTTGTCTGCAGATGAAAAATCAACCATTGAGCGAGAATGTGACAGTGCCTTGAAGTGGCTGGATAACAACTCTTTGGCTGAGAAAGAAGAGTTTGAAGATAAACAAAAAGAACTTACCAGAATATGCAGTCCAATTATGGCGAAGATACATGGAGGAGGTGCCAGCGCAGGTACTGGTGGAGCGGGAGCAGGACCTAGAGGAGAACAAAACGGGGGGCCAACAATTGAAGAGGTTGATTAAACCTGAATTAACGCATTCCTTATTGAATAATTAATATCTTAATGTTGTTGCTGTTGAGCTTTTAATGTATTGTCTATTTGATAGTCATAGACTGAGTTTTAGTTTTAATTTTATATAAAACGCACAGTAATGATGTGTTATTTTATTACTATTACTATTAGATATAATTTATAATATTATTGGTTCAATGCTGAAAAATACAATTTTATCATGTTGATACTATTGAAATATTTTTGTTATTTTTTTGTAAATATCTTCAAGAATTGTTTTAATAAAGATGTAAAAAAATTTAATTTGTTTCATTTCTATATTTAGACGTACAGCTACTATGAAATATTGAATGCTGAAACAATTTAAGAACTTTGGAATCAAAGCACTCAAAATTATTTGTGTCATGCCCATATAATTATTACTAAGTTATTACTATTTTTCTGGAATATCGCAAAATTTGTATCATCATCATGCATAAAATTTAAATAATAAATTAATAAAATAAAATCCTGTTATATTAACAGGTACACTCGAATTGCAGCTTCGTTACTACATTTAAAGTGATTTTCTTTTGGTTCTTGGTAATACCAATTTGTAAACCAAAAATTAAAATGCTTATTCAGCTGTTGCAATTTTACACATACATACTATTGAGTATGTCGTAAAAAGTTAAAAAAATTGTCCCAGAGTCATAATAAATATAGTAAAAAAAACACGCTTTCAAAGAGCATCGGACTAAAAAGTTAAAAATTATTTTTTAGATAAGCTTGAAACAATAATGAAGGCAAAATACCAGTATTATTGTGAAAAAAGCGTTGAGCGTTCCATTTACTAATAATATGGCACCAAGCGCCCACAATTTTTCACAATCATAGTAGTAATTATTGTTTTAAGTTTATTTTAAAAATTATTTCTAACTTTTTAGAGTGATGTTGTTTAAAGGCGTATATTTTAGTTCTTTTTTAACTAGAATTAGTTTTATTTTTTTTGTTAATTTTATCATAAAGCGTGTTTTTTTTAAATTTTAGTGTTCACTAATACTTTACTATTACTGCATAAACGGTAGGTAGTTGAAACTGTCGACTTTCCTGATTAAATTTTAAAAAAATTCCAACTTACAAACAGTTGGATGTGAGCCTTTTAAGCTCAAGTCACTACGCCTCTGTATAATAATAACAAACTTTAATGTGTCTGCGCCATCTCTTATGGCTGTCAAAATCATTTGCGCGGCAAAGTTGGAGCGTTCAATGTTCGGTCCGAGCAGAATTATTACTCTGAGGTCCGAGCTCTTAATACAAAGGAGCATTACAAGCTCACCGACAAACAAACAATATATCTAACAAGTGAGGCTAATTTCTTGCGATTACCAATATTACCATACTCCCGCGCGTTCAGCATTCTTCCAAATCCATGTCCAATAGCTACGGTCCTATTTGTAAGAAATTTTTAATAATTTGAAGAACAAACATACTTTCTTTCTTTTCAGTAATAAGAAATTCATTTGAAGTATCTACTTAAGGGCGGATGCAAATTGCAGCCGCGGTTAGGGTATAATATTATAAATCTCAAATGTGACCATAAAAGATGTTGTAAATTGCAGCGAGGATCCCTTATCGGCTTATCGGCGTAGCCGCAAGGGGTGAATTACGGTTAGTCTACCTGTTTGGAGGTATTCTAAAAATTAATTTGGATTTGTATAGCAAAATATTATGTAACAATACTATGTGACAGGTCAAATTAATTTTTATCTGAAGCAACAATTCGGTGGCATTTACTTACCTACTTCTGTTAGTGATCTTGAAAACTATATGACATCATAATGATTTTTTTAAATTACAAACCCAAAATTTTATTCGCACTTATTGTTGTAGAGATTTTTCAATTCTCTACTTAACTAACTAGAACTTAACTAGAAAAGTTAATTTCTTGTTACTAAATAGTCTGCATATAAAGACACCCTTGCATCAGCAGGCTGAATTCCCGCCAAGTCGAAAGAATAAGCGTCAGCTACTTCGTTAGGATTCAGAAATTGTAAGCCAAATGTATACAGGGTGAGTCAAGCTCAACGCCTCGGACTCCTGTGACCAAAAGATACCACTTTTCGAAAAATCGACTTTGCGAGTGTATGTAGGTCGTGTTAGACTACATTTTAAAAATAATGACTTTTATACAGGGTGTCTAATAAAAGCGTGACATATCAAAGTTGTTTTTTTAAATGGAACACCCTGTATATTATTGCATATTTAGATTACCGAGTGCATTCTAGTGTGACTTTATGTATCATACATGGGACTTTAAGCCAACCGTTTAGGTGCAAATCACAATTTTGGGTATAGGTAGATGTCAGAAAAAAATTGAATATCGCAGCTATTATAAATCCTAGAGGGCTGTGACATTGCCGTGGTGCTAAGCATGAAATGTGTCAGCTTACTTTAGACGGTCGAGTTCGAGTTACATTTGTACTTGGAGAAATCGGTAGATCAATTAAGCAAGCTTCAATCAAAGGTAACTTGATTTTTTCAAATGGGAATGCATAATTTTTTTTATACGATCAAATGTGCAATTTGATAAGCTTTCTAATGTTATGCGGTTGTAAATATCAATCACTGGTAGTTTTGATTTAATTTCAAATTTTCAGTAAAACCGGTGTTTTTCAATTTTCCTACCAATAAGCGACTTAGCAGGCCATGAAATATAAACAAAAACCTGTTCAGATGGAACAAAATAACTAACTTAGCAGATAGTTACGGGCGAACTAGAGTAAAGGGACAAAGTTATAAAAATGACTTACAACAAATCAATTCTAACGAGAAATAGCAGACATAACACACATAAGGTCAAAAAGCAGCTGGAGTACGACAGAAATGGGTATTTTTCACAGCATACCGGCTACTACAATATTTTAAAGATTTACGATTCACAAAACCATTGTGAATTTTCAAATGATGTTGCTGGCAGTTTAATAGCTTCAGAATAAAATTTCACGTTTCATGATTTAAAAAAAAAGGGAACCAATACCTCTGACTGCAGTTCTGCAATTTTTTCAGTACTCATAAGGAAGATCGCCGAAAATGAAGAATAAATTAAAAATTTGCTCAAATTATTAAACATAATTTACCTGGTAGAAAATTAAAATATGATTTGTCAGTATTCCTTTTTTTGCGATCTTGCTAATAGATACTGAAAAATTTAAACGACGACAGTGAGAGGTATCATTACTTTTGACTTTGATGGAAATGACTACTGTTTTATACCATTAAATGTGAAATTGCGTTCTGAAGATATTAGACTGATGGCAACGATCGCTGAAAGTTTTGCTTTCATTTCAAAGTGATTAGTGATTTTGGAAATTTTTAATCTCTAGTACATTGCAGTCGCTAGTAGGCTGTAAAAATTATCAATTTCTGTCGTACACCAGCTTCTCTTTAACCTTAGACATGTTACCGCCGTTATTTCTGGTTAGAGTTGATTTGTTGTAGGGAATTTTTATAATCTTGTTCGTTTACTCTAGTTCTGCTGGATCTGTTTGCTAAGTTAGTTGTTTTCTTCCATCTGAATATGATTTTGTTTATATTTCATGGCCTGCTAGTTTGTTTATAGGTAGGGAAATTGAAAAACACTGATTTGATTGAAATCTCGAAATTTAATAAAAACTACTTTAGATTGATATTCACAACCTGATATAATTAGAAAGCCTATCAAATTGCACATTTGATCGTATAAAAAAAATTATGCATTCCCATTTGAAAAAATCAAGTTAGCTTTGTTTGAAGTTTCATTAATTGATCTACCGATTTCTCAAAGCACAAATGTAATTAGAACTCGACCGTCTAATGGACGCTGACACATTTCATGCTTAGCACCACGGAAAAGTCACAGCCGTCTAAGATTTATAATAGCTTCGATATTCAATTTTTTTCTGACATCTACCTATACCCAAAATTGTGATTTGCACCTAAACGGTTCACTAAAAGTCCCATGTGTGATACATAAGGTCACACTAAAATGCACCCAGGAATCTAAATATGCAATAATATACAGGGTGTTCCATTTAAAAAAACATAACTTTGATATGTCACGCTTTTATTAGACACCCTGTATAAAAGCCATTATTTTTAAAATGTAGTCCAACTCAACCTACATACACTAGCAAAGTCAATTTTTCGAAAAGTGGTATCGTTTGGTCACAAGAGTCCGAGGCGTTGAGCTTGACTCACCCTGTATTTTAACCATTTACCAATATCGGTCAAATTTTTGTGTTCACTCCCTAAACCTAGACTTTGAATTTTACGCCACCACGCTTGACCTAAGTGAAATCGACATCCAACAATCTGAACTTCAGGTCAAACATTTTTTACTGCAGTGTATATTGCTTTTTAAAAATCTACTACTACTACTACTACTACAGTTGTTGGTTCTAAATTTAAACTGCTTTTACAACAAATAAGTAATTAACATATCATCTTTCCCTAACAGAGGGTCGTCCGCTGCAATTTACATGTTTACCTGAAATGGAAAAATAATCAGCCGCTGCAATTTTCATATACCGGATTAAGAATACTTGACCATCGCTGCAATTTGCAATCGCCGCTACTTAATTAATCTAGCCGACTTCATTTTTATTATTGTTGCGACGAGGATTTTTACTATGAGGTTGTTACTATAAATTTATGAAGTTTGCTTTTTTTAAAGAATAAACATACTTTTCATACTTTATTTTTAGTAATTCATTTGAAGTCGAGAACATTTTTATTATTGTTGCGACGAGAATTATTACTATGAGATTGTGGCTAAATTTGTAAGATTTGCTCGTCATAAAAAAGCAAATATAGCGTGTTTACAGAAATTATTCCTCTTCCCAATTTGTAAGTTTGTTGTAGTTGGTTGGATCATCAAATAAGCCGCGTTCATAATAGGAGCCTTGAAACACGTTAAAAATAGCAGTGTAAAAAACCAGGCCTCAAATGTCAGTTAGAGGACAGATGCAATTCTCGGTGTAATGTAGGTATAGTAATATCTGATCAATTTTTTCCGCAACTGCATCCAATCAGTCCCATTATGTGATTAAACTAATTACTTATGTAGGTCTATTATCTATGGTACATGGATAGATGTTATCATAACATACGGTAATATGTTACGCAGCGTCAAGTGGGACTTGTATGTTTCCACGTTATCTACGCAAAAACGCTTACATTTTTTGAGCTTTTTATGTTTTGTTATTTTTTATATACTCCCAAGTTATACAGGGTGCCCCTGAATTTCCGTAACACGTGATATTCTCGTAACAAAGAAAAAGTTCAAACGAAACCTGAGTTGAATTTTTTAAAGTACTATAGGGTCTATCATACCTTGCTTACAAAACATTTTTTTGTACTTAAATCTTTACAACTCACCCCCAGCTTTTTTTCAAATAGCACCCAATAGTTTTTCCTACAGAAATTGATTTCCTATTTTATTTAAAATCTTCTACCTTTGGTTCTATACACAAACGCATTTTTCTTTTTCGTAAAGTCATATAGGCAAATAAAATAAGGAATTCTTCCGTGGCTTCTTTTTTCATAATATATTATGTATATATACAGGGTGTGTCCTAAGTTGATTCTTTTTGTCAAACTGTGTATAGAAGTCGTAAAATAAACAACTTTTTCAAATAACCTTTTTCCGAAAAAAGAAAAATAAGCGAGATACAGAATCAAAAACAGTAAGTCTGGATTTGTTTATCAAGATATATTAACAAAGATAAACAGAAAGTGCACTATCTCTGACAGGTGCAATGCCTAATCGATAAGACAAAAATCCGAGCAAAAAACTGAACATAAACAGACTAGGTACGTCTTGATAAACAAGCCTAAATTTACATTTTTCATTCACTTTCCAGTTTTCTGAAAAAAAGTTATTTGACAAAGTAGTTTATTTCAACGACTTCTATGCACAGTTAAGAAAAGTATACGCTCAGGACTCACCCTGTATATATTAAAGAGAAAATCTTGAGGTTCTGGCCCTCATTTTAAAAAGAAACACGGATCACTGCATAAATGAGACTAGTGTTATCTGCCAAGCTTTCGGCAATGTTTATCGCCATCTTCAGGTATTAAACGTTGAAGTTTGCTCGCAAAAACAGCAATGAGCATTGAGTGACAGACTTTCAAATGCAATTCCCAAACGAAAAACGTCAAAAAATGTTTAGCTAATTTAACTTGGGGACCACAACGTTGCTCACATAAACAACCAAACACATAGGTGGAAAATACAAACTTAACAACGACCTTCACTTTTTAATTCAGCAGAAAAATTACAAAATTCGTGGACTGAAAACGCATATTTTTGAATGAATTTTTTTTTAGAAGATATTTGTTTAGTTTGTAATTTAAGTTTGATATTTTACAGCTGGGTATGTGTTCGTTGTTTGTGTGACCTATGTTGTGGAAGCCACGTATTATGCTGTCTTGCCGTATTTGTCCATTTACTGCGGATACTGCGCCGATTTCTAGAGTTCAGTTTAAAATGCAATGCTGTCCCACTTTTCCAGTAATAGGTTGAAGTATTATCTGTAAAACATACTAACATACAAGGAAAGCGACCTTTCGTTACACAAACGATGGCGCGTGAGAACCCTGGGCCTCCAAGACTACGGGGGCCCTCAAACCCACGGGGCCCCCCACGACTGCGGGCCCTTAGTTACGCCACTGAAACTCACCCCCACCTTTTTGTTTCAAATAGCACATCCCAGCTTTTCCTACATAAATGAGGTCATTATTTTATTTAAAATCTTGTAGTGCCTTTAAAAGCAAAATAATTATTTCATACACAAACCAATTTTTTTAAGGCGTAACATTTTCATAATAAAAAAATGGAATCAAGTCGATTGACTCAGTACTTCCCACACATAATGGTTTCATTTTATTGTTTTCCCATTACATGAAGCTATAGTCTGAAATCCCCTTACATCCAAATCATCGCATCACAAAACTGTAAGTCCCTTGGTTTCCGTAATAGGCAAGGAAATGTTCGGATGAGCCTAAAAAAGGGTATTATGCCGCTAGGTTTTTCATTCACAGGTCAATGGACAGCTCGTTATGAATACAACAATTTTTTCAGTTTTCCAACCCCCCACCCCCCAACCACCCCAGATTCACACCTGCCCAAAAAAAGTAGAAAATGATCAGGAACCCCTAAAACACCTAAAAACAAAGTTTGAGGCGTTTTTATTTTTTTTATTTTTTTATTATTGCTGCGCCGCCACTGACACGATTTTTCCAAAACATACGCGTTTTCCATCCTCGCCGTGGTAGTAATACTGTGACAAAGTTCCATTAAAATCCATTCCATAACTCAGAACGATCTAAAGCAATATTCCTATGTATTTATCAGAAAATTCTAAGTCCCTTGGTTTCTGGAATAGGCAAGGCAATGTTCGGATGGGCCTAAAAAAGGATATTATGCCGCTAGGTCTTTCTTTTACAAATCAATGGATAGCCTATTATGAGTACAACACATTTTTGAGATTTACAACCCCCCACCCCCCAACCACCCCAATTTTACCCCCACCCAAAAAAAAGTAGAAAATGATCAGGAACCCCTAAAACACCTAAAAACGAAAAATTATAAGAACATTACCTACTATGACCCCACAGCATATCGCTGTCCAAATTTCATCACAATCCATGCAGAGGTTATTGAGATTACGAGGACAGAAAAACGCGTACAGACAGACCGACAGACAGACCGACAGACAGACCGACAGGCAGACCGACGGAAATGAGTGACGTGGTTTTTCGTTATGTAGACATCACAAAACGCCCAAAAAGCATATTATCTCAAAATCGAACATTTTCGCGACCACAATACTCCCCTCACCTATCGGTGGGGGAAGTAAAAAGGATAAAAAAGACATTTGTTTTCGAAAGTATGTATCAAAAAGCTTTAAAACTCACTTCCTTTTAGTTTTTATCCGTTTTTTTGCGTCAAAAAATTCTTATTTTATATATAGGTACTATATTACATTTAAAAATTAAATAGAGATATTATTTATGTAGGAAAACCTTTGTGGTGCTATTTGAAAAAGAAAATTGGGGTGAGTTTTAAGGGTTGAGGTACAAACAAATATTTTGAAAAGATGGTATGATAGACTCTGTAGTACTTTCAAATATTCCACTCAGTCTTCGTTTGAACTTTTTTTTTGTTACGAGAATATCACATATCAAGGAAATTCAGGGACACCCTATATATTGCTGGTGGAGGTAGAAATCATTTCCTTCGTGTTTCCTCATAGGAATAAGCATTCGAGCCAGTAGTTTGATTCAATGCCGATAGGGGTATTTACCTTCGGATTAGTTGTTCCTGTTGGTTGCGCTAGTTGAATAGTACACCCTGTATTTGGTTTGTTATTACAATATAGTTCCAATAACAACGCATCATGTAAAGCGCTTACTACAGCTTAATATAAGTTCAATAAACTGTCTATTAAGTGCATAGCAACACGAGTTTCCTTTTTTTTATGGTCAACCTCCCGCCCATGGCGCTGTAGAGGCGCTGCGAGAGGACAACTGTCGGTGCACGTTAGATTTGAAACGCTGCAGTTGTAGCCGCCAGGAAATAAATTCTCGGGCAGCTCATTCCACAGCGTCGAAGTTCTCGAAGGAATGCTGGAGGAGACTGGTTCGGGGAGTAGGGACGTCGACCTGGTAAGGATACGCTCGCAGAGCCTCTCTAGTGTTCCTCGTTCGGACGGTCTGTGGTGTTATTATCTGGAAGAGCTCACTCGAACATCTTCCGTGATAGAATCCGTAAAACAGGGACAGATCAGCCACACTTCTTCGATATTACAGGCTGAGGAAGTCCTTTGTGAAAAGTGTGCAGAAGCTTTAGAGAGTGATTCGGAGAGCATCCCCACACATGGGAGCAATACTCCAACGATGGTCGGATCTGCGAGCAGCAGTAGTTGCTCTGGTGTATACAGCTTCCTACAGCGGAACAAAGCTCTAATCCTCTGTGATACCGTTTTAGCAATACTGACGACGTGGTCGTACCAGGACATGTTATTGTTAATGTTGATCCCCAAAAGCTTGACGGAAGGTGACTCGACTATTGGGCGGCCCTCCATTTCCACAGTTGGTAAGCCAACGGGAGACTTCTTTGTCAATGGTGTTGCTTGAACTTTTTGTACGTTGAACTATACTTTATTTACAAATCCCCATTCGACAATTGTTTTGATATCTGTGTTGATTTGTGAGGCTTGTTGCTGCCGCCGACGTACCGTCCCCTGGGCTGATAGTGTCTTGCCTGGTTCGATGCACGAGCACGATATTAATGTACTGTCGTCTGCGAAGCTGTAGACTGGATTGGATATTTCCAGCAGCTCGTTGATATACAACCGAAACAGTGTAGGGGATAGGACAGATCCCTGAGGAACACCGACGTTTACTGAAAATACGTCCGAGGAACAGCCTTCTACTACAACAAACACAAAACGATCGTTCAAAAAGCTATTCAGCCACTGACGCAGGCCAGGTGGTAGTCCATAAGCAGCCTCTACAATATACTTTTCGATTGAAGCAATATAATAAAAACCATGCATCAAGAAACATCCTGCTATTTTACCTAAGTGTACCCTTCAATTATACCCTTCGAGTATACCACTGCTTTCAGATTAACCTGGGCTTTACCCAGGTCCACCTGAGGGGATCCAAAAGATCGAAACCACAGCATATTAAACTACCAGCAGAATATCTCTGAGGATTTCCTATATAAAAATGGTTCCCACAGAATTTGACCATGGGATGATTTTACGGGTGTGAAGTCTGTGCAGAGATGCGAAAATAAAATATCGATACCGGTACCAATTCGATATATTAGCCAAGTATAGATCTGTACACGCCAATGGAGGGGCGTTTGGTTCGTAATTATTTTCGATGCCGTTACAAAAGTAGCGATACCAGCTTGGAATCGTTCAAAAAGTATCCAAGATAAAAATACTCGATATTAGTGCAGAAGCATCGATACCTTTCAAGTATCGAAATATCGTTAGCATCCCTACAAATAATCATCCAAAAGGGTGGATGTGCGTGTAATTGTCGCCAACCTGAGATATTGTGCTGATTGTTTACTATGCTGTGATCGAAACAGCGCTGTCGTGGACTAGGGACATCGCACCCCATGCGATTCAGGACATGTTCCAAACAAGGATTATAATGGCCTTGAGTTCAATTTGGGTACACATTGATTTTTGTGGAATCGGAATAAATTTCTTATTACATTCGAGTTGTAAGGATACCCTTTAGGTACACAAATGGATTACTGGAAATGGTGATTATATCCACATGTTTCAATATCTATTCATCACACCTGATATGGTTCAAACTAAAGTAAAACAAAAAATATGTTAAATAAGAATACTTACATAGAATATACTTTTTATTATTTACCACACATATCTCTTATAACAGCAAAAATAGAATAATATACAAAATACTGCTTACTATCAGATCCATTACCATAAATTTTTTCATATGTTTATCCAGTGGTAGAAAAAAAATAAATAAAATCAATGCTATTGGAAAACTGAAGGTCAGTTTCTCGATGCAGGATGCAGGATGAACAGGTAACAGCTAACAGCTTCTGAGGATGCCATCGGCCGAACGATTTAACCAAAGGTTAAATCGGACTGTGTTCGCATATGCTTGGTGGATTGTCAGATATGACTTTTTTTTCTGGTATTTTCAATGCCTCAAAGATTTTGTAACAGCAGTTTATCAATCCAAACTTGGTTTCTGCAGGTAACAACCATACGCTGATTTACTTTTTTTCAAGGAATCTATTACTGGCCAATACGTCCAACAGGATATAAAAGGGTACATGTTGGAGACGTAATATTTATGTGTATTCTTCACCTATGATTTTTGCCTAAACTTGAATTATAGGGAAAGGCAACATAGCGCAAAAATTGAAGAATATACACACTACATACTATTACATTTAAAATATTAAAATATGATGTCAATTATGTTACAATTACGCTACTATATAGGGTAGGAATAGGTTATTTTTTTCTTAGTTTTACTTTATTCTGTTCCCACCCTATATCACATAATTATTATTGCCTAATAATACTGAAGTCATCGAGGAGTGAATTGTGCCCTGTACATTTCTGGCAACAACGTTATTCCATGTATTGGTATACCTGTAGGTTGTTTGGTACCTGGCCACAGAGATATCGTATATTTTCGCATTACCTCCACAAATATCAAGAATATGCTGTACTTGGCCAATATTTCTCCCAAGCATCTTCTTCTACCTGAAAATTGAGCAAAATTACTATTGCCTCAAAACACTTTTAATACAAATGCAGCGGCGCTGTCTCCCATTTTTTTTTGCAAAAATGAAACCTTACGTAGGTGGTATATACAGGGTGCCCCACGACGATTAAGACAAGCAATATATCGGAAATGGGCAGTAGTCGTGAATTATCATTTTGGGGGTGTAAAGTAGAGCAATAGTATCTTCTCTTATTATTGTGTCATCCAATGATGTATTTGTTTTTGGTCACGTGACGTCCGATTCAAAATTTTTAATGGGACCCCCTGTATATTTGTGACTTTTTGTGCTCATCGCGATAAAAAAATTCCAACAAACTAGCACACTTGGGTTCTAAAGTTATTTATTCAAGACTTACAGGTACTTAAATGATGGGAGCTCTATCATTGATTTATAACATGTACCCCTACCGTTAAATTACTTTGGTAGTTTCATAATGGTAGTGGTACAGTCCTTTAAGTACCTGTAGGTCTTGAATTAATCATTTTAGACCCTAAGTGTGCAGTTTGTTGGAACTGTTCTATCGCCAGGAGTACAAAAAGTCACAAATATACAGGGTGTCCCATTAAAAATTTTGAATCGGATGTCACGTGATCAAAAAAAAAATACTTCATTGGGTGACAAAGTAATAAGAAAAGATACTATATTTGCTCTAATTTACACCCCGAAAATTATAATTCGCTACTACTGCCCAGTTCCGATATATTGCTTGTCTTAATCGTGGTGGGACACCCTGTATAAGGACGTTTGTTTACGAGAGCTGTTGGTAGATGAAATTTTTTTTCAGTTTCGATAAGTTTAATCACATAGGTATATCTGCCCAATAAATTCAAAACTTCCTATCGATCATTTCAAAAAGTTAGGGTTGACGACTGTTTGATTCAGGGCCGCCACAAGGGGGGGGCAACTGGGTACTGTTGGCCCGGTCTGGGCCTCGGGCCAGGGCTCGATCGTTCCTTTTGGTGATTCATTTCCATGGTATCGATTCCGCTGCATTGTACACAATTTATATGATCATAAATACTTGTCGCGCGATTTGCGTGAGGTAAACTATGTAGTATACCTATTTGATTGAGTAACTTAGTCTCCTAAGTTTAATTGTTTAAAAATTCCAGTTTAATTAAATACTTATAGGTACTTACGCAAACCTCGCAACAAGCTTTTATGATCACATAAGTTCTATATAAGTTGATGGTGAAATTTTAAAGGAAAATTATAATTTTTTCTTTTTAGAGCATTTACATAAAAGCTTTTTTAAAAAAGTTTTTTTCATTTAATTTATTTTTTACTTTTTAGTTATGCATTTTCATTCTCGGCGAACCTTTCGTTTAAGACCGATATAATAATAATAATAATAATAATAATAGCGTTTATTGTAAATATAAAATAAATAAAATACAATAAACGACAAGTGACCCAAAAAAAGTTAAAAACTTGTGCTTGGGTATAAGTAGTTATTATAAAATGGAAACAACAAATAAGGGTCAATTCAGGAATATTTATATTTAAATATTATGTATTCCATATATATCAGTAATAATAGGTATTGCATATGTCTACAAGTTGGTGAATTTTAATGCGCTTATTATTTACTATCCATTGTTTTAAACCACACTTGAATGAATTTAAAGGCACTAGACATTTTATGCTTTCTGGTATCTCATTGTATAGTCTTGGAGCAAGAAATGTATGACATCGTAATAAAGTATTTTTTCTTGCTTTTGGTACAACATTACATGCAAATCTTATGTCATATTTATGTTCGTGTTTTGTCAAGTTTGATTTATTTTTATATTGGTAAATACCTAATGACATGAAAAATGTTTGGCGGATATCTAGAATTTTTGTTTTAGAAAATAACAAGTCACTAGGATATGTACATTTCACTTTATATAAAATTTTTATTAAACGTTTTTGTATAATTTCTATTGCTTTTATATTATTTTTACATGCTGCGCCCCACACCACAATACAATATCGTATATGACTATGAACAAGTGCTTCGTATACAATGATCATCTGTTCATAGGTAAGTATAGTGGAAAGGAGTTTAAATTTGCTTATAACGTAACGAATCTTTTTGATAACATATTCGGTATGCTCTTTCCATTTGATATGGCAATCTAGATATATTCCTAAGTACTTGATACTGGTGACCATTGATATAGGAGCTACCTGTTCACAACTGATTTGTAAGTTGGTGTATTTCGGTAAGCCGTTTGCGTATGATGCGAATGGAACAAAGTGAGTCTTGTTGAAATTGACTGTTAAAAGTCGACTACTGAACCAATTGAACATTTTTTTAAAACCATTTTCAGCCTTTGATTTTAATATTTCCCAACTTTCAGCAGAAAATATAACAGCTGTATCGTCTGCAAAACTCACTATATCTCCGCTCACATCAACCGCAAATAGATCATTTATATATATGTTAAAGAATAATGGTCCCAGTACCGTTCCCTGAGGAACACCGCATGTTATAGGCAATGGAGAACTAGAGCATTTATTTATCACAACAGTTTGTGTTCTATTACTTAAGTAACTTTTAATTAGATGATAGATTTGACCCCGTATACCATAATTTTGTAAAGTTTTCATGAGTATCATATGATCAACTGTGTCAAATGCTTTTGCTAGGTCAACAAATACACATAATGTTGGAATATTTCTGTCTACATTTTTGCACAGTTCTCCTATTACATATGTCACCGCATCTTCAGTAGATTTATTTTTTTTGAAACCGAACTGTTTATCAGAAAATATGTTATATTTCTCTAAAAATTCTGTCAATTTGTTCTTTATTATATTTTCAAAAACCTTTGCCAAACAGGAGATAAGTGAGATAGGTCTATAATTGGATAAATCATATTCATCGCCAGTTTTATGTACAGGCATCACAGTCGCAATTTTGAGTATAGATGGAAAAATACCCTTTTCCAGACAACAATTAATTATTCTAGTGAATGGCTCCGAAATCAGATGTGCTACGATTTTGAGTGTTTCAGCAGTTAAATTGTCTATTCCAGAAAGCATAAAAAACTTTAAAGGTCCATCATATTAGATTAAGAGTGATTTCAGAATATTTTTCTAATTATATTCTCGGCAAGTCTATATGTATGTTATTTAACAAAACGAAGTTCATATTTTACTTCATTGTTTTGTTAATAATCTAATTCTTTCCTGAGTAACTTTATTACAAATAACTATAATTAATTATTTTTTGTTCTGGTTTTTCACCTGATACCCTATATAATACGTTAATCAATGCTAATACACATTCTATATTCTTTCAAGTGCTGTTTCAATTAAACCCTTCAGTCAAGTTGCACACAGAGACTCTCTTTTCCAATCAGTCTATAAAATTTGAACATCACTGATTGAATGTGTTGATTATAAAATTTAGTCAATCATGATTTTCTGTCAGCTGCTCTTAAGAATTGAGTGATTATTAATTTCTCTGAATACAGCTTCTATATGCAATTCGTACTATTCCAAGACGAAAAAATAACAAAATCCCATAACTATTATAACTACCTAACGTACGTGAATACCAGTGTTTCTAGTTTTCAGTTACAGTTTCTTATATTTATTATTTGAGAAAATGAAGGATGAAAAACATAGCTCAGTAAAAATTTAGACAATTCAATCACTGAAACTTGAAAGCAAGTACAAATGACGTTTTGTGTGGAGAGAGGAAATGAATAGTTTTTCAACGTGGTATTGGCATATCCATCTCGTCGCCAATTCGAAGGTCACTGCCTCATCACTAGAGACAGCTACGGTATTGGGGGCCCGTGGCCAGAATCTAGTCCTGGGCCCAAACTTGTGATGTGGCGGCCCTGGTTTGATTTAGTTATTAACTGTTTTAGTCATGGTAGTTAGAACTATTTTGGAAATTAGGCGACCATATTGAAAACACAGCGTTCTCTTTCTTCAAAAAACTATAGTGACAGTGGCGTGAGTGTGCAGTGTTTGTCGGTTAGGTTGCTTTGTTGATTATCGTTTGTGTGTTATGTTTTGATTTATCTGAAAACCATCGAGGTCTAAGACATCAATGCTCAGAGACACACGCTGTTGATAAATTGATTAATTAATTACAATGGAATCAAAATATAACAACTAATTTAGGTTAGCTTTAAAATAGAAATCTCATAAATATCTAGTTTATATAAAAATAATTGCAAGATTATTGGTATATATTTTGCAACTTTTCCAAAGTCCCGAATACAGCCTAAAAAAGAATTTGTGTGAATGTTTAGTACTTTCAAAAATCAATTATAGACTTATTGTCTTTTATCCATATTTAGATAAAGTGTCAGCCAGGAGGCTCCAACTAATACAAAATACATGTTGTCGTCTTATATATGGTTTAAGAAAATATGATCATATTTCACCTTGTTTTTCAAGCCTAAAATGGATGAATTTAAAAAACTGTTATAAATACTATATGTTAACATTCATTCACAATTTAATATTGACAAATGTTCCTGAATACCTTTTCAAAAAAATTCTTTTTAGACAATCCATGAGGGAACGTTTGCTCAGGTATAATAAATTACTCGACATGCCTCAGCATCGAACAGCTCTTTTTACTCGTGGCTTCACCTACAATACTGTCAAGTTATATAACTCGCTGCCAGATTTATATAAAGACTTGACCCTGAATAAGTTTAAAAATTCTGTAAAACAACTTTTGCTATCATCTAGATTCTAGTATTTAGTCCCCACCACTAAGATAAAAAGTTTCAATAGCGGAATGTATTTATTTTTTTTTCTGTACCATTGCTCTTGCTACATTCCAGTAATAGGTAAGCAACCTGTATATGTTGAATATGTTGAAGACATATATTAGGTTGGAATACCGTATTGTAAAATAAATTTAGGGTTAAGTGTAAGAATAGCTTTGAGCTAAACTTCGCCCGCTACTGTAAATTAATTCAATAAAGACGTTTTATTATTATTTATTATTCAAGAGACTCGACACTCTGGTACTTTTGCGTTTTGTCCTTGACACCGTCTTGTCAAGTTGCCAGTTATGTATGTCAAGTGGATGTCAACATTGTCAACTGCCATGTTATACGTCTCATGTTCTACATATGAGCCTAAGATGAACCATGTTTTTGCCGTCGACAGCACATCTATTATAAGCACATTATACGTGAAAAATGTATGCCACATTATCGTTAACCACGTGTTTGGAAACTATGAGCTGTGAATATTATTGGTTTAGAACACATCAGACCCCGAATACAATACCGTCCGGTGGCCTAAAGCTTAAATTCAGATGCACACGACATCCGACGATACGACGGTACGAAACTGTTCCTATTGGTTTTTATTTATTTAGCGTATGGCATACAACACATCATTAAAATATGAAAGAAAGAAAAATGTTGACTTTCAACATTCACTTTAACAACAACAATTTCTATAATATAAAACGAAAGGACATAGAAAATTACAAACAAACATTTAATGTTTTAATGTAGTCAATGAAGTTTTCCGTTGCGTTCAGGAACTCACTGAATCTTCCATTGAAGCATCTTAGAGGGCATTCTTCAGTGATGTGGCGGATGGTCCGCCGTGGACCTCCACAATCACATTGTGGATTGGGAACTTTACCCCATTTATCAGCACATACCCCATGGCCCGATCTGATTCTATTCAACGTCGTCCATACCCTCCTCGGTAATTCCATTCCGGGTGGCTTGGTGACTATGCATGGCATTTGTTGGATTTCGTACGACCATTGGCGAAATATTCAAAATGATGTCAAATCAAAATATTTCAACCAACATGAACAGTTTCGTATTTACCGCCGTATCGTCGGATGTCGTGTGCATTTGAATTAAGTTTTATGTGCAGAAATCCACAGTACCCCGAAGTCTACGACGGATATAAAGGCTTGCTTGCATGGGCGTTAGAGGGGCAATGAGGACGACCCCAACTGCAGCACTGGAGGTCCTGCCGTCTTGGATTAGGGTGACAAAGATAGCCAAACTGGTGGAGGAAGCATTGCCTATCCTATAGAGTTGTCGAGACAAACCGTCTGTCAGGGTTGGATAAATGTTCCACTCTGACCATCCCCAGTATCCAGGAGTGGAACAAAGGGGAGAATCAGTTTCCCGAAGAAGCATTGGTAGGCCTCAGGGCCCTCAGGAGCAGGGTTGCCCTTAGGCACGAACACCTCGATTTTCGGAGCAGAAGTATATGCAATACTGTCTGCTGCATGCAATGAGGAGGTGAAAAAGGGCACGGAGCAGAAGGTTTACATCTGCTCTGACAGTCGGGCGCAACTAAAAGCCATCGGGGCGCCCAGAACCAGGGCACACCTGGTTCAGGAGTGCGCACAGAGATTGGAAGAGCTGGCGAGGCTGAAGGAAGTTACTTTGATGTGGATCCCGGGCCATACGGGGGTTCTTGGTAATGAGGAAGCCGATAGATTGGCCTGACTCAGCACCGGGAGACCGTTTGTTGGCCCGGAACCCGCTATAGGATTAAGTAGGCAGTAGGTAACGTCAGCCCTCAAAAAGTGGGATATCGATCATTATCATAGTCACAATGTCTTAACAGACATGTTGTGAACTCGTAAAATGCATTAAGTCGGAACTAGAGTATTGCCGACACCTATATTATCAATAGTTTTGAGAACTGTAGCTCGCCATCGTTCGCGATTTACTGTCAGTTCACTGGTGCTCTTGATTCTCATATCTAGCAACCGTTTCGTCGTACCCACCCAGCGTGTAGGGGAACGGCCACGGCGCCGCCCACTCGGGGCGTGACCCTGAACCTACAAGTTTCTCCATATTATCGCTTTTGTGAATATGTCCGAAGAATGTAAGCATTCTCATCGACACAATGGAGGATAGTCTCTTCGGATTACCGAGCTCATCCAGTATGGAGACATTAGTTCGATGGGCAGTATAAGGAATTCTCAGCATTCTCCTCCACGTCCACATTTCAAAAGCATCTATGCGAGCTCGATCTGCCTTTTTAACAGTCCAAGTTTCCGAGGCATACAAAAATATGGAGAACACAAGAGACTGAACCAGTGACATTTTGGAAGCTTTATGCGATGTTATGGTCACGCCATATTTTAGTAAGCTTTGTCATGGCCACCCGTGCCTGTTGAATGCGCCGTCGAATCTCATTCTCACAGCTACCTGAATTGTCGATCAAAGAACCGAGGTACACAAAACTTTGAACTACCTCACAACGGTCTATTGACTTTATTTAGTAGTACTAGTTCTTCCTGAGAAGCAGCAATAAGAGTTGTATCGTCAGCAAATTTTAAGTTAGATATTTTGCTTCCGCCAATATATCGATACCATGGATGATTAGTGGAGGCAAAGTGAGGGATGCAAACAAAATAAGCCAAGGATTTTATAGCCGGGCTGAACACATCTAGAACAGCGTGGCTGCGGAACGCATGCCCGCAGGGGCAATCAGAAACCTATTGGGTGTTCTGACGGGGCACTGTAAGTTCAGGTGGCAACTATCACTATTGGGAATTGAATATGACTCCCTATGTATGGGCTGTGGAGAGGTCGATGAAACGGCCTACCACTTCCTTGCGGAATGTGAGTTGCGAGGCGGGCTGAGATACAAGATACCAGATACCTAAAAAGACGCGTAGAAGAACATAAAAGGAGTGTCCGACCCACCCACCTCAATGATACTAATAAAACTGCCTTGATGCAACATACTCAAGACTTACATCACAATTTTGATTTTGACAATACAACCATTTTATCAAAACAAAGTAATTTAAAGAAACGTCTGTTTCTTGAAATGATCAATATAAAAAAATTTAATACTGTTAATAAGAAACAAGACATACAAAATTTAAATAGTAGTTATTTCAACCTTATCAGCAAAATACCCAAGAAGAATTAACCACACATTTGCTTCTTCTTTTTTATAATTAACACTGTTCTGCATTACCCCATCCCACCCTTTTTCTACATTTTCTATTTTCAACTTCGCCCTGTATTCCATGTCTATTCATATAAATATTGAAATATTATGTTTCTTGCTAACCTTTTTGTGCCCCCATAGAATTCCTTTAAAAATACTTATGATTTTTGCCAGTCCGGCGTACACATCGATTGTGAATAGACAATCTCCGTCTTACGGTCTTATTTATTTATTAAGTGTCGTTGTTTGCCCTAATATACCTTGTTTATACTACATGTGCCTTTTCACCATATTTGACTCAAGGAGTCCATCACTGGTGTAAGTACTACCCGTTTATTGTATATTGTATATTAGGTTTTTTTTAATAGCAATGATCACCCTCCTTTTTAATTCGTTATTGTATATTGTCATTTTATATATTCAATTTTTATAAGTGTAATGTATATTTTTCTGTTTAAGTATAAACAAAAAAAAATTTTTAGTGCCCTGAAGATGGCCTAATAAAGGCCGAAACGTCGGCAAAACAGTAAAAGAGACTCCCTCTTTTTCTTGACCTAAACCCAACCATCTGTTTCCTGGATGAGATACAAGATCTTTGGATCCGACAGGCTCCATCCAGACGAATTACCCTCCCTAAACTGTGCCAACATACTGGCCTTTGTTAAAAGGTGGGGAAGGTTTGGCATGGAGGGGGAGGCAGACAGTAATGACAGAGAGTGCGGGCGCCCCACAGCTACTACTTACTACTACACGAGACATCAATACAGCGGGCGTCTGGTACTTTCAATTTTCAGTACATTATTCGATATAGTGTTATCCTTATTTAGCTAGCTTGCGTGCTTCATTTTTAAAGCAATCAGCGCTCTTTCACATTAAAAGTTTACTAAATAAAACTGGTTAATATGATAAAGTCTCAAAGAAAATTTTAATTTCATCAATTTAACATAAATCCCATTTTGTTTTTCGTTTGTAAATAATAAAAAACCATAATGGCGGAAATAACAAATTTGGATCTCATGTTCTGAGGCTGTATTGTTAAACATTTTAATTTGCGCATGCTTCTTACCTAATCCAAAATTAATAACCCTTTCATGATTGAATATTTTCCCGTCGTCGTTCAAGAATCTTTCAGGTCTGAAAACTTCTGGATCCTTCCAGTACTCCTTGTCAAAGTGAACAGAATGCAAACTTATTAATACTGTTGTTTCCTGTAATAAAAAAGGAATGTTAGGTAAAAATGGCGGTTTATCGATTTTCCTTGTCTCGAAAGTTATTTTTGAAAATTTATCTGAGATTTGTGTACCTTTGGTATGTGATATCCTTCTAATATCGTATCCTTCAATACTCTTCGTGGTCCATTGATAGGCACAACTGCATAATACCTTTCTATTTCTAGTATAAAAGCTTCTATGAATGGTACCCTGAAATCAAGCAATCTAAGTTATTTGACATATACACGCCGATGCGTTATTTATTTATTCTACTAATGCAAAATTCGGTTTTATTTATAGCAGTTCGCCTGAAAACGACATTTTAGAAATGTATAGAATATCTAATAAAATTTGATTCAAAAACTAGTGTTTTTCGTTCGTAGAAAAAAATGTGTGCATCATGTGCAAAAAGCATATCGATAATTTTTTGTAGTAAAAAAACGTTGTTAAGTCATGGGATCGAACCCAGACATTTTAGGGTGGAATTTGTGATGTAATTTCAAACATTCATTTCACATTCACATTTATTTCGACCGTAGACTTTCGTCTCGAGCTGCAAAGTTCATTCATCGTCTATCGTCTAAAAATATACACTAGTTACATAAGTATCTATTTTCATGATTAGCTGGGAGTCTAGAAAAAATAAAGGTAATAGGTATCGGAGTAGGACGAGTTGGGGAAAACTAACATTCTGACGTCACACGCGCTTGGCTTTGTTCGGGAGCTGTCCGAGTGTCTTCGGTACTGGATTCAAAAATCTATTTTTATTTTGTTATAACTTTTGAATTATTGGGACAAAAAGGAAAAAAATAGTTTCGTTATAAAACTTGTGTATGATCTTTACATTTATCTTTTTTTTTTCAAAAACCCAATTATTATATTAATTATTATATTTTGTTTTATAAAACACTTCACGTTAATAATTTTTAACCGCAACAATCAAATTATAATAAGAACAATATCGATAAGTTTAGCTAAATACTAACATGGATTATTGTATGTTCGTGTATTATCACACTGGTAATTGAATTTATTAATGACCACCCAATTCCAATATAAAGTCGTACGCCACTGGCCTTTGATTATAATGCGCTCAAACTGTCAGTTATACTGTTTACTAATATCTTAAAATTTTCGTTGCAAGTTGGTTGTTCGGCAGCGTCTGCTTTTTTTTTGTTTTCATTTCCTCTGGCGATGTTTACTCTGAGATCAGGCACGCATTTGGGGGGGTCCTTGAGGTTCGCCCCCCCTCCAACGCGAGCGAATTTAAAAGGTGACAACCCGCATCTGGACCCCCCCCCAAAACTAAATAAACTTTATATACAGAGTAGCGAGAAAGTCTGGCAATATGGCATTTTTTTGAAACGAATCAATTATAATAATTATGAAGGGGATTGTATACTTAGTTTCTTTGGAGGACCTGTCAATGTTATGTACCGTCTCCATCTTGTTTTTTTAAATAGCTACAGAGGTCGAGTCATGTAACTCAGAAAAGCTTATCTTTTCCTCTTTTCCAAAATAGTAAATAAGTACAACACAATCACGACTTTTATCATCATAACCAATGATTAGTAGGTATCTGGATTCTTTTGTTTTCTGATAAATACGCCAGTCTAAATTTATTATTAAAAATTAAACACCGCAAATACCAAATACCAATATTAAACCAATTTGCTATTTAAAAACATGGTACTTATGAAAATGTTCTGATATTTTATATTTTTTTGCACACTTTTTCATTGACTACTACTTTTTATTTTACATCAAACATGTACCAGTGCATGGCGTTCCAACGATAGTACAAAATACAAGTGAATTAATAAAACTGAAATTTTACAGGATCTTCCCTTTGTAAAGTTGTACTTATTTACTAATGGTGACCGTGCACTGAGTGATGCAGGATACAATCACAATGCTGTTCATAACCTAAATTTGAAATTTCGTATTTTAATAAAGAAGATAAATCAAAACACAATTCAAATCCTATGGCAATTTTTCTCCAGTACATGATGACGTAAGTAATTAGATTTTTGATCCGATGTTTGTTTCTTCGTAATCCTCATCAAGTAACATTGAAGACGTCGGGTAAATGAAAAAAGCGATATATCGTATTTAGAATTAGTTAGTTTTCTAGGGATATAAAAAAAAGTTATCAAGTATTTAAAAAACTAAAGTTGATGATGGGTTGCTAAGAAACGAAATGGCAGATTGAAAATCTGATAACATCGGTTTATAGAGCAGGAAAAGTTGCAATGGGAATGTGAAATTTGCATTGTCATATTCTTTCAAATAAAGTGAGAAAAAAAACGAAATCGGAAAAATTCGATTTTTACCAAATATCTTCGGAAGTACTCGGAATTTTAAAATGTTTATAATGCCATATTGCAGTCTTCGGCAAGGCGCATTTTTCTCTAATTTAGTCATCTTTGTAAATCTTCTGGTTCACGAGATCCCTGTAGTGTGCATTCTTATGCCCCCTGATTCAGAACCCACGAGCCGCCACTGGGTGCCAAGGACCTTGTGCGCTAGTGCCTGCAAACATCGATTTACCTACAAGTTGAATCCTTGCATGCATATACCGAGAAACTACTGGCGCCAGTCGGGGCACAAACCTACGCAGAAACAGAATGCCGCTTTAATACAATTCGTCATTGTCTGTCAGAGCGGTTCGGTGGACCTTTGCTCTTAGTTGCGGTCGTGTCGATCGATCGGTCTGTCAGGTCTGGTTACCCAGAAACCAGACAAAGTCAGGGAGAAGTAAGGGAAGAAAAAGAAAAGGAAGGAAGGAAAAGAGCAAAGAGGAGGAAGTTCGTCAGTTAGAGGGTTTAGCTTGACATAGCCGATTAAAGTTCGGAAATTTTTGGGTTTGACCAGGAGTTAATTTTGAGGTTACATGTCTAAAAGGGAAAAATTTATTTTTCAAAATTGCACGACTTAATTTTGATCACAATGCGAGCCGCGGCCTTGTGTGCTTGCGAACTTGCTCGACTGTGTAGTTCACTGACTCGCGCAACAGAGGGTTGCTGTGCAATTCCGCTTGACTATAACGTCGTTGCGCTTGCTGTTTAATGTAATCCCTCAAGTAAGGGATGTCGAGGTCTCTGTGAAGGGTGTCGTTAGAAACATACCATGGGGCGTTAGTGATTATACGTAATGTCCTGCTCTGCAGAACCTGCAGGCTTCGCATGTGCGTTTTGGCGAGGTAACACCAAGCCGCACATGCGTAGGTAATTGCCGGTCTAATAATCATCTTGTATAGTCGAATTTTATTCACCAAACTTAATTTTGAAGTTCTACATAACATAGGGTAGAGTTGACGAAACGTAATTTCGAATTTTGTTTTTAACGCTTCAGTGTGCTTCTGCCAAGTCATGCCCTTGTCGAGGGTAATTCCTAGGTACTTGGCAGAATTTTCCCATGGAATCCTAGCACCGTTCACTGAGACCTCTAACGGGGCACCACGACGCTTTTTGGTACAATATATAGCCTGCGTTTTCGAATGATTGATTTTGATGAGCCACCGATCCGCCCATTCCAACACTTCATCCACCGCAAGCTGCAGCCCATCGCGGACCAGATCTCCAGTCCGCGACTGAGCTACAATCGCAGTGTCGTCAGCGTAGAGATAGACTTCACAGTTGCTGGGGCAAGGGACGTCATGAATAAAAAGTGAATAAAGGATAGGTCCAAGGACCGAACCCTGAGGAACACCGGCCTTTATGGGCCGTAATGTCGAAAAAGTATTGTTAATTTTGATTCTAAATTTCCTTCCTTCGAGAAAGGATTTTAAAAGTTTTAGAAGCCAAAAAGGGAAACCCTTTTGAATTAATTTATAGAGGAGGCCCTCGTGCCACACCTTGTCAAAAGCCTTTGATACATCCAGAAGCAAGATGCCAGTACTTTTGTCTTGGGTGAATCCACTGGTTATACGCTCCACCAGCCTGACTGCCTGCAACTCCGTGCTGTGCTCAGACCGAAACCCAAATTGAACGTCAGGAATCGTGTTGTGATCAGACGAGCAACTCTCAAGGTGACGTTTAATCACCTTTTCGGCAAGCTTAGACGGCGCAGACAGTAGACTAATGGGGCGATAATCCTGCGGAAAAATTGAACCCACCTTCTTTGGAATCATGATGACATCAGCAACCTTCCATGCCTTTGGAAAGTACTGAGTTCTGAGAATTGCGTTAATTATTGCCACCAGATATGTCAAAGCCTTCGACGAAAGTAACTTCAATGCCTTATTTGTGATCTGGTCCTCTCCAGGTGCTTTACGCACCTTTAGGTCTTTAATATGACCTTGAAGCTCTGCTGGTGTGCAATGAGGAATCACTTGTGATTCTTCGGGTGTGCTATGTAGAGCTTCTGTAGAAGAATTTTCCGAAGAAGAATCTTCAGTAGAGGAATCACAAATAGAAGCATCATCGCCACTGACGCCATTGGCCCTAAAATATCTCCTGACGGATCTTACAATTTGTCGCTCCTCGTCGAGGTCATTATCCAGATCATAGTTGGGTGAGAACTGATTTTCCATGGCATCAGCAAAAACCTCTACCTTTTCCTCAGTCGTGAAGACAACACCTCCTGGACCGTGGATATGAGGAAGTTGTTCCCGTTTGCCATTCCTGAGCGATTTTGCTACTTTCCAGAGAGGAACACTTGAATCAAGCATTCCCGCCAGAAAGTCGCTCCACTGCTCGTTTCGGAATTCATGAAGTGCGTTTCTCACTTCATGGACAAGATTTGTTGCCCTACGGATGTCGTCGGGATGACAAGATCTTTTCGCTTGTTTGATTGCTGACCTTTTGTCAGAAATTTTTTGCCTGATGTCGGCAGGGAGGAAAGGTCTGCCCGGTCTCCGTACAGGAAGAACGGCTGCACGTTGTAGAGCTTGTTGAACAAACCCTGTCCATTCCATTTGAGCGGCATCTATTTCATTCTCATCATCTATGATCGGGATATCTGGAAACTCTCTGAGAAGGGACTTGTATAGTTCCCAATCAACGCGTTTCTTTGGAGGAGTTTCCTCCTCCAAAGTATTCCCATCACCCACCTCCAAAACTACAGGAAGATGGTCGCTTGAGATGTCATACATGACACGAGAAGTAATACTGTATCTACAGCTTCTAGATATTGCAAAATCAATTACATCTGGTGCTTGAAGATGATTGAATGGATAGTGTGTAGGCTCGTCAGTGCTATGTATGAGACACCCATTTCGTACTACATGGTTATACAGCCGAATTCCACTAGTAGAATTTAGCCTGGAATGCCATGCTCGATGTTTGCAGTTGAAGTCCCCTGCCACGAGAAGCGGACCCGAGTAGTCCAAGAGAACTTCCAAGTCCGCCTCACGTAACCTGGCACCACACCTGACATACACCGATGTGATCTTCAACGGGATGCCTCCTGCCATATTGACCACCACAGAAGCTGCCTCGATGGTTTGCATCTCAGCATTTGTGCTTCTGTGATAGTCAATACCACGTTTGATCAGCACCGCCAAGCCGCCACCCCGCCCATTCAGTCTATCAGCGCGGATGACATCATAATTCGAGAAAGCCAGGCAATCTCCCGGATTAAGTAATGTTTCCTGCAGCAGAGCTACGTCTATGCATTCATCCAAAAGAACTTGGTGAAATTCCCGTTTTTTGGGAATGTCCCTTAGACCTAAACAATTCCAAAAAAGAATTTTGATAAATGCAGGCTGTCTACTATTGTACCTAGACATTTACCGGAAAAATTGCCTGCAAGGCCTGTGTGGCGCTTATCAGAGGACTAATTATTTGCTGCAAGGACTTGAGCGCTGTTGCCAAGTCCACGCTTTGAGCAGTCGAAGGTGAGCTCGAGGCAGCAGGAGTAGTCAAGGTTGCAACCTTGGCCGCGTCCGCGTATGAGTTGGTTCGCCTTTGTGCGATGACTTGTAGATTCCTCCTAGGAGTGAATCTGCAGGTGGGACTGTTTGCCGGATGATCCCCACCACAGTTCGCACATTTGCGCACCTCTTGTCCTGTTTGAGGGCACAGATGTGTCATGTGGTCTTGGGCACATTTCAGACACTTTGGAGAAGCAGTACAGTACGACTGAGCGTGTCCATACTTCTGGCAGCGGTGACACTGTCCTATCAATCGGGAGTACTTTTGCACCTCAACTCTGACAGATAGTCCTAGAAATTCGTGCTCATTAAAAACTTGCTGAGATTTTTCTGTCTTTGGCAGAATCACCACTACCAAAGGCATGGGCACGCCACCGTTGCGCTTCAGGCGAATTATGTGGTGGGGAGCATAACCCTTCTGTTCGAGCTCCTCTTTGATTTCCTGCTCTTTAGTTGATGCTGGGATCCCTCTGATGACAGCGTGGATGTTTCTTTCGGAGGGCAGAGGAAATGTGTGGTGAGGGATACTTTCCTCTTTAAAAAGACGAATTATCTTCCGATAATCGTCCTCGCTTTTGGGTACTATACGTATCCCAGCATCAACAGCTACTGCGCGCGTAATCTTTATGCCAAGGCTAATGAAAGAATAGTTAATAGTGCGCCATTTCGTCGCATCCCTCAATACAACAGGAGTCACTCGGCCTTGACGAGTTTGTTGATCCTGTGTATCAACGGTAGCTTGAGATGGCGAAACAGCAATGTTGCTGCCAGCCGATGGGGCAGCTGGTGATAGTGAAATAGGCATTTCAGCCTGTTTTGAGGTTGGGGTTTGCACACCCATTGGCTGGCTGGCAGAAGTAGAAAGAACTGACGCAGGCGGTATTTGGTTTACTGACGTTGCGCTTATTGGGGATCTGTGTGTCGGTAAAGGCGGAAATTCGTCTACTTTACTAACTGTTCGCTTCTTGCGACGTCGTCGGGCAGTAGTGAAATCACCACCCTGTGTATCATCGTCAGTCTCAGTATGTAAATCGCTAGTGGGGCTGTCATGTCTGCGCTTTGACAATTTGGAAGAACTGTCATTATTAGGCATGAATTTATTAAGGAGATTATTGAGATTAAAAACCTGGGTATTTAGTGACTCAACGCAGTCCGTCAGTCTCTTGATTTGCTCTGCCTGGTCCTTGATTTGTTGAGCCTGGTCTGCAATGATGCGGTGTAGTTTATCCTGCTGCTCTGCTCCATAGGTGCCGCCGTGTTTCTCCACAGCTGTCACAGTAGAAGTCTCGGTCTGGTGCCGCGTGCTTTCTAATTTCTGCTGCTGGATCTGAAGCTGGTCGAAATTCGGGTTGCCCCCATTTGTGGCCGTGGAGGGGTCACCAAGTGACCCCCCAAACTCGTCTTCCATATTTATAGCTGCTTTTTGCACAAATTATTTAATAAAAATCGCAAGACTCAATTCTGACACTTCGTGTCGGTTGACGTCTTAGACGTCATCATCCGCTTTAATTTGCGTGTCTGAACAATTACGTGTACATTAGCTCGCCAGTGTTTCGTTTGATTTCTTATTTCGGTGGAGCTACTAGTGCAAATTTAAATTTTATTGTAAAATATGGCCAAGAAAAAGTGGCCAGCAGAATTAACGATAAAATTTCTCGAAGGATATGAATCCTATCCGTCGTTATGGGATGTACATAGTGCGTCCTACAAAAATAAAGGCAGTCGAGAAGAAGCGTATCAAAAACTCAAAGAATTGATGGATATTAAAGGGTTTGGAATTGCCGACGTAAAAGCAAAAATACGTTCAATTAGAAATGCGTATGCTTTAGAAATCATGAAGATGAAGAAGAGCCAACATTCTGGAGCAGGGGCTGATGCAGTATACAAACCAAAAGTGGCATGGTTTGGAGTAGCGGACCGAATTTTGAGGCACGTGATACAAATAAGAGAAACACAACCATCAGAAATTGTAAGTTTTATTATATTTATTATATCTTATTGCTTATTTATCATTTTCATTTGCCAAGGAACAGCTCCATTGCCTATAAACCAATCAGTTAACTTATTTCTGAGTGCAGTAGCATTTTAATTACGGCTATCTGATCTAATCTCAAATCTCTTAATGCGCTACTTTGAGCTTCTCGTCTCCATGAACCTTCATCACACTATATGTTATGCACACATCAGAAGTTTTTTGCAGCTAGTTATGTACCGATCATATCTGATTTCACAAGAAGATACACTTTTACAGGACATAAACGAAATGGGTTTACCCATATATACGAAACTTCTTTTTTCTTCTTTTGTCTTCTCTGTCTTGTGTTATCCATAGTCCTCCTTCGATCTCTCCCTCAAAAATCAGTTGTAAGAAATCGTACCTGCTGTATTTAAAAATTTGACCAAAATAGACTGATTTTCTTCGTTTTATTGTTGTTACAAGTTCCTGTTCTTTATTCATTCTTTGAGGCACCTAGCTACTCGTCCGGTCCATGATATTGTTAATTTGCGCCTGTGTATAACCACATCTCAAAAGAATCCAAACGTGACATGGTCCGTGCCTTTAAATGTCCATCCCTCAACTCCGTATAAATAATGTGCACAGTACATAGCATTTTGTTACTTGCCAACGAGTAGTCAGGCTTGAATCTCAGTTGCAAAGTATCGTTTTCATTTTGAAGAAAGTATTAAGTATATAAGAAAGTAGCTATCTCAATATAGCCTCTGATCTCTTCGTCGGGATCCCATTTCTTATTTAGCCAGCACCCCAAATATTTAAAACTTCTTACCCTTTCTATGTATTGATTTTTTATTTCTATCCCAACATAATTGATATTTCATCAAGTCATGACCATACATCTTGTTTCTTTTATGTTTATTTTGTAACCATAACTTTGTCTAATGTTGACCCTATGCACCATTTCTTTATCATCGCTGGCTAGGAACACCGTATCGTCAACATCATCATCATAGTCACAATGTCTTAACAAACATGTTGTGAACTCGTAAAATACATTAAGTCGAAGCTAGAGTCGACACGAATATTACTAATAGTTTTGAGAACTGTAGCTCGCCATCGTTCGCGATTTCCTCTCAGTTCAGTGGCGCTCTTGATACTCATATCCAGCAACCGTTTTGTCGTATCCACCCAGCGTGTAGAGGAACGACCATGGCGCCGCCCACTCGGGGCATGGCCCTGAATTACAAGTTTCTCCATATTATCGCTTTTGTGAATATGTCCGAAGAATGTAAGCATTCTCGTCAACACAATGGAGGATAGTCTCTTAGGATTACCGAGCTCATCCTGTATGGAAACGTTAGTTCGATGCGCGGTATAGGGAACTCTCAGCATTCTCCTCCACGTTCACATTTCTGTAGCTCTTCAATTAATCACTTTAGACCCCAAGTGTGCTAGTTTGTTGGAATTGTTTTATCGGGAGGAACACAAAAAGTCACAAATATACAGAGTGTCCCATTAAAATTTTTGAATCGGACGTCACGTGACCAAAAACAAATACCTCATTGGTGACACAATATTAAAAAAATATACTATATTTGCTCTAATTTACACCCCCAAAATTATAATTCGCTTACTGCCCAGTTCCGATATACTGCTTGTCTTACTATTGGGAAAATTCCACCGCGTTGAAAATCCTTGAATAATCATCTTCTATTCTTCCTCAGAGCTTGGCACCTGAAATCCATAAATTGATTTTATTCATCATTCTGACTTAACTATGATTGTAATTTTTTTCTAGATTGAACCACACTCTGAAACTGATTACGTAGAAAATACGCAATACGCACCTGTCGTGGAGATATTGTCGTCTTCCTCAAATGAAATATCTGTGGCCAGAAACCCTGTGCCTCAAAGATTAACGTCGCAGAGCCCAGCTCCAAAGAGGCTTCGAAAAAGAACAAATAGCACTGAGAGGACTCTACAAGAGCTACAGCACATTGCAGAAAAATTAGAAGACAGGCGTAGTGCAAAGGATACTGAGTTTGACTGTTTTGGAAGGACGGTAGCTTGTTTGTTAAAAAGGCTTCCAGAAAACATTGCCTTAGAGTCGATGGAGTACATCCACTCATATCTTATACGGAAAAGGTTAACATCGAATGCTCAGCAAACAACACGACCCTCGCCTTCTGCCTCAACTTCTTGTAAATGTGGTCCAATCCCAAATCAGAACCATTCTTACCCTGATAGCAATACTGGTCATACAAATGTACATTTAAATCCGCAGCCAGAACAGTCCGATATTCGTTAAGGCAATTAATGTTTCATTTTTAGGATAAAGTTATACAATATTACTATAAGGTATGATAACTTACCTTAATAAAGTTTTTGAACGAACCATATATAGCTTCACAAACTTCAGGGATAAATTTTTGAAACTACGTTTTTTGCAATGAAGCGAAAGAATCTCCTGTTGCAATATATCTTGATGTCACTTCAAATTCCAATTTCTACGTGAAAAATGTAAATGTCGCTCCGAGAAACCGTTTTCTAGATATCTGCTGATCAATTAGTCAGTGTCAAGGAATGCGAATAGGTTAGAAGAAGTAAACAAGATTTTTGTGTTTGTGCCCACAATCGTAACGCGGCAGCTGGCACACTGATCGCCGAACAGGGTGACCAAGTGGAATTTTAAAAAAGCAGTAGGTTATCGATAAAAAAAGCAGTAGATTTTGCAAAAAAAACAGTAGATTTTTTTTGTAAATAAACAGTGTAACATCGAACCTCAAACAAAAAAACTTAGCACAGTTTTTATTACAAAAACACAAAAAAACTCTTAATATGGCTTACCTAATAAAACTAAAAAATAATAAACAACAATACACGCCTTCATTGATCTAGATCTGAATCTGACAAGTCTGCATTTCTTTGGTACATGGTACATATTATATTGTTATGTAGTTTAATACAATTATTTAAATCCACATCAAAACAACTTTGGGCTTCTCGTTTTCATTTTTTATGCAAAATGCCACATTACATACAGTTGATGTGGATAGACGATAGCGTATATGCATTTTTTTTGAAGATTAGCATCTGAGAAAATTCTTTCCACATTGCGGATGAATGTGGCAAAACTTGCGTATTCAACATAAATTCGGATAATACAAAAAACATGGCACTATCATCTCCAAAAGAGACGTGTTTTTTACTTTTATCCAAAACACACACATTCACACTTTCGCTTTGATTCCACGTGTAATCACTATTTCGTAGAAGTCGCCACTCATTATCGAGCTATTGGAGTTGTTTAGGATTGACTGAATTCGAAAAATTTTTGGCAAATGGCATCACTGAAGGATACTGACCGTCCAAAGCTGCTGAGGGCTTAAGCAACGATACATTTTTCAGAACATCACTTTGGAAACCAAACCTGTTATACCTTATACATTTTCTTGAAATACAAAAACAGTAGTACTCATTATTTCTTGAAAACCGAAAAAAAAATCAGTACATTCCATCGTAAAAACAGTATTCAGTAGACAAAGACCCGAAAGCAGTAGATCTACTGAAAAATCAGTAGGCCTGGCAACGCTGCCGCTGAATCGCTGATAAACCCAACACCCTTTGTACAGATAGCAGGTCAAGAATCTTAAAAATAATAGAACTCATGTATAGAGGCATAATATAAATAGCTACTTGGTTTTAGTTGATCGTTTAAGGTTAATTGTTATAGTTTTGAATGAATTTTGGGTTTTAACAGTGTATAAGTATTAAAAGACTATTTTAAACAATTCCATAAAATTTAAATCCCCCAGATTCCTCTAAAAAAATAACATCGTGTTTGTGATCACAGTAAATAATAACAACGGGATCTTAGGCACACTCACATGCCTGTTAGAGCATGGGCGTTGCTTTTCCTAACCTATTCAAATTCGTTGGTCAGTACACAGTCAAATTTATAAATGAATACATTTTTATCGGAGTAGGCAGTGATTAATACATCAGGTGTTAGGCTAAATTCAGATGCACACGACATCCGACAATACGATGGTACGAAACTGCTCCTATTGGTTGAAATATTCAAAATGGATTGGCGCCAAACTAAATGGCCGATGAGTTTAACTTTTATACGACGGTCGGATAAGTTGAAAATATTTTAACTTTTTATCCGATGTCGTATGTGATTTGACAGCTGACAATCTTCATTAATTTGTATTCGGAAATGATAATTTAGCGAGCGCAATACGTAAATTCAATAAATATTTTACTTTTATCTCCCTTATGGATAAAAATGAAGAAAAGAGGAAGAACGCGAGAATTTGGGTTCGAGACATTTTTAAAGAAAGAAGCAAGGAGCGTACCATAATATGTTGCAGGAAATGAAGCTGACATAGAAAAATATTTTAAATATTTGCGAATTCCAAGTAATGCATTTAAATCTTTGCTTCAAATTATTGGTCCTCGGCTCAGTAGAATTTATTGTGTTCGCGAACCTATTTCTTCAGGGCACAGACTTGTTTTAACTTTAATAGGTACCAACTATGAAAATTTCCCAAGTTTGTAACCAAATTTCGTACGAAAACTTCGGACTCATGTGAATGGATACATTTTAGATTATACGACAGAGTCAGTTCGTCGTGTGTCGTATGTCGGTTGTCGTGTGCATCTGAATTTAGCTTTAGTTGTAAAAACAGACGAACATAGTAATTTACTGTAAAAACTTGCTAGTGTTTGAATTAATCATTTTACCTGATTCAGCATTAATGATCGAAAACCACGTTTGGTCACACAATTTATGTTTGCTGAATTCATTAGCTGGTCTGGGGCATTGTATCAGTAAGCTCACAGGTATACATCAAAAATGGTTACTAAAAGAAAATTAAAACCCGCTGTTCGCGACGTATCTTTGCTAATAGCAAATGAATTAAAATCTGTTTTACTCAAAATGAAACGGAATTGTCGTAGATGTTGGATCAGGCAGTGGGTATTACTCAAAATAAATGGGGGTGCTACTGCAAATTTACTGAAAGAATTTTAATGAAAATTTATTTTCTCGTTCATTATGTGTAGATTATCACTGAATCAGTCAAACTGCTTCAGCGAAAGTGTCAAGTGAGAACCCGCCTTTACTTGTTGAAAGATTTTTGAATAATATGTAAAGTTATCTTGATTGTATTGTCTTGAAATTGCTACTGACCTATGTCTATCCTGATATGTTATGCTTTCATCTTTTCTGAATGCAGCGTCAATACAGGAATGTACTTTCTTCTGAATATCTGGATAAAGTATCATCACCAAAAACATGAAATCCAAAGTGCTGCCCGTCGTCTGAGCTCCAGCTAGGAAAATATCCAGACAGACCAACAGAAGCTGCTCATCTAAAAAAATTGAGGATAATAATAAAGCGGTTTCTATTACCTTAAGAAAATTACTTTGGTGATATTCTATTCTTATATTATACTATATTCTTCGGTGACTTCCGAAACTAAGTGTGAATATTTTGGACCTCACCGAAGTGATATATAGCTTCTGAAGATGCCATCCACTCGTGGTGGCAAAACGTCAATCCTTAGAGTTCAATGATGCCGGCCTAAAAACCCAAGAACCCCAAATTCATTGGACGACGGCCGCAAAAGCCTAACACAGTACACGCGTGCATAATGTGCACTGAACGTCCAACGGCTAGTCATAAATCCAACCACCTTCGTAGTTCCTTCCTGCTCAGTCTGAGAACGTCTGCAGTATTAGAACACTAGGCAAGGTACGTACACACATACTACGAAGTAGCAGTTGCTCATTGATAGCATGCTTATGTGCTCGATTTGAGCATGTGTATCTGTAGATCTGTACCTTGATGGTCTGGCTACGGTCCTGTTACCGCTACTTATCTAACTATGACAATAATAGTAGCAGCTATATGATTCATATGCAAGACACAACACGTGTTTTACAAAACGTGAAACAGGCAGAATATTTCGATTGATAGAAGATTGCTTAGCAAACATTATGTCTTCAAGAAAAAAGGATAAGGTGCGAATTGCGATTATATTTATACGAAGAATTTTTGTAAGTATCTAAATGGATCAAAATCATAATACCAAAAGCAAGCTTTTATCACAAGAAAGTTTAGGTATTATACTTGTTACCGCAAATGATGGCACCAACGGTATGCAGATATCTAAGTGGTTTGGGCACTAGATGGACGATTAGGGATGCTTATTCACATCTTATGTATATATTACACTCAATAGCCGAATTCGGGCAATGCCCGAAAAAAATGCGCAGAACTAGTTTTGAGCAAGGAATATTTCCCAAACCGGAAATATTAGTTTTATGCGGCTATTGAGCATTACAAAATAGGCAGAACTAATTTTGCGCAACTTGAAATGCACAGAACTAGTTCTGTGGTACGGAATGACAACCAAAGTGAACATTCATTATGCATTGTGTGTCAAAAACCATCAAAAACCTATCGTTTAGGTTAGGTTAGGTTGGGTTAGGTTAGGTTTCTTTTTTCAACGTTCTTGCAACATAAGTACGAATCGTGAAAAAGAGGTTTGGAAGCACAAGCCAATTTGATGCTCACACAATCAAATAAAAAAATTAAACCAGCCTCAGTTGGCGATTTATTATTTGTTGGTATTCATTAAAATATATTTAGCTTCTCTAACTTTGTATTTATTTGAATTCGTCGCTGGCGCTGATTAAATGGAAGAAGCAGAATTTGTGCTGGTCATTCAGAACTAGTCCTGTGCATTTCAAGTTGCGCAAAACTAGTTCTGTGTATTTCAAGATGCGCAAAACTAGTTCTGCCTATTTGGTAATGCTCAATAGCCGTATAAAATTCATATTTCGGGTTTGGGAAATATTCCTTGCTCAAAACTAGTTCTGCGTATTTTTTTCGGGCATTGCCCGCATTCGGGTATTGAGCGTAACATATACACTGATCTTAATACAATTTGCGAACCTGTAATAGGTTTGCTAGAAACTTAGAAGGGCGCGTGACAATAATGCTTTTGCTCAGCTTGCATTCCTTTGCGGCCATCAATTGTGATATCAAGGTATACCTATCTTGAAGGTTAAACTCTGTGGAAAGCTATACAAAAAGGCAGTTGAGTTTACAACAGTAGCTGTCTGTTCAGTGTACTGTTTTATGATGTAACGTAAGCTTGACATCCACTCATAATTACATAGTCAACTATTATAGAGTTCATTAATTCATAGTAGTACATTGTTTAATTTTTTTCCTCCAATATTAAGTTAGTACTATTTTCGCCCTATACTGTGTCAGATTCTTATAGTATTTTATATTGTTCGGAATGGACTTTGTAGATATGTAGATATGTAGCCCAGTTCATGAACTGATTTATGAACTGCCTTATTACCTCAATTATATCGTATGTTTCAAGTCATAACCATCGTGAAATGTGTCAAGTGGATCGAGCATCTCCAATTTTTAATATCACATCCATAGAGTTAATAAATGTGTGGCATTTAACTTGTCAAGTAGTTCTCTCACTCAAAGTCAATAACCCTAAGACCGTCCGTACACGAGCCGCACATTGACTCGAGGTACTAGGTAGACACAAGCGCTATTGCGGACCACCGGAACACTGATGCCAGGTCAAAAAATAAAAATCCTTAGAAGTCCGATCACAAAACAAATTTCCCTATTTCTAATATGGAGTCTCTAAAGAGCCAAAAATATAGGTCTTTTTCCTATGAGCTTGCTCTTCTTGGGGGGCTATAATTTATTGAGCCAAATTCTGAAAAAAATACGATATAGCCCCTGTTTCATCCATGATTGTTTAAGCTATTCCATGAATTCCTACGAACCTAAAAAATCTCAAGACTTAGGAAAATCTACCTTGAGCTGTAAACGTGGCAACCATGCACCAGGCAAAGGCGAGATTCGTGTGATTTTTTAGGGTAAAACATTACTGCAATATTACTTTAAAACTGTCCGAGATATTTCTGAATAGAAAGCACATAGTGAAGTCTGCAGTATATCTTAAACCGAGTGGGGGTCTCACTATACGCCCCTGTTGATTGGTTCAAAGACAATCTATCGTTGACTTTAAACACTTGAGATCTATTTTCCGAATAAAATTTAACAAAATATTGCGACAGTGAAACATAGCGTACCTGTAAAAATCCCCTTGTTTCCATTTGTTGCTTTAATTTCATTTATGTAAGCATAAATCAAGTCCTCATCTTTTCCATTCACCCAGTTCTTATAATGTTCCTTAATAGTTCCCATCAATAAATTTTTAAAGTCAGCGTTGATTCGCTGTATCAAGTTGTACCCAGTCTTTTCGGGAGCTATGTACCTCAACCAAGGATGCTGACTCAATGTTCCTCCTGACATGTCAAAGGCTTTGGTTCGTTTTTCAAGCAGATCCAGTAACTTATCTGAAATCAAATTCATGATTAAGTTAACTCTAAACTCTATTGGTAAACGGTTATTAATCATTATTATTACGAATATGTAATACTGGTACACTTTGAAATCCTAAATAATATAAAAAAAGATGGAAATACGTAGGTTCTAATAATGTAAAATGTTCTGACGTCAAATAGCTTCTTGGTTCATTAGGTTGCGCTGCAGCTTTTCAATTCAGAGGTTCGGAAATCGATTTGCAAGCTAGACGACTTTTTTCCTAATTGCACGGGATGATAAGTAATAAAACTATTAAAAAATAACTTTTTGTGATGAGTCAAAAACTCGTGTGATACTAGATAGAGTATTTTTTTTTTAAATAACAGTTTATGGAGACCGAAAACTCTTATTAGTATCATTCCAGGAGACGGTACGTGGGCGAGAGCAGCATGCCTCACAGATCAACGTACCTAGATATCAAAACAGTTGTCGAATGGGGATTAGCAAATAAAGTTCAACGAATTTGTGGTTCTTAGGTCCAAAATATTTTGGAAGTGGCCGAAGTGCAATAGCTTCTGAAGATCCCATCCACTCGTGATGGCGAAACGTCAAGTCAAGCTTTAACGCTAAACGACGCCGGACTAAACATCCAAGAACCACAAATTCATTGGACGATGGCCGCGAAAGCCTTACACAGTACAAGGTACAGTTCAACGTACAGAAAACTCAGGCAACAACACTTACAAAGAAGTCTCACGTTGGCTTACCAACTGTTGAAATGGAGTGTCACCCCATATATTTGAGTCACCTACTTCCGTCAAGCTTTTGAGGATCAACATGAATAATTACATGTCCTGGCAGAAGGTTGGAGTTTTGTTTCGTTGTAGGAAGGTGTATACACCAGAGCAACTGCTGCTGCTCTACAATGCACAGATCCGGTCATCGCTGGCCATGTTCCGAAGCACTCTCTAAATAAGCTTCTGGACACTATCCAGAAGAGAGCAATAGGACTAATCGAAACGCCTAACCTCACAAAGAACCCCCACAGCCTGGAACACCGAAGAAGGGTGGCTGACCTGTCCCTGTTTTACATATTCTATCACGGAAGGTGTTCGAGTAAGCTCTCCTAGATAATAACACCAAAGGCCGTCCGAACGAAGAACGCCAGAGAGGCTCTGCGAGCTCATCTTTACCAGATTGAGGTCTCTACTACCCGAACCAGTCTCCTCCAGCATTCCTTCTTTTGGAGAACTTCGACGCTGTAGAATGAGCTGCCGGGGAATTTATTTCCCGACGGCTACAACGTGCAGCGTTTAAAATCTAACGTGCACAGGCACTTATGCTCTCGCAGCGGTTCTACAATGCCATAGTCTTTCAGCCTTTGCGGGAGGCTGACCATAAAAAAGGATGCCTCGTTTGTACACAGATCGCTTTCTGTCAAAAGGTTTATCCGGCTATTTCCCTTTATTTTTAGATGAGCTTATCAATTATATCAAACCCATAACTGCAGGTCTTGTAGGATAGGCTAGTCTCGGACAATACTGTACACTCTGCTCGCCCGAAATATGTCGCATCTCTGCCTGTAAGAGCTGAGCCTTATACAGAGGGTACCGTGACAGGACTATTGTGATCCTCTCGAACCCCCACAGGCCGCTTTAAAGGCTTTGAAGCCCGGGGAGATTGCATAAAAACTGGCATTGGACTGTTTCAACGTGCACAGGCACTTATCCTATCGTAGCGCTTCTACAGCGCTATAGACTTTCAGCCTTTACTGGAGGCTAACCATAAAAAACGGGTGCAGCTGCACCTTCAACAAACTCAGGTAGGATTTTCGTATAACATTTTTTTTTATTTTAAATTTTGAGTGCCCCGCCCCCCCTTCAAAAATTCAGGAACCGCCACTTCACCCTAATAACAACAGCAGCTTAGGATATTTTCTTTACGTACGGCTATGTGATCAAAGTGTTTCCTTACTTAACTGAGGGTCATCTCTACGAATTCTCGTTCCACTAGTGAATGCCCACAATATATTGATGATAGAGGGAGCTAGCAATTTCCCAATCTGGACGTTTTTGCTATTTTCTCGAATCACTTCCAAAATCTCGACGACTTCCTCCTTCATCATCAATTCCATTCGGTTCTTTCCGAATCCCAGGTCCTTCAGATGTGTGGTTACAAAATTTCTTTGAGCCTTCCATATCGGTCCGTCGGTACATGTGACACCTACAATATTTTAATCCTAAGATCAGTTGTCTAAAAGCAAAAGCCGACATGTCACACATTTTTCAAAATAGAGTTTATATAGCATTTTGTTCATTATCTAAAGCGCTAGTATTATTCGCTTACAAACCAGACATTAATCATAAGATATTTGATGGAAGAAAACTCGGCTTAGATGCAAACACCAGCTATACAAGGTGTCCCTGAATTTTCTTGACACTGATATTTTACTTATATATATAGATATTTTAAAAGCATGGTATGATAGACTCTATAGTACTGTCAAAAATTCCAGCCAGTTTTAGTTTAAACTTTTTTTGTTACGAGAATATCACGTGTCAAGGAAATTCAGGGACACCCTGTATAGTCTAGACTATAGTCTAAGCGGTGCTTAATTTCAAACACAGGAACCAATACGAACAACGGGACCAAGTCACATGTCGATCACAAGAGGTTATTCTGGCCATTGCGTGTTTTAGTCCTTAGTTGTAGTAGTTCACCGTGCGGTGAAATCACTTTTTTTTTAGTTACGATTGATGTATGCGCTGTATTGATAAATTATTCATCAATTTAAAAACCTTGGGTGACCAAAATATTGTTCTATCATAAGGTAATAGAGCTCCAAAGAAGATTATGACCCCATATAAGCAAATCGTAAAAACGCTGTTGCTAATTTTGAAGAATTTTGTCAGGAAATTTGGATTTTCAGATTTAAACTTTGTAAGTAAAATGAATCCTGTTTAATACCCAGCATTATGTTTGTAGTTTTAGTCGTTGAGCTCAGTGTCTCTTTAGTTTTCTTTATATTCAGTTAAAAAATGGAGTCCAGTTGATTGACTCAGTATACTTCCCACACATTATGGTGATACCATTTCATTATTTTTTCATAGCATGTAGCTACAGTCTGAGATCCCCTTGCAACCAAGTCATCGCCCGCTCTCCCACAAAAGACATGCAACACAAAAACTCTTGTAAACAATTTCTTGCATTTCTCTCTGTAGAAGCTAAGATGGCACAGTTTTTATTCTGCAAGCTTCAACTGGGTTAAACGAAACAGTCGGAAACCCCCAAATCGCCTAAAACGAAGGTTCAGCGTTTTTTATATTTTTAGTTTTTTATTATTGCTGCGCCGCCACTAACACTATTTCTAAAAACCCTACAAATTTTTTCATCCTCGCCACGGTAATAATACTGTCAAATTTCATTAAAATAAATTTCAGGTTACACAATACAGGACGTTCTAAAGCAATACTCGTATGTATATACATCAGAAAATTATAAATCCCTTGGATTCTGTAATAGGCACAGCAATGTTCGGATGGACCTAAAAAAGTGCACCTATTAGGCAGCTAGGCCTTTCTTTTACAGGTCAATGGACAACCTGTTATGAATACAACACATTTTTTAATTTTACAACCCACCACCCAACCACCCCAATCACTCCCACCCAAAAAAAAAAGAGAAAATGATCACAAATCCCTAAAACGCCTAGAAACGAAATTTGAGCTGTTATACTTTTAGCTACGCTGCCACTGACACCATTTCTAAAGCCATACACGTTTTCCGTCCTCGTCATGGTAATAACACTGTGTAAAAAGTTCATTAAAATCAAGTCAATAATATTCAAAATACACAATACAGAACAATCTAAGTCAATACTCGTATATATACATCAGAACATGTCCCTTGGTTTCTATAATAGTCAAGGCAATGTTCGGATGGACCTAAAAAAGTGTATCATGCCGCTAAGTCTTTCTTTCACAGGTCAGTTGATAGCCTACGAACACAACAAATTATTCAGTTTTACAAACCCCCACCCTCCAACCACCCCAATCTCGCCGCCATCCAGAAAAGTAGGAAATGATCAGTAACCCCTAAAACGTCTAAAAACGGAGTTTGAGGAATATCTTAAATTTTTTGTTTTTTGCTAACTACTTCGCCGCCTATGCACCGACTTTCAAAATTATAGGAACATTACCTACTACGACCCCACAGCATATCGCTGCCCAAATTTCATCACAATGCATGTAGCGGTTACTGATATTACGGGGTTAGAAAAACGCCAACAGGCAGACAGACCGACGGAAATGAGTGACGTGGATTTTCGTTATGTAGACATCATAAAACGCCCAAAAAGCGTATTATCTCACAATAGAAAATTTTCGCGATCACAATACTCCCCTCACCTATCGGTGTGGGAAGTAAAAGTCCAAAGTGATAAGTGTTTCATTAATTTTGTCACAATTCCTCACATGCAAAACCCGACGTGTCCAAATTTAAAATCTAGATTTGAGAAAAACTATCTGACCTAGATTTTGGGGCGTTAAGGCTAACATCCTAAACCATCGTAGACTATCATATTCTTGTTTTAGTATTATTTTCACTCATAATAAGGCTGTATTCGGGTTTTCTTGTTTTCTGTAAAAACATTTTCCGTGGACTTGTCAGGTGTTGCATTTGGACGACTGATATAGATAGAGAAAAGTGCCAAATGATGGTCACCAACAGAGCTGAAAGAAATCCTTTTCAAAAAGATTTAAATCATAAATAACAAGTCATTATAATTTTAAAAAAGTATTTAAATCTTAAAACCTTTTGAGGGAAGAAATTGATTTAAATCAAAGATCATAATATGATTTCAACCATTCTTGTCATGATTTAAATCCTTTTACTTCACACACCGATAGGTGAGGGGAGTATTGTGATCGCGAAAATTTTCGCTTTTGAGATAATACGCTTTTTGGGCGTTTTATGATGTCTACATAACGAAAATCCACGTCACTCATTTCCGTCGGTCTGTCTGTCTGTCTGTCTGTCTCTCTGTCTGTCTGTCTGTCGGTCTGTCTGTCTGTCTGTCTGTCTGTCTGTCTGTCGGTCTGTCTGCCTGTCTGTCTGTCTGTCTGTCTGTCGCTTTTTTCTAGCCTCGTAATCTCAGCAACCGCTGCATGGATTGTGATGAAATTTGGGCAGCGGTATGCTGTGGGTTCGTAGTAGGTAATGTTCCTATAATTTTGAAAAACGGTGCATAGGCGGCGGAGTAATTAGCAAAAAACAAAGAAAAATTAAATATTGCTGAAACTTCGTTTTTAGGCGTTTTAGGGGTCCCTGATCATTTTCTACTTTTTTTTGGGTGGGGGTGAAATTGGGGTGGTTGGGAGGTGGGGGGTTGTAAAATCGAAAAATTTGTTGCATTCATAATAGAGTGTCCACTGACATGTGAAGGAAGACCTGGCGACATAAGTAACTTTTTTCGGTCCATCCGAACATTGCCTTCCTATTATAGAAAGCAAAGAACTTTGAATTTTTTCTGATGTAACCATACCAGAGTATTGCTTTAGATCGATCTATATTGTGTAACGAGGAAACCGTTGAATTGGTTTTAATGAAATTTTGACACAGTATTACTACCGTGGCGAAGATGGAAAACGCGTATGGTTTTTATAAATCGTGCCAGTGGCGGCGCAGAAAAAATAAAAAAAACTAAAAATATAAAAACAGCTCAAACTTCGTTTTTAAGCGTTTTAGAGGTTCCTGATCATTTTCTGCGTTTTTTTAGGTGGGGGTGGAATTGGGGTGGTTGGGGGGTTGGGGGCTGAAAAATTAAAAAATTTCTTGTACTCATAATAGGCTGTCCACTAACCTGTGAGGGAAGATCTAGCGACACAAATCACCTTTTTAGGTCCATCCGAACATTGCCTAGCCTATTACGGAAACTAAGGGACTTACAATTTTCTGTATACATACGAGAATTTATTGCCGTTTAAATCGTTTTGTATTCTGTGACGTGGACACTATTAAATTGATTCTAATGAAATTTTGACACAGCATATTAATAATAATAATAATAATCAATAAAGCCATACTCCAACCGAATAGGCTTCCCAAATTCCTCACGCAAGGAATAACGTATATAAAACCCAAAAACGCAGACACCAAGAACCCTGCCAACTATCGCCCAATCACTTGCCTTCCCACCTTGTACAAGATTATCACCGCAACAATATGCAGGAGAATTGAACAACACCTCACGCAAAACAACATCCTGACTGAAGAACAAAAAGGATGTCGAAAGCAAAGCCAAGGTTGCAAGGAACAACTTATAATTGATAGTGTGATCATGGAGCAAACCAGAAAAGAACATAGGAACCTTCATACCTGTTTCATCGACTACAAAAAAGCCTTCGACTCTGTACCCCATAGCTGGCTAGCGAAAACTCTTCAAATATATAAAATCAACCCGGGGCTACGTGAGTTTCTTGCAAGTACCATGGAGAGATGGCGAACCAGCATACATCTCAAAACCCAGGACGGCCTTGTCAAGACGGATGAGCTTCACATAAGACGCGGCATCTTTCAGGGTGACTCTCTCAGTTCACTGTGGTTCTGTCTCTGTCTGAATCCGCTCTCCAACGCACTTAACAACACAAACTGCGGTTTCAACATTAGACACGACAGATTAAACCAACACAAAATCAATCATCTCCTCTACATGGATGATATAAAACTATATGCCGCCAATGAAGTACAACTGAAAGAGTTAATCAGAACAACAGAAGCTTGCTCGTCAGATGTCAGGATGGAATTCGGAATGAGTAAATGCAAGGTTCTCCACATCAACAAAGGCCAATGGAAGGACCACCCCCAGCAGGAAACAGTAGCTGGCCAAACACTAAACAACATGAACAAGGACGAAACTTACAAGTACCTGGGCTTCAATCAAAACGTTAAAATAGACCACACACAAGTCAAGGCACAACTAACCCAAGAGTTCAGAGATCGCCTTATTAAGCTACTAAAAACCAAATTGAATTCCAGAAACCTTACAAAAGCCATTAACACATTTGCGATACCAGTCCTCACATACTCCTTCGGCATCATCAAGTGGTCACACACTGATATAGAAAACATCCACATCCTCATACGGACGGAACTCACGAAACACCGAATGTCACATCCAAACGCATGCAAAGAAAGGCTCACCATAGACAGGAAACAAGGAGGCAGAGGGATTACAGATATACAGTCGCTTCGCACAAGACAGATAAAGACACTCAGACATTTCTTCCAAAACAAAAAAACAAATTTACATCGAGCAATAGTAAAAGCAGACAAAAACTATACACCACTCAACCTATCATGTCCAGACCACGTCGCAGACACACACAATCCCACACAATCACAACAAGAAAAAATAAGCACCTGGTCGCAGAAACCACTCCATGGCAAACATAGATACCGTATTACGCAAGACCACATAAATGAAAAACAGTCATACACCTGGCTGCAGGATGGCCAGCTCTTTCCAGAAACTGAAGGGTTTATGCTTGCTATCCAGGACCAAGTTATTGCGACGAGAAACTACAAGAAATACGTAATTAAAGATCCATCCATAACAAACGATAACTGCAGAAAATGTCAACAACAAAAGGAAACAATAGACCACATAACAAGCGCATGCAAAACTCTCGCTGGAACTGAGTACACGGCTAGACATAACTCAGCAGCCAAAATCATACATCAAGCATTAGCCACAAAAAACAAACTAATCGAAAACTCCGATCCATATTACAAGTATACACCAACATCAGTACTCGAAAACGATCACTACAAACTATACTGGGATGTTGAACTACACACAGATAAAACCATCAATGCAAACAGACCAGATATAGTATTTCAGATAAAGGCAGACAAAGTTACCTACTTAATAGATATTGCTATTCCCAATGATGTGAATGTTCAAAACACCTACGCTGGGAAAATATCTAAATACACTGACCTTGCCATAGAAGTGAAGCGAATTTGGAAACAAGATAAAGTTATTATTGTCCCCTTCATTATGTCGGTCTCAGGCCTCACACCGAACACATTTACACAACACCTACAGCAGTTAGGCCTGGACGAAAGTTTACATAAAATATTCCAAAAGTCTGTAATCCTTAAGACCTGTAATATAGTACGATCTTTCCTAAATTCAGATCAGTAATAGTTCAGGTGTTGACTTGGCCTAGCCCGTCAACATTTGTCGTCACCGCAGTCATGCGAGAGAAGCTTGAAAAAACACAATAATAATAAAATCGTCTTTATTTCCAACGGTACAATACCTTAGAGTGAGTGTAATGGAGGCGAAGTTTAGCTAGAGCTACTCTTACACTTAACCTCCAACACAGTAACCGTGTTACCGTGGTGAGAATGGAAAACGCGTACGTTTGTTAAAAATTGCGTCAGTGGCAGCGTAGCAATAATCAAAGAACGAACAGTATGAAAACAACTCAAATTCGGTTTTTAGATGTTTTAGGGGTTCCCTGATCATTTCTACCAGTTTTTTTGAGTGGGGGTGAAAGTGAGGTGGTTGGGGCGTGGGGGGTTGTAAAACTGAGAAGTTTGTAGTATCGATAATTGGCTGTCCATTGACCTGTGAAGGAAAGACCTAGCGGCATAAGACAATTTATTTTAGGGGGGGGTGGCGATTATTTGGTTGCAAGGCATCTCAGACTAAATCTTCCTGCTATGGGAAAATAATAAACGGGTATCAGCGTAATGTGTGGGAAGTACTGAGTCAATCAACTTGACTTCATTTTGTTATGATAATATATCATCTGAAAATTATTTTTAAATCATGTATGCTGAATGCTCTTTGTCGAAAAATATCTAAATCACAAATCATAAATTACTAAGCTAAAGATTTTAAATGAAACGATTTAAACCGAAAAAAATTATTAAATCAAAAAAAAGATTTAAATCATCGGTAAAGTTTCAGCTCTGGTCACCAACCACGGCTGAGGATAAGGTACTAAAAGAAGAAGAAGAAAAACTTACCTCTTCTACTACCCATGCATCTCAGTTTAATAAAAAAATTGTTAGGTCTTCCGTCGAATTCTTCTCCGAGCAACACTTGTTTCACTACCTCGTAGGAGAATACTGTGACCACATAATCACCACCCAGTTTTAGTCCCAGTACTTGTGTATTATACTCTTGAGCCAATTTCCATAGAGCTAAATGTTGGCCACCTAATTTCTTAGCCAGTTTTCTTAGTTGTGGTAGATTGCCTACTATAGGAGCCCATGTTGGACCTGCAAATTCAAACTTTATAAAATACAAGGATCATACTAACGATATTAATAGGTTTCATGAGCGGCGGAATTATAGAGGATAGCTCAGAAGAGCAGATTTCGTTTGAATACCGGCAGAAAGTGAGAGGTCACCAACCTCACGCCGACAAGAAATATGCTGGAGGTGGCGCGATAAGGTTGGGTCCTTGATTAGCCGAATTCCTCTTCTTTTGATTGTATCAAGTATAACCAAGGTAGTAGGGGCAGCAGCTCCCCATGTGGGGAGGTCTGCCCTGGGCCAGGTATTATCTGAGCTTTATACCTTTTACTGCATCATTTGGGACAAATTTGTTGTTGTGGATGAATTTGCTTGTTGTGGACCATGATAACTAGGTGTGAAAAGTACAGTAGCTTAGGGTTATATTTTATTCTTGATTTTAATTAGTTTTGATAGTAGCTACCGCTATTTCTCCCCGTGTGGGGGCGGGTTAGAATATCTCCCATCGTATATACTGCGTGTCGTAAAAGGCGACTAAAAGGAACCGAACTACTGTCAGTATAAGCAGTAACCTCTTCTCAACCAACAGCTTTGGGTGGACGAGTTGAGAAGAGTCAGGACACCTTCTTGCCCTTGGGGTGAGAAATTGTGCCTGAAGGGGGATGAACCAGTAGATACATCTGGTCAACGGCATGAGGATGCAGAAAACAAATGGGAAACTACTGCATTAAAGATCTTAAAGATATCCCAAGAGAAACTCGTAAAATGAGTACACTTTACGAGTTCACAACATGTCTGTTAAGACATTATGACTATTTTTAGCTTGTGCCTCTCGTATTCACAATTCAAGGGCCTAGTAGGCGGATTACTATCTGCTCCGACAGGCAGGTAGCATTAAAAGCATTGAGTGCTTGTAGGTTTTACAACAAGGCTGGTTCTGTAATCTAAAAAGGTATTGGATGACATTTGGTAAGACACCTAGGTGTCACTTATTTGGCAGCGCGTATTATTAGAGGGAAAACAAGAGGTGTGGTTCCAAAATCAACATCTCCGTCAAGCTAGAGAATTTATTTTAAGATCTCTGGCTAAGGTGAGACGGTTCTGTTTCTGACTAGACAGAAGTTATCTAAGGTTATAATCATAATACCTTCAGACAGGTCCGTAGGATTTCACTTCGGTCATCATCTGACCTGCTGGGGGGGGGGGGGGGGGAGGGCAGTCCGGTATCACAAACGAAACGTCCTACTGAAGGAAGTCTTGGATATCAGGAGTAGAAGTCGTTGGATATCACCATTTTTGGCGAGCAAAAAAGAGGGATGGTTAAGTTTCCGTTTCTCAAACATGCTGGAGGAGTAAAGTAAAGAAGCATCACCATTAGAGCAAAAAAAGGTTTTGTGGCTCCTACCTGCTATGAAAAAAGCGAACAGGTGACGGCTCTACCTAGAGAGAACCTGCTGAATATTCAAAATATTCAAACCCTGTTTTTATCTACATACTGCCCCCTCAGCACCTGGGGGGGGGGGGAGATGAGCTCGATATATTTTTTTGCTGGCTATTATCCATCCTTTGATATCAATAACTAAACTATATCAAATAAAGAATAAACAAACGAATATGAATATAATGCTGCATGTTTTAATGGTGTTTATATTTTACATTATCAAGAAACTAAACTCAAAGAATATTAATTATACCCTACTTGGGTGTAAAGATGAAACATAAAAATGATTTCTTTTCTGAATTCTGAGCAAAAATTATATGCGATATAATACTCGTATGTCAGAATTTTCTTATTTTCATCAACACAAAACTAGGATATACGAGGGTTGCGCTATACGCTGCTGCGTACAGAACCCGCGCTCCTCTGGTGGCTAAAAGCGGACGAGCCTTGTCGTCCCACCAAAGAGTTTACTGCTGTTAGCAGCGTTTCTCTTTGGTTGCCGTTACCTTCGGGTACCAGATGGCGCACCAGCAGAACTTTCTGTCATTTGCTAACAAAACTAGGAAATTTGGAAAAAACTGCAAATTGGTACATCCGGCTTTTCAACGATGTATCACTAGTTAGTAGTACTATTACAAATAATTGTTAATATTGTTTATTTGTCAATTATTTTATGAGCAACACTTAGAACTTAGTGGATACCTAGAAATCCTAAAGTTTTTGTTTAAATTGGTTTCGATCTCTTGAATATTTTACCCAATAATTGACCATCTCCAAACTTTATTGAGATAGTCTCTTCTAAGCTCGTAACCTAGTAATTGTAGCATAAAAGTTTCAACAGTTTAGAAATATATGAATCATTAAGATATTTTGTATTGTAAATTTTTTTGGGAGGGGGGCTATTTAGGTAGAACTTTCAGCTTCCGTGAAAAATTTGAACCGTACCAGAAAGTCCAAGAGATGATGTTATTGGAATTTGCATACAACGAACGCTGTACGTTATGCATGGGATCGACTTCACTCATTTTTTTTTCGACGATAAAAATGTTTGCAATTATTGTAATGTGCGGGTAATTTGGCGTTGCCTTTCAATTACCAAAGTATCGCTCTAAATTAACGATTTTAATTGGATATCTATTATCTATTTGCCCGAATGAATTGAATTCTGTTGATAATAACGCAACAATTTGAAAATATCTTTTTTAATTAACGGGACCTTCTAATAGATAGGGTGAGTTTTTAGTACCGGCTCGGTCGATAACTCCACTACTGTAGAAGATAGCGAAAAAAGTTGTATATAAAAATTGTAGCCACGGATATGCTCCTTGCTCAGAAAATATTTAGATTTATACAGGGTGATCCATAATTACGTGGTGACGCAAACATGCATTTTTTTAAATGAGACAACCCTATATATTATTCCATATTCAAATTCTACTAATGATTTCCGTTCTTCCAATAGAGGGTATTGTTACACTATACAGGGTATTTCAAAAGTTATGACCTTTTTTATATCCAAATCGCGGTCAAATGAACGTAATGTATATCAAAAGTAATGAATCAAAAACTATTTTTTTTACATGAAAATATTAAAAATATCCTCTAGTTTTGAAATCGGCTATAAAAAAAGCCCGTGAAATGAATTTTTACATGAATATTCGTATACAGGGTGACGTAGAATGCAAAATCTAGATTTTCTCTCTTTTTTTAAATGTAACTCCCAATATTTTATTATTCCAAAGAATTGCTTTAAATATGCTCTTTCATCTTTCTATAGCACTTGTTGTACCTACGTCCATCAGTTTCCGAGATATTTCGATTTTTCGGTAAATTTAAAATATAGCTTCTATTTGTGTACTGAGATTTATTTATTTTGAGAATGTACCATCTAATTTGTTTCTTATTTAACGAACATCTAAATTATAAGGTCATGATAGTGTTTGATGAAGTCAAAACCCTGAATCATCGAGATAATAAAGTCAAGTATGCTCAGGAAACAATTTTGTAGGCGTGATGCATAATTATCAAGCAGATTTAACAGGTAGGCTTTGAAAAATGACAGTAGTCATAACCTGCTCAATAATTCCGTATTGCGTGAAAAACCAGCTTTAAAAATTAAATCTTCCATTGAGGGTATTTAGGAGAATCTTTGAGAAATTGTCTATTTGCCTCTAGAATATATCAACTATGAACAGCAAATATACAGAACGGAGGCATTATAAAACTAATGCGTTTGAAAGATTGAAGAATCGTTTTATTTGGACTGTGTCGTTTAATATTTCATCGCCTACCTCATACATCTGCTTGATAATTATGTATGACGTCTATAAAATTGTTTCCTCGGCACACTTGACCTATATTATCTCGCTAATGCAATGTTTTGACTTGATCAAGTACTATTATGGCCTTAACAGGGTTATTCACGTTATTCGACACGGAGCATTATGGCTAAAGTATTTGATAAAAAAGAAAATAATAACTTCAGATGGATAGAGACCCATAAAGGCTACAGTCCAAAAATATTTTCATGTTATACAGGGTGTCCCAAAAACACAAAATGTATCAAAGTTATTTTTTTTTAAATGGAACGCCTCATATATTATTACATATTCAGATTCCTTGTATCATACATGGGACCTAAAGCGAACCGTTTAGGTGTAAATCACCATTTTCGGTATAAGTAGATATCAGGAAAAAATTGAATATCGCAGAGACTATAAAATATGGAAGGCTGCGACTTTGCCGTATTACTAAGCATAACATGCGCCAGCTTTGATGAGACTGTCAAATCTAAATTACGTTTATGCTTGGAGAAATCGGTCGATTAATTAAGAAAACTTCGATCAGCGATAACTTGATTTTTTCAAATGGGAATGCCTAATTTTTTTTATATGGTTAAACGTAGAATTTGATAACCTTTCTAATGATATAAGGTTGTGAATATCAATCTCTGGTAGTTTTCATTTAATTTTAAATTTTCAAACAAATCGGCGATTTTTAATTTTCCTACCTATAAGCATCGTAGCAGGCCATGAAATATAAACAAAAATCTGTTCAGGTAGAAGAAAACAACTAACTTAGCTGAAAAATATACACTAACTAGACTAAAGGGACAAGATTATAAAAATTCCTTACAACAAATCAACTCTCCCAGAAACAACGGCGATAACATCTCTAAGGTCAAAGAAAAGCTGGAGTATGGCAGTAATAGATATTTTTTACAGTCTACTGGCTACCGCAATTTACTAGAGGTTAAAAATTTCGAAGACAATTAAAAACCCTGATATGAAACAAAAACAACCAGCGACTGTTGCTCCAGCACGCAACTATCAATCATATCTAATGGTGTAAAAAAGTACTAATTTGTGTCGAAGTCGATACCGCTGACTGGAGCCCTTCTATTTTTCAATATCTATTAGCAATATTGCAAAAAAGGAATACTAAAATTAAATTAAGTTTTCTGCCATTTAAGTTATGTGTTATAATTTGAACAAATTTCAATTCATTCTTCATTTTGTGCGATCCTGCTAGTAGGTACTGAAAAATTTTAAGAACTCCAGTCAGAGGCACTTTTGACTTGAGTTTTGATAGAATTGCATACTTTCTTTATATCATTAAATGTGAAATTTTATTATGAAAATAATAAACTGCTTACAAAGTTCTCTAGTAGTTTTATTTTATTTCAAAATTTTTAATGGTTTTGGAAATTGCCAATCTCTAGTACATTGCAGTAGCTAGTAGGCCATGAAAAAATCCATTTCTGCCATACTCCAGCTTCTCTTTGACCAAAGATATGTTACAGCCATTGTTTCTGGTTAGACTTTGTTTGTTGTGAGTAATTTTTATAATTTTGCCCCTTTAGTCTAGTTCGTGTATATTTTTCAGCTCAGTTAGTTATTTCCTTCTACCTGATCAGGTTTTTGTTTATATTTCATGGCTTGCTACGTTGGTTATAGGTAGGCAAATTTAAAAATGCCGATTTGTTTGAAAATTTAAAATTAAATGAAAACTACCAGAGATTGATATTCACAACCTTACATCATTAGAAAGGTTATCAAATTCTACGTTTAACCGTATAAAAAAAATTAGATATTCCCATTTGAAAAAATCAAGTTATCGCTGATCGAAGTTTCCTTAATCAATCGACCGATTTCTCCAAGCATAAACGCAATTTAAATTTGACAGTCTCATAAAAGCTGACGCGTTTCATACTTAGTAATACGGCAAAGTCACAGCCTTCCAAATTTTATAGTCTCTGCGATATTCAATTTTTTCCTGATATCTACTTATACCGAAAATGGTGATTTACACCTAAACGGTTCGGTTTAGGTCCCATGTATGGTACATAAAGTCACACTAGAATTCACCAAGGAATCTGAATATGCAATAATATATGGGGTGTTCCATTTAAAAAAACATAACTTTGACACATTTCGTGTTTTTGGGACACCCTGTATAACATAAAAATATTTTTAGAATGTAGCCTTTATGGGTCTCTATCCATCCGAAATTATTATTTTCTTTTTTATCAAATACTTTAGCCATAATGCTCCGTGTCGAATAACGTGAATAACACTGTATTTTAGTTGTTTGCTAAGCGAAAATAAAATTTGATAGCATTTTCTCAAAATAAATAAATTTTAGTATACAAATAGAAGGTATATTTAAAATTTGTAGAAAAATCGAAATATCTCAGAAACTAATGAATACAGTCATAAAAAGTATACAAAGATGAAAGGGCATATTGAAAGCAATTCTTTGGTATAATAAAATATTGGGGGTTACATTTGAAAAAAAGAGAGAAAAATCTAGATTTTGCATTCTACATCACCCTGTATACGAATATGCGTCTAGGGGTTTTTTATAGCCGGTTTTTAAGACTAGAAAATATTTTGTATTCATCTGTGTAAAAAAATGATTTTTGATTCATCACTTTTTGATGTACAGTGCGTTCATTTGACAGCAATTTGGATATAAAAATGCTCATAACTTTTGAAATACCATATATAATGTAACAATGCCCCATATTGGAAGAACGGAAATCATTAGTAGAATTTGAATATAGAATAATATATAGGGTGTTTCATTTAAAAAAATGCATGTTTACATCACCGCGTAGTTATGCATCACCCTGTATAAATCTAAATATTTTCTGAGCAAGGAGCATATCCGTGGCTACAACTTTTATATACAACTTTTTTCGCTATCTTCTACAGTAGTGGAGTTATCGACCGAGCAGGTACTAAAAACTCACCTTAACGATACTTTATCTACCAAGTGTTTTATTAAAACTCTGACCAGTATCTTCAAGAAAGTGAGGCTTGTTACCAACCAGACTGCTCATTTTTGCTCCCCCTTGGAGTTTTCCGTAACAATAACGTTCGGACGTTTGATGACAAATATCTACATCTCGAAAAACCATGTCACTCATTTCCATCACTCTGTATGTCTGTCTGTCCTTTTGTCTGGTAATCCTCGGTACTGAATAACTTGAAAAGTACTGAGGCTATAGTTTTTGAAAATGTATGACATATGTACGGCGAAAGATTAGTCAAAACTGGCGTCAAATGTCTTTACTCGGTGCTAACAAAAAAATTTGGAGTTCCCCTATCCTTTACATCATCCTCAACGGTACACTGTTACCATTCCCTCCACGGTAGTAATACGATGTCTCAGCTCCATCAGAATCAAGTTCATAGTTTCCATGTTACACATTATAGGATTATGATACGTATGTATCAAATTATTCCGCAGATATAAAATTCAAAGCCATCACCAAAGACATTTTTTTTCAGTGCAATGAAGAGTATTTTATAAATAAAACAAGTTTTTGAGTTTTCAAACCCCCTACCATCCCAATTTCACCCTCTCTCAAAAACAAATGGAAAATAATCAGGAATTTCTGATACGCCCAAAAACGAAGTACTGATAATTGTTAGTTTAATATCAATTTTTGCCGCCAATGCACCCATTTTCGAAATTATAGCAGCATTACCTACTAAGACCTCACAGCATATTGGTACACAAATCATTACAATCACAATCCATGCCGCGGTTACTGAGCTTACGCAGCTAGAAAAACGCCAACAGGCAGACAACCCGACAGATGGACCGACGGAAATGAGTGATGTGGATTTTCGTTATGTAGACATCATAAAACGCCCAAAGAGCGTATTATCTCAAAATCAAAAAAATTCTCGGTCACAAAACTCCCCTCACCAATCGATCTGGGAAGTAAAAAGCACCTTGGCCTCTCAATAAAGTCAGTGGATTTTTTATTGTAGATTAGCAATTTACTGATTTTGAAAATAAACCCATTGACGGTGGAGAAATATTAAAAAAAAACGGAATATATGCAAAATGCTGAAACTTCGTTTTTTGGTGTATTAGAACAAAGATCATTTTCAAATAATTTTGGAGGGAGGTAAAAAAGAAAAATTGGGGAGGGAAGTGATAGAGATTTTAGCTATCCTTAAACATTTTTTTATTTTACTGCTATGTTGGTGTCCACTTCATTTAGATTATATTTTTCTTGTAAGTAACTCTCACTCTTGAGAGCCCACGTGAAAGTTTTTTTTCTACTTACAAATTTTATGTAACTCGAAAATAAGTCGGAAGTATCGGATTTTTTCCAAATGCTCAGTATTATTTTCTTCAGTCAAAATTACCATGTTATAACTATTACCATCGTAAAATGAGTCGTAAAGGTGACATTTTGCCAAGGAACTTATTTTTGGTGTCATTATTACAATATTTTGGCGCGAGCGACAATAAATTCAGTGGAAATGAAAAAAAAATTAAATGACGTCAAGTAGCTTCACTCCGTACTTCCGACAAATTCTCAGTAATCACAAACTAAATTCTCCGTCCTCCGCTATCCCAATTTTCTACCAATAGATGCGGACATTATCTATGATAATCAAAAGTTATTCGATAAGTCTGAATACTATGCCTTAATGTATGACGATTCAACCAACACCATTAAAAATTGTTTCTCGAAATTATAGATATGTTTGAGAGTGGTATCAGCTAGCAATCAAGCAAGACACTGCACCGTAGAGTAAATAAGGCGTTCAGGTATGGATGCGGCAGTTATTTTTGTAAATTGTATAGACCACCATTATTTGCAATGATATATGGGAAGGCTGTCCGGATACTTAGAGTCATATTCATAGTCGATACTTAAGGATCCCTTAATACTTAAGTAAATAAGGTTAAATGTGGCAGCTGCGTCGGGTAGCCGGCGGGACCTGGGGCCTCAAACCCAAGGTCCTAAACTGGCTATATACGCCAATAGTCAGAACTAGTATCCAGTATGGCTGCTTGGTCTGGCGGCCGAGCGTAGAGAAGGTCTCTGTTAGGCTCAAGCTCGCAAAGATTCAGAGGCTTGCAGTAATGAGCATAACAGGTGCCACGAGGACAACACCCACTGCTGCCCTAGAGGTACTCTTGGGCTTGCCGCCTCTGCACCTCTGGATAAAAAGAGAGGCGATGTCGGCCTGCCTGAGAATGTGTGACGGGGGAACGTGTATAGCACTAAAACCATTAGATGGCCACACCAAAATAGAGCGATTCGCGGAAAGTAATATCCCGATATCGTCATTCAAGGTGGAAAAAGCCAAATACATCTTAAATTTAGATAATAGATTCTCACTAATCATCCCGGAAAGAGACGATTGGATGAGAGGGAAAGTCAAGTTTTCCCCCAATAGTCTGGTATGCTTCACTGACGGATCGCTCTTAAACGAGTCAGGATCCGGGGGAGCGGGCGTCTGCCTGGAGGGTAAAGAAGTGCGGCGGAGCTTCGCGCTGGAAACCTGCATGACTGTCTTCCAGGCGGAAGTGTATGCGATATAGATGGCGGCATACTCGACGGAAGTCGAACAGTGTTCTGAACAGAAGCATGTATATATGCTCTGGCAGCCAAGCAGCTCTGAAAGCGGTGGCAGCTCCGAGGGCCAGATTAGCTCTGGCTCAACAATGCTCTGCCACCTGCCACCCTTCAGAAGTTAGCAAGCCATAAGAAGGTGACCCTGCTGTGGGTCCCCGTACATATTGGTACACCGGGCAACGAGAGAGCGGACCTATTAGCTAGGATAGGGGCCAGCAGCCCCTGCATCGGCCCAGAACCTATACTGGGAATTAGCAGATGCCAAGTCAATGTGGCCCTGGACAACTGGGCCTACAAGGAACTGGCGAAAGCCTAGCTAGAGAGAGATGACTGCAGGCAAGCCAAAAGATTCATAGCAGGCCCTGATAAGGGCCGAGCACTATGGCTTTTGAATAAAGGCAGAGTGACGCTCAACCTTCTGGTGGGGGTTCTTACTGGCAATTGCCGGCTGAATAGACATTTGACACTCATGAGAGTGGTAGGGGACCCCATTTGCTCCAGATGCTGGGAGGAGGACGAGACAGCGTTCAACTTCCTGGGCAGATGTGCAGTTTATCGCAACCTTAGGGTTCAGATATTCGGCATGACGGAGTTTGGGGAGGAGCCACTATATTCAGCGAAATGGGCGGACATACTGAGGAGGTCTGGTAGGTTCGACAAAGAACTTTCTAGGGTGTAGAATCTTAGTGTTTTCAGTGATTGGTTCAGTGGGGTTGGCAAAAAGGGCCAAAGGTGGCCTACTTGCCTGGCTTCGCCTCCCCATCACTACTAAGTAAGGTTTTGTGTTTCGACAACTACTTGAGGGTCCACTACGTAAGGCTCGCTTGAGTAATACTCAAGTAACGAAGTGTTAACATGACATGTCAAAATGACGTATCGTTGCAGTCAAAGCGATTTTGTAAGTTAATTTTGGAGTATGGTGTTGTCAGTTTCTGTCACATCCGGAAAATGTCCGACACAAAACACGAAATACTGGCACAGAACAAAAAGAGATAACAGAAAACATCAAAATGCGTCTACGTATTTTGCATAACAAATTGATGTATATTTGAAATATGACACCGACGCCAAATGAATCCCGCCGTCTCGTAGATGTTGTCTAGGAAACAGATACACAAGAAAAGCCCCACTTCAGGGCCCCTTAAGTATCCCTTGAGTATTACCTAAGGGAACCTTAAGTATGACTCAAGAGACGATTATGAATACCAAGCTAGTTGTTCCCAAGGTACAGGTTATAGGATTGCGAAATGAAATGTGGTAATATGCTTGATGTGTGTAGGCTATTTTAAAGCTAATGGAGATACCTTTATGAACACAAAAATTGGATTTCCCTCATTTCTCACGTTCATCGCCATCCTAAATTCACTTCCTTCCAGAAAAATGAAAAAACATCAGGAACCCCTAAACGTGCTGGACAACTTAGACAAAGCGTCGCGAGCGGAAGCGGCGCGGCGCGAGGCGAAGCGTCATTTGACCATAGGCGTAGTTAGGCCCCTGAATCTGGGGGGGGACTTAAGTCCGTGCCCTAGATACAATAAGCTTAACAGAACGAATTATTTTTGGATTTTTGGGGGGCTTATTTCATTCTTGGGGGGCTAAGCCCCCCAAGCCCCCATCTAACTACGCCTATGCATTTGATCGATGTCCGCACACTAGGGCGAAGCGGAAAGCGGCGCGAAGCAAGCGAATTTTATTTGTTTTTAAGCAGTTGAACGAGGTACGTTGTCTAGTGAGGTACGATGAGCAGTTCATCAGAAGAGGAACTCTTTGTATTGAGTTTAATTGCCACTATGGAAGAAGAAGAAGAAAAGGAAAAACATAACAATGCTGGGTTCATAACATAAATAAATAAAATTTTAATCTAAATACCTATTTTCACAATGATACCAAAAATAATTAAATTACCTTTGTAGTTGATGTCTTTGTATCACGGCCAGACACTGCAATTTAGCACCACTTCCTACAAAATATTGCTAAACACTGAAAATATACGAGAGGCCTCAAGAAATATTTGGATCTTTTCGCCGCCTGGTACAGCGCATTCAGGCGAAGCGAAGCGAAGCGTCAAGAGAAACGACGCCTAGTTGGTCCGAAGAGAATTCGCGCGTCAAACGACGCGTCTCTTCGCTTCGCGCCGCCTGAGTGGACGGGCTGCCATATAACCTAATGTAAACTTCTCTGGCGTCAGATCCACAATTTTCTTCGCGCCGCTTCCGTTCGCGACGCTTCGTCTAAGTGAGCGAGCACGTTAAAACGCCTTAAAACGAGATTTTGTAAGATTCTGAGATTTTTTTGCTAATTACTCCGCCGCCCGTGCAACAATTTTCAAAAATGTAGGAGATTACGCGTAATACCTACTCTGTCCAGTACAGAATATTACCAAACTAATGTTTACTTAGGGTAATAGACAACCCTTTATGAATTAGAAAACATTAATACAGGGTGTCCGTGAATTCCATTGCCACGTGATATTCTTGTAACAAAAAAATGTTCAAACGAAAACTGAGTGGAATGTTTCAAAGTACTACATGGCTTATCATACCATTTCAAAACATTTTTTTGTACTTCAACCCTTAAAACTCATCCCTAACTTTATTTTTTCAAATGGCACCTAATAGTTTTCCCTACACAAATTCCTTATTTTATTTAAAACCTTGTACTACCTTTGATTTTGTACAAAAACCTATTTTTTCCTAAAGTCATAAGCATAAATTAAATAAAATAAGTAAAATAAGGATTTGTTTGAGGCGTGATATTTTCGTATGAAAAACAGATAAAAAAGAAAACTAAGCGGGCCTTTCAAGAGTACTGATTATACCATGCTTTCGAAACATTTTTTTACTTCAACCCCTGAAACTTTCCTCTACTTTTTTTCCTAATGGCACCCCACAGCTTTTCATAAATTAATGAGGTCATTTGCCTTTGCCTTTGCCTTCATAAACAAACCATTTCTTTTCGTAAAGTTATTAACATAAGATAAATAAAATCAGCATTGTTTGAAGGGTAATATTTTCGTAATAAAAAAGACATTTGTCTTAGAAAGCATGTATTATAGGTCACCCCTAAAAATCCAATCAGTTTCATTCTTATCCGTTTTTTGCGTCAAGCAAATCCTTATTTTATTCATGTTATGCTTATGATTTTACGAAAAAAATAGGTTTGCGTATAAGACTAAAGGTACTGCAACATTTTAAATAATATAAGGACATAATTTGTGTAGAAAAAAACTATCTGGTGCTATTTGAAAAACAAAAGTTGAGGGTGAGTTTTAAGAGTTGAGGTACAAAAAATATTTTAAAAGCATGGTACGATATAGACCCTATAGTACTTTCAAAAACTCCACTCAGATTCCGTTTGAACTTTTTTTTGTTACGAGAATATCACGTGTCAAGGAAATTCAGGGACACCCTGTATAGTTACAGTCTAATCCATACTCTCCGTTACCCCAATTTTACTCACTCTCGAAAAAAATTATCTGGATATCCTGAATCACCTAGAGAGGAAAATATAACCATAACCTACTATTTTCATCACGGGACACTGCGGTACAAAAACCCCTACATTTTGGGAAAAAACAGTTTCTAGTTCCAGTCCAATACATTTTCGTTGTCAGTAAATTTGGTGCATATTGGTAATATCTCAAGGAAAACAGGGATAAATTTGAAAGGTTGCTTTCAGATCACAATATTGTTGTTTCAGATCACAATATCTCGCACCAAGGCTTTTTCGACGGTCACTTGTTCTTATTACACAATTAGGTAAATCATCGCGCATCACAAGCACATAGCATATAATGTTAAAAACTATATATGTTGAAATATGAACTCTTTTCTGGTTATTTCAGACACATCTGTAGCTTTATGAAAGAATAATAAAATGTTGGACAACAATTAATATGGAATTTACACCTATTTTTCTTAAATGAGCTGTGCTATTAGAGGGTATCAGCCCTCAAACCTATCGATTCGCCTGTATTAATATCATGTAAGAAAGTGCATAGCACATTACTTTTAAGGAATAGATAGGAGTGTATACATATAGATAAGCACTTAGGAATGCTACAAGCGCATTCTGTATGATTGTCTCACTTCGCATATAGATACGTTAATATTAGTTTGCTGCAGTTTGCGATTTTTGAATGTCGCATCGTTATAGGTTCCAGCTTTTTCGCATTTCCGGCAAAAATAAACAAAAAGTTCGTGATACAGTAATGTTAACGCAGTACCAACTAAATATCTAATGCATCCAATTATCCTTGACAAAAGTATTCTTTTCGGAATATCTATTTTTGTTTGGCTTATCTAGCGTGAAAACTGCAGTAAATAAACGCGTGCTAAAAATAAATCATCGGTACAATGACTTTTGATGACTGTCTTACATCAATGAATGAAAAATACTTTAGGGGACGACTGTACAACTCATTTCCAACAAAAAATGTCATATAAAGTAGGGTCCGATTTTCAACTGTTTTAGAGATAAATTATTTTTTACAGATTTTCATTAAAATGTAGACCTCAAAACGAAAACCCTAATAAAACAAGATTTTATTGTCGCCTTTTGGAATTTTTGACATTAGTCCTTAGAAAATATGCTATCATGTCATTATCGACTAAAAGAAAGTGATAATGTAGGTATCAAACACTTCGCAAGATACTGTCAAAGTCAGCATGTTTTGAAAAGTGACTTCAAGAAACGTTACAAAAAAATATATTTATCTTAAAATTCACCAAATAATTAACCGTGCACTTTACGGTAAACACATGCCAAACTTTCTAGTTAACCATTGGTACCACAAATTTATTGTAAATATAGTAAACATAGGGAATAAGATTGCATAAATGAAAGAGCTTAACGCTGCTCCTACAATCCGGAATAGTTTCCCCGGAAGATGCGGGGAGGTGAAAAGGAACCGACGATGGGCGTGATAAATAAACAGGTGCGCGCTACATTAGAAAGAAATGTAAACAGTCATGTTAGCGCGTCGCCTAAAATTTGTAAAATTGAAGAGGAAAGAGATTTGCAGATGTTTTTTATCCCAATTCCTGACGCTTCATTTTCCAATATTTTTACATGAAATTTTCACATGATGTTTAGAAGGAAATTGCCCAGAGTGACATCGAAGCACTTTTTCATTTTTGCTTCTGGGCTTTTCTTAAAAAAATACAAAGTTGACGAAGAAAATAGGCAACTTCAAGCGATCATATTTCATGTTCAATCAATTTTTTTCAAAAAATGCATCGATAGCCCCCTGCGTAATTTCCTTTTAAACTTCATGTAAAAATTTCATGCAAAAATATTGAAAACTAGAGCGTCAGGAATTGGGATTAAATCACTTGAAAATGACCGTTTATGCTCTCCGTAGGAGCCACTTTAAAAGCTCTAAAGGCATAATGGATCTCCGAGAGCCCAAAATTTCAACAGATCGTTTGGCAAAAACTTGTCATAGGATTTTTAATTTTTGTTATGGGACTTGAATAATGTGCTATTATATCATAATTAGTTATAAAAAGTGATCGGTTAACCAAAACTTCGGTATAAGGTCTCAAAATTGTATAATTTTAAAAAGAAAGAAGAAGAAATTTTAAGAAGAAAGAAAACAGCCCATTTTATTTTATTTGCAATGTTGGACAACCTGTTCAGAGCAGAACAAGTAGAGGAAAGTTTATTTGTTAGAGAGTCTATTAAGCTCTCCAGCTGAATGCATTATCTTATGATGCGATCAAGGAACACTTGGGCAATACCCTTGAATTATTAGCAAATAATTTACTTAATACGCAGAAATCCCGAGATTAATGTTCATATACACCGTTTTTGACAGATTCAAAAGCAACTTGTTCGATGTCAAGAAATGACTGCATACAGGGTGAGACAAAGCTCAATGCCTCGGACTGCTGTAACCAAACAATATCTCTTTTCAGAAAAATAACTAGGCGGGTGTATGCAGGTCGAGTTGGACTACATTTTAAAAATAATGGCGTGACTTGTCAAAGTTATTTATTTTAATGAAATACCCTGTATATTATTGCATATTATTCAGATTCCTTCTTGGTCAAATCTAGTGTGACCTTATGTATCACAAATGAACACCATTTTGCTAAAAGTAAATATCAGAAAAAAATGTATTTCGCAGCGATTATAAAACTTAAAACGCTGCGACTGCTGTATGCATGAAATGCTTAGGTTAGAAGATCAAATTTGCATCCTTCTTGTACGTGGAGAAATCTGTAGATTAATTAAGGAAACTTAAATCAAAGATAACTTAATTTTTTCAAATAGGAATGCCTATTTCGTTTTATACGTTCAAATGCAACATTTTATATCCTTTGTAACGATTAACGGTATAATGTTGTGAATATCATTCTCTGGTAATCATTTAAGTCAAAATTTTCAATGAAATCAATTTTCCTACCTATAAGCAACCTAGCAGGCCAATAAATATGAACCAAAACGTGTTCAGATGGGTAAACATCATGAAAATTCCTTACAACAAATCAACTCTAATCAGAAACAACGGCGGTAACATGTCTAAGGCAACTTATTCTAAATAATCTCTTTTCACGAAAAATATCATACATCGATGATTAGAATTGCGATAGAAATAATTTCTACCAAAAATTACGTGTTGTGTAAAAAGGGCCAATAGTAACTGTGAAAGTTTCTAGTTGATAGTAATAGTTCATATTCTAATAACGAAAATAAAAATGAAATCATAAACCTCAAATGATAAATTAAAACTTTTGCATAAAACTTCTAAATAATTCATTTCTAAGGAAAATATCATACATCGATAATTAAAACTGATAATTGTCACCAAAATTTCTTGTTGTTACAAAAAAAATTCAATTGAGGTGTCCAATAGTTACTGTGAACATTTCTATATACTTACTAGTGATAATATGTATTCTATCATCGAAAATAATAAAGATACCATAGATCTCAAATGATAAAGCAAAACATTATCATAAAACTTCTAAATAACTTGCTTTTACGGAAAATTTCATTCGTTAATCATTCTCGCAACATAAATCAAATTTATTAAAAAAATAATTTTTAAATATAGCTCTTAAATTCTATAACCAAATTTCCGATGAACTAAAATTGCTTAGATGCAATCAATTCAAAAAAATCTAAAGGAACTAATTTTTGACAAAGCAATGACGTTTGATAACTGAATTGACTCTATAAATTTGCTTCCTCTTAAATAATAAAATCAACTATACTCTTATATGCTATATACTAAATCTATCGTATACAATAACCATCTGATTGAATTTTATTTTTGTATATTTTCTTCTTTTCATTTCATTCTTATTCAGTGAAAAATTTTATGTACCTCTCTACTCTATAATTATTCATTAATTTTTTGTCATTACATAGGGTTGAGTGGAAGAACGGGAAGTCCCGAACTCTGCCGTTTGGCAAACTATATACTTATTATTTATTTTTTCTTGTTGTCATTATATGTGTTTTACTTATAGATTTGCCAATAAAAGCGATGATTATTATTATTATCCGACTTTCTAAGTTCCTCTCGCATAATTGCGGTAGCGACAAGTGTTGACGGGCTTTGCCAAGTCAACACCCTGACTATTGATCGGAATTTAGGAAGGATCGCACAATATTACAGGTCTTTAGGATTACAGACTTTTGGAATGCTTTGTGTAACTTTTCGTCCAGGCCTAACTGTTGAAGGTGTTGTGTGAACGTGTCTGGGTGTAAGGCCTGAGACCGACATAATGAGGGGGACAATAGTGACTTTGTTTTGTTTCCAAAGTCGTTTTATTTCCATAGCAAGGTCCGTGTATTTAGATAACTACCCAGCGTAGGTGTTTTGGATATTCACATCATTAGGAATGGCTATATCTATCAAATAGGTAATGTTGTCGGCCTTTGACTGGAAAACTATATCTAGTCTATTGGCTGGCATCATCTTGTCTGTATGTATTTCAGCGTCCCAGTATAGTTTGTACCGATCGTTTTCGAGTACTGATATCGGAGTGTAATTGTAATATGGATCTGTGTTTTCTATTAGTTTGTTTAATTTAATTATTATTATCTATTATTAAAATTGAGGAAAAAAATAATTGCCACCAAAAATTACCGTTGTGTAAAAAAATGTACCTAATTATGTTGTCCAATAGTTACTGTGAAAGTTTCTACATACTGGCGGTAAAACCTATTTTGCTATCATCGAAATAATAAAAAAAACCATAAATCTCAAATGATAAATTAAAACTCTGGTATAAAACTTCTAAATAACTTCTTTTTACGAAAAGTGTCATTCATCATTCATCGATCATTGAAATTTAGATATATATATGTATAAATACCTGCACCAAAAATTACCTATGGGGTAAAAATTCAGTTAAGTTATCTAATTGTTACTGTGAGAGCTTCTATACTAGTGATATCATCGAAAATAAGAAAGAAACCATAGATCTCAAATCATAAATTAAATCATTAAAACTTCTAAACAACTTCTTTTTACGAAAAATTTCATTCATCTATCATTAAAACTAATTACCACCAAAAATTACCGTTTGCAAAAAAATGTAATTATGTTGTCCAATAGTTACTGTGAAAGTTTCTATATAGTGGTGGTAAAACCTATTTTGCCATCATCGAAATAATAAAAAAACCGTAAATCTCGAACGATAAATTGAAACTCTGGCATAAAACTTCTAAATAACTTCTTTTTACGAAAAGTGTCATTCATCGATCATTAAAACATAGATATATGTATAAATAACTGCACAAAAATTACCCAAGGTGTAAAAAATTCAGTCAAATTATCTAATTGTTACTGTGAGAGCTTCTATACTAGTGATATCATCGAAAATAAAAAAGAAAGCATAAATCTCAAATGATAAATTAAAATTTTTGCATATAATTTCCAAATAACTTCATTCTATAAAAACTCCATTCATCGAACATTAAAACTGAATCAAAAATAATTGCGGCGAAAAATTACCTGTTGCGTAAAAAAATGCAACTAAGTTATCCAATAGTTACAGCGAAAGTTTTTTAAATTATATATTGGAAACACAGTGACAATGCATCAAACTTTCCGAAACTTATTTATAACTTCTTTAACTTCTAAAAAATTAATTCATAATCCAAAAAGTAACTTAAACGCACGCGACATATAAAATAATTGAATATTAATGTCATGATGAATGAAAAATTATATAATAGCACGTGGAATGTTCTAAAAGGCAACTTTACTCACCGGGAGGGTATCCTGGCGGTCTGCCGTAGATTCTAATTATGTAACCTAACAGGAGAGTTATAAAGAGGACTATAAGGGTTAGTAAAACCGGCATGCTCTGCCTCTGCCTATCAGCTGCTTCCGGTTGTTACGAAATACGAACGAACGCTCGTCCCCCGTACTCGCGGACCCGCTTTTAAACCGACCAAGGTTTATCACAGGAATGCTTAAACGCCACAGGGACGGACTGAGCACACACGAAGCTCTCCTGAAAAATTTTTGGTGCCGCGCAGCGTATTGCCATCTAAAGAGAATTAGCATTGGCTTTTTACAGTTAACAGCACCACATGCTGGCTGCCTCTCTTATCCATAGACCTCACTATATATAGTTTAATACCGTTTATTCGATTATATTGACCTCTTTTTCTTCACCAAAGAATCAAACTGGACGTAACTTTCACTGTTTTACTTCACAACTCAACACAATTTCTCTTAACCTTATCTCAACCAGAACTGAACTCAACTGAACTACTGCCACGTTACTCCTGGCGCCTTATATACTACATCGAACCATTTAGAAAATTCGCGACATTCAGATGACATTCCAGAATGCCATCCGTCAGTCTCAAAAATTCCAGACGATTCGATGACGTTTACACATCAAAAATCTAACCTAACATTTTGAACGAAACATCAACAACAATACAAATAAGCAATGCTATATACAAGATGTTACAATATAAAATAGCCATTAAGCATGAATATTATAATAGTATCTTAATCCTTTCAAATCTAAAGCAAAACCAGGTCGCCTTATTAAGGGGCCTGGGTAATCACAGTTATACGTATATGTATTTGCCATATTGAAACACGGATACCTTAATGAATGACAACTATTAGCGATTTTCTCAAAAAAATTTTTTACTGTGCAAAAAAACTCGCAATGCAAAATCATACATTCTTCAAATGTCTGTAATTTAACAACCAAACACGATATCAATAATAAAAGGCAAAATAGGTGATAAAGCGTGAGGTTTCTTCTTCAATTTGCTTTTTGAATCATCAAGTTTAAAGTTAACGTCAGGAGCTTGGGCGAAATTCATTTTTATAGTGACTTTTAGACCTTACCTTTGGACCTTTTGACCTTACCTTAGACACACACACTCTGGAAAAAAGGAACAGGCGGCCACGCCTCCTCACTAACACGGGAAGATGTCTTTTCTTGGATTCTCAATTTCGCACGCTATACCCTAGACCCTTAACAGTAGTGAAGTAGACAATTCTCGAAAATCCTTCGGAAATATAATAAATACTCCGACCTGCAAGTAGCGTAGACCGATCGTCCACGTACCTGGGTACACAGCGAAAAATATCTGAATACAAAGCGTCTGATTGGTCAATGGCTTAGTGAAAAGCCCGGAACGCTTAAATATCTCCAAAACTACCAAAGCTGAAACGATAAAATTCAGTAGGCGATTTTTGAACATACAGAATTAAAAAACGCTAACACCGATGTTGCCAAATTTCCTACCTTTACGTTACACGTATTTTTAGAGCCATTTTTTTATGGTCAGCCTCTCGCAAAGGCTAGAAGCCTATGGCGCTGAGAAGCGCTGCGAGAGGATAAGTGTCGGTTCACGTTAGATTTGAAACGCTGCAGGTTGCAGCCGTCGGGAAACAAATTCTCCGGCAGCTGATTCCACAGCGTCGAAGTTCTCCAAAATAAGGAATGCTGGAGGAGACTGGTTCGGGGAGTAAGGACCTCGACCTGGTAAGGATGAGCTCGCATAGCTTCTCTAGTGTTCCTGGTTCGGACGGCCTTTGGTGTTATTATCTGGGAGAGCTCACTCGAACATCTTCTGTGATAGAATCTGTAAAACAGGGATAGATCAGCCACCCTCCTTCGATGTTCCAGGCTGTGGAGATCCTTTGTGAGGTTAGGCGTATCGATTAATCTAATTGCTCTTTTCTGGATAGTGTCCAGAAGCTTTAGAGAGTGCTTCGGAGCGCATCCCCACACATGGGAGCAATACTCCAGCGATGGCCGGTTCTGTGCCTTGTAGAGCAGCAGTTGCTCTGGTGTATACAACTTCCTACAGCGGAACAAAACTCCAAGCTTCTGGGATGCCGTTTTAGCAATACTGACGACGTGGTCGTGCCAGGACATGTTGCATTTCTGAAGTGTTACCGTTAGTGGTAAAATATTAACAGATTATTTATCCAAAGAGGGACCAAACTTTGCTGTTGTAGGTACAATAAAGAATAACAAGTTTAGAGAGACGACTTGGTGGTGTTATTCAAAGAGAAAATCTGTATCTTGCTACATTCATAGACCCTAGGTTTTGCCCCAAAGACTTACTAAAAAGCAAACAATTATCTCTTATTAAAAATATAAAAAAGGTAGTAGCTGGAAGTGGATCCAGAATCTGCAGAAGATGAAGATATTTATTTCCTTAAGCCATTTACAAAATAAGCAAAATAGATTTTGGGAAACTTTTGAGAGCGTTGCCTCTACTGTGGCATCCGAGACCAGTACTACAAAATACATGAAGCAAGGATGATAAAAGGAAATCATAAATCTGGCATCCTCAACTCTATTAACAGCTTTAACAACTTTTACGAGCCTAAAAACAGAGATAGGGCTGAAATGTTGGTGTTTTTGCATCATATCATCAAGAACAAAAATTTTAAATTTGTTGTTAGTAATGTTAGGATTTGTTTTACTTTTTTAGTAAACATTTTACTTTTAGAATAAAATAAAAAAAATGTTTTCAATGAAGTGCACTGAAGAGTGAAAAGCGCAATTTTGTTTTTGCCGTTCTATATCCTTAGTTTGAATACTAATTATAGGGATCGCCGTAGAAATCTCTCCCAGGGCGCTGGTAGTGCTAAAACTAGCCAGGGGCGGCGGATGCCTCGAAAAAGCGGGGGGGGGGGGGCAAAAAACAACAAATATACAGGGTGTCCCTGAATGTCCTCGTCACGTGATATTTTCATAACAAAACAATGTCTAAGCAAAAACTGAGTAGAATGCTTGAAAATACTACAGAGTCTATCATACCATGCGTTCAAATAAATGTTTTTTTACTTCAAACCCCAAAACTCGCCCCCAACTTGGTTTTTTCAAATATCACCTAATAGTTTTTCCTACACAAGTCAAGTCGCTATTTTATTTAAAATCTTGTGATACCTTTGATTTTATACAAATGCTATTTTTTTCTTAAATTCATAAGAATAAAATAAATAAAATAAATGAAATAAGGATTTGTTTCAGAAATAATTTTTTCTTAAGAAAAAAGATAAAAAGAAAACTAAGTGGGCCTTCCAAGGGTACCGAATAACCTACCATACCATGCTTTCGAAAGATGTTTCTTACTTCAACTCCTAAAACTTACCCCCTACTTTTTCTCCAAATAGCAACCCACATCTTTTCGTACATTAATGAGGTCATTATTTTATTTAATATTTTGTAGTGCCTTTGATTCATATACAAATCAATTTTTTGTGTAGTCATTAACCTAAGATAAATAAAATGAGCATTTGTTTGTGGCGTAATATTTTCGTAATAAAAAAGCATAGGAAAGACATTTGTTTTCGAAAGCATGCTTTATAGGTTATTCAGTACCCTTATAAACCTAATTAGTTTTATTTTAGTCCGTTTTTTGCGTCAAGCAAGTTCTTGTTTTATTTATTTATGTTATGCTTGTGATTCTACGAAAAACATAAGTTTGTAGTTATAATCTACTTCGTAATAAAAAAATAAGTATGTATGTATACAAAAGATTTTAATAATATAAATAATAAAGTTAAAAAATTGTCACGCAAAAAAAAATTCCTATTATTTTTTTAACTCCTCATATAAAGTGGGGGGGCCTCGGCCCCCATGCCCCCCCCCAACGCGCCGCCGCTGAAACTAGCACTGAACCAAGCGAGTAGTTTCCAGGTTACAGGTTATAAATTTTGTACTCCAATACTCTATACAAGGCATAGCATTTACGGTGGCACTATTTGTATAATCGACTATGAATAAATAAATAAAATGAAGTATGCTTGCGTTATAGTCTTTTTTGAAGCTAACCGAGATAACTTAATGAATACAAAATATTGGATTTCCCTCATCTCTCTCTCATCGCCACCTAAAATTCACCCCCTTCCAGAAAAATTAACAATTATCAGAAACCCGCAAGGAACCCCTAAGGTTCTGAGAATTTTTTTGCTAATTGTTCCGTCTCCCATGCAACGAATTTCAAAAAATGTAGCAGCATTACCTAGTATGATTCCACACATCGTATCACACCCCAAATTTAATTAAAATCGGTGAAGCAATAATCATATATTTTATTTTGTTATTATTGGTGTATGTTTCATTACATTAAGCACACTTACAAGTACCTACATCTAGCATGAAAATTAATTCCTCTCCTTCTTATCTCCTAAGGGTGTAGTACGTTTTGTATGCGAGGTGCCTCAATTATAGCGGTATTTTTTTTAGATAAATATCATTCTTACAAACTATCTACAAAAACATGTTTTTTCTGTGAACATTAAAAGTTTAACTATACTTTATGCATGTATTGTAAAAATCGCGGTTAAAGTATACAACTAAAATATAACAAAATTTAAAATAATGCGTCAGTAGTTTGACTCAGCCATTCCTGAACAATTTAGAAAATAAAAGACTGCACCACGACAAGCAGATGCCTAGGCCCAAAAAATAACACTAGTTAAAAAAAAAACAGAAAATTTTCATTAAAGAGGTAGTCCCTGAATTTTCTTGACGCGTGATATTCTCGTAGCAAAAAAAAGTTGAAACAAAAACTGAGTGGAACTTTTAAAAAACTCTAGGGTCTGTCGTACCATGCTTACAAAACATTTTTTTTCCTCAACCCTTATAACTCACCCCCATTTTTTTTTCAGATAGCACCCTATATTTTTTCCTGCACAAACTAAGTCCCTATTTTATTTAAAATCTGGTAATACCGTTGATTTTATGCACAAACCTATTTTTTCCGTAAAGTCATAAGCATAAGGTAAATAAAATAAGGATTTGTTTGAGGCGTAATATTCTCGTAATAAAAACAGTTAAAAAGAAAACTGAGTGGGTTTTTCAAGGACGCTGAATGGCCTATCACTCTATGCTTTCGAAATATTTTTTTGTACATCAACCTCTAAAACTTTTTTTTTTTAAAAAGCTGCACAAACCAATTTTTCTTCCAATTTTATAACCATAAGGGAAATAAAATAAGGACTTTTTTGAGTCGTGATATTTTCGTAATAAAAGGCGTAAAAAAGGAGAAAAACATTTCTTTCGAAAAAAAAAATCCTTTTAAAACGTACTTAGTTTTCTTTTTTATCCGTTTTTTGCACAAACAAATTCTTATTTTATTTACATTATGCTTATGATTTCGCGCAAAATATAAGTTTGCGTATAAAATCAAAGGTGCCACAAGATTTTAAATAAAATCATTTATGAAGGCAAACATATGGGGTGTTATTTGAAAAAAAAGTTGGGGGTGAGTTTTAAGGGTTGACGTACAAAAAAATGCCTTCATAGAATGGTATCCTACGACCCTATGGTACCTTCAAAAATTCCACTCAGTTTTCTATTGAACCTTTTTTGTTACGAAAATAGGGGCACCCTGTATATACTACTCGCAAGTGGAATCCGAATGACTAGAAAAAAAGGGATATTTGAGTGTCAGCTACATCTTGGCAGTACCTTCTCTAGTACACATCTAAATATTGTTGTTGTTGTTGTTCATTCGGACGCTATTTACATACATGGCACCTCCAAAAAACTTCATGTGTAAAAACAAACTATGGCTTTTGTTGATTCAAGAACTATGATATCTGTTGCAAATGTCGCGGGAGACTAGTTAGTTGTGTAAAGATGCCCCCTAGAAGACGATAGGTTCAATTTACGCAAATAACCTCCTTTAAATAGAGCCGGACTGTAGACCAACGAGAACTTGGTGCTTCTTTCAGAGCAATAGCTGATCATGGGGCACAGCTTGGTTCAGCTGTAGCAACATGGCGAGCATGGATCAAAGAAGAGCGAGTGCAGCAGGCCAGAGATTCTGGAGCACGTAGCAAAACTACAGATCGTCAAGATCGGAATCTACGACGACCTTCAAGACAGAATGCTATTCACTCGAGCTGTTGCTGACGCTTGGTATGCAGCTCTGGGAGGCCCATTTGAATCCGCACGGTGTATCACAGATTGAGTGAAATGGGCTTGAGATCATATCGTCGCATCTAGTGCTTTCACTTCGCCAACGGCTAGATTTGTGCCAATAACACCCCCAATGGCATGCTGAGTGGTATCAGACGACCTTCTCCGACGAGTCCAGGTTTTGTCTGAGGGCACATGACGGACGCTGACGCGTTAGATTATGACAGGGTGAACAACGTGATCTTCAGTTTGCTGTTGTGCGCCATGTACACCGTCCTATTGGTTTGATGGTTTGTAGTGCCATTGCATTCAACAGCAAGTCACCTTTACTTGTGATTCGTGGCACAATGACTGCGCAACATTACGTGAATGAGGTGTTACAACCAATAAATTGCCGTTTCATATGTCCAAGGCCTCGAAGAGGGTTTCTTCCAGCAAGATAATGCACTTCCTCATATTGCAAGGGTGTCGATGAGGTTCCTACAAGACGCTGAGGTCAGGGTATTTCCCTGTCCTCCACGATCACCCGATTTATCGCCAATTGAAAAAGTATGGCATTGGATGGGTCGATGCATAGGCGAATTACCCAATCCTCCGACCACGCTGGACGAACTGGAACATGCCGTGAGGGCAGCTTGGGATGCTGTACCTCTGGAGTTTATCAACAACCAGATTACGAGCATGCCGCGTAGGCCAGAGCAGAGCATTCGTCAACATGGAGGGCCCACCCATTATTGATCTGTTATATTTTTTTATACACTAATTATGGCAGATGAGTTCGTTTATTATTGCATTTAGTTCTACCGCATTTCATCAACCGCAACCCTTTTTTTCTGTGTTCAGATTTCACTTGAAAACGTACTTTCTATAATACTATACTAGTATTCAATAAGAAAAATGATGGATAATAACATTTTGAAGAATTCCTTCAAGCATATCTAGCGACAGCAGAAAAAGCTAACATCTTGGTGTAAGCTTGACTCTGAAAGGTTTTGGAGCTATGGTTACTCCGTCAAAGCCCTCAAGACTAAGGTTGTCGTCATCTACCCTATCTAGCGTAAAGTTGTGAAGTACAGCAGTGAAGAATAGGAAGATATTGGCTTTGCCTAGTGTTTCTCCCAGGCAGCGTCGTTTTCCTGAAATTAACATAGGGTTTAGAGCTGGGCAGACGATACCAGTCATCAGTGAAATATCACTGTTTATCGCAGTTTGAAACAAAAGCTTAAAGCAGTATATTATGTAATAGGAGATGCATTCTATGCAGTCAGTGAATCTTTGATTTTTATTATATTATATACAGGGTGGAGGGGGAAGAAGGAAGAAATAACCCTACAATTAATGAATGCAGCAGAAGAAGTAGGAATGGCATTTAATAACAGTAAAACGAAATTTATGGAAATAAAAAACAAAAGCGGAAACAGAATAAACACCAGTTTGAAAGTTCAAAAGCAAGATGGGACAAAGGTAGAATTCGAGGAGGTGGATAATTTTATGTATTTAGGTGTATTAATTGACAATAAGGGACAGGAAGAAAAAGAAATAGATTTAAGAATAGCTAAGAGTAATAACTGTGCAGGAGGTTTAAGAAGAATCCTTAAATCAAAGGAAGTGTCCAGACAGACAAAAATAAGAATCTATAAAACAATATTAAGACCAACCCTAACCTATTCATGTGAAACCTGGGTTATGACAAACAAAATGAAACAAAAATTGGAAATTTGGGAGAGGAAAATATTAAGAAGAATCTTTGGAGGGAAGCATACAGAGCTAGGATGGGAGAGAAGAATGAATATAGAATTGTATGATCTATTCAATGAAACACCCATAAGTAATTTTGTGAAATTAAGAAGACTGCAGTGGCTTGGACACTTGGAGAGGATGGAACAGGAAAGAGAAGTGAAACGAATCGCATGGAAAATACCGGAAGGAAAAAGAAAGAGAGGAAGACCAAAGAAACGATGGAGAGAGGCAGTGGAGGAAGATCTAGAAGAGAAGAAAATCCAGAACTGGAGGCAACAGGCAAAAGACAGGAAGAAATGGAGGGAAATCACAAGGCTATGGACCTAAAAGGTCTGCAGACAGCCTATATATATATGTATATACAGGGTGGTCAACTTTACAATGACATAACTTCGGGACATCATAAGTAACATTAAAATAATGATAATGCTTATATGGAAATAGGGTGTTCAAGATTTGATAAAAATCTATATTATTTTGAATATTTCCTTAACAGCTGCTCAGGAAAATTTGGCACACGGGATAAGCTAAAAATCCTCCATAATTTAGATAATATAGCAATAAATTGCAATAACTGGTGGTGGAGATATGGGTATAAAATGTCCCTTTAAAAAAAACTCCTAGACCACTGACTTTGTTACAAATAGCAATAATATCATTCAAGCCTTACCGTTTATTGAAACAAAAAGTTTTCTTGCATTTTTTCGTACAACAAACAGTTGTCGAGATATTTGCGATTTTTTCCAGTTATGTAGAACTACTGACAGCAAATAATCTCGTTTTCGTCAATTTTATACTTCGGAAGTATGACTAGGTTGAAGCAAATTTGTATCGTAATCGTATATTCATATCATATTGTATCTTCCAATTTTCTAATCAAGAATATGCTGACGTACATTTCATTTACGCATTTTGGCAGCAGGAGTTCAAGAATACCACAAACGATTTCCTAACAGACAAATTTGCACAATCAGTTCGTTTACAGGGTTTGAGCACCATTCCTATAGGTCTTAATCATTACAATATTAATACCGTAAGAAGAGATAATCGTACAATATTAATACCGTAAGATACCATATACCGTAATCGTATAGTGCGTGAATTTGATGGGGATCCAAGCACAAGACAAAGAAAAGAATCGGAACTTCTAAAATCACTATTTGAGTATTAAACCGGGATCATCGATATGCTTTCCATTTTTACAAAGCATCCACGGCTTACAACCGAAAACGAAGTTTTGGGGAACAATAGAGCTTCTTTGATGCGTTTATCTATCGACAGGAGGATACTGGGGGTGCATAGTACCACAATGATAAGTTTCATTTTCACTCAGTAATTTTTTTTCATGTGAACTGGTTTGAATCGTATCATATTGTATTTTTCAATTTTATGAGATTTATTCTCAAAAATGGTGTGCAAAACAACGATATGAGTGCAGTGGCTATGATAATGGAAAATAATATTTTATATATATAATATCTTGTGGAATATCGTGAAGTTTTGTGATATAGTATATGTATTATATAATATTTACATAGAAAGAATTTTTTAAAGCCAATATTATTAATAAAATATCTTCGAAATGGGCTTATTTGTAGGCCCACAGAGGATAGTAGTTTGTAGGTGGATACTGGGCAACGATCACGATTTCTTAAAAAATGCATTGTGGACCGACTGATCATCTTTTACTCGACGTGAAATTGTAAATTTTTATAATGAACATCAATGTATGGGTCCACGAAAATCCTCATGAAATTAGACCACGAAAGTTTCAGCATGGATTTAGCATTAATATTTCGCTGGGAATCTACAGTGGTAACATCTTTGACCATTATGTACTTCCACAACAATTGAATTCTAAAAAGTTACAACTTACTTGATTAGAAATTATATGCCTTTCTATTCTTAACAATTACTAACTTGACTAAATCGGCAAATATCTCGAAAACGGTCCATCATGAGAAAAAGAATGCAAGAATACTTTTTTATTCCAAAAGGCATGTATCATCGAACAATATTATTGTTATTTGCAACAGATGAGTTTTTTTTAAAGTGTAATTGTATAGACATATCACCACCACTGGTTTTTGTAATCTATCATCCTATCTCCTAGATCATGGAAGAGCTTTAGCTTATCCTATGTGCCAAATTTCAATTTTTTCTAAGCAACGATTTAGGAAATATTGAAATAATATAATTTTTTTAAATCTGAACACACTGTATCTCGAAAACGAAGTTGTCCTGGGTATAAGTGTGTTGACAGATTGTCATTATTTTAACATTATATATGTCCTTAAGTTATGCCATTATAAACTAGATCACCCTGTATAAATCTGTTATGATCATGGTATAATATGTTTTGAAGTTCGAAGATAAATAAATGCATCTATAAAGGTTAAAACCTATTTTATATAGGAATAGGAGTTGATTTTATAATTCTTCGGAACAGATAAGCAAGAGCGGCTTCTATTGTACATTCGTCCTATTCTAAAATACGTCAGTGGGAACCAGTAATGCATTTGTTTATATACATATGTAATGGCTGTTCTTCCGAATATTTTTATTATAGTAGTGGTTCTAATGCCCCATTCCCTGAACTCATAAACATTAAAACTTCTGTACGTTAATTATATTAAGTGTTGCTATGCGTTAGTTTAAGCACTTTTTGCTATCAAACATAATTATTTTAAAGTATGATTATTAGTGTTATTAGGTATATTGCGTCGTTGCATCGAAATTAAATGATAAGAACCTTATAATCTAACAGGTAACATTTGCTTAGGAAAGACAGATACATATTAGTTCTTAAGCACAATATTCAGGTATACGCAATGCCAGTGCGCAAAAAATCTGGGTGAAAGTAGGCCATAATTTATAAAAAAAAAAAATATTTAAAAAAAACTCAAAAACATTTTTGCCTAATATTGACAGCTTGATCTTTTATTCTTTTTATTTCGTCGAAACAAAAACAATAATAATGCCTAATAATAAATGCCGCTTAGTGGATAAGATTCCCAAAAAAAAAAAAAAATAAGTGAGCTTCAAACAAAATTGGTTTTTAGAAATATTGGACCTTTATTTTGAATTAAATTTGAATTTTCAGTAGTAATATCCCTAGAACATTGAAAATAAAGAAAAATAAAAATTTTCAAGGAAATGTCCCCCATGACCATACATTTTTTTCTCGTCCTCTTGATCCTCATCCAGTGCACTGCCTAATAAGAAAACTACAACGTTCTGTTTAGCGTTCTAGGTGTTATGCCGCTAGTTTCTTCCTTTCACAAGTCAATGAATAGCCTATTATGAATACAACAAATTTTTCAGTTTATCACCCTCCCCCCCTCCCCGACCACCACAATTTCATCCCCACCAAAAAAAAAGTATACACTTATAAGGAACCCCTACAGCGCCTAAAAAGGAAGTTTGAGCTGGTATCATATTCTTAGTTTTTTTTGCGCCGCCACTGGCACGATTTATACAAACCATACGAATTTTCCATCCTCGCCACAGTAGTAATACTGTGTCAAAATTTAATTAAAATCAAATCAATAGTTTTCAAGTTACACAATACAGAACCATCTAAAGCAATACTCGTATGTATACAACAGAAAATTCTAAGTCCTTGGTTTCTGCAATAGGCAAGGCAACGTTTGAAAGGTCAGTGGACAGCCTACTATGAATACAACAAAATTTTCAGTTTTACAACCCCCCGACCACCCCACCCAAAAGAATGTAGATCAAGAACCCCTTAAGTACCATATCTGAATTTTTTTGTTTTTTGCTACCGATTTTCAAAATTATAGCATTACCTTCTACGAGCCCACAGCATATCGCTACCTAAATTTAATCATAATCCATGCAGCGGTTACTGATATTATGAGGTTAGAAAAATGCCCAGCAGACAGACAGACCGATAGAAAGACAGACTGACGGAAATGGATTTTCGTTATGTGGATATCATAAAACGCCAAAAAAAAAAAAACGTATTAGGTACCTACCTCAAAATCGAAAATTTTCTTGATCACAAATACTCCCCTCACCTATCGGTCTGAGAAGTAAAAAAACAAAAAATTAATTTCAATACGAGGCAAACAACTTTTTTGGGATTTTTTTAATCGATAAATTGTGGCCTAGTTTGACCCAGTTTGGTTTGTGCACTTTACGCTGCGACACCCTGTATATAACGAATATGATTATTACCTATACCAAAAGGCATGAAGTACTTTTCATCAACCACCAGTTCATTTTTGTCGTCCAGGAACCTTTCCGGCTGAAAATCTAGCGGCTTCTTCCAAATTTTCTCATTCATATGGATACTATACAGATTTGTTAATACTATGGTACCTTCAGGCACACTATATCCCCCAAGGCTCGTGTCTCTGACTGCTCGATGAGCTATTCCCAGTGGTGCTATGTTGGTACGTCTTTGAATCTCCATCAGCACTGCTTCTGTATACTTCAATCTGGAAAATAGGATGGGCGTACAACAAAATATGTAATCATGTGGGCATGTCTACCTTGGTTTATCATTCAGAGATGGTAGTCTGTTTCTGCCCACTTCTCTGTCAAGCTCATCTTGTACTCGTCTTTGGACTTCTGGATATAGGACCATTAATAACATTGAGAAACCGAGCGAGTTGCTGGTAGTCTCTGACCCTGCCATGAAGAGGTCCAAGCACAGAGACATTAGCTGGTCATCTGAAACATAAAGTATCCATGGAATGGAAGGTGCTTGCTTAATGCTTACTCTGCAAGAGAGAGATAATTCAACATTTGGTTCACAGAAAAATCGGAAAAATGATGGGTACCGGCTGGATTGGAATCAGCGTTTCCGGCATTCTAGGCCGACGCGTTACGATTACCAACTACACCACGGTGTCCCGTGGTGGAGCCGATACACAGCGCCGATGGCAAGGTATCGACTTCGTCGACACCCACCACTCCTCCGTATCTCTCTGCGAACCATTTGTTTCAGTGTATTGGCTCCACCACGGGGTACCGTGGTATAGTTGGTAAAAATCGGAAAAATGATGGGTACCGGCTGGATTCGAACCAGCGTTTTCGGCATTCTAGGCCGACGCGTTACCATTACCAACCACACCACGGTGTCCCGTGGTGGAGCCGATACACAGCGCCGATGGCAAGGTATCGACTTCGTCGACACCCACCACTCCTCCGTATCTCTCTGCGAACCATTTGTTTCAGTGTATTGGCTCCACCACGGGGTACCGTGGTATAGTTGGTAAAAATCGGAAAAATGATGGGTACCGGCTGGATTCGAACCAGCGTTTTCGGCATTCTAGGCCGACGCGTTACCATTACCAACCACACCACGGTGTCCCGTGGTGGAGCCGATACACAGCGCCGATGGCAAGGTATCGACTTCGTCGACACCCACCACTCCTCCGTATCTCTCTGCGAACCATTTGTTTCAGTGTATTGGCTCCACCACGGGGTACCGTGGTATAGTTGGTAAAAATCGGAAAAATGATGGGTACCGGCTGGATTCGAACCAGCGTTTTCGGCATTCTAGGCCGACGCGTTACCATTACCAACCACACCACGGTGTCCCGTGGTGGAGCCGATACACAGCGCCGATGGCAAGGTATCGACTTCGTCGACACCCACCACTCCTCCGTATCTCTCTGCGAACCATTTGTTTCAGTGTATTGGCTCCACCACGGGGTACCGTGGTATAGTTGGTAAAAATCGGAAAAATGATGGGTACCGGCTGGATTCGAACCAGCGTTTTCGGCATTCTAGGCCGACGCGTTACCATTACCAACCACACCACGGTGTCCCGTGGTGGAGCCGATACACAGCGCCGATGGCAAGGTATCGACTTCGTCGACACCCACCACTCCCCCATATCTCTCTGCGAACCATGTGTTTCAGTGTATCGGCTCCACCACGGGATACCGTGGTATAGTTGGTAAAAATCGGAAAAATGATGGGTACCGGCTGGATTCGAACCAACGTTTCCGGCATTCTAGGCCGACGCGTTACCAGCTTACCAACTACACTACAGTGTCCCGTGGTGGAGCCGATGCACAGCGCCGATGGCAAGGTATCGACTTCGTCGACACCCACCACACCCCCATATCTCTCTGCGAACCATGTGTTTCAGTGTATTGGCTCCACCACGGGGTACCGTGGTATAGTTGGTAAAAATCGGAAAAATGATGGGTACCGGCTGGATTCAAACCAGCGTTTTCGGCATTCTAGGCCGACGCGTTACCAACTTACCAACTACACCACGGTGTCCCGTGGTGGAGCCGATACACAGCGCCGATGACATGGTATCGACTCCGTCGACACCCACCACTCCCCCATATCTCTCTGCGAACCATGTGTTTCAGTGTATCGGCTCCACCACGGGATACCGTGGTATAGTTGGTAAAAATCGGAAAAATGATGGGTACCGGCTGGATTCGAACCAACGTTTCCGGCATTCTAGGCCGACGCGTTACCAACTTACCAACTACACTACAGTGACCCGTGGTAGAGCCGATACACAGCGCCGATGACAAGGTATCGACTCCGTCGACACCCACTACTCCTCCGCATCTCTCTGCGAACCATGTGTTTCAGTGTATTGGCTCCACCACGGGGCACCGTTGTATAGTTGGTAAAAATTGGAAAAATGATGGGTACCGGCTGGATTCGAACCAGTGGAATGCCGGAAACGTTGGTTCGAGTCCAGCCGGTACCCATCATTTGTCTGATTTTCCTGTGAACTAAATGAGTTGAATTTTCTCCCCCTTGCAGAGTAATCAAGCACTTTCATTCCATGACATCTTGACCGACTGAAGAGTTGTAGATACTTCAGTTACAAAGAGAGCTGTCGTGCAAATGGCAGTGGGAGATTCACACTCACCCAGCAGCCGACTAGATCTCTCTGGATGAGTGAAACACATGGTTCGCAGAGAGATACGGGGTGGAGTGGTGTAGTTGGTAACGCGTCGGCCTAGATTGCCGGAGACGCTGGTTCGAATCCCGCTGGTACTCATCATTTTTCCGATTTTTCTGTGAACCAAATGAGATAAAGTATCCAATTGTTCAGTTGTTCTAATAAATAGTGAGAACGATTGTGGAAAAATGGTACCTACTTATTAATCCTAAATAGCAAATACTTAAAATCGTGTGTATAAAAATTGAAGAGTACGTCAATAAAAAAACATGCAACAAAGATGTCGTAGGTACATATTACATAAAGACAAGATAGGACTCAATACAGTTCTCACCTGTAAACGATGTGTCATTAGTGTATTCCATTTTCTGAAGAAATGCATCTATCAAATCCCTTGGCTGTTGCATATAGCTCATAGTCTTTCTGTGTTCAGAAATAGTTTCCTGAAAAAATAACAACAAAATCCTTATTCATAAAATATTTTGCTCTATTTTAATTTTACGGGAAGTGTGATAATTGCACACTTTTAGTGTGGATTCATTGATCTCTGATAAAACAGATGACGTCATCAATGCATCGCATTTTGTTTACAGTCCCGCACAAGCTGAAAGCCTGTGGCGCTGTAGAAGCGCTGCGAGAGGATAAGAGTCTGTGCACGTTAGATTTGAAATGTTGCCGGTTGTGGCCATTGGGAAAAAATTCCCTGGCGCCTCATTCGACTCGACCTGGTAAGAATGAGCCTCTCTAGTATTCCTCGTTCAGACGCTCCTCAGTGTTATTATCTGGGAGAGCACACTCGAACATATTCCGAGACAGAATCTGTATTTCTACAGGTCATCCATCTGTTTTCTATGATCCAGGCTGTGGAAGTCCTCTGTGAAGTTAGGCGTATCGATTCTAATTGCTCCCTTCTGTACAACGTCCAGAAGCTTTAGAGAGTGCTTTGGAGCGCATCCCCACACAAGGGAGCAATACTCTATAGATGGTCGGATCTGTACCTTGTAGAGCAGCAGTAGTTGCTCTGGTGTATACAGCTTCCTACTTACAACGGAGAAAAACTCCAAGCTTCACTGTTGGGTGACCCTCCATTTCCACAGTTGTTAAGCCAACGTGAGATTCTTGTCAAAGTTCTGGCCTGAGTTTTCTGTACATTAAATTGTACTTTATTCACTAATCCCCATTTGATTTTAAGGATTTACTTTTTTGTAGTATTTAATTTTTTCTTCTAATGTATTTTAGAAAAGTAAAGAAAACGAGGTAGATTAGTGCCGAGTTTTGGTTGAGAATATGAATAGGTATTTAGTCAAAATAATAGATGATCCCAAAAAGTCTGGCCAAAAATAGTGCTGTATCTGTAAAAGTTTTTTTGTTTTTCAGAAAACTCTGGTCTTGTATAGGTACTGTAATTTTTGTTGGAAGCTCTTATGAGAATAAAACTGCTCGGCGTTAACAGTTTTTACAGTTTTTACGAGGTCTTTCTATTTAAAATGTATTTTTGAATGACATATTAATTATCTTTAATTCCGTTGTTCAGGATCTCAGGGGATAAGTTGATTTTTCCTTTTCATTTTTCCTTTAAAGCTTGTGCTTTATAATCAGAGTTCTTAAGAAAGAATCATTATGTATCTTGCCAAAGCATTTTGCCCTGTTTCATTGTTATTATTAATTTTCATTTTTGTTGAACTTGTAAAATGTCTAATAGAAATTGATTCGAAAACATATTTATTTCGATCGTAGAAAAATGTGTGTAACATGTGCAAAAAGCATATAAATCAATTTTTTAGGTAAAAAAAAATTGAAAAAAGATTGCAAGCCCTGGGATCGAAAACGGACATTGTGGGGTGGAAAACTGGATCTTGACCGTTGAGCTACCATAGCGCAGAAAAAATTGCTTCAACAAAACATATTTGATTAGGTACTTTATTACAAGAATTTATGATCTAACTTCAAACATCAAAAACATATTATTTATTATAGAGCAACAAATAACCACTACACCTTTTCCAGCTGTAGTTTCTAAAGCGTCAAGTGAGGATTCAAAACGGTCAAGTTAATTTTCCAACTCGTCAATTGTAAATTCAAACTGACAGGTATATATTACACCTATCAAAAAAAATCATTGTAATAAGTATCGAAGTAGGACGTCGTTGATGAGAACTAACATTCTGACGTCACACGCTCTTGGATCTTTTTTATTTTGATATAACTTTTGAATTATTGCGAAAAAAATACTTTTGTTATAAAACTTATATAGTATCTTTCCATTTATCATAATTTTTTAGAACCTAATTGCTTATAAATACATAGTAAACAATTTTTTCAAGAATCTTTTGCTTTCAAAACTTCTGAAATGCTGTTTCCAGGCGCACGATTTCTAAAAAATTTCTGGTATGGAGCCCCCTTTCGATTTCTTGTCAAGAGACCGCAGAATATGTTTACTTAATTAGATGTTCCCCTTACCTCTAAAAATTGCCACATCCTAGTCAATACGTCCATAATTTTATTATAACCACAGGCATTTGGAGCAATATGTCTCAAATAAGGCATTTGGTTGATAAGACCTCCACTCATATCCACTAGTCTGAAAGCATCATTGACAATCTGCAATAGCTTTTTCAACCTTACGTCCTCTATGTCGAATCTTTCACCTAAAGACAAACGGGGTTTCTATAAATTATATAACATTATGATCTGTTATTATGGTGATTTCGGCATTTGGCTGATAAATAATTATAACTTTATCAAGACCTGCTGAAACAGAAATTGATAAAACAGAAAAATGCGGAATTTTTTGACCACGTCCGAAGACCGGCGTTGTTGATTTATTTGCTACATTTAAGGGTCTAGGGTATAGCGCGCGAAATTGAGAGTCCAAGAAAATATGTATTCCCGGGTTAGCGAGGAGGCGTGGCCGCCTGTTCCCTTTCTCCACTGTGTGCGTCTAAGATGAGGGAGAAAGTCCAAAAACCCAAAGGTAAGGTCAAAAGTCCAAATGTCACCATAAAAATGAATTTTGCATTTCGAAGCACCTGACGTTACCTTTAAATCAGTAATGCTTCAAAAAGCAAATTAAAGCTGAAAACTTGCGCTTTGTCAGTGTTTTGGCCTTTTTTAAAACCTGTAGGTAAGGTCAAAAGTCCAAATGTCACCATAAAAATGAATTTTGGATTTTGAAGCTCATGACGTTACGTTTAAACTTACAGTAATGCTTCAAAAAGCAAATTGATGAAGAAAACTTGCGCTTTGTCACTGGTTTGGCCTTTTTTGATATCGTGTTTGGTTGTTAAATTACAAACATTTGAAGAATGTATGATTTTGCATTGCGAGTTTTTGTGCACACTAAAAAACTTTTTTGAAAAAATTAAAAATAGATGTGATTCATTAAGGTCTTAACTATCACCTTCTGAAATACTGTGTATGTAGTTTGAAAAACAAGTAAGTGTTGGAAATTGGAATCCGAGTTTTATATGGCACATACTTTTATGTCTAACTGTGTGTACCCATGACCCTTAAGTTATCTTCGTAGGAATAATTCACAGGGACCAAATCAGGTGGAAGTGCAGGGAATTTAGTGGTGCTTCGGTATCAAGAAATAGAAATCTCAAAATTGCGCCGGACAATGGACATAATACAAATTCCTAAAGGCAGAGGACAAGGATACATACTGTCTCCGCTACTATTCAGCTTACAATCTGATTCCATATTCAAGCAGGCTTTGGAAGATGTGGAAATTTGAATAAAGGTGAAAGGTAAATGCATTAATAATATTCGGTAAGTTGACGGTACCGTGCTCCTAGCTAGCGATGAGAAAGAATTACTATACATGGTGGACAGAAATAAATAAATATTAATAATGTTAGAACAGAAATAGAAAATCAGGGCATAGGATGAGTAAGGAGATTTAAGTATTTGAGATACTGGCTAAATGACAAAAGGAGTCTTGATGAAGAGATTAAAATGCAGAAGTGAAATTGCCAGAAATACTTTCTTCAAAATTAGAAAACGATACGAAATTTAAGTCTACTCGATGACAAGCAACAAAGTGGCATACCATTGTCCACATATTGTTATACGGAGTTGAGGGATGGACTTGAATAGCACGGACCCTGTCCTGTTTGGATTCTTTTGAGACGTGGCTATACAGGGTGTCCCTGAATTTCCTTGATACGTGATATTTTTGTAACAAAAAAAAAGGTCAAACGGAAACTGAGTGGAATTTTTTGAAGTACTATAGGGTCTATCGTACCATGCTTTTCAAACATTTCTGTTTGTACTTCAATCCTTAAAACTCACCCTCCACTTTTGTTTTTCGAATAGCACCAAATAGTTTTTTTCTACACAAATTAATTCCTTATATTACTTAAAATCTTGCAGTAACTTTGATTTCATACGCAAACTTATTTTTTTCGTAAAATCATAAGCATAACATAAATAAATTAAGAATTTGCTCACGCAAAAATGGATAATAATAAAACTAATTGGGTTTTTAAGGGCACTGAATGACCTATAATATATGCTTTCGAAAACAGATGTGTTTTTTATGCTTTTTTATTACGAAAATATTACGCCTCAAACATGTGCTCATTTTATTTATCTTATGCTAATCAATTTACGAAAAAAATGGGTTTGTGTATGAAGTCAAACGCACTAAAAAATAATGACCTCATTAAGGGGCCTGGATACACGCATTTATACATACGTATTTGCCATGTAAAACACGGACTCACAATTTCTCGCATAACTCACTCTATTTTCAAACTAAATATATAATATTTCAGAAGGCGATAGTTAAGACCTTAATGAATGACAGCTATTTTCGATTTTCTCAAAAAAGTTTTTTAATGCGCAAAAAAACTCGCAATGCAAAATCATACATTTTATAAATGCCTGTAATTTAACAACCAAACACGATATCAAAAAAGGCTAAATAGTTGCACAAGCGCAAGCTTTCTTCTTCAATTTGCTCTTTGAGTCATTACTGTAAGTTTAAAGGTAACGTCAGGAGCTTGGAAATGCGAAATTCATGGTATCATAAAAATGAATTTCGCATTTCCAAGCCCCTGTACAGTCATTACTGTAAGTCTAAAGGCAACATCAGGAGCTTGGAAATGCGAAATTCATTTTTATGGTGAGCTTTGGACCTTACCTTTGGACCTTTTGACCTTACCTTTGGATTTTTGGACTTATCTCCCCTCATGTTAGACACACACACACTGGAGAAAGGGAACAGGCGGCCACGCCTCCTCGCTAGCACGGGAATACGTCTTTTCTTGAATTCTCAATTTCGCGCGCTATACGTACCCTAAACCCTTAATGTAGAAATAGCTGTGGGGTGTATGTCAATATCGCAAAAATATTTTTGTACCTGCCATCATTGCCCAGAGGCCATTCAATACAGACACATCGAAAGCAGTGTGCATATATATGGGCCGATCACAGCAATCCTCGAATATCTGTATAAGCGAACGTGTTTCGTCTTGTATCATTTCCTCCATTTCCTTTCTGCCGAAACCAAAACTGCGCAGATGTTGTAAAGAAAACTTCCTCTGTTTCTTCCAGAATTGACCATCAGAAAAAACAATACCTACAGAAAATTCACCCAATTATAACTAACTCAGTATCAACTTTTCAAATGGTTGGTTTCAAATTGCCAGAATTCATATTAATCCTTCATCCTAAAATCTAAAATGAACCTATTTTTAACACGCTTTTATTAGCTTCACCTGTATGTTTGTTTGTTTGTGAGCTTGTAGCTCTCTTTTGGATTAAAAGGTCGGGCCAGGGGTGTATCCAGACCTCAGTCTTGGAGGGGGTAACGGGGCATGAAGTTGTGTGTGCTTTCACCATTTTTTGTAATACCTTCGTGAAAGATGTTGATGCAAGAGAACAGGAAAATGTTAATAGTGTTAAAATAAAAAAAAATTAACAGCAAGTGAAACAGTGGAGTATCAGGTATTTTAGAGAGATGAAATAAAAAATCTGTTGATGCATTAATCAATTTTAATTTTACGAAATACAAATAATATGTAATACGTATATCATCCGTGAACATTTTATTGGCACAGCATACAAAATTAAACGATCATGAACACTCACCAGTCAGGTACCCTAGTACTCCTAGTAGCCACAACACGTACTCTATTTTTTTAATTAGTGTTTTAACTTTTCTACTTGGTGCAATTTTCAAAACAGGTAATTAATGAGTTAAATGAAGTAAATTTTTGTGACAAGCTACCACATTGTCTAGGACATTAGAGAGGTTTTGAGCCACTAAAAATTGGGACGACGCTATCTGTAAAACATTATTCTGAGCATGCGCAGTGTGTTTCGAATAACGGATAAGCGTGTGCCTTGTGTACAGTTTTTGTAACCGGAATATGTGGCGTGTATCGTTGCGTTATTCGACAATTGACATTAACAATTATTGGACCTATTTGATTCTAATTTAACCTCACATTATGATCGATTTGGTCGGAAATGTCCAAGAAATGTTACATGCAACAAGTAAACACCACAAGCAGAAAATAGATCACATCACAAGTAAAATAAGAAATAGGTTATGAAGGATCCCCGAAGCATGATAGTTCAAATTTCACTACCATGGTTCAGTCCCGTGATGATCACACGCTGTTGCCGGAGACACCTAACTTTGTAGCTTTCATTGGATAATACTTCTGTACAATGTAAACTACAAAATAAGTATTGTTGCTATCAAAATCATCACGGTTCTTTCCTCATTGCCGCATAGTGGTTTAGACCTGTCAATACCGCACGTAATCATATACATATATCGTACCGTAAACTTCCGTAGCTAACGTACTACTTTATCGGTTATTCGCCGATTCGGTTATTTCGGAAGAATTGCGCATGCCACAAATAGCCGAAAGCGTGCAATACCGTCAGGAAACGGACGTCCAAAAACTCTCTATTCAACTGATTATGTAACAATGGAAATATATTAGACACGCATAACTGTAATAATGCAAAACAAACCCTTTTGTAATTTAGTTACTGCAAAAAAGAATTTTTTTCAGTGCGACAATTGCTTAAATAAATAAGTCAAAGTTGAATCGAGCTTTTTTTCGAAAATCTTGGGGGGGTAATTACCCCTGTTACCCCCCTTGTATACGCCTGTGAGTCGGACCGACGATTGAACGCTCCAATTGTGCCGCGAAAATTATTTTAACAGCTTCAAATCCGTCGGACCAGCTGTTGTATCGGCTGACTAAGAGATGGCGCGGACACCTTAAAAGTTTGTTAATATTACACAGTGGCGTAGCAACAAGAGCTTAAAAGTCGTGACATACAACTGTTGATGTTTTGTAACATTTATTCAGGAAAGTCGACAGTTTTAGTTATACAGTAATGGTAATTTATGATTACGCTATGAATGTTGATCAAAAACTATTGTTCATCTTCATTACACAGAGTATTAATAAATACAGTTAAAAAAACACTCTTTAATGATAAAAGTAACTAAAAAGCTAAAAACAAATATAGTCTTAAAAAACTAGAACACGCGTTCTTTAAACATCGGACTAAAGAGTTAAAAATGATTTTTAAAATAGGCTTAAAATAATAATGATCGAAAAATACTAGTACGGTTAATGAGAAAATCGTTCGCACTTTGTGCCATATTAGAAAATCGAGCGCTCCACGCTTTTTTCGGAATGATACTAGTATTTTCGTTCATTATTGTATTAAGCTTATTTTAAAAACTGTTTTTAATTTTTTAGTCCGATGTTCTTTGAAAGCATGCTTATTAGTTACCTTTTAGTTTTTTTAGATACTTATCCGTGAGTGTTTTTATTCCCCTTCATTACATATGCTCGCTAATATTAATGTATTGACATTAACCATGGTAGTGGCACCAGTAGTTGAACAGATACCAGGCACGTATCTAGGATTTGGTTTTGGGGGAGGTCCAGATTATGGGTGTCACTTGGTTGACCTGTTGTGGGGGGGGGGGGTCCAGATTAGAGTTGCCACCTTAAATCCTTAAATTTGCGAGGGGGGGGGGGGGGTAGAGTGCAAATTTGTGGATTGTATTTTTTAGACAGCATTTTATAACGTTTCGGGGGGGGGGGGTCCGGACCCCCTGGACCCCCCCAAATATGTGCCTGACAGATACCAACGGATGAATATTTCCCAAATAGATGCTTCAAATAAGGCTGCTGATGCCGGCTAACACCATTTCGGTCTATTATCAATTGGACCAGTGTTTTCTAGATAGCCACTACAAGTTTCCATAAATCCAGGTCTACAATAAGCGAGGCTATGGTAGTTCACAACAAGAAGTCTATAAATCAGACCCAACAAGAAAGGTGTTAAGATCACATATTCTTTGCGCATAGTAATTTTATGCATTCGTGGTAATATCTTCATAGTTTTTGCTTTATATAAGTGAATTCATATTTGCTGGAAATTAAAATAGAATATGAATTCTGCTTAATGTAATTTATATTATCTACTGTTCGAGCATTGGAACCGACGCACAATGAACGGGGGTTCATGCGTTTGAATAAATATAGTTTAAAAAAACTAAAAGACACGCTTTTAAAGAACATCGTCCAGCGCTTGATTTACAGTGGCGTGGTGCGCCGGACATCCGGGGGCCCCCGCTCAGCCTCGCTACCTCGAGCAAGCATTTTACATAGTAATAACTGTAATACTTGTACTTATTTTATAGCGGCGGAATATGTCTATACCTCATAATTTTTCATAATCAAATTAAATACAGGGTGTCCCACGACGAATAAGACAAGCAGTATACCGGAACTGGACAGTAGTAGCGAATTATAATTTTGGGGGTGTAAATTAGAGCAAATATAGTATCTTTTCTTATTATTGTGTCACTCAATAAGGTATTTGTTTTTATCTCGTGACGTCCTATTCAAAATTTTTAATGGGGCACCCTGTATATGTATGACTTTTTGTGTCCCTCCCGATGAAACAATTCCAACAAACTAGCACACTTGGGGTCCAAAGTGATTAAATCAAGAGCTATAGGTACTTAAAGGACTGTACCACTACCATTATGAAACACTACCAAAATAATTCAACTGTAGGGGTACATGTTATAATTAATGGTAGTGGTACCATGCTTTAAGGACCTGTAGCTCTTGAATTAATCGCTTTAGACCTCAAGTGTGTTTGTTGGAATTGATTTATCGGGAGGAACACAAAAAGTCACAAATATACAGGGTGTCCCATTAAAAATTTTGAATCGGACGTCACGTGACCAAAAACAAATACCTCATTGGGTGACACAATAATAAGAAAAGATACTATACTTGCTCTAATTTACACCCCCAAAATTATAATTCGCTACTACTGCCCAGTTAGTTCCGATATATTGCTTGTCTTAATCGTCGTGGGACACCCTGTATCTTGCCTTATCAATACCTCTTTTATGCAAAATTTGAAAACACGACACCGTGGTCGAACGTAAGACTACAAAAGGACTAAAACTAGTAACAACGTTACACTGACGCGACGCGTATCTGTGCCATTAATCGATGTATAATCATATTTTACATATAGGGTCTATGAATTCTTATTCTTCAAAAACTCTAAAGAAAAAAATTAAGATATAAAGTTGAGGTCACCAAATTTTTTCTATCTATAAACCAATTTTATTTATGGCAGAGTACAGACAATAGAAAAATAAATAACATGAAAATAAACATGATACATAATCATAAATACAAAAACGAATATCATTATTGAAAAAACAAACATAAAAAAAACCGATTTGAAATATCACCGTAGATAGTAAATTCGGTTCCAGCCAGTATAGGCAGTACCTATGTATATTGTTTTATGTAGAGGGGGCCCCGTGATAAAGGTTGCGGTTGCGGAAGGGTCCCCGAAATCCTTGGCACGCCACTGTTGATTTACGAACAATATTGCACGAACAGTCCACCCTTTTTTCACAATCATACTAATATTTTTCATACATTATTGTTTTAAGCTTATTTTAAAAGTTTTATTCAACTTTTAGTCCGCTGCTCTTTAAAAGCGTGTTTTTTTAGTTTTTTAATACATATTTATTTTCAAGTTTTTGGTTAACTGTATCATCAAACCGTTTTTTTTGTTTTTTTCAATATGTACTTATTAAAACTGTGTGTAATGAAAATAAACAATTGTTTTTGATCAATATCCATAGCATAATCATTAGCATTACTGCATAAACGATAATTAAAACTGTTGACATTCCTGAATAAATTTCACAAAAATACCAACTGCCAAAAGGCTGGATGTCATGCTTTTTCAAACTCTGGTCGCTACGCCTCTGTGTAATATTAATATTAACAAATTTTAAGGTGTCTGCGATATCTCTTGGTCAGCGGATACGACCGCTGGTCCGACGGATATGAAGCCGTCAAAATCGTTATCTATAAAATTGGAGCGTCCAATGTTCGGTCCATGGATAGTCCAACCTCTTAATCCAAAGCAGAGTGACAAGCTCACAATCAAACAACAAACAAACGTACAAGTGAAGCTCTTGATGAATTAACGAAATAATTAATACAGCTTTGACACCCTGCATTTCGGTTGTTTTCAACTTTTGCACTGAGCTAAGTTTGGTTAAATCCCAATATGTTTACCCAAAGAATCTGCAGTTTGGCTGTGTACCATTCATTAGCGGACACCCTGTATAGTGTCCAAATATTTTTACAATTTTCCACGAGTATGTCAGTGACTTTCATTTAATCCAACCTGTCCAATCCAAATACAATCTGGTTGAAGAGTAGTCGTAATAAGAAGAGGTTATTGGTCGTTGCACTCATTGCCCAGTGAGATGGCAGCCAAATATCCCAGAACCGGTTACACGGCGTGCTTGCCCCCTCTGGCTGATCCTGACCTATGTCTATCTTGGTGTCGTTGCCCCAACCACCGAATTCTCTCTGCGATGCACCCAAAAAGGCCCTGACCGAACAAAACTCGGATCGGTGTACGCGAGGTAATGACCACTCTTCAAGCCCAAGCGAAAATTATATGGCTACATGTATTCTGAGGCGCTAAATTAAATTTTTAAGATAATAAATTAAAATAAAAAACTTAAAAAAGCTTTTATTTAAATGCTGTAAAAATAATAAAATAATATTTTCCTTTAAAATCTTAACAGTCAACTTATACAGTCATTATGCAAAATTTTAATGATCATAGATTTTAAACAATTAAATTTAGCAAATTAATTTAGTCAACTAAATACACAAGTAAATCGCGGGACGAGCTTTTATGATCATATAAATTGTGTATAATGAGGCTATAAGTTGATTGTTAAAATTTTTAAGGAAACTTTTATTTCATTCTTTTTAGAGCATTTAAATAAAAGCTTTTTTAAGTTTTTTCTTTTAATTTATTTTTTACTTTTTCGTTATTAAGCTGCATTTTTATTCTCCATACTATAGGGAAGCACAAAAAACTTCAAAAGTCCGCCATATTGGATTAAGAGTGATGTCATTATACTTTTTTAATTATTATCCGCAAGCCCTTTTATTTGATATCCATATTGCAGAAGTGTATAAAAAATAACAGACACTGAATTAAATTTTAAAGGGGAAATATTAAAATAAAAAACTTAAAAAGAGCTTTTATTTAAATGCTGTATAAATAATATAATAATATTTTCCTTTAAAATTTTAACAATCAACTTAACCGTCATTATGCACAATTTTTATTATCATAAAAGCTTGTCGCGAGGTTTGCGTAAGTATTTAATGAAACTGGAATTTTAAAACAATTAAATTTAGCAAATTAATTTAGTCAGTTAAATACACAAGTAAATCGCGCGACGAGCTTTTATGATCATATAAATTGTGTATAATGAGGCTATAAGTTGATTGTTAAAATTTTAAAGGAAACTTTTACTTCATTCTTTTTAGAGCATCTAAATAAAAGCTTTTTTTCTTTTAATTTATTTTTTACTTTTTAGTTATTAACCTGCATTCTTATTCTCCATACTATAGGAAAACACAAAAAACTTCAAAAGCCCGCCATATTGGATTAAGAGTGATGTCATAATACTTTTTTAGTTGTTCTCCGCAAGCCCTTTTATTTGATATCCATATTGCAGAAGTGTATAAACAATAACTACTCCGCGATCTTGGATGGTCCGCCTTATTGGATTTAGAATGACGTCACACTATTTTTCGAGTTATTCTCAACAAGCATTTTCATTTGAAACCCATAATTTAGAAGTGCATAAAAAATAACTATCCCGCAATCTTAAATGTTCCGCCATATTGAATTTAGATAGATGTTACTTTATTTTTTGAGTTACTCTTAACAAGCCCTTTCATTTGATACCCATATCAATATTATTGTAAAAGTGCATAAAAATAACTATTCCGCCATCTTGGATGGTCCGTCATATTGGATTTAGAAGACAGTACACAGCTCATCGTGGATTATCATCCAAACTAAACGTGTATACAAAATTTCAGCTCAATCGGTTGAAGATATCTGCTTCAAAAATTGAATAGCAAGGTTCCACCCGAACAAACATACCTACATAAATACATACATACATGCATACATACATACATAAATGCCAAGTTAAATAAAAGCTTTTGAAATAGTACCCTTTGCTATCAGTTTTTGAGTCAATTTAACATGACATAACATTGTATATTTTCCATATTTCGATAGTCGTACAAAAAACGGATTACAAATTATACAACATAATTATGTTCGCTTTACGTACAATCTAAGGAAACTTGACCACGTGTCTGACAAATATGTTTGTTTTACTCAAGCGGTATGTAACTTCCTACTTCCTAAAAGCACTGTAGGTTGGAATCTGTTAACTTGTTAAGTTCCTCAAACAGTTTCATGCTATGCTATGCTGCTTGAGGATGTCATGTTAATAAAATATAGTTTAAAAAAGCTAAAATATGTGAACGAAAAATAATAGTATTATTGTGAAAAAATACCGAGCGCTCGTAATACGAATACTATGGCACAAAGCGCGCACGCGTTCTTATCCATAAAAATATTTTTCAGCTTTTCACTCCAATGTTCTTTAAAAGAGTCCTTTTTAGTTTGTTCAAACTATATTTAATGTTTTGTGTTGTTTTAGTTTTTTAAGCTTTCGTCGCTACGCCTCTGTGTAATATTAATAAACTTTAAGGTGTCCGCCCCATCTGTTAATCAGCGTATACGACCGCTGGTCCTATGGATTTGAAGCCGTCAAAATCATTTTCATGGCAAAGTTGGAGCGTTCAATGATCAGTCCGACCTCTTAATCCAAATAAGGGGAGTTACAAACTCACAAACAAACAAAAAAACAGGTGAAGCTAATAATACTACAAGCGTGTCACACATAGACTCAACGGACGCCAAAGCTCAGATTTTCCATTGACAGGATAAAAAAAATAGAAAAAAACGTTTATTTTTGTTAACAGTGAGTTTACAAGAGACGTATAAGACAATATGAGCCATTGATAACGCAAAGCATTGAGACAGACCAGAGCTTTAGCTGTGGAAATGTTTTAAGAATCTGGGTTTTTCTGCACAATATTTACCTAGCCTCTTCCCGAAAGTCCTCAGTCTGAAGAAAAATCCATCAGGTCTACCGTCAAAATCTTCTCTGGTCAACACCTCTTTGATGGCGTCGGGCCCCGAAGCAGCAACTACATAGTTTCTGCCCAATTTCATTCCAACCACATCACCATATTTCTTATCTAAATAAGTCCATACCAAGTGGTGATAGCCAAGTTTCTGGTGCATGCTTCTGTATAGGAGATAGTTGCCTACTACCGGTAGAAAAGACGGTCCTGAAAGAAATTGGCTAAGTAGATTAACCAATCTTTCCGAAGCCGGTAGGTAATCACAAAAAATGTCGAATTTGATTACTAAGTTTTTTGTAAATCAATGTATTTCATTTCTGTCGATGTATTGGCCTTTTCAGCGTAATCTTAGTAACCGCTGCACTTATTTTGTTGAAATTTGGGAATCTATTTGCTTAGGGCCTTACTAGGTAAGCTTTCTGATTGTTTTAGAATTATAGAAACTTTTTTATTGCTCCAAAAAGCTGCTCTAGTAATATTCTACCCTTTTTAAACATATTTTAACATGATCCTTCAAAGTCATAGCCTTTTTTACTACTTATTACCCTTGACAGTAGGTAATATAAAAACTACCAACTCGGCTGTAATAAGTTTAATATCTTCTTATTTTATAGGCAAAGATGAAACGAAAATAGTGAATGGTTTTGAACATTGTGCCATTGGTTGAGGAGTAATCATCAGTAAGCAAAAATGTTAAAAAGCCCCAAACATTATTTTAAATGTTTTGGAAATCCCCGACCTTTCTATTTGAGGAGGGGGGTCGAATTCGGATGGTGAGAAGAGGAAGAGGGGACACCCTGTATAACATGAAAATATTTTTAAAATGTAGCCAATGGGTACCTATCCATCCGAAATTAGCCATAATGCTCCGTGTCGAATAACGTGAATAACCCGGTATACTGTTAAGAGTCAACAGAAAAATGAGAATATGATGTTTCGTAGTACCAATAATTATTATCATTGAACTTATGTAGTTTAAAGAATTTGGTTGGTTTATTGGACGGAAAATTCATTGCATAAATTCAAGCTTCACATGTATTTTTTGTTAATTAATTTTGTGTTAAATCTGAAAGACAGATTTATATTTGACTTGTAAGAATGGGTTTTGACATCTACTAATACCAATATATCTGAATACTGTTAAGAGTCAACAGAAAAATGAGAATATGATGTTTCGTAGTACCAATAATTATTATCATTGAACTTATGTAGTTTAAAGAATTTGGTTGGTTTATTGGACGGAAAATTCATTGCATAAATTCAAGCTTCACATGTATTTTTTGTTAATTAATTTTGTGTTAAATCTGAAAGACAGATTTATATTTGACTTGTAAGAATGGGTTTTGACATCTACTAATACCAATATATCTGAATAAATTTGAAAAATATATAACATGAAAATATTTTTAAAATGTAGCCAATGGGTACCTATCCATCCGAAATTATTTTTTTTTTATCAGCTAGCCATAATGCTCCGTGTCGAATAACGTGAATAACCCGGTATACTGTTAAGAGTCAACAGAAAAATGAGAATATGATGTTTCGTAGTACCAATAATTATTATCATTGAACTTATGTAGTTTAAAGAATTTGGTTGGTTTATTGGACGGAAAATTCATTGCATAAATTCAAGATTCACATGTATTTTTTGTTAATTAATTTTGTGTTAAATCTGAAAGACAGATTTATATTTGACTTGTAAGAATGGGTTTTGACATCTACTAATACCAATATATCTGAATAAATTTGAAAAATTTGAAATAGAGGAAACACAAATTTTGGCACAATAAATTTGCCTTTTTCCAAAACTGTTGATGGTTGATGATCTTGTTTCTTTGAACCTCCCATTGACCCGCAATATGCGCAAACGATTTTAACGTTTTTTATTAAACAAAATTCACTTTTACTCTTTCTAAATTTTGACTTTCGCATTTTCAAAGTTTTGTTATCTAATTAGACGTCTACAAAATGAAACCACACTATTATTAATTAAAAACCAATTTGATGTCGATGATGTCAAGAAAAAAACGTTTTACTTCGCACACCGATAGCTGAGGCGAGTACTGTGATCGCAAAATTTTTCAATTTTGATATAATACGCTTTTTTCCACCTTCCTCGTCACTCATTTCCGTCTGCCTGTCGGTCTGTCTGACTGTCTTTTGGCGTTTTTCTAGCCTCGTAATCTCTGTAATCTGTAATCTCTGTATCCACTGCATTGTGATGAAATTTGTGTAACGATATGGTGTGGGGTCGTAGTGTAGGTATTTTCGAAAATCGGTACATGGACGGCAGATTGCTCAGCAAAAAAAATCAAATATTGCTCAAACTTCATTTTTAGGGGTTTTAGGGGTTCCTAATCATTTCCTACTTTTTTGGGTGGGATTGAAATTGGAGTTGTTGGCGGGGGACGATTATAACACTGAAAAATTTGTTGTAATATGCTATCCATTGACCTGCAAAGGAAAAACTTAGCGGCATAATACACTTAGGTAGGATATTCCGATGTATACATACTATGCAAGTATTACTTTAGATCGTTTTGTATTGTGTAACTTGGAAATGATTGAATTGATTTCAATGAAACTTTGAAACAGTATTATTACCATGGCGATGATGGAAAACGTGTATGGCTTTTAGAAATCGTGGCAGTGGCGGCACAGCAATAATCAGAAAACTAAACATCTCATACTTAGTTTGTAGACGATTCGATCGATTTCAACATTTTTTTTTAGAGAGGATAAAACTGGGGTAGTTTGTTGGTAGGGGGTTATGAAACCGAAAAATTTGTTGTATTCGTTTCTCATTGCCCTGTAAAGGAACGACATGATATAATTTTCGGCTGTAGTGGAATGCTGACTTACCTTGGACAAAACATAAGTTTTGAAATTATATTGTTGTAGATAATTGTGTAGTATCGGTAAACTGATAGCAATTAAACTTCTAAACCGTATAGTGGGCCGTGATAGAGATCGATGAAGTCTATGTTTTTTTGAAAATTGAGTTCGTGGCTGTGTAACTAAATTAAAAAAGAAACAGTACACTATAAAAGCCGTTCAAACTCTGGTTTTTGGGGACTCTGGAGATCCTTCATCATTTTCCACTTTTTTCTTTGAATGGTCAAAATGAGCAAAGGCAGGAAAGGGTATCAGATAGGGTGGTTGTGAAACCCCCGGCATTTTTTTATCTATAGAACACTTATTATTGCCCTTTACAGATTAATACTGATGGTAATATAAATTGTTTTTAAATACCAAAAGTCATCTTGCCCTGTGATTAGGGTATCAGTTGAAGATTGCAAAATGAAAACTGTGTGGTCCAAGTTCTCATGGAGAGAGTGGCAGAAAACTATTTATTTTTAAGCAACATCAACTTATAAAAAATTACGTATTACAGTACAAGCAGAATAACTAGGTAAACATTTTTTGCGACTTCTGTAATCTAACTAAGTACCGAAGGAAAAATGTAAAGTACATTAAAAACATTGATTTTTTGCAAAGGAGTTTCATTAACTACCACCAATTCGGCAAAAAATGTTCCTTAATAATGGCAGTCAAATTAATCCACTTACAATAATTAGCGATATGATTATAGAATAGCAGATTATGAAATTAGCACTTTTTGTCACGATATTTTGTAAATAATAATCTGTAAAAACAACGTGCTCATTATGTATGACATATAGTATATGCAAAGTTTACGGAATACATATAAGTTGGATCACTCTCCGTCGGCACTTTGAAGAACTCACATGAAAGCGATGCCGCGGCCGCACGCGCCAGTTAGTTTTTGCGTTGGTTTTTGCTCAAGTACGAGGGTGTTTTAGCGGGGACTTGCTAACGCCTGGGTTGTACGTATATACGAGGGTCATTGAAAAACTATGTATTGACGGCCGATTAGACACACAAATACAAATATAACATTTGTTTTGCTAATGCACAAGTTACATAAATGGATATCAAAAATAAAGCCTAGTAAAACTGTTACTAATGAATCTCAAATGATTTCAGATATTGTAGCTGTTTCGTAGATAAGTAAACACTGATGGTTCAAATGTGCTGTAGTATTTTTACCTTAATGTTTTGTTTATTTGGCTTATTTTTGCGATCACAGTTTATACATGGTATAGTATATACGAACTCGTATGTACCATTTTAAAAGATAATCATGTGGAAATGAAATGCTTTACATGGATGTGATTAAATTATTTTTGACATTTTGCTTTTCAGTGTCATTCCAATTGCTAATGTAGAAACTAAATTGTTAAAGTTATCGATAAAAATATTTTCGAGTTCTAAAATATAATTTACAATGGCCCTGGGTAGTATGGTAAGACCACCGAACGAATATTTTGTCTCACTATACGCACGCGTTTAGCGTGATACAATCCTTTAAGTACCTGTAGCTCTTAAACTAATCACTTTAGACCCCAAGTGTGCTAGTTTGTTGGAATTGTTTTATCGGTAGGAACACAGGCACAAATATACAGGATGTGCCATTAAGAATTTAGAATCGAATGTCACGTGACCAAAAACAAATACCTCATTGGGTAGTACAATGACAAAAAAAGACACAACATCTGCTCTAATTTACATGCCCAAAATTATAGTTCTCTACTACTGCCCAGTTCCGACATATTTGTTGTCTTAATCGTCGTGGGATACCCTGTATTTATATTTCAAGGTTTACCACAAAATAAAGATGGATCTGATTGTCATTCTTCATTCGTTAATAAATCTAAATTGATTGGTAATATATTTTCTCGCGAAATTGATTACTCTCAAACTTCTAAAAATATTATCCATTTCCTGCAAACAAATCCGATATTTTTGAGACACTGTATAGACTTCGCGTTAAACACGTTCAACCTATACTTTGCGCCGCCCCGTATCTCCCGGCTGACGTCGGTACACTGCTACCGGTGTACCGGGGGACGGAGCAAGGGGCAGGCTGTTTTGATATTTTTGCGGAGTGATCCAACTTATATGTATTCCGTAAACTTTGGTATATGTATATCTAAGTAAATCTGGAATGATAAAAAACTTTTTTCAGATAAAAACTGTTTAATATTGTATTTCCCATAAACTACTGTATTCAGTTGTTTTTGCTTGAGAAAACAAATGAATAACGAACAGCAATTGATTTTTTTTACATCAATATATCCTTTCGTTAGGCTCATTTGATAGAGACGTTTTTCTCTTTTCAAAGACAACATGTTAGTACCCAAATACAGGAAAGTTTAAAAACATTGAAGACTTTGTTAAGTTTAGAGAATCAATGTCATCAATAATATTAATCCGGTATCTATCTACCCGTTTTCAGATCCTAGGGTCCTAAAACGTTTTAACCTCTTGCTAACTACTGACTGGGTGATGGGTTCTCGATTTGGATGACATTCGTGGAAAATATCACATGTTTCTACCTGTGTTCGTTTTCCAGTCCATAAACAGCGGAATATGTCTGTACTCCACAATTTTCCATAATCAAATTAAATATGTTTTGCCTTATCAGTACCTATTTTATAGTAAAATTTGACAACACGACAATCTGGTCGAATGTAGACTCCAAAACGACAAGAACAAGTGGCAAAGCTGCACTGAGGCGACGCGACGCGTATTTGTGCCATTAATTGATGTATATTCATATGTTACACAAGGTCTATGAATTCATATTTTCCAAAGGAAAAAAATCAAAATATAAAGTTGAGATCACACCAGCTATCGATTTGAAATATCACCGTAGACAGTAATTTCGTTTTCACCTAATATAGGCAGTATACTTTTTATGAGTAGAAGGCCCCGTGAAAAAAAAATGCGGGGGGCCCCGTGACAAAAAATTGCGGGGGGGCCCCGAAGACCTTGGCACGCTACTGTCCATAACCGCCTATGATCAAAATTTATATACATTCAGATTCTATTAAATGAACCATTTCTAATTTTCGATGATCAAGTGATTAACAATGTCAGACGTATTCGCATAATATGACAATAAGTTTTTGTCACATTTACTGGCCTATTAACAAATCTCAGATATCTAGATTAATAATCAGCCTAATGAAAGGGTATGTTGCTATTTAAGAAAAATCACATATTTTTCTCTTTACCAATTTGTTTTTTGAATCAAAAACAACTGAATACTGCCGTTTTATGGGAAATACGATATTAAACAACTTTTGTATGAAAAGCCTTTTTATACAATCATTTTTCACAGAAATATATACTATTGTTCCATACAAAATACTAAACTATACAGGGTGTAACTAAATAACTCCTCAGTAACCTTCTATTTGTTTAATGTGTGTGATACATCCAACCATTCAACACATCATAACCGAGAGTCCCACGTACGAAGCGGAAAGATGGATTATCACCAAATTCCAGAGGATATGGCCGAAATTTTGAGTACTGGTCCAAGGAGGACAAGATTATTCCCGTTCCAGACAGTACATCCATTTATAAATAAGTACTGGATTATTTAAGAAATATAACTTAACATCAACATACGGAAACCGATAAAGCAATACGTACTCATTTGTTAGTAGGATGCACATACGGGTATTTGTACCAAAAAGATTGTGTAGATTGATTTTAAATAAAATAAAGACTTAATTTGTCTAGGAAAAACTATTGCGAGCTATTTGAAAAAAAAGTTGGGGGTGAGTTTTAAAGGTTGAAGTACAAAACAATGTTTTGAAAGCATAGTATAGACCCTGTAGTACTATAAAACATGGAATGTTTTGGAACTGAGTGGAATACTCAGTTTCCGTTTGAATTTTTTTTGTTACGAGAATATCGCGTGTCAGGGAAATTCAGGGACACCCTGTATGTCAGTGCTCACTGCAGTTATTGCTTTCGGTTTTTACACATTTTTAAGAATATTTTATATTAATTATTAAATCTCGACACTTCTGTAGCAGGTATGTATAACATATTTCATTAATTTTAATAATAGTTTAGTTAATTTCCACTGACATTGGAATACTGTCGTTTTAGTCAAACTTAAATTATTTTGATATTCATCCTGGATTTAATTATATGTATATAGCCGCCTATGATCAAAATTTCTATACACTTAGATTCTACTAAATGAACCATTTCTAATTTTCGATGATCAAGTGATTAACAGTGTCAGACGTATTCGCATATGACAATAAGTTTTTGACATATTTACTGGCCTACTAACAAATCTCAGATATCTAGATTAATAATGTTATCAGCCTAATGAAAGGGTATGTTGCTAAATTGAAAAAATCACATTTTTTTCTCTTTACCAATTTGTTGTTTGAATAAAAGACAACTGAATACTGCCGTATTATGGGAAATACGATATTAAACAACTTTTATATGAAAAGCCTTTTCATACAATCATTATTCACAGAAATATATACTATTGTTCCATACAAAATACTAAACTCTACATGGTGTAACTAAATAAGTGTAAAACATTTAAAAGGGTGATTCCTCATCGAAAAAAAAGATAGGATCTTCCATATAAAGAAACACCCCCTTAAAGGGGGTACATAAAATTTGTTCAACATTTTTTTTCACAAGCACTAAAAAAGTTACAATATCGAAATTAACCTGACCCACCAAAAAGACACCTAGGCAGTAGTTTATTTGGTTTAGCCCATAGTAGTAAGGGGTGGAAAACGCAACCCCTAAAATTTATTTCCATTACAACGTTTTGTCTTATTTGTTGACCATTTAAAAATTTATTTCCGATAGCCTGTTTCATTCTAAACAAAAAATGTCTTTTGAATTTTTTGCCCAAACTAAATCCGTTCGCAGCAGAGAATTATTTTACGAACAACTACAGAGATGCATCGTCGTAAAAATAATTTTTTGCTGCGAACTGGTTTATTTTGGGCAAAAAATTGAAGAGACAGTTTTTGTTTAGAATAAAACAGCCTAGCGGAAATAAATATTTAAATGGTAAACAAATAATAAGACTAAAAGTTGCATTGGAAATAAATTATGGGTGTTGCGTTTTCCACCCCTTACAACCATGGGCGAAACCAAATAAATTACTGGGTAAGTGTCTTTTGGGTAGGTCAGGTTAATTTCAGTATTGTAACTTTTTTAGTGCTTGTGAAAAAAAATTGTTAAACAAATTTTATGTACGCCCTTTAATGGGCTGTATCTTAACAAGGGATGCTCCAATGATGTTTCTTTATATGAAAGATTCTATCTTATTTTTCGATGAGGAATTACCCCCTTAAATGTTTTACACTTATTTGGTTACACCCTGTATATTAGCGGCAAAGAAAAGCAAAATATAGCACGTCTAAATTTGATTTTTCCAAAGTCGTCGTCTTTTTCCATAAAGCATCATAACTAATGTTCTTCTTACCAGGCGGGTAGTTTTTGGGTTTCTTCATATCGATGAGAAAGAGAACAATTATAAAACAGGTCGCGATGTAGATGAGCCAGAAAATCATGTCGTTTGAAGTGGTCACTGTACGAAAATGCAGACCGCACCGAGATTCTTTAAGAACTGCCCTTTCCACTTGCGCTGCGACGCTTATTTAACGTTTACTCGTTCTCGTTGCTTGCTGTAACTCCAACGAATGCGCCTACTGTTTAAAAAAACTCACTCAAAAGATTTTCTGACCCCACGACCCTGCTCCCAGAATAGGTAACTATTCATCCTAGGTGGGACAACAAAATGAGATGATTGTTTATCGTGGTAAATCTTTCTGTTTCTTACTTAGAATAGCTGGCGCCGTCGTTTTTTATAACTTCTTCTGCTCCAGTAGCCAGAGGCCATCAATAACGTATGTTGGAAAAGTTTTGAGAATTTTTTCAAAACTCGGGAGGTAGTTTCACCGTTGGAAATAATTCAGAAATCGTTACCATGGTAACCAGTTAACATCTAAACGTAACAATAAAACCATTTTGGTTATGATCTCAGAGTAACAACTAAACATAGAGGTAGTAAATAAACCACTTCAGCATGGCGTGCTCAAAGCCATCATCTTTTGACACTTCAGCCTCCAAACATTGCCAACTAACCTGAAAATTCTTCCAATGCAACCCATGTTACAAACACTGCTCTGCACTGTCGCACAAACAAAACAAACGTTTGACAGTCGGGGTTTACCGTAAACAAATCGCAGGAAAATTATATAAGCGTTGCCAGCTCCTCAAAATTTATGTAAAACATAATTTGCGTTTATGATGAAGGAACATGCAGTAACGCAGTAGAGGTCAACATATCTATCGATTTTGCTGTAATCATCCCAGAACCATCAAAATACCGTCTTTTTTAACATAGAATGGAATATTTCTGGATACTATACAATTAAGACGATAGTAAACAATTATGATTGCCGTATCTGGTGGTCAATATGACAACGTAAGAAAAGATGTTGGCCTATTAGAATTAGTTGTTTACTACCTCTATGTTCAGTTGTTACTCTGCGGTTATGATATAAGTTGTCAAAATGTCGTACAAATTAGATATCCTGAAGAGTATTTACAGTCTAGTTGGACGACTTGAAAAAAAAAGAAATAGTTCGCCTAAATCAAGATCAAAATATTTCTGTTCGAGCGATTCGTGAATGCGAAGAAGGTATTCCTTGTATAAATTTACCAAAAAGTGGACGTCCAAGAGCGTTGAATGCTGCTACAGTTCAAAGAATGGTCAACAGAAGTGAACATCGAGTTGGAATTTCAACACGAAAACTTGGACGCATTTTTCACGACAATGCTAGCACAATCTGTGGAGAAATGAAGAGAAGTAACTTAAAATTCCGAAAAAGTATTCCCCAAATCAATTAGAAAGAATTCCTCAATGCTGTCGCAATTTACGGCGTACTCATTTTGCTGGCAACAAAAATTATTCTTGACGATGAAAAGTATTTCACATTTTCGAACTCAGAAATCAAAGGTAATGATGGTTTTTATACAAGAGACTTCGAGGCCTGTCCAGATAATGTAAAATTTAAAGGAAAAGGAGAGTTTGAAAAACAGTGTTAGTGTGGTGCGCTATATCAGACAACGGTATTTCACAGCCGTACGTTGGACGAGTTAGGGCCGAAGCGGTTACCAAAGATGTTTGCCTAAACTACTCAATTTTATTAATATCCACCATGCTAATAACAATATAATGTTTTGGCCAGATCTGGCTTCAAGGCATTATGCTTTGCGTACGAGAAAATGGCTAGAACAACACGGAATACCTTTTGTACCACGAAACGACAACCCTCCCAATCTTCCTCAAGCAAGACCTATCGAAACTTCTTGGGCTCAACTGAGTGCCAAAGTTTATAACAATGGCTGGGAAGCTCAAAACAAACAGCAGTTAAGAAGAAGAATAACGTTAAAGATCAGAAAAATTGATTTAGAATCTGTCCAAAACCTAATGAGGAACATAAAGAGAAAATTGCTAGCCGTGGAAGATCATGGCCCATTAGCAGTACTTTAATATCATTTTTATATTAAGAAATATTGTTATTTTTTGTGGTTCTTGTTACAGTTCAAATATATGTATTATTGTGAGATATTTTTTTAATTTTTTGGAAAACTTCCCAAAACTTTTGCAACATACGTTATGACGAGAGGAAATGAAATAATTAAGGTCAGCTGAAGAAGTGGGACTGTTTGACAGATCTTCCAGGAAACAGCTTTTGTTTTTTACCTTTAAAGAACCAATGGCAAAATAAATGGCATTGATAAAGAGGAAAAACTATGCGAATCAAATGACATGAAAGAAACTAAGCGTCTGCACAAGACTACAAATTAGTTATAAGCGTTTGACATGAGGATGTAAGAGGTTACATACTTATCAGGGAATAACCTCCTATTTTTTTAGTTCTGTGTCATCGGCATAGACTGCTCTGGTCAGTAGCCTGATGTTCTGCGTAAGCTTTGTTACTGTTTCCCGGCGCCACTCTAGGAACGGCACTGTTAATTAGAAGCCAACAGTGAAGCCTCAGATGAGGATTCTCGCTGAGCATTTTTTAGCCCTTAAACCCCCAAGGCGGTCATTTGAGGACCCCAAACTTAAATTATTTTGATAATCATTTGGATGAATCCTGGATTTAATTATATGTCTTATATCACAAACTTAAGTCTGCTATTCACCACATTGAAAAATGTTTCCCAAGTTCATCCAAAATTATGAATAATACTCCTTAATATCATAATATTGTAAAATCAAAAAAGAATAATTTTGTGTTGGTGTAAGTAATAACAATAACGAAACTACAAGTCGAAGATTTTTTACTAACCATAAGGTATCATCAGAGCTAACTGGTATAGATTTGGGTGTCATTTTTCGTCTTAGAGAGAGAGAATTGTATAGGCTACAACCTTCTTGTTTGGACACCACTGGCGGATCTACGGGAGGGGGGGCTTTAAGGCTGAATACCTCCCCCAAAACCTCTAAAAAGTTTTTTGTAAGGATGTAAATTATATACCAATACAATTTGTTTGAAGCTCGTAGAATATTATTATTAACTTTAATGTACTTCATCAGTAAATTAGTAATAAAGCATCCTGGAAGCTCTGTAAAACAACGTTAAACTACTGTTTTGGTCGCTTCATTTTATGAGAGTCCTTTCACAAAATTTTGTCTCCTTCAACCCCGCTCCCAAAAAATATTAAATTCTATATCTGCGACTATTGGATACGGCAAGGCTGTAATTGAAACATATTCCTGGTATCCAATGACACCAACTCTTCACAAAGTTTTACTTCATGGATCTGCTGTTATTAAAAATGCTTTGTTGCCTTTATGAATGATGTCGGAAGAGCCAGCTGAGCTGAGGCGCTTAATAAACATTTTCGGTCCCACCGTTAACATTTTGCTCGGAAATTCTGCAGAGAGTCTTAAAATCTCGATTTAACAAATAGATTATTACTCAGCTCAGATCACCTGATTACTGGCATGCCAGAAAAACTACTAAACAGTTCTACAAAGAAACTGTTGCGATGCTTTTGCCTACAGCAACTGTCTATCATTCTTGTTGATCTTATAATAAGGCATTGCAGAAGAAGTAGAGAATGACTGTTCGGATGAATCTTCTTTACCACTGTGCGAATAACACAGTCCCTATACATTTTTAATTATGAATGTTTTTTAGTTCCTCAAAATAGTACAATTGTTGACCATCTTACAGTTAATTAAACTGCTCAACTTAATTAAAGGAACGCTTTTTCTCCACCTATATGTTTTCGATGAAATTACGGTTTAAACTGAATATAGCCCTGAGTTCTCTCTAAACAGTAGTGTAATTTGCGTTTTTACGCAAATCTGTTACTTTTGTAACAGATTTTTGAAATGTTTCAGTAAGCCAAATATCTTCGATCTACGCACTACATAGATTGCAAAGAATATATGTTTGTTCATCAGACGCCAAAATCTCAAATATGCAAGACACCTACATTCAAACGATTCAAAAATTCTAAGAGTCTGGAGACAGTCATGGACGCACGTTCCAAAAACAATTTGTTTACATAACATAGTTCTATAACAGGGGTCATAGCCACTTCATCTCATCACTTACATTGCACATAGGAATATCTATAATAAAAGCCCGGACAAAATCACTTTTCAATCTCAATTTACTTGGAACAACGTATTTACTTTGTATTAAAGTATTTACTTCTTTGGAGCCTGCCCGCTTATGTTAGACGGTCAGATTTGAATTCCTTTTGTACTTGGAGAAATCCGTAGTTTAATAAAGGAAACTCCAATCACCGGTAACCTAATAGACACCAAAATACCTATTATCTTAAAATCGATTAGATTTGTCCCACGGTATGGGAATCTGAAATTGCTGTTAGGATGCTATATGAGACCGGAGACTTAAGAACATTTTCAATGCCTTTGGCGACTGGAGTATTTTCATACTTTTAACATCAGAAGATTGGAGCACATATCGTATATGTACATATATAAGTAAATAGGTCAAATAGTAGTAGTAGTAGTAGTAGTAATAGTAGTAGTATTAGTATTAAAAAATGAAAAAGATGTTTATAATTAGAAATAATGTGGTGATCCGGAACGCGCTCCTGGCTGACAGACGTTAGAACGCACCTTTAGCGGTCACGTGACCGAAGTTTGACATTGATGTCATCGACGGATGATTTTTATAAAAAATGTAAGATCTAAGTGTCTGAGTGTATAGTCATGAAGTGACTTGATGAAGTTCAGATAAGTAATGTATTTGATTATTACTACATTCTATATTGTTCAGATATTTTGATACTTGTCAGACCATGAGTGACTTTCTATATTAATTTTCCATCTGTGATTCTGTACTACTGTTCTGTAATGCTTCCTTCCTTTCCTTTCATTCTGTGTTAAATTGTCAATCCGTTTTCACAGAAAAAGATACTGTTCTGTGATGCTTTTGGTTGTTGTGTTTGGACTGTTTGGTCACTGGAATAGTGAGCTGTGATAATCGTTGCCATAGTTTTGTTGATAGTTTTGTTTAATAATTACGACAGTGGATTGTTTTTGAAAAACGTAACAAGCTGGAGACCAAAATTTCAACAGAAGGGTTTTTGAGTCTTTTTCACGAATATTTGCAGGTATGTTGTCTTTTGAGTTTGTATTATTAACTAATGTGGTCTGGCTACGATATTTTAGAGTGTTTCACAATGTATACTATACATTCGGGTTTTAAGACGACTTTAAATGGTGTTGGGTCTCTGATTTACGTCTACTCTAGGTAGGTCCTGAGGTATTGCAGGCCGGTGGTGAACAGAGTTAGCTCTGTCTTATTTAGATGTATCTATTTCAACCTTTACTGATCCCCTTTATTTATATACGATATTTATTTTATGGTTGTGGAAACCGTGGCGACTGCCGAGACGGCCTATTCACTTACCCAAGTTGGAAGTGGGTTGATTCACGTGTTCACGAACTATACGGTTTCCTCTAACCAGCCTTTATATGTTGTTTATTGTTTATATTTATTTATTGATCTATTTATGCGCTTAGATACCATGCTTGCTATGCTGTTATGCTTGCTACGCTGCTATACTTGTGATGCTATGTTTATATTTTATATACCCTATCCCATTTACCCCCTTTATTTACTCCTTTATATGTTTGATTATATTTATTTATTTATATATGCAGATATTTTACACTTTTCCACATTCTATCCATATTTCTCTCCCTGACGTTAAACAGAGATCTAGCCCACCATGTATTATTATTATTTATCATTTAGACTGTGTATGTTTATAACCATTTCTTTATTATACGATATCAATAACAAGAGCCAGTTTACCACTATTATTAAGACACTTTGAATCATATATGTCAACATATCAATATAAATACTTCACCAGTAAAATATATGAAATACAAAGCACTCATGATTTGATAAGTACAAGAATCAAGTAATAAAACCATACCAAACACTCAGCACTCATGATTAATAAATACAAAACAAATGTTAAGAAACAAATAATAAAAAAAACCATATCATAACATTTCTGTGTTTGATTTCATTCTCTCTGAGTTGGTACACATGCATGCTAAAAGAATCTGGTTACCATGGGCACACATACAACATTGGGTTCTAAATTCCACCACTAGACGTCTTGATCACTTTGGCTATTTCTAAATTTGGTATCGGTTTTGACAGTGACTAGTTGCTCACTACAAAATTGGTGCCGTGACCAGGATGACTGTCTCAGGGCCCGGAGATGGTTGTTCTGGTCAAAATTGTTGCTGTTGCGAAGGAGGCATGTCACTGTGTACTAATTTCAGACGAGGTATGGTTTATTAATCATGAAAGATCTTTTGTTGTTGTCAAATGTGATACTGCGTAGCAATATTTGCAGGGTGATCCATACTGAACGATGGAGAATCAAAATTCTACACCAAGAACCAGTAAGAATCTGAGCAAGTTAGATGAAACCCAAATTTCTCAAGTCTTATCAAGAGATGGTACGCCTGTCCCTGATCAACCAGACAGTATGACAGCAAGAAAGCCCTTGTCCCTTGTGAAGAATGTCAACCAGTTGAAAAATCTTCTAAGACAACCATCGGAGATGTTACAGCCTTTCCCAGACACTTTGTCAGGTCAGTGTCATTTTTAATATCCTAGCAACCATTTAAACTTCTGTTTTTTATATTATTGTTTGTTCTCTGCGAGACAGGGAAGTTTTAAATCTTATGTTTGGAACGTTGCTATTTCCCTATGAGAAATTTTACTAAGATTACTTATTTCTTATTTTCTTAGGCTGTGGACAGGCTAGTTTGCTGAAACCATTGCAGCCACATATGACGAATGTGTCAGCTGATCGAAGTCTTCAGGGAACTTTACATTTTCTTAAAAGATATCCATGTACTGTTTTGCTTTTTGCATCATGTATGTCAATCAGTACTCCTCTTCAATCAGAATCTCTCCCTCTGCTGCCAACTATGTTTAACATTCCTCTACCTCACTTTTTGGTGAACGCACTGCAAGTGAAGTGATGTGGGGTCCTCGCTTTCTCACAAAACTATTTGTTCACTCTTCCTATTCTATATCTGATACTATTTTTTTCCTTGGTGTCCGTGAAGCTTTCTTTTTCAGCATGGTCTCACCTCTAGGGGCGTGGAGCTTGATTAAGAACAAGTAAAGGTCATTTTCAGGTAGCCTACAGCCGAAAATATAAACAGTTTGGAACTTTCTTAGGATTGTGTGTTCTTTATCTTCATTTTATCCAGGGTTATAGTGATTTGCTTTTAAATCCTGACATTTGTCTGGTGATGTTTTTTTTTGTTTCTTTCCCTCATGCATTAGTTACAATAATAATCAGTGTTATGATTTTATAATACATTGGGTATTGGGAGATGTGTTACGTCAAGAATGCCATATCTGAAGTCTACCTAGACAGCTGACGGCTGGCCTCTTTCGAACTGTGCTGTCTAGCCCACGAGTATCCAATGTTGCCAGATCGTAACACATGAGACTGGTTTTACCTGAGGCGTGAGGTCCAACGTTGCCAGGTCATAACACATGTGATTGTTTGGTTTTACCTGAGGAGCGAGCTCCAATGTTGCCAGATCATAACCGATGTGATTGCTTGGTCTTTTACATTAGGGGCGAGGTAAAGTCAAGTACATTTCTGACTTTTAGTTCTATTATGGTCCACACTGTGTGTCAAGCCTATCTTATTCTAATGTTTACACTTTGTGGATCCCACACACAGGTGGAAGTTGTGGAAACTTAATATTTCCAACTTGAAGTTTTTCATTTTTGGTTGAAGTTTTCAATTGTTTGAATTGTTATCAAGTATTGTGACTTAAAAGAAATACATATGTGTTCTTTGAAGTCGTTGGTTATTCCTCATTTCTAGTTTTAGAAGATTATTTACTATTTGATTTCATAAATCTGCTGATTGAATTTTTCTTGTTGCATGTATCGACGAGGTGGTGCTCATGAGGCCATGGAACTACAAGAAAATTTTTCCAGCCAGGAACTAAGGGATGTTGGAAAGCTACCCAGCCTCCTTCGTCTTTGGATACCTTTCCAAAGGGGCGTTTGTGGTGATCCGGAACGCGCTCCTGGCTGACAGACGTTAGAACGCACCTTTAGCGGTCACGTGACCGAAGTTTGACATTGATGTCATCGACGGATGATTTTTATAAAAAATGTAAGATCTAAGTGTATGAGTGTATAGTCATGAAGTGACTTGATGAAGTTCAGATAAGTAATGTATTTGATTATTACTACATTCTATATTGTTCAGATATTTTGATACTTGTCAGACCATGAGTGACTTTCTATATTAATTTTCCATCTGTGATTCTGTACTACTGTTCTGTAATGCTTCCTTCCTTTCCTTTCATTCTGTGTTAAATTGTCAATCCGTTTTCACAGAAAAAGATACTGTTCTGTGATGCTTTTGGTTGTTGTGTTTGGTCACTGGAATAGTGAGCTGTGATAATCGTTGCCATAGTTTTGTTGATAGTTTTGTTTAATAATTACGACAGGGGATTGTTTTTGAAAAACGTAACAAGCTGGAGACCAAAATTTCAACAGAAGGGTTTTTGAGTCTTTTTCACGAATATTTGCAGGTATGTTGTCTTTTGAGTTTGTATTATTAACTAATGTGGTCTGGCTACGATATTTTAAAGTGTTTCACAATGTATACTATACATTCGGGTTTTAAGACGACTTTAAATGGTGTTGGGTCTCTGATTTACGTCTACTCTAGGTAGGTCCTGAGGTATTGCAGGCCGGTGGTGAACAGAGTTAGCTCTGTCTTATTTAGATGTATCTATTTCAACCTTTACTGATCCCCTTTATTTATATACGATATTTATTTTATGGTTGTGGAAACCGTGGCGACTGCCGAGACGGCCTATTCACTTACCCAAGTTGGAAGTGGGTTGATTCACGTGTTCACGAACTATACGGTTTCCTCTAACCAGCCTTTATATGTTGTTTATTGTTTATATTTATTTATTGATCTATTTATGCGCTTAGATACCATGCTTGCTATGCTGTTATGCTTGCTACGCTGCTATACTTGTGATGCTATGTTTATATTTTATATACCCTATCCCATTTACCCCCTTTATTTACTCCTTTATATGTTTGATTATATTTATTTATATATATATGCAGATATTTTACACTTTTCCACATTCTATCCATATTTCTCTCCCTGACGTTAAACAGAGATCTAGCCCACCATGTATTATTATTATTTATCATTTAGACTGTGTATGTTTATAACCATTTCTTTATTATACGATATCAATAACAAGAGCCAGTTTACCACTATTATTAAGACACTTTGAATCATATATGTCAACATATCAATATAAATACTTCACCAGTAAAATATATGAAATACAAAGCACTCATGATTTGATAAGTACAAGAATCAAGTAATAAAACCATACCAAACACTCAGCACTCATGATTAATAAATACAAAACAAATGTTAAGAAACAAATAATAAAAAAAACCATATCATAACATTTCTGTGTTTGATTTCATTCTCTCTGAGTTGGTACACATGCATGCTAAAAGAATCTGGTTACCATGGGCACACATACAACATTGGGTTCTAAATTCCACCACTAGACGTCTTGATCACTTTGGCTATTTCTAAATTTGGTATCGGTTTTGACAGTGACTAGTTGCTCACTACAATAAGTATCTGAAAAATATGAAGGTATCTGACACCTCAGATTCTGTCGGTGATTTCCCACCTCACATTGCATCATGAATCAATCCTGGATCAGTGACTTCCATGCGTTTAAAGAATTCTATTCTACTCCAGATAAGTCTGGCAAAAAGCACTTAGACTGTCCGCACACAGGTCGATCGGCGTTGTCGAGGCGTTTTTCGTCGCACAACAAACTGCTCGTTCTGTTCGATCCATACGTTGGGCGCATCCCGCATCTACCATCCGTATATGAGTCGATTTCCTTTCAGTCAACTCACCTGATTTAAACAGGAAAGGACCTTATTGTTCAAAATATTTTCTATAAAACCGATAAGAGCGCAAGATATACTGCATATACTCATTTATCAAGTGCAGGTGAAAATCTCAAACTAAGCTAGTAATATAGCATTAACATGATATTAATTTGGATCATAAAAAAGTATAGAGTTATTACTTCTTTTCAGTAAATGTATTACGCCTGAAAGATGCCCTGTTAAAAAATTCATCAGCGGTGTCGTCCCTGTTTAAAATATTTTTCTCTTCTACACATGTGCGGCTTCATGTTTCCTCGACAAAATGCACATGCAGGTTCTGCAGAGTTTGGTTAAACCCAAAAATTACCGGACTCAAATCGTCTAGTCAAGTTATCCAACCGTCGAACTTCCTCCTAAAGAAGAGGCTCTTCTTATTCTTCCAGTTTTTCCTTTTCTTCTCTTATTTACACTGACTTTATCTGGTCTCTGAGTAACCAAAAAATCGACAAAAAACAAAAATGACAAAGAGCAAAGCTTCACCGGGCCGCTCTGAGAAGCAATGAAGAATAAATTGAATGACCCTTGTCTTGTTTGTGATAAATAGAGTAGTCTAGTGACTCGATTATTTGAATCAACTGATTGGAATCATCGAATTACTTTACTGCCTCGAATCACCTAATAACGGATCGGATCAGTGCTTCCTGATTCGTGCAGTAAGCCAGTAAGATTTGAAAAATTATAGTAACTCAAAGTTCACATTAGCCCATTACTATAGTGTCTTACGAGACTAAAAGCTAACACTGGCACCGTGCTGTCGCCCTCCGTTGATCACCGTTGACCTTTTCAGGGTTGCCACAGTTGGGTTACACATGCGGTGCTACGCACCCCATAACATTTTTCTTTGGGTGCAAGTGCTCCCTTATTGCACCCATGTAATCGCCGCCCCTGATCAAGTGTGATCTGATTAATTAATAAATTTCAAATTTCCCTACCCTGTTCTCTTACCTGATGACTACATGTGACCCCAGAAGCTTGTAATATGTCCTCATATATCACAGAATCAGTTCTTAGTTGACAATATAACCTCAAGAAATTACTACCATCAAAGCAAAGTAAAATACAAAAGTTATTCCTGAGGGTGATCCATTGTCTCTTTGCCATTGTGATAACCTGTATTCGCCACCTGCCAAAATATAAATACCCCCTACTCCTAGACACATACACCCCCAGACAAACGTTGAAAAATCATATATTATACAAATAACATCAATAACCAGAAGTAAACATCCTCACCGATCAAAGGAATAATTTGTACATATTTGTTGATGACCTTTATTATCTGGTTAGTCCAAAAATGAAGTGTAATTATCATTTTCTTAGAAAAATGTTTAATGAAATTTTATCATTAATGCATCCTATTCCTCGAAATTAGTGTATCACTAATATCTAGCACGTGGTAATAATCGACAGGAATTTGAAATAGATTACATCTTACTTTGGCGATCATTTGATGCCTTAATTTTGAATAAATTGAAAAAAACTACTAAACTTAATAATAACCTCCGAAAACAACATATTGTTCGATTCTTGTATAAGCTTTTACAAAAAATGTATGTCACTTCTTTTATGGTCAGCCTTCCGCAAAGGCTTTTTTTATCGTCAACCTCTTGCAAAGGCTGAAAGCCTATGGCGCTGTAGAAGCGCTGCGAGAGGATAAGTGCCGGTGCACGTTAGATTTGAAACGCAGCAGGTTGTAGCCGTCGAGAAACAAATTCCTCGGCAGCACAGTGTCGAAGTTCCCCAAAATAAGGAATGCTGGAGGCGACTGGTCTGGGGAGCAGGGACCTCAACCTGGTAAGGATGAGCTCGCAGAGCCTCCGTATAATGTTCCTCGTTCGGACGAACTTTGGAGTTATTATCTGGGAGAGCTCACTCGAACATATTTTATGATAGAATCTGTAAAACAGGGGCAGGTCAGCCACCCTTCTTCGATGTTCCAGGCTGTGGAGGTCCTTTGTGAGGTTAGGCGTATCGATTAGTCAAAGTGCTCTCTTCTGAATAGTGTCCAGAAGCTTTAGAGGGTAATTCGGAGCGCATCCCCACACATAGGTGCAATACTCCAACGATGCGATGGTTGGATCTGGGCCTGCTTGTAGAGCAGCAGTAGTTGCTCTGGCTCTCCTACAGCGGAACAAAACTCCAAGCTTGTGGGATGCCGTTTTAGCAATACTGACGTCGTGGTCGTGCCAGGACATGTTATTGTTGACGTTGATCCCCAAAAGCTTGACGTTGAGTAACCCTCTATTTCCAGTTGGTAAGCCAACGTGAGACTTCTGTATCAATGTTGTTATCTGAGTTTTCTGCACGTTAAACTGTATTTCTGCACGTTAAACTGTACTTATTTACTTCCCCACTCGACAATCCTTTTGATATCTACGTGTACCTCTATGAGGCATGTTGCTATCGCCGACGTACCGTCTCCTGGGATGATAGTAGCTTGCCTGGTTCCATGCACATTGTATTGGATGTCATTTCCAGTAGCTCTTTGATGTACAGCAGAAACACTGTAGGGGATAGGTCGGATAACAGATTTCCTTCGGTCTGTCTGTCGCCATTTTTCTACCCGCGAAATCGTTTCTTGGGGTTCCGGTTGTTTCTCGTTCCTTTGAGAGAAATGTAATTAAAGTGGTAGGGAGAATGGGGCTTGGGGTACACCAACTTTTTTAATTCATAAACCACTTTCCGTTATCCTAAAAAAATACATTTATATTGTACTCTGTACTTTACAGACATAGGTCCGAATATTGACTTTGAAGACATATTTATGCAATTTTCCATGGGAATGCCATATGTGAGGGTAGCCAATCTAATTTGTCGTACAAGACTGATATCAGATTGCTCATAAGTAGTGTCCGACCGAAACTACTCTTTACGGCCGAAACCGTAACCGAATTTTGGCCTCCGTCTCAGTTTCGGCCGAAACCGAAACCGAAACATCAATATAACGTCAGTAATTTTTTCGTGGATAAAAATGAATATCGTTTCATCAGCATTATCACACCTTATTTCAAATAAATTATTTATACTTTTTGAAATAAGAAGTTAATCTGAATCAAATATTAACTATTTTATATTTATATTATATTTTGTATCTACTAAATAACATTCCAAACTTTGGTCAATGTTTATAACACTGTTATCAATTAGCTGCCTTAAAACTAAATTTCTGAGGCACCTACGTGCTAAGTACAACTACTAAGTATTTTTGAAAGTAAGGAGTTTTCTCTGAATTTAAGAAACTGTTGTGAGCTTCATTGAGCTACGGCTATTATTGACTGTCAGTATTCATAACTGAACAATCTAATATTGTAATATTGAAGCGAGAAACAATAATTTATCAACTTTCTTTGCAAATAGCTTCCTCAGTCTGAATCAATTTGACTAGTAGCATTAAGTAGTTGTTCAGTGGAAACAGTCGTCGGTAAGGCAGACGTGAATTTTAGGGGAACCTTTTGAGAAGGTTGAGAAAGACAGAAATGGACTGATATTCTAGTGAAATATCTGCATTTCTTTGCAAGCTTTGCTCCAATAAGTAGGCTTCTTAACTTGTGATAAATTATTATACCATTACCTACCCAGCAAAATGACACTTCTTCGCGAGGTCGTCCGATCGCAGCGCCAAATCCATCGAATTTAGTTTCGGTTTCGGCCGTAGTTTCGGCTGGATGACAGCCGAAACCGAAACTAAACCGAAACCCGTTTTTTGGCCGAAACTACGCCGAAACCGAATGTTCGGTCGGACACTACTCAGAAGTGGTTAAGAGATTGCAACCAGAAAAGTTTTTTGATGGATCTTCGACACAATCTCTTTTGATATACCTACCATCATCCTTTGTTGTATTTTTTCCTTTTTACTTACCTAATTATTTTCTTATGATAGTACTCCTAAATTCAGAAAGTTTTATTCTTGACATAGGTGGACGATTGTACAAAAAAATTATCAGGAATAAAAAGCAGGTGTAATTTGACAGTGAATTTATTTCTACAAACAAGTCACTTTGATCCACATAAATTATATTTACAACCTTTTAATCACACAGCTTACATAAGTGTACGTATTTATATAAATATATTTTTTATTTCCAAGATTATAATAAGCTCTGGGCCTTACTCACATTTTTGACATTCAAAAACGTGCACATAGCTATTCCCCCTTTTTGGTAAAGATGATCTTCATATATTTAAAGTGTGTGACATAATTTTCGATGTCGGTAGGAAAATTATTCTCCTTTTTGCATTTTAAATATGATTTCTATCAATGAAAGAATCAAATAAAGCTTTTCAGAGCATAAAAACCGTCCTGTCACAATTTCTTAAAATTTGTAGATAGAAAAAAGTAGTCGTGTTTGATGATTGTTAGATTAATTGAAAAGTCGCGAATAGCAAGATTTTTTTAAAGAAATCTTTTGAAAAACTGGCATTTAAATAATATTTTTTTCTTTGATTCCAGAAGACCAACCCTTTCCAGAAAAAGAACAGAGAAACTGAGAAATTTTCCAGACGGAAGGTAGTCTTTACTCAGACTATTGGAACTAAAGAAATAAAGGTATTTTTTGTGTCACTAGCCTCGTGTTCTTTGTAAGCTTTGTTACTGGTTCCCGGCGCCACTTTAGGAACAGCATTGTTAATTAGAAGCCCACAGGATTCTCGCAGAACTTTTTTTTAGTAGTATGTTTAGATGCGCGTTTTTCAATGTCAAGTTGCCACCATCTCACCTCAACAGCCTCTGTTTGAAAGCGAGAATGGTGTCGTGAAGTATGACTCAAAAATGGTATCTCGACGCATTCTGGTCTGCATAGTAGACCTACGCGCAGATCTACATGGTATTTTTATGCAAACACATCTAGTAATATGGTATAATATATACACGTATCTAGGGTAACCGTACACTCAATTTTACTGTTCGTTTCGAGACAGTTCTAACATCGACAATATGAAACAAAATAGTAGTTTCTGGAAACAAATCAATCGTATCAGATTAGGAAAAATGAAGCACATGTAAAATATCTGGAACTTAGCTCGTTTTTTGTAAAGGCTTTATAACCCCTGTAACCGATGGCTTATCTGCTGTCTTCTGAATAAAAAAGTCATTTTGTAGCACCAACGCTGATGAAAAATTTTGCTCGTTATTTATTTATAAAAATCTATCTGCTGGAACTCTAGAAATTGGTAAATATTTCTGGAAACTAAAACGTGATTGTATTTGCTTAGTCAAATAAGATGCTGATGACGATGACATTCAGTTGAGAACCAGAGCAACCTAAGAACTAACTAAACTAGCACATGAACATACTTTTAAATATGTAATAAGCTGGATTTAGCCAAAGTATAATACAAAAACAACATACTTGGAAGAAGCGTTCTCTGACTCCTAATACTAAATATAATGAACCCATGCAGTTTATGAAAAATGCTAGTAGATAATCAGATATGCCTATAAGAAATATATAGAGTACCAATTAATTAAAAACATATCTATGTTCCGTTGCTCTTATAATCCCTTTTAGATTTCATTTCTCCATAGACAAATTAAGCTCAATGTAACATGTAAACCAAAACTTAAAAATTTTGAGCAGTATCTTATGTGATCATTTAAAAACTAAGATTGCTATGTTATTTTATACTGATGTAATGATTAGGTTTTTGATTTTGCTATATCTTTGTAACAAATTCGATAATGGAGTGAATGTCATCGATCCAAAGTTTTTTCTGCCTCTCCAACATCTTAGACTAGAAGAAAATATTCCTTTGACAAAATACTTTCAATTTAACTTTGAAGTTTTTGCATCTAGCTACAGGTAGTGTGGAAATTCAATATATTACCAACACGCCATAAATCTTTTGACAGGTTTATGGTTCATGTGATTTTTATTTTGGGGTGCCTTTGAAAAACAAAGAAATAAGCTTAGTTCCAATTTATCTACGAAATATCCTATATACATTAAAATTCTGAACATTCAAGCATCAGCACAAAAGTGGTAAATTGTCTTTTTTTCTATAATGTGCATAAGATTATTACATATTTAACACCAAGCTTTAACTTTAAACCTTTCACTGAAGACTGATTTAAATCCCTGAGTACCATCATTGCCAGAAAATGAACACAATAACACCCCATGCTTATTGATGAGCATGAGAATTTGTCCTTTTAGTGAATAATATTCACTAATATGGTATTAAAGATAAGCTCAATTTCATGTATAATCCAAAGCCAATCGAATTCCTCAGCACGACTTCGGCTGTTATTATTTCTCTACGTCTATGTTATGCACAAAATAACATACGATTTTATTTTGTAGTTTTGTCAATTGCAAAAACTACAGTCAGTGGCGTATTTATATACGCCGGGGGGCCGGGGGACGTCACGTGATCAAAAACAAATACCTCATTGAGTTACACAATAATAAGAAAATATACTATATTTGCTCTGATTTAAACCCCCAAAATTATAATTCTGTACTACACTGCCCATTTCCGATATATTGCTTGTCTTAATCGTCGTGGAACACCCTGTATATATAGTATGTTCTATGTCTTTGTATGCCTAAATGAATATTCAATTGATACTTGAATCTAGATAAGGTTGAGAGCAGCGCTGGATCATTTTTTCAAAAAGTAGAACACCATGCTTCGTAGATTTTGCACGAAGCATATTTACCAGGGAAAATACCTGTGAGACCTGAACCACAGAATTACCTGAACTATAAAGATTGGGACACCCTGTATGTTATATATAATTATTTTCGTTAATATTAGTATAAATACATTTTTATTTTATATTTAGGTTAGGACTATATACTCGTAATACGCCAATATTATAGCGTATGAAATAAACTTTAATTTTTTCGATGCCCCCCCACCCTCCCCCGAAATCGATTTCTATATACGCCATTGACTGCAGTAATTACTAAATGGGGTTTATTCGATGCAAAAAACATTATTTCAAAATAAATTGTACACACGCTCTAGGGGGATGAAAAACACAGTCTTTACTTAAGCTAAGAACTGAACGTCAGGTTTTCGACGTCAACATGAACAGATTATACTATCTATAAACAAACACCGTGAATTATTTTTCATAACTCACGTTCCAACCGTGGGCTATAATAACTGCAAATGTCGCTATGAAACGTCAAATGCCAATTCGAACAGTGACAGTATATTTTTTTTAGTGAGAGATTTGAGGTTAAATTGTGAATATTGTGTAATTACTATGTATTTAAATAGTAGTAGTATTCATTACTTCGCCGTAATGGTAATAATTCATTTCTTGATTTACAGCACTCGCTCTCAGCTCATGCTACGAAATTCAATTGCGTGAGTTATTACAGTCATTACCGCTCATTGAACAATATACTATTATTTTTTATCATAATCAAGTATATCCATTGATGTCTTACCCTTAGGTGAATAACAATAAAGTACCATAAGCCTAAGGTCATACTAATAGCCATACTAATACCAGCAATATTAGTCACGTATAGGCGATTAGATGAGCTGCTAGGATTCTAAAATAGTTACTACAACTTACTAGCAATTAGCAGTAAGAAAGTGATTCAGAAAAACATATCTGTTTCAGTTTGCTTTTTCTATTAACTAAAGATAACAGTTGATTACATTACTTGAACTGCAGATGTAATGTTACTTCTAATTAAATTTTTTCAATAGCATCCTGATCGTCAGAAATTTGAGGGATTTCGCGTTGTTTTGAAGGATATTATGCTGCGAACTTTGAGGACTCGTACGTCATCCATTGGTTAGAGCGTACGGAGTGGAGCTACTGCTTTATTTTCAACACACCTACTTTTTTATTTCGTTTATATAAGCGATTCTGAGATTCCAGCTGTTTTTAAATCGGCTATATTAATACCTTTCAACACTCAATCGTTATATTTCTCCATCTTTGATACCAGGTTTTACCTACAGAGTATCTGCCAAACCTATAACAGTGTCATGTAAATGAGTACAGAGTGCTAGTAAAGTTGAGACTAATTAATTTATTAATTAATATCATATTTTAATTTATAGGTTGTATATTTTACACCATCTTTAAGTTCCATAAGTGGTACTTTTTGATGATATACATAGATATCATAGGCTGGTTAACATTAAAGATAATTTCGTTTCAAATATTATCTTCATGCCAAATTAAATAGCACTATTTAAAACAGTTGTGTTTAGATACCTACTTTTATACTGTGTAGCATCTGCTCACTTTATCATCGTGCTATAATAAGCATGTTGCGTTATTGTGCCCAGTTACATAAAAAGTATCACCACATGAATATATTGTAAAACAAATATTTGCACCATAAATTGTTGGGGTAGATAGACTGCATCTGTACAATTTCCATATTCTAAAAATATTTTGTTATACCCATAAAAATCGACATAAATATTTTTTTCACTTTAGGACGTGCCCTAGATAAACGCTATTTAGAATATTCTATTTAGAAACGTAGGATAAAAAAGGTGTGTACCTACATATACAATGACTTTTCAGGGTATACAAATACATTTTTAAGATATTGATTATGGCTAGCTAGTGTTTTTAACACACGCATGCTTGGAGTATGAGCTTAGTGTAGAATATAAAAATAGATATAGAATCTTTCCAATAACTATATTTCACTTTTTGTAACTTGGACCTACCTCCAAATACCAACGTATTTGTATTTGATACAAACGCTTCATTTGAATTCATTTTAAATTCAAATCACTTCATTTCTCTACATTGCGACAAAAAATATTTAGACTGTGATGCAGAAAATTAGTAAATCGTTTATCATCCAGTTAGTAGGCGCGAAACGTAGTTCACTAGGAAAAGTAGTAGAAGAAGGCTGTATATGAAGTATAAAGCATATGCTTTCCTTTCCTGATTACTGCCATTATATTTTTTCTACGTTCACTTCTTACCGTTTGACACAATGTTAACGTAAAACCACTGACAACCCTTAAAATAAAAAGTCCCGTTATCCCGCCTTAAGAGACATCTAATGAGTTAGATATCGAGTACAATTTTCATTTTCGAAGCTGTTAAATTTTTATTGTCGTAGCTCCACATTTTTATGTTTGAACGATCATTACTGCTTAATTCTGAAGACACAAGTACTCGTATCTTTAATCTCTTAATTCATGGAGCTACTGTCCGTTTATACTACATACCACCGAGAGCAGACAAGCATACAAGCGCCATAACAAGCACCCTGAAGTAGTGCTTTATGTTATCGACGAGCTTGCCACCAGCTTACCAACTTACAGCCTTTCAAATCTAACGTGCACAGACACTTATCCTTTCGCAGCGGTTCTACAGCGCCATAGGCTTTCAGCCTTTGTGGGAGGCTGACCATAAAAAAAGGATGCCTCGCTTGTACACAGATCGCTTTCTGTCAAAAGGTTTATCCGGCTATTTCCCTTTATTTTTAGATGTGCTTATAAATTATAACAAACTTATAACAGCAGGTCTTTCAGGATAGAGCTCTGGGCTAGCCTCGGATAATACTGTACAGTTGTACACTCTATCCGGCTGAAATATGTCGCATCTCGCCTGTGCAAAGCTGGGCACTGATACAGGGTACTGTGACAGGACTATTGTGATCCTCTCGAACACCCACAGGCTGCTTTAAAGGCTTTGAAGCCCGGAGAGAGTGCATAAAAACTGGCATTGGACTGTTCCAACATTCTCAGCTTACTAGCCTCATGCAACTCTCTGCATCTCTGTTGGGTGCCAATCCACAAAGGTATTGGTGGCAATGAGTGGCATAAGCAAAGCTACCGCCCACAAGGTTATCACATAATGGTCCAATGAGGTCAGGCCTCCAAAATGTTTAATTTCTAAAAGTACTAGTACTTATAAGTGAAACACATTGCAGAATGTCCAATAGGGCATATTATGGAAAACAAACAAGTATAATGCATAAGCCAAAGAAGCTGCCAGCAGATCTAATATGGAAAAGTGACATATTAGTTGTGATTAGGATCATCACTGCTTTTAGAAGATGGAACTATGAACATTTCTGTGACATATTATAAGGCTACAAGGCTCAGCCTTCTAGGGGTGGCATTATTTGTAATTATCTTACCAATAAATGAAAATGAAATTTTAGGCAGATTAATGCTCTTATTACTGGACATGGCCACTTGCCACTTCGGACGACACATATACCCTCTTTGAATTTGCAATAGAGAACAGGAGTGTTACCAGTCTCAAGAGATTGCTCGACATATCATTTTGACTCCGAGGCACTCTGAGCGAAGAGAAGGGCTCTGCTTGGTATGACGCAGCCACCTGACGAAACTCACTATAGTATTGGTTTGGTCAATGGTACCGGAATTAGCTTACCCGACTGATAGGTGCAAAGTAAGCTTCGGTGAGTTGCATCACCACCTTTCTCATTAGGAAGAGATTGCTGAACACTCAGTTGTGAGAGATCCTTGGGAGGATGACAAGGGGTCTAAGTGCTATAATTCTAGTAGATCTCCCTTCTCCAATACATGATATAGAACGTCTTCTCAATCCCTGGGCTAACGACAATAGAAATTCAACAGATTGGAAACGAGAATTCAGCACTTAACAAGTCAGCGTCAATAGCTGAATAACTGGTAACCGTTTTTAAGTTGCTTTCACAGACTCCTCCTCATCATATTGAACCATATTTTGAGGCTGACTAAATGAGCATTAGGAATTTTAGTACTAAATTAACTCAAAAGTTATGTAACTATTGACGCTTACGTCTACCAAACCATGGAGAACTATCCGTGAAAATAGCCAGGACGAATTCGGAAAAAAGAAATAGCACTTAGCTTTCGCACTTAAATCAACTTTTGAAGTTTTGTTGTAATACGCGTTTTACATCAACAACAAATGCATGGTTTTAATAATGGATTCAATTAGTGGTCAAATTTGACAAGTATGAAACAGACATTTGACGACAAATAAGTGCATGGCAGTCTTCTTGCATTTTTTTGCATTTAGAACCTGCTCTAGTTTGACGTCAAATTCGGTAGTGCCAACCATAAAATCATATTGTATACCCGTCTCTGTATATTAATAAGTCTTTTCTAAATAAAAATTCACAATCAAATCAAGAGCTTTACTTAAGAAAAATGTGTGTGGTCCACCTTACAAAATCTGAATTTATATATGTTTTATAGCAAAAAACGGAGACTGTCATTAGTAGGGTTACGCTCACAGGCCTTTTCAGTGTTTTTATCGATTGTTCATTTCAACTATCACAAGTTCATTACGTACAAATATGATACTTCAGTCGTTAAAGCGGCCATATTTCTTCCAATTTTGCCATCTAATTAACGAAATTTTAACTTTCTATTTCGGATGAAAATATAATTTATCCGTATAGGAGTCGGAGCCAGCAATCATTCCCTATAAAGTTTCCAAGAATTCGTCCTGGAACACAACCTTTGCCAGCGATTTTGAAGTTGCCAAAATAATGAGTAAAAATTCTAGCACTTCTATGTTAGCTTGTATACAAAATCGTTAGATCAATTATTTCTACATCATTTCTACATGAAGTTCGCCAACTAACTGGACTAATAGAAACTTTTACAACGGTATCACATTCTCCTATATGTATTACAAAAATAAATTGGGAAATTTACTTACCAATCTGTGCATGCTATATAGAATTTGAAACAATCAACAATGTGATGTAAAAAAATAATTTTCCTTGTAGTTTTACTTTTTAAATTTAGATTTTATTCATATCCAACAATACATTCTACGTATATTATACACTATTTACAAAATTTTTAAATATCACAACTTTACAAAAAAAGTAAAATAAAAAGTAAGATTTAATGTACGGTTCATTCTAAGTTCAAATTATCTTCTACACAAAATACATAGATTTCGATGTAATCATCCCTTTGGCAGGACTCCATATAAAAAAATAAATTGTATATGTATATATCTCATATGTGTAGCAAAGGGAATCAAGCTTCTCATGTTTGCGTAAAATAACCACAAGGTAACATAGTTTCAGTAGTAAATTGCCCAAATATGGTATATCAGCTAAATACTTGCGAGGATGACTTGACGATATTCCGGTCTCAACCTAAATCAAAATCAGAGTACACTTTTCTTTGCTATATACATAGTAACAGTACAAAAATATATGTTGACTTATAGGAACTCTGATAACAACTATCAATATATTAACAAAAATAATTACGCCATTCCGTTACCCTTATTGTTCTACAAGCACCAGCTGTTCCAAATGTTACCCAATCCTGATTATAACCATCCCAAAGAGAATCTATGATAAGGAAATATTTTGATTTGTAGCCTCAGAGACACAAAATATCATCAGTTCATCCAACTAGACCACTTCAGTTTCTGCCATATTATCAATTACCACTTTCAAAAACAAGATAAATACGCATCAAAAATTAGGGCAAGTCAAGTTTCACTGACTACAAAATACACAGAACGTATGTGTAATCTTGAACGCCAGAAAATGGGGCAGATGTCGAGGTTCACTATACAGGGTGTTTCCTAATTGAATGTCAATATTTATGGGGACGATTTTTCGGTCAATTTTAAGAAGAAAACTTCATATGAACGTATGTCCTAAACGTCTTACCTGAGATACAGGGTGGTAAAGTTTTCAAAAATAAATAATTTATTATCAATATTTACAATACCACTTCAGATATTTTAATGAAATTCGTCATACACGTATTATGAATCAAGAGGCATTTTTTAATGTATCGCTTTTTCTTAAATTTCCACCAGTATCGTTTGTGCCTGTTTTAGCAGACATTGCTGGTATGCCATTGATTTCTGCTTTAACAGAAATCAGAATTATTTTAATAAAGATTATTTTTGAAATCCCCACTCATTTCTAGCCAAAGTTGACATTTGATTTCTTTCAATCCGACACGGTTTTCATTAAAAAAATAAAAACCGTTTTTCTGCATGATCGTTAATACGCCACTGACTTCTTAAAATAAAAGTAATTGAAATCTGTATTCAATTATGAGCAGATTTGATCTCTTGAATTTTTTTAGTTCGATGCACGGGTTTCATCTAAAAAAATAAAATCTACGTATGTTTCTGCATGGTAATATTGTCATAACGATGTTGTTGGGATCATGTAGAAAAACGGTTTTTATTTTTTTAAGCGAAAACCGTGCATCGAATTGAAAAAAAAATCAAGTGTTTAACTTAGAAATGAGTGGGGATTTCAAAAATAATCTTTATTTCAGGAGAAATCAGTGGCGTACCATCAATGTCTGCCAAAACAGGCAGGTCAAATTACGTACGAACGCCACTGGTGGAAATTTAAGAAAAAGTTATACATTAAAAACTGCCTCTTGATTCATAGTACATGTATGACGAATTTCATTAAAATATCTGAAATGGTATTGTAGATATTAATAACAAATCATTTATTTTTGAAAACTTTACCACCCTGTATCTCAAAAGGTAAGACGTTTAGGACATACGTTCATATGAAGTTTTCTTCTTAAAATGGACCCAAGAATCGCCCTAATAAATATTGACTTTCAATTAGGAAACACCCTATATGTGGAAAAGCAATATGCAAGTTGATTTAGTTTAGCTCTAAATTGACAATAATCGTCGGGACCTAAATCGAAAGAATATGAAGATGTTTTTATGACTGATATCGAATCCAAAGTATCATATCCAGTTCTGAAGCAAGTATATGTGATGCTAGAACATACAATTTGCAACTCTGTGCTTAAAAAGGTCATTCAGTGGCGAATATTACACTAAAATAATGCTGTAATTATATTTGATTTTGAAACTCATCTCATACGCCCGTTACAACCTTCATATTATTATCAAAGCTAAGTGTCGCAGAACAAATAAATATCACAGCTCAAGAAAAAGAAATAGTGGTAGTTAATAACGCATTTCTAGTGACTTGATTCCATAAATGCTGAAAATTGACAGAGTAATGCATATTCGTTATTTTCTCTAACACATTTGCTATCTCCAAAACTGTTTCTTTGTAAATTTTGGATACGACTTGTAGAAAGTTTTGTGAAAAAGCAGAACTTGCTTATATAAATTTAAAATTCAAGTTTGCACATTCGATTCAATGAATTTGACAGTCAGATACCCTAAGATTGATGCGTATTGTACAATTAGGAGGCCACAATGTCTAGTCATCTCTTAACAGTTATAATACATAACAATTAATATACTTAAACTTAACCATACTAAATACAGTAATTTAAAAATTAATTACAATGTTACAGCTGTTAGTCCATCACCAGAGTTAAGCTAAAAGTACTAAGAGATAAACACTGTTTTTTAGTGCTGTGAACACTCATTGAATCATTCGCTCTCATCCAATCCCACACACATACTCACATATTTCGCCACAAGCTAAAAAAAAAAAGAGAAGGAAAATACCTATCCTAATCTAGGATGCCCATGAATCCCTTGGGAGCACATTGGAATGTGTTGTCACGCATTAAAAAAATCAAAAATTATAACATTATGCAGAATTCGAAATTTTGTTGGCCTTGACGATTTTCTTTTGGGTCAAATCATTTTTCTACTGGTGCTCTTTCAATTTCAAGCTCCGAATCTTCAATATAATATATAAAGATATATAAAAATGGCTTTGCAGTTGGACATATAGTAGATCTCAATATTTTTACCCAAATGATGACAATTAATATTGTCATACTTATTTTGAATACAATTTATTGGATAAATTATGTAAAACGATAATCAAAGAGAATGGTTCAAAAACTTCAAAAATCTTAGGAGGAATATTTGTTTAGTTTATATTTATAACACATTTTCAACACAACCACAGACAATAGTTTCGCCTCTCTGGGGCTCTTCAGTGTGGTGATGGTTGAAAATATAGAACTTCATACACTCCACAAAAATACTCCAAGGTTTTTGCTGCTCAGCTTCTAAATTCTTAGTTAATGTATCACTTCATCTTTTTTTTTAATTTGAAGTTCCTACTGTTCCTAGTTTCAGTTTTATGAGCGTGAGGTTTGGAATGTGTTTTTTTCAATCAACAACATAACAACAGTTTCAAAACTCAGACTATCTTTTATTTACTTACTTTTTATTCTACTTAATTTATTTTTACTTTGAAATGTCGAGAACAAACGCTTAGACTTGATATTTTACAATTTGGAGGCTTCTGACTATTTCCAAAATTGAAAACGTGAAAGATGTTCATTTTTTCATTTTTTTTTGAGGATGTGATTGTATTTAAATTCTAGCAGTAAGAGCAGAAAAGTGGAGATAAAAAATATTTGGAACCTGCGGTACTCCACACGGACCCTGTGAGCAGCAAAATTCACATAAATGAGCGAAAAAATTGAGCACGATGCCTTTCCCAGGTTTTTCGGATATTGATCCTGTAGGGGATCTTGTATTCCACTTTCTGCAGGTACCAGATTTTAAAAGTGTAAAAGTGAAATATATTATATGAATCTTATTCCCAGTTCCAGTGGGTTACTAACCCAACTGCAAAGCCACATTAAACAACGTAACAACTGTATAGTTACAATTAACAGTAAATATCACAATATGAACTATTTGAAATAAATTACACAATTTGTCATCATATGAAACTACTTATGGAATTAAGAAGAAAATAGGACAAAGAAGATGAATCAAATAAATTTCATAACCAGTTCCTATTATATCGGTATGTATAAACTTATGACTATGATAAAATTTATTGCACCCCAAAATTTTCAGTTTCGCGTCCCGTACCTAAATGCTTGATCCTACAGAAGTAAAAAAAAGTATTTTAATAAACTTCCAAATTATTTCGCTAGAAGACAAAACCCGATGTGTCAAAATAGTAAATCACTCAATATATTAAATAATATGTTTTTAGGTAATTTCTTGAGCATATATTTGGTGGACAATAATTTATTTGAAAGCTACTACGGAAATCGTTTCCTTTTATTTCCAACTGGAAACAAAACAATTAGCAATTTTTTATGAAAAAAATAAAATTTCTGTAGAACAAGCGTTTAGATATAGGTACTTCGACTATTCAAATGATCACATAATTGGAAGACAGGACCAACAATAGAAATTTCTGGAACAATTGAAAAAGAAACAGAGGAAAACATCAATGCCAACCATAATACAAAACAACACAGAAAATATCCGCATATTAAATAAAAAATTAATAACATAAATAAATCAACAAAATATACGTCGATGACGAGACACCATGGCCCTTAAAACCCCTAAACGCTCTTAAATCCATAAAAAAATATGTGGTTGCTCTTTGTACTTCGTAAAAGGCATCGGATTATGTTAGTGGTGGGCAGACTCGACTGATGATTACATATTTTTTATATACGATACCATTTCTCATTCAGTAATTTGAGCGTCTTTTCTGAAAATATATAGGCAACTGGCTTACTGTTTAGGTTCATATTAAAATTATACGTATCTGAGAGATTTTTTTAAATATTGTTAATCTCTTACATATACTTATCTTGTGGTTAACATAAAATTAGTATCTTTCCCTTCATGATATGTATCAGAAATTATGCAAAAGAGCATTGAATAAATCCTATAAATTACATAGCAATAAAATTACGAGTTTAAATTGCTCTGAATCGAGGCCAAAATCATCATTAAGTAAAATGGTCTTTTTCGAAACACAAAATTCATGGTGGAATTTTCAGCATGCCAGCCGATGTTTTTAATATTTAGATCCCTAAGCCAAAGTTATTGTGATAGGAACACAACGACTCTACCTCATTACCACTGATCAATTTTTATCATGTCATTTCTATTAACCTCTGATCCATGTGTTTATCTCTTGGGCTCAAAGCATTCAGATTATGATATCTAGACAACGAGCTTTAGTCCTAAAGATGGATGATGAGGTTGCCTAAAAAAATATGTTCATCACTATCTTCAATTAATTATTATTCTTTTCTCATTTTTTCAATCCTTGATCGATGAGCTTACCACACCAATCAAAAGTATTACTGGTAATTCGATCTTTACGTGATTTATATAAAAAAATAAGCTAGAACGTGGTTGAATACCATTGATGTTTTGAGTCTCGGAGAAAACCACATGAACAAATTTGAAAATTGCTTAATCTTTGGTTGGATTTGGTAATTCTTGAATTGCGGTCCATGGTTTACCACTGCATCAACAGCACATTGGGTGAAACTTGATTTTAGCTACTTGTGGAATTGAGGCAACTTTTTTCGACAAGTTTAAAGATCACTTTAGATTAATTTTGATTCCACCCTTGTAACTAAGGGCAGTCTTCATAGTGGACTGTCAAGTGTGTACTTGAGAGTACCTTACTCAAGTAATACTCAATTATATCCTTGTGCATCTGTTTCATAGTCAAAACTTATGAGATGATGAGAAAGCATTTGGCGATGTTGTCATATGTAGAATATAAGTCAATTTATTGTGCTTATGCCTAAGCATTTTGATGTTCTCCGTTTTTGTTTTGTGCCAGTGTTTTGTTTTTTGCCGGACATTTTTCTTGATTCGACAGGAGCCGTCGCAAACTGAAACACCTTACTCCAAAATTAATCTACAAAAACGCCTTGAGTGCAACTAAATGTCATGTTGAACATTTCGTTACTTGAGCATCCCTCAAGTGGCAACTGAGGAGCAGACTTTCAAATTGCATTTTGTTTAAAAATGTTCAGGAGAAGCTAAAACCCAGAGAACCCATATAGAGAAAAACATATTTGGGATAATATAATGATGTGGGGTAGGTATATGGAACTCAATAGCAAAATATGGTACAAGAAAGTTGAAAAACAACAACAAAATTAAAAAATCTGTTGGACATAATGCAATTTATTGTCTCAAGTGGACATAATGCAGTTTATTTGTCAATACTGGACAAAATATTATTTGAGTTTCAATATTAAGTAGCAAAAACAAAAATTTGGGAAATATTCGAAATAAAAGTTTACTGTGAAGCATAGCAACAAAATGTAATAGCAGTATAATAGTAATTGTAGACGATTATTGATGTATTTTTAAATTAAATCATTCTCATCATTCTCAGCGCATTCTAAAACATCTACGCCATTTTTGTGCTCGCGGTCTTCATCACTACACCCTTCCACCTGTAGTTTCTAAAGCGTCAAGTGATAATTCAAAACGGTCAAGTTAATTTTCCAACTTGTCACTTGTAATTTCAAACTGTCAGGTGTAATTTATACGTCAGTTTGAATTTACAATTGACGAGATGAAAAATTAACTTGACCATCTTGAATTATCACTAGAAGCTTTAAAAACTACAGCTTTTTTGCCACAGTTTTTCACGTATTGCAGCTATCCATTTCAGCTCCAGATCTGGGTCGTACAATATACGAAAATAAAATCGCAATAAAATCTGCATTTTGTCCTTCTTAATAGGACAAAATGCACTTTGAAAGTACTATGACTGACTGAACTTAAATCAGTTTGTCTAGGTATCTAGGTGTTCCCTCAGGTAGCGAGCGGCATTGTAATGTCTAAAAAGGGGTAGAAAACGTAAGTATAACAGGGACGTTAAATATCGTCTGCTGCGATTATCTAATCCCGATGCTAGACCGTCTTTAAGGTGGGGAATAAAATCTGCTGTTGCCGGTTTTAGTTGTAAGTTTTATGAAGTAAATAAATGGGATATTAAGTGAATATAAATTATTTGCCGTTTCCTTTATATATAATATAAAACAAGTCGGAAAAGAAGAAAATAGGATAGAATATTAAGAGTCATGGAAAGAATTTTTTTCGCTGGTCAATTTGCGTTGGTCACACAGTATGGCTCCTACCTAATATTACGGATATTAAATGCATTTTGTCCGTCTTATTGTTCATAAAGGGTAAGTATTTGATCATAGGAATGCAGTGCTATCTCAAATATGGAAAATTTGGACAAAATGCATTTCGACGGTCTGCTCCTCAACTATGATTACGGCGCTATGTAATGAGAACGTTATTGGTAATCACTTCCAACCAATGAATTCGAATAGGTTACAAAAAGCAACGCCCATGCTCTAACAGGCATGTGAGTGTGCCCAAGGCCCCGTTGTTATTATTTACTGTGTTCACAAACACGATGTTATTTTTTACAGAAACCCGCAGATTTAAATCTTGTAGAATTGTTTAAACTAGTCACTTAACACTTATGCACTGTTAATATCCAAAATTCACTCAAAAGTATAACAATAAACCCTAAATAATCAACCAAAACAAAGTTGCTATTTATATTATGCCACTACAACAGTGCTGTTATTTTTAGGGTTCTTTACCTGCTATCTCGCAGCGGGTATAGAGAGGGTATACGGGTTTATCAGCGGTACAGCGGTCAGTGTGCCACCATTATCAAGCTGCCGCTTTAGGAATGTGGGGACAAACAAAATCCTTGTTTATTTGTTCTAACCTATTCGAATTCGTTGGTTGGAAGCTAACCCATTCGAATTCGTTGCTTCCAACCAACGAATTCGAATAGGTTAGAAAAAGCAACGCCCATACTCTTAACAGGCATGTGAGTTTCCTAAGATCCTGTTGTTATTATTTACTGTGTTCACAAACACGATGTTATTTTTGACATAAATCCGAAGGATTTAAATCTTGCTGAATTGCTTAAAATAATCCTTTAACACATATGCACTGTTAAAACCCAAAATTCACTCAAAAGTATAACAATAAACCCTAAACGATCAACCGAAACAAGTTGCTATGTATATTATGCCACTACAACAGTGCTGTTATTTTTAGGATTATTTACCTGATATCTTGTCGAGGATATACAAACGTATAACGCGTATATGGCGATTCAGCGATCAGTGCGCCAGCTGCCGCTTTAGGATTGTCGGGACAAACAAAATTCTTGTTTACTTCGAATTCGTTGCTTCCAACAGCATTTGTTTTTCCCGACCCCACAAGTAGCTAAACTCAAGTTTCTCCATAAATTCATATTGACCTTTCTTTGACAACTGTCTCCCCTGGACCTGAATCATCCGTATTTTTGTTGTAGCCGCTCGACTTCCGCCCACCATTAACAACGACAGGAAAGAGAAGAGAAAAGTGTGTTTAAAACTACAATGACGAGATTATTCCCAAAGAACGGTGGTGCGCCAATATCTATCTTCTTCCTTCTATGTACACAGTAGAATAGATGCGGACTGGTGGGCCGGTATTGCACACTCGTATCGGACATGGTAACAACGAACGGAGGGTGGGGGGGCGCCCGGGCGGGGGAGGCTTTGCTGCAGCTGAAGCTGCGGCTGAAGCTGTGGACGCGCGGAAGGTTATTTCCGCTTCGCGTGCAGCATCTCCATGAGCAGCGTCTGCGTCGGCGCTCCGCCGCTGCAATGCTTGTGGTACAGGTGCTCCTCCCCCCTTACGGCGATATCGTGGATCTCCGACAGCAGTTGCTGCATCTTGTGGAATTTGTCCTGCAAAATCACAAAAAAAACTATTATTTGAAACTCGTTCACAACGTAGATACTGAAGAACGGTTTGCAGAGCGTACAGCGGTGAAAAGTTGAAGAAAACAAGTATTATCTAAGTTGATTCAAATCATGTTTAATTAACAATGCAACCTGCCCCTCTTAATTTTGTAGGCTTAAAGCTTATTGTATTAAAACTCCTAATTTTCCAAAGTACCCATTCCAGCAGTCTAGATCTCTGCATTATCAGAGTTTCCTTACTGGTGTTGATACTGAGTTAAAATCTATTTTTTCTCAATGAATTCGAATAGGTTAGACAAAGCAACGCCCATGCTCTAACAGGCATGTGAGTGTGTCCAAGATCCCGTTGTGTTCACTGTGTTCACAAACACGATGTTATTTTTTACAGAAATCTGCGGGATTCAAATTTTATGGAATTATTTAAAATAGTCTTTTAAACACTTATTCACTATTAAAACCCAAAATTCATTCAAAACTATAATAATTGACCCGAAACGATCGACCAGGATTATTTACCTGCTATTCGTACAAAGGGTATGGGTTTATCAGCGATTCAGGGGTCATCAGTGTGCCAGCTGCCGCGTTACGATTGTGGGTACAAACAAAAACCTTGTTTACCTCTTCTAACCTATTCGAATTCGTTGTTTTTCCTAGACTAGGCTTCCCAAAGGGCTGTCTCTTGTGGTCTAGCGCTTTGCACTCACAAGGCACATGGAAGGAGGACCCTGTCCCTCTAGCACATTTTTATTTTATCTTTTTTTGTCGTGAGGGGGTCAGGGTTCAATTGCCCTAATAGTTACCACTCAGCCTTAATGCTTATTGTTCACCCCCGGTCAAAGAGATCAAGTAGAGTCCCATCCTAAGTTCTCTGCGAACTTTGAGATGTATTGGACTATGCCCTTCTGTCTACCCTTCTGGCTTATTCAGATAGGTGTTTCTGCTTTAACTAAGGGCAGGACAATCGAAGATAACATGCTTAGCTGTTTCCTCTGCCTCACCGCACTTTCTGCATAATGAGTTTGCTACATCAATCCCCAGCTTTTGCAGATGTGCACTGAACTTCCAATGACGTTATAAATCCAATCACCTTTCGTAGTTCCTTCCTGCTCAATTTGACTGCATCTGCGGTATTAGAGCACGAGGGTTCCCTCAGCATCCTCTTAGACTGAACATTCCCCACCACTCTGTCCCAGCACTTCTGGTGTTCGTTTGACACCCATCTGGTGACAGCTGTCCGTACCATGTTGTATGACACATGTTGGTTCTGGTCCTATGAGATTTCTGCACCTTCTTTTGCACACCTGTCGGCCCTCTCATTACCACCCACTTCTATGTGACTAGGCACCCAAGGTAGTGTTATCTTGTTGATCTTCGACAATATCTTTAGGGTATTATAGCAGTCCCACATTATTTTTGAAGTGTCGTGGTTACTTGCCAAGACCATCCGAGCCGCTCGGCTGTCTGTCTTTACATAGATAGTATTTGCTGAATCTTTTATCTATGCATATTCTGCCGCATTCCAAAATTGCTGCTATTTCTGCTTGGAAAACGGTAGCCAGTTTACCTAGACGGATACTTCCGCCCAAGCCTACCTTACGTACCATCAGTGTATCGGGTTATACCATTCGACATATGTTGAGCTTCTCCTACAGCCCATTCCGATTTGTCATTTAGGTTGACCTCATATGGGTTGTCGGTGTCCACGACTCTTGGCATTCTATTCTGTCTGATGCATTCCTTGTATTCTGTATTCAGCCAGTTTTGACTCTCCCTCTATGTACATGCCATGAGGTGGGATATTCAGCAGTACCTCCAACCTCCAATGCTGCTTTTGCAGAGCCCTTCATGGCTCCCGCTATGCTCACACACGCAGCCCGCTGAACTTTTGCGAGCGCTTTAGATGCTGTGCTTTGATTAACCTTTGGCTACCATAAAATAGCACTGTACACCATTGTGGGTCTGATTTCAAAGCAGATGATCTTTTTCTTGCATTACTCATTACCCTTTCCATAACCATCTATCCCCGAGTATCTTGGCAACCTCTCGAGTGTCATTTTTTTGAGTTCTGTCAGCTCTTGTTGGCATTTCCAGACTAGAGCAGATGTCACTTTGGGGCTTTCTATCACCGTGACGGTCTGTTAGTATTGCGATACTACTTGTTTTTGTACGCTCAGTCATGGTTTATGCAGGATGGCATACACCCTTACAGATGAGCTCAGTTCACTTTGAGAAAAATAGGCAAATATAAATTTTGATCTTTGAATTTACCTGAATTTGTGGGTAACATGTCACCGTATATTCTAATAATGCCTGTTGGACTTGCTCAAAGCCTTCCTCTACATGTTTCCTATTTGTGATGCCTCGAACATCTGAAATAAAAAATAACGATGGTTATCAGAGACATCCCACTACAAACATTAAAATTTGATTACAGTGAATTTCTTAGATGTTATGACACAAAGACAACATATTTATACACTACTCAACAGCAAACTCCACTTATGGAGTACAACAAAAATCCTTACAAGAGTAAATCATAATCGAAATACATAACAAATACAAGATAAGTTATTTCAAGGTAATATTCACTTTTTTAGGGTTTGAAATTAATATCACGTCTAGAATGAGAGTGCATTTAAAACATAGAAAATATATACCTTCAGATGTACAATGTTTCGAATTCCGTTTTGTCTTAGATATTGTCAAATTAATTCCAAAAAGTCTGCTTCAACGTAAAGTAAGTTGAAATGAATATTCATAATTCAGCATTTTTTAACAAAGGAGTACATGTATTTAATATTTATATTGATGTCGTTGGCTATACAAAACAGAAAACCAAAATCCATAGCGGATTTTTGTTACAGCAATTATAAAGATATTTATGATCTGGTGGATGGAGAGATAGAGAGGTGATAGAAAATGTGAAAGGTTCTACAGTATTGGTAACAACAAACAGAAATCTATGGACAACTATATTCTATGGAGATCTCTATTCAGAATATTTGCATGGTCCTAGTTAAATTGTGTTTAATCTTCCTAGGCTATAGATAATGATTCTTGCTAGTTCAACCGTACCTGGATTAAGAAGCAGCATGAATTTGATGCAGATATAGTCGCTGATATCAAATTTCAATTCTTGCAACTTGGCGGTGATGTCGTTGAAGTGTTCCGCGAGCGCCGGAACACCGAGGAGTCCCAGACTGAGCAGATCGAACTTCTGGCCGTTGTGCAACGTCGTCTCGTCTGGCAGACTGTTGTGCATCCGTTGGTGAAGGTGGTCCAACACCAACATGTCCGACCAAGAGTTCTGCAGCAACTTCATCTGGTCGTCCACCTGAAAAAGTTTCAAATTAGTCAAATTGTAAAATAGTAACTACAGTGGTAATGGTTGGAGCCCCTCCAACTGAAGTACTAGTAAAAGAGATATGGGAGCCCTATGAGGGTGGTATTAGTGGTAGTTGCAATGGGAAGGGGGGCAAAACTAGGAAATTATGCAGTCTTTGACCCTTTTTGCTGACCGACGAAGAACCAACACTAAAAACCTTCATAGGCTCTTGGTGAACTTCTTTTTGTCGAAGCTACCATAGACCTGATGAAGGTCAGATCAAACTTCGTCGTGCTAAATATGCAAATCCTTAGATTGCGGTATACAGTACATCTGTCCAAGAAGTAAACGAAGTTTCAACTTATACTGAGCAGGCCACTATCAAAACAGGAATATTTATTTCTGCCTGGAAGATGGTCATGCGGACAAAGCTTATCTGTACTCATTCACCTTCCAGACGGATACATTCCCCGTTGAATCACGACCCCTTAGAGCGTATTCCGTCAGTGAAACACACCAATACGTGGGGATGGTGTTTAATCCCTCCCCTCTCCTCATCTAATCATCTCTGTGGAGGATGGTTAGTACTGAACAGCTAGGCTTCATGTATCTTTGGTTCTTTCCACTCTAAATAAGGATATCCGGATATCTAGTATGGCTAAGCCGACATTTCCTCCCTTTTTATCCAGAGGTGCAGAGACGGCAAGTCCAAGAGCACAGCCCACAGATCCTGCTAAGGTAAGGGTGGTAGGGGATTTAGAGTAGGAGACTGAGAGTTTGATAAGGATACGGATTCCAGACGTTAATGAATGGATAAACTGAGTATCACAATCATGATTTTGCCTGTTCCAGATATTAATATAAAACAGTGTTGCTATAAGAAAACGTTAATGTCAGCCTGGATCTACGATTAAACCATACGAAAACATGGTAATAACCAAAATCCTACAACTAACTAGGGTTGAATGGATGGTAGTGGATAGGCCTACAAGCGGGTCCTTCTGCAACTAACTCTCCTTACTCTAGTTCCCAAGTCCAGCCCTCATCGCAAAAGTGAGGGTGGCCTTGGGTCCTGCCCATCTTATGCCTTCATGCCCCTTGACCCCAGTTATAGTTTCCCTGTGATTCCTAAGGGCGTCACAGCGACATAGAATGTGTGACAAGGACTCTTCCTCCTGTGGAATTGTTATGGCCAGATAGCATAGTAGGCCCACAAGCCCGGCTGTTAGGGAAGATAGTAATCCGCCTCATAGGCTTCTGAATTTCGTGAATACGAGAGGCACAAGTAAAATCGCGTATATGTCTGTTTCGAATACAGTGATGTATAGTCCAAGAGAGAGGGATAGAACTAGTTAGGGGTGCTACTTACGGGTATAGATTCATATACTACGAGCGTCATCTCTTATTTTTCCGACGACTCTCGTTTTGAGGGAGTCATAAAAATATGAATAAAGGATGTCGGATTGTGTAATATATATAGTTTTGATCAGGCCATCCCTTGCATGTATTGTGATGTATTTATTTGTACACACTTAATACAAATACAGGCACTACGAAGGCCATGCTTTGTATGTAGTATTGGCTAAATAGAGCATTTGGTTACAATATATATCCAAATATGGTAATAGTTTTTATGGTTCTTTCAAGGTTCTTTACTCTTTCACTCGTTCTCTGGACTCTGGTAGAATCTACAAATTGTGGTTTACCATTCTGCGACTGCCGCTAATTTTTGACTCTCGTATTGTTGTCCACTTTTAGGAATATGTACTAAAAGCCATGAAGTATACAATATTTGCTTCAATAATTCTTAATTTTTAGAATATTTTTGTCCGAGAGAATTTAGAGGTTTATCATAATTTTGACTTTTACTGACATTATTTTTTACACAAAACAGGATGTCCGCACCAACGTCGTCACGCCGCGCTACTGACAAACATAATTATTAAATAAATTGCTTATACGGCTCGCCAATCGAAAATATCAACAACACTGACATTTATTGCATTTCCAGATGGAGGTGCATTAACATTTTTGACGAACCATAACAAGCCTTTGCATAGACCAGAAAAACGGGCAGCACGTGTACGATGTAAGTTTGTTAGTTGACTTTTTTTTAATGGCTTGCGTAAATAGATCTAATTATTCAACGGTGAGATAAACATACCATATCTGATTACTCCAACGGTATTCATAGGAAATAATAATAAACCAAATAAACCACCATCTCTTATGGAGGTTCTACAAAATAGGGTATAGCTCTGATTTGGGGATCTATACTGATATAGACAACTTTAGAAATATAGAATCTGCGAGATTCTTCAGGCACTTGCCATGGGTTCATTTCAAAGAACCCAATATACTGGGTGTCCCTTGACACGTGATATTTTCCTAACAAAAAAAAGTTCAAACCAAAAACGGAGTGGAATTTTTGAAAATACTATAGGGTCTATCATACCATGCTTTCACAAACTTATTCACTTATTTTGTTGTTAAAATCTTGTAGTACCTTTGATTTTATACACAAACCTATATTTTTCGTGGAGTCATAAGTATAAGATAAATAAAATCAGGATTTGTTTCAGGGTTAATATTTTTGTAAGAAAAACAGATAAAAAATAAAACTAATCGGGTCTTTTAAGGGTATAGTAAATAACCTATCAGACCATGTTTTCTAAATATTTTTGTGTACATCAACCCCTAAAACTAACCCCAACATTTTTTTCAAATAGCTTTTTCTACATTAATGAGGTCATTGCTTTATCTAAAATCTTGTAGTGCCTTTTATTTCATACACAGATAAATTTTTTTTGTAAGCATAAAATAAATAACTTAGTTTTATTTTTTATCTGTTTTTCTTATCATTTAACGAAAAAAATAGGTTTGCATTTAACATCAAAGGAACCACAACATTTTAAATAAAATAGGGATATTATTTATGTAGGAAAACCTATGAAAACAAAAAGTTGGTTGTGAGTTTTCGAAGATGACGTAAAAAAATTGTTTTGAATCCATGGTGTGATAGATCCTATGGTACCTTCAGAATTACAATTCAGTTCCTGCTTGAAACGTTTTTCGTTACGAAATAATCAGCCTGTATGTGGTTATACAGGGTGACCCAGGATAAAGTGCACAAACTAAACTGGGCGAAACTAGATCACAATTTATCAACAAAAAACGAAATTTTTAAAAAATCCCAAAAATGGGTTTGCCTTATATTGACAGTTTAATCTTTTTGGTCCTTTTTATTTGAAATCATCAACAACTTTTGCGTGCATTTCGTTATATAATTATATCGTATTATATTTATATAATTTTATATAATTTTAAGAATTTATACAATTTTTCTGTATAGCGAATAATAAAATCTGGCAAAAATGTAACTAAGCTTAAAAAATTGTTCTTTTTTTAAATGTGAGACCATTAACTTTTGCTTGAATTAAATTTCGATTTTTTAGAAAGTAAATAAAAATAAAAATGTATTATTGAGTGAGACACAATGAGCCAGTTATGAAGTTTCAAAGATCTGTGTAAACATTCATGATCCAACACCAAAATAGATGCACGTGCTATATAAGCTACCATCCATGTCCAAGCCGGCCCTGAAGGCCGTAGCCTACTATTTGTTTAAGTGATTCATCCTCGTCGAGATTGTTTAAACAAAAGCAAAACGCGGTCTAAACGAACTTGACCCAGATTCACACTTCGTTTTCACTTTCGATTTATTGGCTTTACATAATCCTTTTCTAGGCTTGCATTTTCACTCTTTCATGTGCTACCAGGTAACGGTGTACATTTTCTCTTTTTATACGACATCGCGCTTCTTGGAAATGGTGGCAGACTATCATTTCCTTTGTTTGGACAATTTACTTTTTACGATTCCAGGTTTTAAGGCTGTATGCCACGATGCTAAATTCCATCCTAAATATTGGACAAAAAATTTGATAAGAAATAGGATGCCTGCGCATTCCCTAATGCGAACTTTTACATCAAATTTGTTCGAATATTTAGGACGAGCTCTAGATATTTGGCAAATTGGATGTAAATTGAGTTTATGAAAATAATTGAATATTTTTAGTTTGCATATGGTTTGCATGTTTTTGTTATTTGGTGAAAACAACATTCTTCGCAAAAAAAAACAACCAGAACAAAGCACAAATCCTCAAATAAAAAAAGCCTCTATAAATATTAGAATAAGATCCCAGACTTGACAGTTTAGATATTATGTACACATTAAAATGAGAACTTGTGATGAGAACCATGCGTTTGAGTGGCTTATTGACAGCACGACATATGACTTTGACAGAAACGTTGTCTTTCAACCGACAAATGACATGACTGAGCTACCAATGCGCATGCCCTTGTCCTATATTTGTAAAAAAATATTTGATCGTTGCATATAAGGGTTATTACCCTTAAGTTATAAGTTATATATATATATATAAGTTATATATTATAAGTTATTACTTATCATCCCCATTTTCACGATAAATTTTTTTGTCAAATTTTTTGTCCTATATTTCTGATGGAACTACAAGCCATAAGAAGGTGACCCTGCTGTGGGTCCCCGGACACATTGGTATACCGGGTAACGAGAGAGCGGACCGATTAGCTAGGATAGGGGCCAGCAGTCCCTGCATCGGCCCAGAACCTATGCTGGGAATTAGCAGACGCCAGGTCAATGTGGCCCTGGACAACTGGGCCTACAAGGAACTGGCGAAAGCCTGGTTAGAGAGAGACGACTGCAGGCAAGCCAAAAGATTCATAGCAGGCCCTGATAAGGGCCGAACGCTATGGCTTTTGAATAAAGGCAGAAAGACGCTCAACCTTCTGGTGGGGGTTCTTACTGGCCATTGCCTGCTGAATAGACATTTGTCACTTATGAGAGTGGTAGGGGACCCCATTTGCTCCAGATGCTGGGAGGAGGACGAAACAGCGTTCCACTTCCTGGGCAGATGTGCAGTTTATCGCAACCTTAGGGTTGAGATATTCGGCACGACGGAGTTTGGGGAGGAGCCACTATATTCAGCGAAATGGTCGGACATACTGACTTTCGTCAGGAGATCTGGTAGGTTCGACAAGGAGCTTTCTAGGGTGTAGAATTTTAGTGTTTTCAGTGATTGGTTCAGTGGGGTTGGCAAAAAGGGCCAAAGGTGGCCTACTTGCCTGGCTTCGCCTCCCCATCACTACGACTACTACTACTACTACTATGATGGAACTCAAAATGCGTATATTTCTGCTTGGAATGTCTTGGTGGTAAATAATGAAGCAAAAAATTATTTTAAAAAACATGGGACTAATATTCTGCTTGAAGCCTCTAAGTTTTATAAATTTTTAATTCAAGGTGAATAGTGGTCTGACTGACAACAGCCTTCCGATTAGCAATTCAATTATTTTACGTGATACTGATGTAATACCTGACTGATTTATTATAATTTCATAATTAGAAGACTTATAGAATTACCATTTCTATTTGATCATAATTGGCAAGTGTGCACTAATAAATAATATACTTGAGTGATCTGCAAGGGTAGGGTGTTAAAAGAGTAACAATGAAATTATTATTTTCATCACCTGACTGCCGTTTGATTTAATAAGCTCATTAAAGGTAATTTCTTAAAAATGCAGGAAAATCCTTCAGAGAAAAGTCCTTGCGGAATTAATAACAGTAATAAATGCCGATGAAAAAACACTAGATAATCGAATTCAATTTAAAGTTTAATAAAGGAAATTTTATATCGGAACGCTTCTTTTCAGTTCAGGAAGTGTGATAAAAAGCGATGAGTCATACAATATTACAAGTAATGAGAAACTTGCTGACGTTTGAGATATTACTGATTGTTGATATTTTTTTTTTGATAGATTATTTATAGCTGTATTGTCTTTGATTGAATCTCATTTGTAATCGTTTATGAAAAGTAACAATGTATGGAAAAGAGATAACAATTGATTTTTCAGAACGCCATTAAATTAAATTTACAAGTCGTGAAATGTCATGTAGATTCTAGATATAAACTTGATAAATAAAATAAATATAGTTTAAATAAAACTAAGAAACACGCTTTTAAAGAACATGGGACTTTAAACTGTATTTACTCATTTTCTGTGTAAAAACAATTGGTTTTTGATCAATATTCATAGCATAGCCGATAATTAAAACTGTCGACTTTCCTGAATAAATTTCACAAAAATACCAATTCTCAAACACTTGGATGTCACGCCTTTTAAGCTCTCGTCGCTACGCCTCTGTGTAATATTAACAAACTTTAGTATGTGCCATCTCGAAATCAGCAAATGAGGAGCTGACTTTCAAATTGGATTTTGTCCATTATTACAAATTTTCAGTAGAAGCAAAAAACCAGTACAGAGAAACCCAATCATAGAGAAAAAAAGGTCTGGGATAATTCAATGGTATGGAACTCACACAAGTGAGTTGAAAAACAACTCGGAAAAATAATTGAAAACTGTTGGACATAATGCAGTTTGTTTGTCTCTAGTGGATATATTGCAGTAAGCTTATCACTACTTATCCTCTCGCAGCGCTTCTACAGCGCTATAGGCTTTCAGCCTTTGCGGGAGGCTGATCATAAAAAAAAACTACTGGACAAGACGTGATTTGAGTTCCATTATTGAGTAGTACCAAAAACAAAAATTTGGAAAATATTTGGAAAAAAGTTTACCGTAAAGCATATTAGAATGAAACAACAAAATATAGTAAATATTAGTATAATTTTAATTGTAGACGATTATTTTTTTCAAATGAAATTATTGTCATCACTCTCAGCGTATTCAAAAATTTCTACGCCGTTTTTTGCTCGTCGTCTCCAACACTCGTTTGGCACAGTTTTTTCACGTCTTGCAGCCATCCATGTTAGCTGCCGGTCTGTGTCGTACAATATATGAAAATAAATTCCCAGTCCAAATCCATTTTGTCTACGTTAATAGGACAAAATGCACTTTTCAAAGTTAAATCAGTTTGTTTAGGTAAGATTTCCTACCTAATAGCATTGATTAACGTATTTATACGTTATTACGTATTTATACGTTAATCATTGCTAATAGCAATACTTGAGGGTTGCTTAAGTAAGGTTTTGGGTTTCGACAGCTACTTAAAGGTCCCTTACGTAAGGCTCCTTTTAGTAATGCACAAATAAAAAAATGTCAACATGACACGTCAACATGGCATTTCGTTGCAGTCAAGGCAATTTTGTTAGTTAATTTTGGAGTACGGTGTTGTCAGTTTCTGTCACATCTGGAAAAATGTCCGGTACAAAGCACAAAATACTGGCATGAAACAAAAAGAGATAACGGAAAACATCAACGTGCGTAGGCATAGGTATAACAAATTGACTACTTATATTTGAAATATGCCAACGTCGCCAAATGGATCCAGCTATCTCGTAGATATTGTCTAGGAAACAGATACACAACGAAAACCATACTTGAGGGACCCTTAAGTATCCCTTGAGTATTACTAAGGGTCGTATTCATAGTCGTCTCTTGAGTAATACTTAAGGTTCCTTAAGTAACACTCAAGGGATACTTAAGGGGCCCTGAAGTGTGACTTTCTTTGTGTATCTGTTTCCTAGACAAAAGATCTACGAGACGGTGGAATTCATTTGGCAACGGTGTCATATCTCAAATATAAGTCAATTTGTTATGCCTATACCTACGCATTTTGATATTTTCTGTTACCTCTTTTTGTTTTGTGCAGGAATTTTTTCCGGGCACGACAGAAACTGACAACACCTTAACATACAAAATCGCCTGGACTGCCACGAAATGTCACATGTTGACATTTCGTTACTTGACTATTACCACAGTATTACTAAAGTGAGCCTTACGTAAGAGACCCTCAATATTAAGGGACTCTTAGGTATCGACTATGAATACGACCTTCAGAGTATTACCTAAGAGACGGCTATGAATACGGCTCTAAATGAATCGCTTATTTAGAACACAAATCACATTTCCGCATTTTGAGATTATTGTACTTTCTTGTACGTTTAGGGATAACATATGTATTATTCAATTGTTGATTTTATTACGATTTAGAGTGCCCATTTATTTCAGAAACAACCGTAGTCACGACTAAGTTTATTTCTGCATTTACTTGACAATTATCATTCGAGAGACACAAGACAAACAGCGTATAAGCGATTCAAATGATATTGTTCATAAAGGGTAAGTACCTGATCATAGGAATACTGCGCCACCTTTCTCTCAAATATGGAAAAATATCTATAGGGCATACTTCCAAAATTCATTTTGAACCAAAGTTAGCTCCACAAATACGACCGCTGCGCTGGTCCGACGGATTTGAAGCCGTCAAAATCTTTTTCGCGTTAAAGTTAGAGCGTTCAATGTTCGGTCCGACCTCTTAATCCAAAAGAGAGTTACAAACATACAGGGTGAATCTAATAAAAGCGTATTAAACGACAGCATTCGACGGCGGCACCTCGTATCTATCCAGACTAGACCAGCAGCTAGCAGTATCTAGTATGCGACGTTGCCGCTTGCCTAGCAGCGCCAGCGGTGTCGCGGCGGCCGTTGCGGCTTCGGCGTCGGTCGGTCCATCAAGTGGGCCATGGCCAGTGGGTCAAGACCACGACTGCAACCGACGTCGTCGTCGTTATCGGAGGCGTAACAGTTGCCGGTCGCAGTAGGCCGCGCAGGCGCAGGCCCCACCGGACACCCAGTCCGCTTCTCCATGTTGCGTTCCGTGCCCGGCATGGCGAAAATGGAAAGTGATCCGTACCCATTGATGCCAATTTAGCTATTTTATAGCTAGATCTAGCTATTTCGCAACAAGATTTAGCCAGTAAAATATCGTCTAGCTATTTCCCTTTTCTGCTTTATTTCAATTCTATTATTGCTGCGCGTTTCCTCTATATTATGTATGCTTTGACTGTTCTGCGAAGGTATGAAGGCAATCTTTTCATGCTTGTGCGTCACAGTTGTGCGTGCTCTATGAATCTCGTTTGAGTGTTTTGTGGTACACGTGGTGTCAACTGTCAAGTCGCGTGTTGTCGATTTGTCATTTGTCAGGTTCGTTTCCCGCCTTAACCCTTCAACGGTTGTATCATGGCCGACTCTACACTCGGCCATGGTTGTATGCTTATAGCGTTTTTCACTGGACACATTTTAGTGCACTCCGTGCGAGTGCAGAATACTGAAAAAGTTCACCTAGGGTGACACTTTTGCAGTGTTACCCGGTGTTTCTTCCAGTGGAATACACATCAAGAAACAACTCGTTTTGACAAAAATATCTGCATATTTATACTACCTACTCGTTTGTCTGAAAACTGTTCAATAGTTTCCATGTAATTGCTATTTCTGGGAATTTTTTCTCCCGAATTCTTCCTAAACACATTATTTGTTCATCGTCAGAAGATGATGAGCTGATTTTGTCAATTTAAACAAGGAAATTAAAATATTGATTTTTTCGTTCACTCTACTCATTCTGACGAAAAATAGTAAAAATCAACTAGGTGTTACCGTATTCAAAGATTGAAAGTTTAAACAGGCGTAACACCATTCTATAATTTGAAGTTTCCCGCTCAAACCTACTGTCATTCCCTTGGTTCACTTCCACAACACTTGCTTTGAAATCGGCGCGAAATTTTTGCACTCAGTTCGACCCATAGAGAAAACAAAACACAGCGACCGCTCCGAATGCAGAAATGCCAGTGAAATGAGTGCACTCAAAAAATTTTGCACTGGAACTGCCAGTGAAATGCAAAACAGAAATCTAGTGCAGCCCGAGTGCAACCAGTGAAACACGCTATTAGATTTAAAAACATTTTCGATATTTCGATTTTGAAAAATATAGTATTCCAAGGTGGAAAAGGTATATAACAGGAATAAATATGATATTAAAAAAAATCCAGCTATTTTCTAGCTATTTTTCTACAGTGCTTCAGCTATTTTTAAAGTCCAATGAGTTGGCATCACTGTCCGTACCTGCGTCGACGCCAACATGGCCGCCAACGCGACGGCAACAGCGAAAGTTTCGATCGCATCGCCAACACACTTTTAATCGTAATAACGGTTTCGCTTTCAACAGCCGGTTAAGGATTCTGTCACTGATTCAAGACAGACATATTACGATAAAAAATGCTTGTTTACGAAGCCAGGCTCGACATGAGATTATAGCTGGCTAGCTAACAGAACTAGGCAACCTCTTCCTCCTGCCTCTTTGGCTAAAATAATAAGTGGGTACTAAATAGAGAGCGTGGGGACGGTTCCAGGTCAGAATTGGTGACAGGAGTGGGAGTGGCTGGTACTAATCCAAGAGTTGAAATTTCAGTAAACTTGGGAGGTATACCACAATCTTCCAAGTAGAAATGATAGTCATAGAGTTGAGGGTGAGGAAGCTGAACAAAAGAACCCCGAAAAAAAATCTATAAAAATCTTTTCAGATATCCAGGCTGCCCTGAAAGCACTGATCTCCAAACGGGTTACCACAAGGATCGTATGGAATTGCATACATCTCCTCATTGAACTTGGGACAAGGAACAAAGTAACTTTGGTTTGGGTTCCAGGTCATAGCGGAGTGGAAGGCCATTGCCTTCCAATACATTTATTGGCCGACACACTCGCAAGAGGAGGAACCGAATTTGTGTCCATAGGACCAGAACCATTTGCGGGCATTGCGGAAATCACTGCCTTAGATTTGGCAAAGAAGTGAGCGCTCCTGCGAGATACACCAACGCTATTACACTCGAAGGCGTTCATGCGATACCCCTCTATTAGTTAGGCCCCGCCAAGGGTCCTAGAATGGATCAGATCAGGAATGATCTGCGCATTCTGGTTGGTCTGTAGACAGGACATCGTCGTCTGAGAAACGGCTTGCGGAAGATAGGTCTGAAACAAAAAACGGACTGTCGTTTCTGCAGAACACATATTGTGCTCCTGTCCAGTACTGGAAAAAACTAGGTTTCAGACTTTTGGTATTCACCCATCTGAAACTGAAACCTACTGACTTTAAGGAATTTTCACCCAACCCGACACTTGTCTTCGTTAAGAGGTGTATATTGTACGGTAAATTATAAATAGGTGTGAGCCACAATAGACGCAATAGGGTCGCAGTCGAAGGAGGTATAATCGCCCCACTCAATTTCAACCTAACCTAACTAGAGAGCGTAAAATGTACTAGATTTTTACAGAAAGTACTAAGGTACTAGATGTCAGTTAGATTTCAAACCGCAACGGTTAGTTCTATGATTATGAACAACAGATGTCACTTCTATGACACCCCACAGACAAATGCTTCCATGTATATACCCTATAGTCAAGCGGTTGGTCTGTGAGGTACTTGGGAGTCTATATAGACGAGAGGTGCTTCTCAGACCACATTAACAAGTCAAACTAAAAGGCAGAAGCTAGAACAGCAATGCTCTCTAGACTGATGGCAAATATTGGGGGACGCAGAAGTTGAAACAGAGTATCCTGAACGGAATCCTCCAGTCGATTGTCCCTTACGGAGTACCAGTTTGGCACATAAAACATATCAGTAGGCACTGGATAGACTTTACAGGAAGTTACAACTGGGGGTAACCAGTATCCAGTAAAGGCCTGCTTATAACTGGTGACATGAATAACACCCTTGCAACTACTGGCTAAAGAGAGAAAGAGCATCTCACAAGGGGACACAGAGACGAGGACGAAAGATTGCAGACAACGGACCATAGTGAAGTGTTAGCAGATATGGTCTCACACGACAGAGGTTGCGCAGTGTCAAAAAGACTGATACCATCAGTGGGAGAATGGATAAACTGCGATCATAAGACTATCTGTTATTTTTTGATGCAGGTTCTAACGGAACATGGCCTGTTCCTCGTCTATCGGAAAAGGGTACGAACAGCTACCGACCAGTGCCGCCATTGCGGACTGCTAGACATGGTGTGAGAGGTGGCCCACATACAGACAAGAAGCCTGTGCAAAGCTACCTGAAGATCTGAAGGCAGATAACATGGTGAGACTGATGCTCTCCAATTATTGGAAGACCATCCACTGCATGGTGTGCCAAATCCTGAACGCCAAACAGAGCGAAGAACGTAGAAGCGATAATTAAATCACAAAATTAACGAGCTCGGACCAGTCCTACACTCATGTTGCTATGTCGTTCCGCGAAACCTCTGTGCGAGGTGAAAATGCTTGGAGGTAAGGAAAGAGGGATCGGGATTTAACCGGTCGGGCCGTGGTGGCATGTCGGGTGGATGCAATCGGGTCCGTTAGACATGACATCACAGATATCAAGCTGGTACAACGTTGGACGGGCAGACTCTCTCTCACACTTCTGGGTGTGCGATTGCGCCTATCCTTGCTGGTTACAATTCGATCAATAAAGTAATTGTAGCCAATTGTGAAGGACCAACTAAATTGGCAAATACCCGCAAATGACTCACGAGAATTGAAGGTTAATCATGCATCGGTTGACTCACCCCTTGTTGGTTGGCGTCGGATGTCTTCCCCAGCTGGGTACTGCGTTGCTCTATCCAGATTCCTAGTTAGCTGAGCGATGTAAGGCTGTGGTCGCCCTTCTTGGAGGTACCCACTACACACGGGGTGACGGATATCACGCACACGTCCGTTTACCTCGGTAGCTGAAGTACGACTCGACTATTTCTTCCGCGTCAACCGTCAGACTTCAAACTCGCAAGTCAAAACGCGGGAGATTCGAATATACAAAATTATTTAAATGGTAAATACCAATCGTAACCATTTTCCGCCCACCAAAAAATATAAAAAAAAAAAAATATTTTTTCCAATCATAGTAATTCCTATATTACCCACAAAAGAAAATTAGTGGAATTATCCCACCCATAACACAACACGAAAAGAAAAAAAAAAAATTATCATATACAAGCAAATCATGGCCTATTGTGCCGGCAAGGGGCACAGTTTCAATAAAGGACGGTCTAACAGCCCTTTACTCGTCTTAACTTGGGCGACTCTCGAAATGTTTCCCGTACCGGGATATAACTTAATAATCCTGCCTAATGGCCACTGTAAAGGACGGGTATTTTCATCCTTGAGAAGAACCAACTGGCCGACCGAGGGAGGATTATGTGGTGTATTCCACTTATGTCGTTGCTGAAGGGTGTGGAGGTACTCCATATGCCAGCGCCGCCAAAAATGTTGCTGCATCTGTTGCACTAACTGCCACCTGTTCAACCGACTATGTTTCACACACAACAAATCTTCGTCAGGCGGAGCATTCAGGGGCTCTAATGTCAAGAAATGACCCGGAGTCAAGCTGCCTACATCGTTAGGATCATAACTCAAACTACACAAGGGTCTCGAATTTAACATTGCCTCAATTTGGATTAAAGTGGTGCTCAATTCCTCATAAGTCAACACTTGCGCACCTATCACCCGCCGCAAGTGAGTTTTCACAGATTTCACTCCGGACTCCCATATACCTCCAAAGGAAGGACTAGCTGGAGGATTAAAATGCCACTTAATTTGCAAAGCTTCAGAAGCTTTAGCACCCAACAACTGTAAAGTTTTATAAGCACCAACAAAATTCGTACCTTGATCACTATAAATATCACTGCAACGTCCTCGCCGCCCTATAAAACGCCTAAGTGCTGCAAGAACAGCTTCACTAGTTAGATCTGACACAACTTCTAAATGTATTGCTTTAGTAGCCATACACACGAAAAGACACACATACACCTTTTGAGAACTAATGCCTCGTCTTTTACCTAAAGACATCCTCAAAGGACCAAAAAGGTCTACGCCACTATGGGAAAAAGGTTTGACTTCCGAAATTCTAACGGAAGGTAAATCACTCATTATGGGGACCACTGGAGGAGGCTTAACTCTAAAGCATTTTATGCAACGAGATAACACTGAAGCTATAGCCCGTTTGGCAGATAGTATCCAATATCTCTGCCTTAACAGATAATGCAAAGTTTGTGGTCCAGGATGACAACTCCTATTGTGCACACTTTGGATAATGAGATAAGTCAATCTATGCTTCCTAGGGAGCAGAATTGGATGCTTCCGATCATAGCTTAGACTAGACTGTCTCAAGCGACCGCCCACCCTCAGGACACCCTGGGAATCAATGAAAGGAGCTAACTTCTGTATAGCTTTGGGACAGACCTCCGCTCGACGAACTTTCCGCAGTTCATTATCCAATTCAACTCTTTGCACGTCTTTGACCAGAACCACCATAGCCTCATACAATTCAGCCTCGGATAAATTACCTATCTCACGCGGGTAACCCCTTTTTCGACACAAACAATTTTTACGAAATCTCAAACAATAAGCAACAACACGCTCAATTTTGCGTAAGGAAGAATATCTATTCAACAATTCTGAAACAATACTAGAGCTGTGAATAGTAATACAAACAACCTTTGCTTCTTCTTGTACATCTGTACAGGAAGGCTCACCTACACAAGTTACAGGCCAATCATCCCGAGGAAGCTTAAGCCAAGTTGGCCCCTCCCACCACAAGGGTTGTTCTAGAAATTGCCGAGGAAAAGTCCCCCTAGAAGCACAGTCACTAGGATTCTCTTTCCCAACCACATGATACCATGAATCAGGAGCTACCTTCTCCTGGATTATAGCTACACGATTGGCTACAAAGCTCCGCCACCTATGCGGAGAAGATTTGACCCACGTCACAACTACCTTCGAATCCGTCCAAGCACAAACATTATCTATTTTCTGTGTTACCATTATATGGGATACACAATCAATCAGCTCTGCGGCTAATAAGGCTGCACACAATTCCAGTCGTGGAATCGACAGTCTTTTCAAAGGCGCCACTCGAGTTTTGGCACACACCAAATGTACAGAAATACTGTTCTCCGTGGAAACCTGTCTCAGATAAACTACAGCTGCATACGACTTCTCCGAAGCATCGCAAAAAGCATGAATTTCTGTAAACTTTGCCTCTATATGTCTAGGAATTTTCAACGAAGATAGCTCAGGTAACTCAGCCACAAAAGTTTTCCACTGGTTTGCAACTTCCAGCGGTGGCTCATCATCCCAACCTATCCCTAAAGCCCACAATTGCTGAAGTATTTGCTTGGGAACAATGATTACTGGAGCTAAGAATCCTAGAGGATCATACAGTCTTGCTATTTCTGACAAAATATTCCTCTTTGTACAGGACCGTATCTGAGGATGTACAGAATAAGAAAAACAATCCGTAGTGGGACACCACTGCAAACCCAACACTTTTATTCCAAGAGAATCCTTATCAAATACAAGTGGCTGCTGATGAACCTCAGGTACCTGAGCAAGTACTTCAGAACAATTACTTGCCCATTTCCTCAGTTCAAACTTTCCCAACGCCAATAATTCAATCAACTGGTTTTGAGTATCCAAGGCAATTTCCTTGGAGTTTGCTACTCCAATGGCGTCATCAACATAACAGAAATTCTCCAAAATATTTACAGCTAACGGAAACCTTTCACCCTCATCCCTACACAGTTGCAGCAACGTCCTAATCGCTAGAAAAGGACTAGACGTTACTCCATAGGTAACGGTCTTCAACTGATATTTCCTTATAGGCTCGTCACCGTTAGGTCTCCACAAAATAGTTTGATAACTAGTGTGAGACTCCTCAACTAAAATCTGTCGATACATTTGCCGTATATCCGCGGTAAACACATACAAATACAACCTGAAAGATAACAATATTGAGACGATATCATTTTGTAACTTGGGACCTGCTAGAAGAACATCATTCAAGGACTTTCCATTGGTAGTTTTAGCTGAAGCATCAAAGACAGTCCGAAGCTTTATTTCACCATTCGCATTCCTTTTCACCACCGCATGATGAGGAATGTAATACTCACTATTAGACCCCACTTGGTTCCCAACTTCAGACATGTGGCCTTGCTCCAAATAGTCAGCCATAAAATCACAATATGCTTCATGTAAGACGGAATCACGACGAAAACGTCCTTCCAACAGCTTAAATCTATGTAAAGCCTGTGAATAGGAATCACCCAGAACTGGGGGGAATTCAGAAAAGGGAAGCTTCACCACATATCTTCCTGAGTCCATACGCCCACAAGATGACGTAAAGAATTCCTCAGCCTGCTGTTCCTCTTCAGACAATGCGACACACTTAGGGATACTTTCAATTTCCCAAAACTTTTTCAATGTACAATCCAATTCCCCCACAGAAGTTAGAAAATTCAGCACACTATTAGTGGAAACACCACCCAACTTGCCCATTAACACCCACCCAAATACGGTGTTAATAGCATGTGGCCCACCATTCTGTCCTCTCACATAACCGGAACGTAAGATCTCACCAAATACTTCTACCCCTAGAAGCAGATCAATTTCCATTTCATCATGTGCAGCCAAAGGCTCTGCGAGGCAAAGATTTTCTAAATACTTCCACTTCTGAACAACAGCAGGAATTTGAGGTACCTTCTCACAAATCTGAGGTATCACAATAGCTTCCAAATTGAAGCTAGGATACGGTTTGCTGTAGGGAAAGATAACACAAGAGACTTTTCCCGAACTCACATTCGATGACATTCCATTAATGCCAACAACAGGGGTTGAATACTCCTTACGAGTAAGATTCAACCTTCTCACACAAGATTCACTAATAAAATTGGCTTGACTAGCAGAATCTAACAAAACACGACATTTGGTGGATCTACCCTCAGAATCCAATATTGAGACTAGTGCAGTAGCAAGCAACATTCTAGGCTGCACAGACAACTTACTTGCCATGACTTGAACATGACTCTCAGATTCATTAGAGGTACTACCACTGACATCACAATCTGTCACTTTAGTGTCCGGAAAATGCAATAGTACATGGTGTTTTCCACCACAAACCCCACAAAGTTCTTTTGATTTACATTTATTTACTAGATGAGTAGCTCCCAAACAATTAAAACACATTCTAGTCCGCTTGACAAAGGCATGCCTCTTACGACATTCTGCCTGCAAGAATCTATCACATTTGATCAACGAATGTGGTGAACCCTTGCAAAAATTACACTTTTCCTGTGTTAATGTGCCAGTCGAAAAACTAAGTGTCTGCCTTCCCTTGGGATTAGCAGGACTATTATTCTTTCTAAACCCACCACTAGCATTAGACACATTACTCCCTTGATATGCGGAAGTAAGGGATGTATTTTCCAGAGCTCGACAGGTTTTCTCAACAAATCCAAAAAGCATGTCAAACCCCGGAACATTATTCCCATTATGTTCTAGTTCAAATCGCGTTTTAAGGGAAGAAGGTAATTTCTGCAACAATAAATTGAATTTGGTAAAATCCCATAGGTTCAAGTTACTCATCTCTAAAGCCACCAAATTTTCAGAAAATATTGACAACAATTTTCGAAGTTCAACTGCAGAATCATGCCTAGAGGGAGAAGCATTATAAATTGAAAACCAATAATTGCTCAATAAAACACGTTCATTCTGATATCGACTCATTAATGCATTATAGGCTATTTCATAATTATCCTCAGTAATGGGCACATTCCTTACTATTAGACCTGCCTCTTTTTCTAAATAAGAAATCAAGAACTGAAACTTTTCTATTTCTGACAGCGAATTATTTCTATGAATAAGAGTATTGAATAAGTCGATGAACGTAGGCCACCTTGTAAGGTCGCCATCAAACTTCGGTATTTCAATTTTGGGAAGCCTCAAACAATTTTCTCTTACGACCACTGCAGATGTTTCATGCTCACTACGAGCCATCATCTCATCAGAAAGATCTTTATGAATGCCCTTTATTGAATATCTCATATCATCAAACATTGTATGAACTGCTTCCTCCTCCTCTAAGGCAGACTCATCTACCAAGGCTATTATTTCATATTGCAAATTCTCAAACCTCGTTACATACCCATCCAGCTCTCCATACCTGAGAAAAAACTCCGTCCGATACTCGCCATTATCACGAGCCTTCTTGGCCGCCTCAAGAACATTTTTAATAGATTTTAAAACTAGCGCGCGTTGCCGTTGCAACTTCACAACATTTGCATTAGGCATGTTCAGGTATCAGGTAACGATTCAATGTAAACACAAGACCAAAATAATCAAATTTAGAATCAATCTGCTAGTAAACACAACTTCTTTACACAAACAATACGGCAACCACACACAAATCACAAAATTTTCAGTTGTTATTCTTTTTCGAAATCTCCGTCGACTACACAAATTGTCGAAACGCCGGTTTTCGAACCCCCAACCGAATGTAACCAACTGAATCAAAACAACTTTGCGCTCACGCAATTCGCAAAATGTCAATTTCAAATGCCCAGAAAACTCCCCAGATATGTATTACCAACACAATACACCAAAAGTTGCTTGTTTTCGAATATAACCAATTTTTACAAACAGCGCGCAACACTAACAAATTCCGATGTCACAAAAAAACTCCGTTTTTTGTCAAGGATACGTACCAATTTAGATTTTACGTAGACTATTTTACTATAGCGCGATTTATTTATCCGTGCTCGGAGGGCCAAAAAATGGTTACAATTCGATCAATAAAGTAATTGTAGCCAATTGTGAAGGACCAACTAAATTGGCAAATACCCGCAAATGACTCACGAGAATTGAAGGTTAATCATGCATCGGTTGACTCACCCCTTGTTGGTTGGCGTCGGATGTCTTCCCCAGCTGGGTACTGCGTTGCTCTATCCAGATTCCTAGTTAGCTGAGCGATGTAAGGCTGTGGTCGCCCTTCTTGGAGGTACCCACTACACACGGGGTGACGGATATCACGCACACGTCCGTTTACCTCGGTAGCTGAAGTACGACTCGACTCTTTCTTCCGCGTCAACCGTCAGACTTCAAACTCGCAAGTCAAAACGCGGGAGATTCGAATATACAAAATTATTTAAATGGTAAATACCAATCGTAACCACTTGCGATCAAGCTGATTTTCTTGAACCCTTTATAATATTGAAAAAAACTACTCTTCCTACTATAGTTAAAGCAAAAAAATGTCAGTCTTCCACTTTCTTAAAAATGCTATTTGATATTGCTTTTTACTTCCCACACCGATAGATGCGAAAATTATCGATTGAGATAATATACTTTTGGGGCGTTTTATGATGTCTACATAACGAAAATCCACGTCACTCATTTCCGTCGGTCTGTCTGTCTGTCTGTCGGTTAGGCGTTTTAGGGGTTCCTGATCATTTTCTACTTTTTTTGGGTCGGGGCGAAATTGGGGTGGTTGGGGGGTGGGGGGTTGTAAAGCTGAAAAATTTGTTGTACTCATAATAGGCTGTCTACTGACCTGAGAGAGAAAGACCTAGCGGCATAATACACTTTTCTAGGTCCAACCGAACATTGCCTTGCCGATTACAGAAACCAAGGTACTTGAACTTTCTGATGCATACAAAATACATACGAGTGTCACTTTGGAACGTTCTGTATTGTGTACGTGGAAACTTCTGAACTGACTTTAATTACACTTTGACACAGATTTATTACCGCGACGAGTATGGAAAGCGCGTATGGTTTTTAGAAATCATTTCAGTGTCAGCGCGGCAATAATAAAAGAACTAAAAATATAAAAAACCCCTCAAACTTCGTTTTGGACGTTTTAGGGGTTCCTGATGATTTAAAAAAGTTTTTTTTTGGTTGGGGGTGAAATTGGGGTGATTCGGGGGTGGGGGTTTGTAAAACTCAAAAATTTGTTGTATTCATGATAGATTGTCCATTGACCGGTGAAGGAAGCACTCTAGTAGAATAAAACACTTTTTTGAGGTCGGGCGAGCAACGATTTGGTTGCAGGGCATCTAGACTATAGTTTCATGCTGTGGGAAAATAATACAACTGGTATCATCGGAATGTGTGGGAAGTACTGAGTCAATCAACTTGACTACATTTTTTCATTAATTATTACCCTGCTGCCACTGTACCGGTAGGATTCGATAGTTTTCAAAAACCGGAAGAGTGGGTTTGAAAAACATATGGATTGCAACACTGCAAAAAAATAAGCCGCAATCCATACACTTTGAATGTAGCAAACCTTCGAAGAATGAATTATTACCAAACAACATCCTGATGATTCAGTGTTCAGCGATAAGCGATGAGGAAGTCAAGTCATGCCAGAAAAGAACAATTTTTCAGTAACAACTCAGCGATTATTCAGACCAAAACAAAATTATCGCCCACATAGTTTTGCTGCTGCTGCAGACGAGACATGTTATCACATTACTTAATTCATCGAATTAGCGCTAGCAATTGATGAAAATTTTTTGCACGTTTCAGCCATATACATTGAAAATGTGTTGCCCCACTTTTTTTAATGGTTTTCATGTGTGGAGTATAGCTCCGCAGCGTTTTAATGATCCGTAATTTTAATGATACACATGCAGCAGTATATCGTTTCTCAAAACCATATTGCTGTGTGCCAGACATAACAGTTGACCGAAGTCCTCCATTGAAATGGGATAACCATGACATGAGTAAGGGCGTTTCTAAGGTGCTTTTCAGTTTTATAACAAAAACTTAATTTTTTAAGCATAATCTGTTTGTAGTGAATGAATGAATGAATGAAAGAGGGAGAAAGGCTTTCTGGTGGCCAGAACCACCAGTGCATAGGCCTACAAACGGGCCCTTTTGCACCTCTCCTTATCCTAGTTCCCAAGTCCAGCACTCATCGTAAAGGTAAGAATGGCCTTGGGTCCTGTCCATCTTATATTCTCAGGTTCCAGAACCCTTGAACCGAGTTGATTCTGCCTGTGATACCCAAGGGCTTCATAGCGACATAGAATGTGTGTCGAGGATTGTTCCTCCTCGCCACAGCGTAAATACGTCGGATCACTTGCAACCCCCATCACATACAAATGACGTTTGAACCTTAGTCGGCTTCTTCCAGTGAGAGACAGAACTGCCCCACCTTGGCCAGGTGTCCTAAAATAAATTCTCTAGCTTGACGGAGATGTCCAGAGATTCCTCTCCATCTGATAAGATGCTGATTTTGCAACCACATTCTATTTTCCTACTAATGGTACCTGCTGCCAGCCCCAAAGCCGGCTCGACCCTCGCCTTGCGAGCGCGTCCACCATTTCATTGCCACGAACTCCAGCATGACTCGGCACCCATATAAGTGACACCTGATATCTTGCCGAAATCACAATCACTTAATGCTTTTGTTTGTAGTAGTAAAATATATAATAAATAACTCCAAGTATGTTAGATAATGTAATGGACGAAACTGTTTACTGTTGCTATGTTTGCCTAGACAATGAAGGAGGACTTTTTGACCATAAGATTAAACAATATGTATAGTTATAATGCTTTTTTTGTTAGCGTATAAAATAAATAATTTGAAATATGATGATAACATATTGCTTATTATACTATTTTGTTTTCGTATTTTAATAAAAAAAGATAAATCAAAATAAAATTCAAAATCCTATGGCATTTTTTCTCCTCTACATGATGATGTAATTCGATTTTTGATCCGTACATTTTGTTTCTTCGTAATCCTCAACAAATACCATTGAAGATGTCTGTTTGAATCCGAAACGTCGGGTAAATGAAAAGAGCAATATATCGTTGTATTTAAAATTAAAATTGGTTTTTTTGGGATCGAAAATTAGTTTTTTAGGGCTATAAAAAAGTTGTCGGGTAAAAAACCAAAGTTGATGATGGTTGCTAAGAAACGAAACGTCAGATTGGAAATCTAATAACATCAGTTTGTAGAGCAGGAAAAGTTGCAATGGGAATGTGAAATTTGCATTGTCAAATCAAATAAAGTGATAAAAAACTAACGAAATCGGGAAAATTTGATTTTTCCCAAATATCTTCGGAAGTACTAGGACTTTTAAAAATTTTAAAACCCAATATTGCAGGGTCCAGAAAGGCGCAACTTTTCTCTACTTTAATCACCTTAGTAAATCTTCTGGTTTACGAGATTCCTGTAGTGTAATTTCTTATGTGGAACACCGTGTACATGTACATATTAAATTCAGTAATTCAGTGAAATACAGCTTTGTCTAACGCCTTTATTCACTGATATTTCTCTAGTGAATTTCCCCCCATATCTAAAGCAGTTTTGTTTTAGAATTCTTTTCTCTAAATAAATTGTTTCTAAAAGCACCAATTGGTGGGACAAGAAGTGTTTTTACGCGACTTGGATTTAAAGATGGAGGACGCATATAACGTATGTTGCAAAAGTTTTGAGAAGTTTTTCAAAAAATTTAAAAAAATATTTCACAATAATATATTTGAACTGTAACAAGAACTACAAAGAACAATATTTCTTAATATAAAAATGATATTAAAGTACTGCTAATGGGCCATGATGTTCCACGATTCGCAATTTCCGCCTAATGTTCCTCATTAGGTTTTGGACAGATTCTAAATCAATTTCTCTGATCTTTAGCATTATTCTTATTCTTAACTGCTGTTCGTTTTGAGCTTCCCAGCCATTGTTATAAACTTCGGCACTCAGTTGAGCCCAAACAGTTTCGATAGGTCTTGCTTGAGGAAGATTGGGAGGGTTGTCGTTTCGTGGTACAAAAAGTATTCCGTGTTGTTCTAGCCAGTTTCTTGTACGCAAAACAGCCAGATCTGGCCAAAACATTATACTGTCATTAGCATGGTGGGTATTAATAAAATTGAGTAGTTTAGGCAAACATCTTTGAGTATAGACTTCTGCGGTAACCGCTTCGGTCCTAACTCATCCAACGTACAGCTGCGAAATACCGTTGTCTGATCTAGCGCACCACACTAAAGCTTCGTTTTATTTTCGTTTAAATTTCATACTATCTGGACAGGCTTCAAAGTCTCTTGTATAAAAACCATCATTATAGTCCGGGATCCCAGGCCCATTTTCACTACTTACTACTAACAAGCTAATTTTGCGTGAGTAGCTTCATTTTGATGAGACGCCCAACTTTTTTCTCTACAAAAATTCTCGATTGTGGTAGCTAACAGAGGCAGCAGGGATAAAATATGTCAATCTGACGAGTGTCAAAAATTAATTACTAACAGTTAGCTTTCCAACTAAATCTTAAGAATGTGATCAACCTTATTAGAAAAAATGTTTGTCCTACAAAATCTATGGTTTGGTCACATTGTCCCCCTCCATCCAACATGTACCAATAACAAGGTCATACAAATTTATTACTAACAGCCTGATTTTTTCACTATTGCTTCTTTACCATTTATACAATTTGACAGCAACATTGTCCTACAAATCACGCGGTATGTTATACCGGTCCTACGACGAGAAGTTGTTAATACCACAAGACCATTTTTTTCATTACTAACTGTAGGACAAAATATCAAATAATAGGTTACTGTGTTCTCTGACCAAACGAAATAATGTCCTACAAGAAAACAGGTATGTATCATTAGTCCGACAAGAATTGTCATTTTTCTACTTGTATTATAAAATGTAATCCTTGCCGAAATCTATAATAAATAACTACTACTACTAAGCTAATTTTGCGTGAATAGCTTCCTTTCGATGAGACGCTCAACTTTTTCTTTATCAAAATTCTAGATTGTGATAGCTAACAGGGGTAGCAGGGATAAAATATGTCCATTTGACGAGCTTCAAAAATTAATTACTAACTGTTAGTTTTTTAATTGAATTTTAAGAATGTAATCAACATTATTATAAAAAATATTTGTCCTACAAAATCTATGGTTTGATCACATTGTCCCCCTCCATCCAACATGTATCAATAACAAGGTCATACAAATTTATTACTAACAGCCTGATTTGTTCACTATTGCCTCGTTGATAGTTATAAGATTTGACAGCGACACTGTCCTATAAATCACGTGGTATGTTATCCTGGTCCTACGCTCAGAAGTTGTCAATACCACATTTTTTCATTACTAACTGTAAGACAAAATATGACATAATAGGCTAACTGTGTTCTCTGTCCAAAAGAAATAATGTCCCAGAAGAAAACAGGTATGTACCGTTAGTCCGACAAGAATTGTCATTTTTCTACTTGTATTATAATTATAAAGTGTAATCTTTGCCGAAATCTATAAGAAATAACTTCATTATCTACTGTATTAAGTACAAAATTTTATTTTAATATATGCAAAAATTAATTTATTCAGCATCAGACTCATCTGACAAATCTTCATCTCCGCTACTGAGTTCACTATCGTCTTCATCTGTTTCATCTCCCTCATTTTCATTATTCGTGATATCTGTGTATTATATTTTTGCTTCATGTTTGACCTTTTACACAATGTTCTATACAATCTTCCGGAAATAAACGTATCTATCTATCTAAATAATGCTAACATGTTGGAAAAAAAAACTGCTCAAGCAAATCTTTGCATGGACACCCTTATGGTCCATACCAACTTGGAATACATGATACACAATGCTCTGCAGTTAGTAATAAGGATCATTTCAGAGCGTAGGACCCGGATAACATACCACTCAATTTGTGGGACAATGTGGCTGTTACATTATTTAAGTAGTATCTAAGCTACCGTGAAATATAAGTTAGTAATCATTTTTTATGACCTCCTGTTTGCTGTGTGTTGAATTTTGCTACGACAAATATTTGTTGTATAATGTTGATTACTTCCTTAAGATTTGATTAAAAGGACCCACCGTTAATAATGTATTTTTGAGACTCGTTAAATTGACATACTTTATCCCTGCTTCCCCTGTCAGCTACCACAATCGAGAATTTTCGTATAGAAAATTGTTGGACGTCTCATCGCAACGAAGCTATCCATGAACATTAGACTTCATAGTCATTATTTTTACACCTGGGATTTGTACTACAACTTCTGAGCGTAGGACCAGGATAACATACCACGTGATTTGTAGGACAATGTTGCTGTCAAATTGTATAAATATTAACGAAGCAATAATGAAAAAATCAGGCTGTTAGTAATAAATTTGTATGACCTTGTTATTGGTACATGTTGGATGGAGGGGGACAATGTGATCAAACCATAGATTTTCTAGGACAAACATTTTTTCTAATAAGGTTGATCACATTCTTAAGATTTAGTTGAAAAACTAACTGTTAGGAATTAATTTTTGACACTCGTCAAATTGACATATTTCATCCCTGCTACCTCTGTTAGCTACCACAATCGAGAATTTTTGTAGAGGAAAAAGTTGGGCGTCTCATCGCAACGAAGCTATCCACGAACATTAGACTTGATAGTAATTATTTTTACACCCGGGATTTGTACTACAACTTCTGAGCGTAGGACCAGGATAACATACCACGTGATTTGTAGGACAATGTTGCTGTCAAATTGTATAAATATTAACGAAGTAATAGTGAAAAAATCAGGCTGTTAGTAATAAATTTGTATGACCTTGTTATTGGTACATGTTGGACGGAGGGGGACAATGTGATCAAACCATAGATTTTGTAGGACAAACATTTTTTCTAATAAGGTTGATCACATTCTTAAGATTTAGTTGAAAAACTAACTGTTAGTAATTAATTTTTGAGACTCGTCAAATTCACATATTTCATCCCTGCTACCCCTGTTAGCTACCACAATCGAGAATATTTGTAGAGGAAAAAGTTGGGCGTCTCATCAAAATGAAGCTACTCACGCAAAATTAGCTTGTTAGTAGTAAGTAGGGAAAATGGGCCTGGGATCCCGGACTATTACCTTTGATTTCTGAGTTCGAAAAAGTGACTTTTCATCGTCAAGAATAATTTTTAAGCTGCTAGCAAAATGAGTACGACGTAAATTGCGACAGCATTGAGGAATTCTTTCTAACTGATTTGGGGAATACTTTGGACATTTTCTTCTTTTTCGGAATTCCAAGTTATTTCTCTTCATTTCTTTGCAGATTGTGCTAGCATTGACGTGAAAAATGCGTCCAAGTTTTCGTGTTGATGTTCCAACTCGATGTTCAGTACTGTTGACCATTCTTTGAACTGTAGCAGCATTCAACGCTTTTGGACGTCCACTGTTTGGTAAATTTATACAAGGAATAACTTCTTCGCATTCACGGGTCGCTCGATAAATTGTGGCAACAGAAATATTTTGCTCTTGATATAGGCGAACTATTTTTCTCAAGTCGTCCAACTAGACTGTAAATACTCTTCCGAATATCTAATTTGTACGACATTTTAACAACTTATAACCAAAATGGTTTTATCGTTAAGTTTAGATGTTGGCTGGCTACCATAGTAACGACATCTGAATATTGTCTCCAACGGTGAAACTACCTCTCGAGTTTTGAAAAAAATTCTCAAAACTTTTGCAACATACGTTAAGCGGCCCATAACAACAGCGATATTTTTCTGGAAGTATATCCACTGCCCCGGAAACCCGTCTTCCGGCGCCACTGTCCGCGCAACACGCCTGCTGGCTGCGACCTAGTTAGCAAGCCGACTCGAACGTCTGTTGGGTAACCACCCGATTGCTAAGCGCAGATAGCAGATATACACGGTACCGATGCTGAACCAGCCACCTTTACCTCCAGCCTCGACTCATGGTTCCCATTGAACAAACGGACCACCGTCGAGCGCGAAACAATCATTAAATGGCGTTTGTTACACGCAAACACTATTGTAGTAGTAGAGTGGGAGGCGAGGCTAAACAAATAAGGGTACCTTCAAGCCTTTTTAACAACCCCACCAGAACCAACTCTGAAAGTCCTCATAGCTCCACGGAGAAGTCCTTTTGTCGCACCTCCTAGTGAAGTTTAGGACATCTAAGCACCTCAGAGTAACAACTGAACATAAAGGTAGTAAACAAACCACTTCAGCATGGCGTGCTCAATGCCATCATCTTTTGACACTTCAGCCTCCAAACATTGCCAACTAACCTGAAAATTCTTCCAATGCAACCCATATTACAAACACTGCTCTGCACTGTCCCATCTCGAAAAACTGTTAAACTACACTGAAATATAGTACAGCAAGTCCGTAAAGCTTCACTACAGTTACCAACAAATAGCGAATTCGATTTTACTGACCAAGCATAAAAGACGCACAAACAAAACAAACGTTTGACAGTCGGGGTTTACCGTAAGCAAATCGCAGGAAAATTATATAGGCGTTGTCAGCTCCTCAAAATTTATGTAAGACAGAATTTGCGTTTATGAGGAAGAAACATGCAGTAACGCAGTAGAGGTCAACATATCTATTTATTTTGCTGTAATCATTCCAGAACCATCAAAATACCGTCTTTTCTAACGTAGAATGGAATATTTCTGGATACTATACAATTAAGACGATAGTAAACAATTATGATTGCCGTATCTGGTGGTCAATATGACAACGTAAGAAAAGATATTGTTAGAATTAGCTGTTTACTACTTCTATGTTCAGTTGTTACTCTGAGCTAAGCACTTTTACCGAATATAATAATTCGTCTTCAAACTCCATCGTGCTAAATGTCTACGATACACAGAAAATCTGTCTATGAAGTCAAAAACAGTTTCGTCTTCTTTTCAGCGTCTGGAACAGATGAGTGTTAAATTGTCTACCAACCGGCAACAGTCTGTGAGAAGAGAACCCCCACCAAAAGTTTGAGTGATTCTCTCGATTTGTTAAAAAACTATAACCCTTGTCCGGGCTTGCTACCTTTTTGCTTTCCGGTAGTCATCTCTCTCTAACCAAACTTTCGCCAATTCCTTGTAAGCCCATAGAGCAACATAAACCTCGCACCTACTAATTCTTAGCTTGGGTCCATGGCTAGACAGACTATGGGACCTCTCTGGAATGTCAACAACCACAATTGCGGAAATAGTAAAAAAAATACTACCATGTCCAAATGGTAAAACGATGGGAAGGTCTAGAAGGATGTCGATTTGGCAAGGAAACCCTTGCAGGTATTGGCATGACAATATTCAAGAAGCACTAGGCGATGATCAGTTCAAACCTACGTCTCATAGTAGGATTCCTGACTGGACATTGCCTCAGGAACCACCTCCACATTATGAAGTTAAGTGACACACCGATATGTAGAATGTGTGAAAGCGAAGACGAAACTGTGGAACATGTCATTTGTGAGTGCCCAGAGTTATTAGAGAGTGTGCGTTTGGCAAGTCTTGGCCTACACCTGCCCACCATAAGGGAGATGTCTCCTAGTGACTTCCCAACCTTCCTAAAATTGGCAGGATAGACGATAAATTGAGAAAACGGCACCCTGGGAGGATGCACACTGGGCCAGTTATGGCCTAAGTGCAGTGGGACTACCCACCCTCCCCCCACTCTACAGATACACAGATAGCTAGTGTGGCGATAGTTAGATTTTTACCATTATTATATTTAAAATCAACTCTTCAGAATCAAGTCAGTTTTTCAAGAAGTCCACAATTTCATTATTGACGAAGTTGCCAAAGATGAGTCACAAAACATATAAGTACAATAAGAAGCACACAGCAAAACTCCAAAGAGAGTTTCTGAACGGTTTTGGGTTTATGAACAATTTAGGTGTTTCCGGGAAGTCCAAGTCTTCTGACTGAATTCTAGTGAATAAAAGTTATACACCGTGTCCCAGGAGGAATCTCGAAAAAAGAAATCGCACTTAGGTTTCGGAATATGAAGCCGATATCAAAAGGAATTATTATTCTGAAATTCACATTTGATTCAGAGAAATCAACGTTTGAAGTTTGGTTGTAAAGATAACTGAAACGTGTGTAGCCCACTTTCATTTTCGGGAATCCCTTGCAAAAACGGAGAAGGTCAGATTACGCTAACAGGTATTTTGAATGTTTTTGTCGATTGTTTACAGCAAATATCATATTATGATGTATTGCTTGTACTGTACGAAGATGATAAAACAGCCTACACATTAAATAATTCGCGATCTAATTGAGGGAATTTCAACTCTTTGCTATTAAGAACAAACATATAATTTAATCGTAAGTCGGTGCCAGAAATCATTCCTTAAATTTTTTTGGATTCGTCCTGGGATTATTAATAGCGGACAGTTTTTAAACTAGTTTGTGTTTTTCTATAGTTGAAGTATTACATAAACGTGTTTTACAAGCATATTAACATCAACTATTTTGCTTTTCATTAATTTTTCTAAACGCATCTAGGATCATGAATGTATCAAGTGTTGTGCCTTACTACTAATAAATTAATTTCCATAAAAATGGGAGCAAACGCCACAAAATCTATAGTAATTAAACCAGAATTTAAACATAAAACAATGCGAAACTTTGCGTCAAAGCTTAATATATGCAAAGAAAATATCGGATCTTCTATGAATATTAATCAACAAACTTTTTTGATCATAATGCTATTCAAAGGATTTAAAAAATAGATTTAGGTATACAGTTGCCTAAAAATGTTAGGTAATTAAATAGTTTATACTTGTATTTTGGTATCAAAATTGATTAACTTGATCATGGTGCACACTGTATATTGTGAATTGTAGTACAAAAAGTTGATATTTTATGCTTGACTTCATAGCAAAGCCTTCCTGAACCCTTTGTCGATGACACTGATGCGACGCCACTGTTTTTCATTGTTTCCGCTCATCTGAATCGGGTGTGAAAGAGCACAATTATCTTCAGCCGTGTACAAACAAATAAAAACACGCTTATTGCCACATACAGTACGCAGATCACCGTAGACATTGTGCAGTAAAAAGTTTTGAGGTCAAGTATAGCCACAGATAGGCCCTTCACGGTCTCCGAAAAAACCTCCAGATACCCGGCGGAATGTCTGATAAAAACCATCGAGTCAGAAAAAGAATGGTGGGGGGTTGGGTGTCCCAGTTCGCTGCGTTGCTCTTGCATCATCACGTTTGCTTACAACTTTAACAAAATAACATGCAGATTTCATTATCTGTGCCAAGAACGGACAACGCAGAATAAAGTTAACGCTGTTGTGTAGGTTACAAAATAGCAGTCGTTTCTTTTTGTTCAATTTAGAAACAGACATCTTACAGTTTCTTCGTTAACTGGCACTTAATGTTCGCCAGTTGGGTATCAGTTCAGGTTTATCTTTAATGATGGAAAACTTCCGTATTTTGAAGAAGGTTGGCTTACAAGGAAGGTCAGAAAACATAGCCTGTACCAAAGATTACAGAATAAAATATAAAATATTCTGTAATTTTTGCCTGTACCTACCTTGTATAGTGCATGGGAGCTAAAATTTGCAAAGATTTGATAAGGCAAGTGTATACCTAATGTATTTTTTTTAAATCCTTTGATCTTTTTTCCTTGATAACCTCACTTGTGTTGCTACATTTAAATTTTTGTTGACTAATATTCACAAAAAAGCCAATATTTTCTTTGCGTGCATTCAAACTTTGCCGCCAATTTTGGGGTCGTAATATGTTTAAATTCAGGTTTAACTACTATGGATTTTCTGGTGTTTGACCCTAGTTTTATGGAAATGAATTCATGATCATATTCAATGCATTTAGATAACTTTGAAATATAAAAAAGTGGATGTTAGATGCCTTTTAAATACATTTATGCAATTGAACTATAAAAACCCCAAACTAAATGGAAAACCGTCCGCTATTAACCATATAATTTTCATTCAATTAATTCGTTCAGAAGTAGACTTTGGCATAGGCACCCGGAAACATCTAAGCCGTTCATACACCCAAAGCCATTCAGAAACTCTTTTTGGAGTTTTGCTACGAGCTCCTCATTGTATATGTTTTGTGACCCATCTATCGCAACTTTGCCAACAATTAAATTGTGGACTTTTTGAAAAACTGACACAATATTGAAGGGTTGATTTTAAATATAATAATGGGGAATGCTATTTACGAGTATTCTGCTCATACCATTGAGTAAAGCATAGCATAAACCGAATGTCGGGAGTGTTAAATGAGTGTTCCACAAAAAAGAGTCTGTTTGTTGTCGTATCCCGCAGGTTCCTATACCTGATGCTTTTAAACGGGTCACATAAACAGTACTCAGTTCCTCAGATTAAACGCTCAGGTACCGGCTTTGGTAGATAGATGGCGAAGCAATACTTTCTTGTACTGCTTCCCAATATCTATATGTTGCTACTACTAATTCAGTAAAGGCTCAAAATACTGAAAAATATAATTATCGATCTGTCAAACATAGGGAATCATTATATTTTATATTTCTCCATAACCGATCACTCCACACTATTGGTTTGAACTGGCCAAGCCCTCATATACAGGGTGCCCAGATATTCGACCTACAAAGGTTGACAGGTGATAGACACATTTTTATGAACATTGATAGAGGAACATGCAGCCTTAAAATGATTAATTTTCAAGGTACAGGGCATCAAAGCTTTACTTTTAGTTTCGTTTTTTCTCAATTATGCAACAATAAAATGGCACAATGACCTGAAATTACTTATACGGAGGTTTCTTAAGGCGAAAAATCCAAATTTAGTCACGGTTTTGCTGTCATGAATAGAGGGCGCTACCTACGGCACATCAAACTCTTTTAAATTAAACTTTTTTCTTGTGTGTATTATAAAAATCGTTTCCTCAATATTTACGTAAAAAAGATATACTTTGTTTAAGCCCCTAGAGGTAACCGTTTTCAAGATAGCCTTTATTGAAATTTCCGAGGCTCCCCAATTAGTTGTAAATTGTGACGGAAGAATTATCGGTATTCTCGGACGAATTAATAGAATAATTAGATCAAAAAAAATTTTCAAAGATATCTAAGTAATTTTTAAAATAGGTAGTGTTGAAGTTTAAAAATACTTCGTAGACGGTATGTAAAAGTATGAGCCTACTATTCATTCGTGCGGAAATACCGATAACTCAGTCGCATTGGAAATTTCAATGAAAGTTATCACGAAAACGGTTACCTCTAGAGACTTAAACAAAGTATACCTTTTTCAAGGAAAACATATTGAGGAAACGAGTTTTTTGATACTCACATTGATGCACCAAACAGGAAAAAAGTTTTGATAATTTAAATAAGTTCAACGTGGCGTAGGTGGCGCCCTCTATTCATGTTAGCAAAACCGTGATTGAATTTGAATTTCTCGGCTTAAAAAAACCGTCGACACGTAATTTTAGATCATTGTGCCATTTCATTGCAGAATAATTAAGAAAAAACGAAAATAAAAGTAAAACTTTGACACCCTATATCTTCAAAATTCAGCAATTTAAGGGTTGATTTTCTTATCTCAATGTTAATGAAAATGTGAGGTCTATCACCTGTCAAGCGTTGTCGTCAACAAAACGACAGTAAAGTGGACGAGTTTCGAAGTCATATTGGGTTATTATGTCACATGCAGTATCTCAGTGTGTGCAGAAATGTTTCGGTTTACTTTCTTTCTTCAGCATCTAGAGAGCTAGACTATCGGGGTTCAGAACGCCCTTCTGGTGACTTACCTTGAGATCCTTAAAGAATATAGAGTTCCTCGCCCAGTCGACTTGCGAGAATAGGTTCTGGTCTAACACTTTACACATAAGTTCGAATAAGTCCACCTCGCACTGATTATACGTCTGGTTCTGGAGCAGGCCATAGAGGGAGTTTTGCCACTCCCGGTCGTCTATACCCTGGATGAAGTCCCTGATCAGGGGCGACAGCTTCGCTCCTACGCTGGACGCCGTAGGGGCTGGCACACCTGAGTCGAACTGGAACACCTGGAACACGGTTCAAGCGGATGAAGTTTGGAAAAACATTAACGATGGCTAACACCTAGAGGCGGAAGCAGCATGTTGGCCAAACATATGACTTCGAGCAGTAAAAAATCGCCATTTTTGGAATACTAGGAGACCACCAATTAATAAATAAAGTATCCGAAATAAATCGGGATGAAGACAATGGAATATTTCCCTATTCCAATCTAAAAAAATCAATTATTAGTAGAGGGGATCAGTAAATAAAGTACAGTTTAACGTACAGAACATTCAGGCAACAACACTGGCAAAAAAGTGTCAATGTTGTTGTGGAAATAGAGGGTTACCCAATAGTCAAGTCAACCTTCCGTCAAGCTTTTGAGGATCAACATCAACCCTGGCACGACCAAGTCGTCAGTATTATCAAAACGGCATCCCGGAAGCTTGGAGTCCTGTTGCGCTGTAGGAAGTTGTATACACCAGAGCAACTGCTGCTGCTCTACAAGGCACATATCCGACCATCGTTGCAGTATTGCTCCCATGTGTAGGGATGCGGTCCGAAGCACTCTCCAAAGCTTCTGTACACACTACACATCCAGAGAGCAATTAGACTAATCGATACGCCTAACATCACGAAGGACCTCCACAGCCTGAAACATCAAAGAAGGGTGGCTGACCTGTCCCTGTTTTACAGGTTCTGTCACGGCAGATATTCGAGTGAGCTCTCCCAGATAATAACACCGAAAGCCGTCCGAACCAGGAACACTAGAGAAGCTCTGCAAGTCCATCCTTGCCAGGTAGAGGTTCCTGCTCTCTGAACCATTCTCCTCCGGCATTCCTTCTTTTGGAGAACTTCGACGCTGTGGAATGAACTGCCGGGGAATTTGTTTCCCGATGGCTACAACCTGCAGCATTTCCAATCTAACGTGGCACTCTACAGCGCCATAGACTTTCTGCCTTTACGGGAGGCTGACCATAAAAAAATTATCCACGATCTATCCACGAATGTTTCTCGGTTTTTTATGACTGAACATTTTTGAATCCCCTCCTTTTTATCTTTTATCACATCCTTTACAACTATTAAAAAATTGTTTATTCAGATGTACTAATGTTTATCAACAAGGTACATTGAAAAACATTTCAAACCGCCTAACAAAATACTCACATCCAGCGTCTTAATTATGACGTAAAGATGTCAAGGACTGTTACTGAGAAAGATTAAGCAAAGTAATTTTCTCTGTGAAAAGAATTTTCATAAGCTTTGCAAGAGAAACCCCATTTCTTCTGCCGTTGAAGCACGCTATGATTCCTACCTAAGAGGGGCAATTTCTATTACATCACGTCGATAAACCATCAAAGACTTAAGATTACGTTTTTGAGAGGCAACATTTGGATTTGTTTGATGCGAATAAATAGAGTTAAAACAAAAAATACAGTGTAATCTAAATTAAAATGAGTCATACATTGATTCATACCCATTTGACTGCTAACACAAAGTTTATTTCAATTTTTGAACTACTTCCTCAATATTTTTCAGCCAATTTTTCAAATTTAATGCATTTTAATGGCGGGAATCAGTGATTTGCGAACCTTATATACTTAGTATATATCAGTATAGTTAATTTAGTAGGCATGGTTGAACCCAACTTTTTCTGCAATAATACCTCAAGCACGCAATAAAAACTAAACTTAAAAAAAAGAAATAAAAAAATATAAAACTTATATTCTAAAGAGTTATTCGTCCGGTCTATAAAACCAGTAAATGATGAATATTTACGAAAAACACTGCTGTCGCATATATCAAAGTGATAACAAAATAGGCAATTACTTACAAAAGTTGATACGAGGAAATAATAACGATAGTATTCCACCTAATAGCTATATTTAGAAATTTCCTACTAATAAATTACCCTAAATTGTTCGCAAAAATAACAAAAATTGATATTGTCGTCATTTTACGTTCCGATTGATGTAATATAAATATGTTGCAATTATATTTGATACACCCTGAAATAAAGGCAATTTGCTTTGAGTACGGATGTTGTTCATTATAGAGCAGTCCCCTCCTCACCAAGCAGAGTGAATTGAATTATGGTATTATGAAGAATAATTATCCGCTCAGAAATACCGTCTGGTGTTGCCTAAAAATAATAACTTAAAATGGCAATTGTAATGAATTTGCGTTTTCCAACATGATTATGAGCTTTTGGGGTTGAGGCCCTTTGTTATAAACTAGGCCTCCGAGGTCTTGCCAAGTTTAAACATCTAGTTACTCCTACCAATCGTAATAGGAAAATCCACAGAAACATTTGACTTAAGTATATTTATTAACTTACCGAAAAATCCTAAGCTTACTGTACTGAAACTACTATAAATCATACAATTTTAATCTTTATATATTTATATATGTGTATGTCAACTTATAGTGTAGTATGTGAAATTGACTATTTTCCCCATTAATATGAACAGGTGCATAAGAAGATAATGAAGTAAAGAAGCAGAACTTGCTTCACCCAATTCCTCAAAGTATTGGAACCTGTCTGTTGTCTTCCATACAGGGTGAGTCCCAAGTTGATACCTTTTTTAACTGTGACTTGTTCAAATAAGTTCAAATAAGCGATATACAGAATAAAAAAGGTATATCTGGGCTTGCGTATCAAGACGTGTTTAAGTTTAGTTTTTTGCTCAGATTTATGTCAAATTGATTAGGCATTGGCAATTGGTAAATAAAAGTGGCGAATTATTATGGAACAACTTTTAGGATGTACCAATTCAAAATTAACTATGATAAACTGAAAGTGATTAGTGCACTAATTGACAAGTGCAATGCCTGATCGATACGACAAATAGTTGAGAGAGAGACTGTTTAGTCTTTATGTTTATAAACAGACTAAGTACGTCTTAATATACAAGCCCAGATTTACTTTTTTTGATTCCGCATTTCGCTTATTTTTCAGTTTTCAGAAAAATGTTGTTTGAAAAAGTTGTTTATTTTAACGAGTTCTATACACGGTTAAAAAAAAGTATCAACTTAGGACTCGCCCTGTATAAATAAATAGATAATACTATTTTCAATTAAACGCATCATATTTAGAGCATACATTCATAACGATACTTTGTCAATTCTACTATTTGCTAAATTTTTAGTAAGGCTATCATATCTTCCAATAGATCCTCATTTACTCCGATCACAATACAAATTGCAAATTGTCGAAGCTCTATTAAAGATATTACAGTTTTGATTCAACTAACATGAGCTACTTAAAAATATTAACAGTCGCTTTTTTGATAAACGCTATGGCTCTTGACCCAAAGTGTAAAAAGTGACTATTTTTTAATGAAATAGAGAAATAAATGGTTGAGGCGCAAGTTAGGGTTTTACTGATGCCGAAGTCAAACTTAATTGTAAGAGAACATTGTAAAGGCTTTAAATAAAGGTCACTTTTAAGTTCGGTGGGATCAATAAAAAGATTGCAATTATAGAAAGCAAATGTATTTCAGAATAAATTGCGGCAAAGTTATTTAGGAAAAATTTAGGAGTATAGAGATCATTGGAGGGCAATTTATTATCTTGAAACGGTCAAAAAGGGATGGATACACTTGTCATCGAAATACCAATTGGAGTTTTGAAGTATTTTTTTTTTGTTAAATGGACAGATCATATATAAGTTTTGTAACAAAACAATTTTTTTCTTTTTGTTTGTAATAACTCAAAAGTTATATCAAAATAATAAATGATTTTTGGATCCAGTAGGTACCGAAGACACGCCGACAAGCTCCCAAACGTTGTGACGTCAAAATGTTATATTTTCACCAACGACGTTCTTCTCCGATACCTATCATATGACCATTATTTTTTCTAGATTCCTGGTTAATCGTGAAAATAGTTACTTGTGTAAGTAGTGTATATTTGTTGAACGATAGACGATAAATGAAGTTTGCAGCTCGAGACGAAGTCTATGACCTAAATAAACATCTTTTTTGAATGTTTGAAATTAGATCAGAAATTCCAATAATAAAGTAGGTACCTAATAACGGCTAAGTGTCAGATTTCCGACCCGACAATGACCGGGTTCGAACCCAGGTCTTGACAGTTTTTTTTAATTCTTTTTACCAACAAATGTATTGATATGCTTTTTGCACATGTTAAATAAATTTTTTGCAACAATCTAAATAAATTTGTAAGTAGTGCAAAAAGTAAGTACCGGAGGCGCAGAGTACACAGGCACTAGAATTCATAAAATCAGTGGAAATGTAGTTTGTTCGTGAATATCAATCGCCAATTGCTCTGAATGCGATATAAAAATTGAACTGAATCCAAAAAAGTGAGATTACTAGTAATTTTTGCTGATCTTGTGAAATGTAAAATTTGATTCAAAAACGTATTTATTTCGATCAAAAAAAGAAGTGTGTAATTTATGTATATTTTTTGTTAAGAAAAATTAAAAAAAGTTGTCAAGCCTCGGGTTCGAACCCGGACATTGTCGGATCGGAAGCCTGACGCTTAGTCGTTGAGCTACGATGTAATTAAAAGTTTATGGGTGTTTCGGGTACCTAGGTAATAATCAAGCCTATTGAGGTCATTACTAAAAAATTTGAAAAACAAAATAAAATTAAAATAAAGTTAAAATGAAATTAAAATAAAATTAAAATAAAACTGAAATATTATTGAAATAAAATTAAAATAAAATTAAAATAGAATTAAAATAGAATTAAAATAAAATTAAAATAAAATTAAAATAAAATTAAAATAAATAAAACCAATTAATAGAAAAATATTCAAGAATGGAGGCTGGGCGGCGTATACTGACCTTAGGACTGAGCGAGTGCGGCGAGGTGGTGGTAGAGTTGGCCGCCCAGAGCTTGGTGTCTCCAGCGGTGCCCGCGGCCCCGAGCAGCATCGGCGAAGGTCCTCCGCCAGCGGAGGGGGCTCCGCCGGCGCCTGCTCCCGCGCCGCCGCCGCCGCCCTGCACCCCCACGATCTGCAACGCCGGCTGGTGGTGCGCCGTCTGGTGGACGCCGCCCCCACCCCCGCCCCCCGCTCCCGCGCCACTCACCAGACCAGCCTGGAACATATGCAATGGCACGGTCATGTACTCGATACACTGCAACGTACACGTACCATTAGATTAGATCATGTGGTTGTGGTTCAACATTATTTTTTTATCTATTATTATAAGATCAGTTTTCAAAAAATTACCAATATTATTAGTTCCATAAATTTTATGTTATATTTTTTTTAACCAATAGGACTATTTTCAGTATTATTTGTGTGTATTATGTATCCAAGGGTGAGTCCTAAGTTCACACTTTTTTTTGAAAAAATTGAACTGTGTATAGGAGTAGTAGTTAAAATAAACAACTTTTTGAAATAACTTTTTTCAGAAACTGAAAAATGAGCGAGATACACAATAAAAAATGTATATCTGGGCATAAAGTTTATTCAAAACTCTACGCGACACAGCTGCAAGCCATTTCATGGGATTAGAGGTTAGAAAGTCAACCCACTTCAAAGGTAAGCGTGCCGGGAGACCCACAGCATGGCCGACTCTACACTAGGCCGGAGCCTTAGATGTGGCAACGTCGCTTAGCTGTCAAATAGGGGTCCGGTTACCGTAAATTGTTTTATAGTTTCAAAATAATAATTATTACATTTTATATGTAGTTCATCTCGGTTGATAAATTAAGAAAAATACTTTTTAGAACTATACTACTACTAATACCACTTACATCTGATGTCTAGTTCATCGTAGTCAAACACTACAAAATAAAAATAAACGCAACCTGTTTCCTGCTGCCACTTCCACTTCCACTTAAATGAACACTCAATTTACTTTGTGAATTTTCACTTGAGCTGGAAATATTCACTATTAGATCACTTTGAAGCCATTCTTGCTGGTCTTGATTCCCTTTCACTATCAAATCTTTTCGTAGGTATGCCCAGATGCATGCCTAGATGAGTTCTATTAAGTGTCTTTTTCTGTGATATTTGGGAGGTCCAGAAAATATTGTAGGTACCACATTGTGCTTTAAAATAGGTCTTATCCTTTGAAATGTTTGTAAATTATTGTCTTTACTCTTATGAATATAACCAGCCCTTACGAGGAATACCGTTCACCCACTTCTTTATATGTCCTTTATTGGAAGAACAGTTGCTAGTGCAACCTGGTACTACACACTTTGCAGGCATGTTTTATCTTCATAGTTTCGTTTGTGAAGTAAATAATTAGAAACACATTAAAAATCACCTTCCAATCTTCTTTTTCACTCTGGAAGGTTATGTTTGGTATGGCCTTTATTGGAAGCACAATTGCTAGTGCAACCTGGTACTACACACTTTGCAGGCATCTTTTTATCTTTATAGTTTCGTTTGTGCAGGTAAATAATTAGAAATACATTAAAAATCACCTTCCAATCTTCTTTTTTGCTCTGGAAGATTACACTAATGACTTACCAACAAATAAAAGCTCGGCCCCCGATTCAGTGTTGCCATATTTCAATGCTCCGGCCTAGTGAGTAGAGTCGGCCATGCTCACAGGCATTTCGGTCCTTTTTTCTATTGGACGTTGACCGCTGTATCCGTATCCTGACTGGTTCCTATTTACAGAACACTAGCGAAATTTTTAGCCGCTCTATCAATGCGAATCTACTAGTTTCTGTGTTGTTCTGCATCTCAATAATTTTATAGTTTTCGGAAAAAAGTTAGTTGAAAAATTTATTTATTTCAACTATTTCTATACGCAGTTCAAAAAAAGTATCAACTTGGGATATTAAATCCTTAAAGGAAGGTGAGGCTTCACATAACACTTTTGATTTTCAAAAAACAGAAATGGGTAATTTTCACCAAATTACGAGAATGTATGTCACCGCGTGTTATAGGTATATAAAGAAAATTAAAAGTTAAGTATTATTGATAGAAATTCGTAGCTCTTTAGCCTTTAGAATATTTTCAATATAGCTACAAGTTACACTAAGGAAAAGAAAATAAAAAAAAATCAATGAAGCAGTAAAATCTCCCCTTCGTTAGTTGTCTCCCCACCAGTTGTTTCGCACAATAAAGAATTTGTTTGCCATTGTTATTTCTTTTTGGATTAACTTGTCTATGCCTAAGGTTTGCTATATTATTATTATATAATTATTATCAGTATCAAATGTATTGTTCCTTGTCAAAATCTCTCTTCCGTTAAGTGCCATCTGTTGCAACAAAACTAGAGTTAGACCGCCATTCATGTGAATGAGTTCTTGCGATTTTACTATGTTTGGAGCACAATTATTGAAAATTCGCCTAGAAAATGTGAGTAAAACTATATCTGTAGAGCATACTACTCTCCTCCGTTAACCTGCATAATGGTCCGATCAAAATAAATCATACATAATTTTTAATTTATAAAGGATAATCGGAACTCCCGGAACTATTTGAGTTCGGTGAAATGTTTTGGTTTATTCAGAATTGTTCTCGAATGAAAAATTATCCCCTCTGTTAATCTATTCTCCGTTAACTCTTAAGGTAACGGAGGGGGAGATTGTTTAACGGAGTGGATACTAAGTAAGGCAGTTTTTAATAATGCGATTACAAAAAACTATTTACGATTGTTTTCGCTAACCACTAGTTTTCTTTTAACCACTAGTTAACGAACGATTGTGAAACTATCCGAGACGTATACCGGGGGTCCCAGAATTGATATTTTCGTAACGAAAAACGGTTCAAGCAAGAACTGAGTGGTAATTTTGAAGGTACTATGGTAATTTTGAAGGTACTATAGGATCTATCATACTATGCATTCAAAACATTTTTTTTTTACATCAACCCCTAAAAGTCACCCCCAACTTTTTTTTTCAAATAGCACCCCATAGGTTTTCCTACATAAATGATATCCCCATTTTATTTAAAATCTTGTGGTACCTTTAATTTTATATGCAAACTTATTTTTTCCGTAAAACATAAGCATAGGACAAATGAAATGATAATTTGTTTGACCCCTGATATTTTTATAACAAAAATGGTTAAAAAAGAAAAGTAAGTGGGTTTTTCAAGGATAGTGAATGACCTATCATTCCTTGCTTATGAACTATTTTTTTCTTACTTAAACCCCTGAAATCCACCCCTAGCTTGTTCTTTCAAATTTCAATCCACAATTTTGCCTGGAAAAATAAATTCTTTACTTGAATTTAATTATTCTAGTGCCTTACTTTTTATGCCCCTACTGCAATTTATCGTTAATTTTTTTCACTTAATCCATGACATCGTAAACATAAATTAATTAAAACACATGTGTGGAAAATATTTTTTTATTTTCATGAATCAACTAATAAAAAAAATGTGACAACAAAACTAAGCGCAAAAACGTGAAAAAGTTTTATAGCTACATGTTTTGAATGCATGGTATGATAGACCCTATAGTACCTTCAAAAGTACCACTCAGTTCTTGCTTGAACAGTTTTTCGTTACGAAAATATCACGTGTCAAGGAAATTTTGGGACACCCGGTATATTAGAGCGCCCATGATCAATCAAATTGATAACAATTATTGAATAGAATTTTAGGAATTTAAAGAATGGTTTTGATATAGGTATGCCTTACAGAACCCAGAACGCTTGTTGCTACTTAATTATCGCTTTGCCTTAAACTAGTAATAGATCGAAAGTAATCAAGGGATAAGTTTCAATTTCAATAGTTTTTTTGTACTTATTTTTTTAGTCTATTTCCGCATTAGGATTACGGGTGAATTTTAAAAAATGTTTTTTAAATGTTACTTAAATTTCAATTAAACAAAACCGGTATCTTCAAGACATGAAGAGTCTCGAGTATCACCGCTGGTAACATACATATATACTTACAGGTGGATCTGCTAATAGTACCTACCTGTCCCAAGGCGACCGCTATCGGACTAGGACTGCTATCCGGACTGCTGGTGAGCGACGAGACTTGCGGTATCTGTATCTCCTGTTTGATGTGTATGTTGGTGAAACCGCCGCCGCCTCCGTTGCTGCCCCCGCCGCCGCCTCCGCCGCCCCCGTACACTTCGCCGCCCCCGCCGGCCGCCGCCGCTGCCGCCGCCGCTGCTGCCGCGGCCGCCGCCACCGCCCCGCTGCCCAGCTGCCCCCGCAGCGTCTGGGCGGCCAACTGTCGCTGCCGCATCATCTGCAGCTTCCGCGCCCTGTCCCGTTTGTACATGGGGCCGAATTTGTTCCTGCCGCCGCGCATCCTGTCCGCTCGGACGGCTGGAAAAAACAACAGCAGAAAGTTAGGTTAGGGTATACGGCTTACCCAAGAAAAGAATTGGGTTTTTGAAAAAAAAAATGTGTTAAAGTTTCTAGTCAGTGTATCTAAAATAACTTCTAATGGTACATTCGTGAATAGTGATCAACATCAAAAGGTTATGTCATAGTTAGTTTTGATGTTGTATCACTATTCACGAATGTACCATTAGAAAAAAGATCATATATATACCCTCAGAGTAACAACTGAACATAGAGGTAGTAAACAACTAATTCTAATAGGCCAAAATCTTTTCTTACGTTGTCATATTGACCACCATATACGGCAATCATAATTGTTTACTATTGTCTTAATTGTATCGTATCCAGAATTATTCCATTCTACGTTAAAAAAGACGGTATTTTGATGGTTCAGAAATGATTACAGCAAAAACAATAAATATGTTGACCTCTACTGAGTTACTGCATGTTTCTGCATCATAAACGCAAATTCTGTCTTACATAAATTTTGAGGAGCTGGCAACGCCTATATAATTTTCATGCGATTTATTTACGGTAAACCCCGACTGTCAAACGTTTGTTTTGTTTGAGCGTCTTTTATGCTTGGCCACTAAAATCGAATTTGTTATTTGTTGGTAACTGTAGTGAAGCTTTACGGACTTGCTGTGCTATATTCGAGTGTAGTTTAACAGTTTTTCGAGATGGGACAGTGCAGAGCAGTGTTTGTAACATGGGTTGCATTGGAAGAATTTTCAGGTTAGTTGGCAATGTCTGGAGGCTGAAGTGTCAAAAGATGATGGCTATGAGCACGCCATGCTGAAGTGGTTTGTTTACTACCTACCTCTATGTTCAGTTGTTACTCTGAGTATATACCTAATAACCAGCACGTAAATGAAAAACAGTCATACACCTGGCTGCAGGATGGCAAGCTTTTTCTATCAGAAACTGAGGGATTTATGCCTGTTATCCAGGACCAAGTTATTGCTACGAGAAACTACAAGAAATACGTAATTAAAGATCCATCCATAACAGAAGATAATTGCAGAAAATGTCACCAACAAAAAGAAACAATAGATCACATAACAAGCGGATGCAAAACTCTTGCCGGTACCGAACACACAGCCAGACATAACGCTGCCGATAAGGTCATACACCAAGCACTAGCCACAGCAAACAAACTAATAGAAAAGACAGTTCCATACTAACAATTACACTCCGATATCAGTACTCGAAAACGATCTATACAAACTATACTGGGACGTTGAAATACATACGGACAAGACTATTCCAGCCAATAGACCAGATATAGTTTTTCAATCAAAGACCGAAAAAATTACCTATTTGATAGATATTGCCATTCCCAGCGATGAGAATATCCAAAACACCTACGCTGGGAAGATATCTAAACACACGGACCTTGCCATGGAAATAAAACGACTTTGGAAACAAAACAAAATCACTATTGTCCCCCTCATTATGTCGGTATCAGGTCTTACACCAAGCTCGTTTACACAACACCTTCAACAGTTGGGCCTGGACGAAAACTTACACAAAGCATTCCAAAAGTCTGTAATCCTGAAGACCCGTAATATTGTGCGAACCTTCCTAAATTCCGATCAATAATAGTATGGGTGTTGACTTGGCACAGCCCGTCAACACTTGTTGCTACCGCAATTATGCGAGAGGAACTTAGAAAGTCAAATAATAATAACTATTTGTTTTTTTTTCGCAATAATCCAAAGGCTATATCAAAATAAAAATTAATTTTTGAATCCATTACCGTAGACACACGACAGTTCCTGAACAAAACCGAGCGCGTGTGATGTCACAATGTCAGTTTTCACTCATTACAGTTTATACAGAGATAACAATCCTTTACGGAAACAGTGATCTGGATCCGGATCGATCAGTTACATGTCAAACAGCTACTGATCTGAATCATCGGATCGCAATCACTTGCTGTACAAGAGTGAACTACCCTATTTCTGTCTAATCCTAGATCACTTTCCGAACGTCAGGATCAGTCATCCTTGTGATCGAGTTAACCTGATCATAGTTTCCGTAAAGGCCTAATAAGTATTAAATGCTGTTGTCATTTTTACACAGTCAAATTCAAGCAGTACACCGAGGTAATCTAAAAACAAAGTCGTATTTTTATTTTGTTTTTGACCAATTCGATGTAAGTAGTAAGTATGTCACTCGGTATGTGATATCACCATTGTTTTAATTATTCCTCTAAGGACCGATTTTATCATGCATATTTTAAAGAGGGTTATGACAAACACTTTCTATTGGACGAAATGATTCTATTGGATATTTAAGGACTATAGTTAAGTATCATCCAATGGTATTTTATCATTGTTGGAAACAAAATGTCAACACTGAATGACACATTATTTGTCAAAAATCTTTTTGAATTTATCCATCGAAATCATAGCAGAAAATCAACTTAAAATAATTGATAAAACTTGAGGTGTAACTAAATGTATAAATATAATAATTACCAATTGCGATAATTTGTAACAAAATCATAAAGAAAGAACCTCAGTAAGAAAGTGATTATAATACATTAATCTGCTGGATCGATGCTTGTTATGGACCTTTAGATATATAAATATTCACAAAAAATACAAAGGTACTGACGTTCTTCCTATATTTCCATTTTATATAAAATTATCCCTTTTACAAGAATCTAGTAAGGATCTTGCATTTTTGCCAGGTGAGGTTTATTTTAAATACTTTTGGTTACTGAAATCACAAATTCAAATGCGGCATAACCTAACACGTACACAAAAGAAACATAACATGGGGAAATATCATAGAAAAAAAAATTATCACTATTTTTGTTGAAGGCACATAAGCCCACATTCAGCTGGTTTTAAAAAACAGGATATCGGTAGCGCCAATTGTTTATACGGCAATTGAAATAATCTTGTTGATTTAAAATGCAAATGATTTTAAGAGCTCTATAATGTAACCCTGCTAATGACGGATAAAAAAATGAAGTCAAGTTGATTGACTCAGTACTTTCCACATATTACCGTGATACCAGTTTATTGTTTTCCCATAGCATGAAGCTATAGTCCAAGATCTCCTTGCAACCAAAGCATCGCCCGCCCGCCCGCTAGGTCTTTCACAGTCCCTGATAACGCCCTAAAACGATCAGTCAAACGAGGTTTGAGGAATATTTAATATTTTTTGTTTTTTAAACACATACATACATACTTTACCCATTACACTTTCGTTGTTAAAAGTTCATGTGTTTTTTACTGAGCAGACCGTGTAGGCAGAGCCTAAATACCAGAGTACCGCGGCTGCTATGAAAGGGTTATGATGGGAGAAGTTTGTTAACGCAGGATTTGGATGGGCCAACACCCGCAGACCCAATAAATACACCTCCTGGCAGTCCATTCCAAGCCTTGGACACCTGGGAATAAATGTGCGGTTGTACCGCTCGGTTCTTAATGTATGAAGAATGACCGCCTTAGGATGTGATGCAGCGGGCGCGCTGGTGCATCTGATAGGAGCGGTGAGCGGAGGAACGATAGAGGATAGCGCAGAGGAGCAGGAGGAACCGTTTGAATATCGGTAGAAGAGTGAGAGGTCAACAAGAACACGCCGGTGAGAAAGTGACTGGAGGTGGCGCATTAAGGCTTAGTCACCAATTAGTCGAATTGCCCTTCTCTGCGGCATCTAGTATAGACAGGATAGTAGGGGCAGCAGCTCCCCAGACATGAGAGCAATACTCCAGGCCAGGTCTTATCTGGGCTTTATATAGCGAAAGGAGGTTACATGGGGAGAAGTACTTTCTGGCTCTAAATAGGTACACAAGCTTTTTACAAGCAGCTGTTGCAACTGACGCAACGTGTTCGTGCCAAATCAGATTTTCTGTAATTTATTACTGAAATATTTCCTGAGCGGAATAAATTGTGTAGATAACTGAGACATAGTAACAGGTTTAAGATAAAAACTAAAGCATCGTTATTTTTATAATATCACTGCCGAAAATTCTACGGTGATATAAATTTCCTTTGTTTTCGCGTAATTATGAACAGAATATCACGATGAGTAGAAAACATATTTCCGTCGCATATGAAAGTCATTCTGGAGATACGACAATATCAATCACCTATACCTATGAGGTTCATTTGACTGAGTTGGCGTCAACGTGGCTTTCAAACGCAACAACTTGGCACACTGACTGAATGACTGCCAAGGATTGACGTGTAGTTAAGTTATGCACTTTCTAAGAATAGACCGCACTTTCAGTGGTCGTTAGCATTACTGGCCGATTCAATTATGTTTTTCTTCTATTCTACTTAAAACCGTCTGATTATTATTGTCTCGGTGGTGATTTTAGCCTTGAGTAATGTTCTGCATTGTTAATCCTTCATCTATTTTGAGTTCCAGTGTTTCCGGTACTTGCACTTTTCACAATATAATACGTGTATAATCCTTGCATTGAAAGCATGAAATCAATAAAGATACTAACATTGTTGTAAGAATAGTTAACTAGCAACTATTCAGAGCATCCAACATTGCTACGCTGTATTCACAATTATAAATGACAGATACGTCCTGGCCTGATGCCTAGTACCTCAACGGGATTCAGAGAAGAATAGTTCAACCCATCGGCAATACTACCTTGACGCGCCGCTTCCAGACTCTTTCTTATGTGGATGGTCGATGACTTGGTTTCTTTCAATTGATATTCCACCAAAGTCTCTCAAAGTTCTTTTCGAAGTTCAGATGATTCAGGCGCCCTAACCTAACCTCATTACAGCAGACGTATTTCTTTAGTACTAAGGCTTTTCCTTCGAAGTTATTTGGGTCACTAAAAGCAATCTAGAACCTACGGCTTTTTATATCTGGGCTGTTCAAATGTATAGTTTCCAAAGCACTATCCTGATGGAGCCAGTTCTCGGGTTTTTTTCTTTAATTGATAACGTGTTTATAAAAATATAACCATGATGTCACTTTCGTGGACATACCCATTTGTGCTTTTACTCTAAGATTTTTGTGTGATATTCAAGTTCAATTTGCTAGCATATGTAATGTACTACTGACAATAAACCTTTTTGTATTTATTTTGAAAAACAAGACAAGTTTATTTATGCTTGACATATACACAATTGTTGCATATTGAAGAAAAATAAACCTGATCAGCAAAAAATGGGTAGCTAAAAATATAATACCAAAATACTAAAGGAAAAGAATTCAATTTGAAGGTATATTCATCTACTATTCTTCTGAGTAATAATTGCACATTCATTCCTAAAAAAATGCTGTTTCTCTTTTTACTACATACTTTGGAAATTACCTACGATTTATTTGATGGATTCCAGTATAAAAACTAAAATGGCAACCGTTTAATCTGAACGAAAGAATAATTGGGTGGGTATTTAAGAAATCACCAAAAAGCTCTCTTCCCATAACATTTGCAAAAAATAAATGTTTACCTGAATGACGTGAGTACCAAAGTTTGCAGCATACATATTACTTCTACGTATTATTTAGTTACATTTAAAATGCACAATTAATGTTAAAATAGGTTACACTTGATAAAATAGAATAAATAAAGAATAAGTTCTAAGAAGCTTCTAGATAAAAGCGTGGGACCCGTTGAAATAAAAGCAGGATTTTATCAAAATCGTTGTTTTCCGCATATTTCCCCCTCTTCATGATAACTACAAACTACTATAAAAACAAGAATTTTTCATATCCAAAGATTGTCATCTCTATTGCGCTCCTTTTTTTTGTAGTCTTTGTTTTATCTTTGAAATGACCCTGACATGAGCCCAAGTCCGACCATGTGCCCAGAATATCATTACTTTTTCCTACTATATAATCATTCAAAATTCTTTTACGTCATGTCATGTGTACGCTTTATTTCATTCAAGCTCGCTTATGGCCTTGGGAATATTCATAAAAATGTGTTCCCTCATATCGCACTACGCGAGTCGTTTAGTGGAAAAGTAAATAAAAAAGTAGTTATAGCACAGTAAAACGGTCAAATTTAGCGAAAAATATTTCCATCTGTATTTTTTAGTTCTAGTTTGTGGTCATTCGAATATTACTTAAGCAGATTTACTGTACAATTATTTGTCCCCCCTCCTTTCTTGTCAGCAAAAGTAAGCAAAGGTCATACCCCCCCCCTCAGATGTATATGTAAACATTTATCTATGCATTTTTATAACGTATATTGATTCATGATCAGCAGATATAATCCTGGAAATAAGAAATAAGGGTTAAGGTAGAAGACTAACGCTCTGAAAGTAGGAGCTAAAAGTACAGCCAGAAGGCACTTTGATAGTTCGCACAGAAATATAAACACATGCAATATAGGGTGGGCCCTACTCTAAACGTTTTTATTAATTGTGGGAACCCCGAAAGTGCATTTAGTTTTCAAACATAGACAATGTATGGGTCGCCATATGTGTAAAGAAGTAAATTACTACTGCTGGTGTAATAACTATCTAGATTCTCCCACCCCTCATGTCATCAAATAAGCAAAGCAAAGACCCCCATAACGCTTACGAGATACATACAGGTGAAGGGGGGATTGAAACCTAAAAAATATTAGACTTTATAGCACAAAAATGTATCACTCATTCTGCCTATCTGTCTGTCAACCTGTATGTGCCAATGTGTGAATAATTATGTCTAAAAAAATATAATCATTTCAGATATGTACGGACTTTTTCCTTTTTTCCTACGCATTACTTGTTGGCAACCCTATAATTCGGAAACAACTTATTTAATAATGACGCAAGAACTCAAACTTTTTGCATAAAAAACAACATCAACAGAGGTCTGTTTTTGCAAACCATGAGGGTACTATTGTTAGTAATCACGTTGTTACGCGTCTAATATTTCTTGCAAAAAGATTTTATCAAACGATGCAATAAAAACTATAGCATTTTCTATGCCTATTTAAACGCATATATGTATAGATAAGCGAAAACACAAAAACTGTATTTTTTTCGAAATTTGGTGCAGACAAGCCTTGATTCTTGATTACGAGGGGATCTTGAAAAAATATACGGAGAAGTGACGCAGATAATTTCACAATTTCTTTGATAGTAGTAGCCCTTTTTTCTTCAATCAACGGTAGTAGTGATTGGATACTTGGTTAAAAAATGCATGAAATAAATGACATCGAATGTAGGATTATAGTATGTAAAGATGGGTGCAATGAATCAGGAATTAATTATTTCACTATTAAACAACTATTTCGTCCTCAATTCACCCCTGAAGCAATGATGTCAATGTTGCCAGCTCATAGGAGACGGGGTTAAATGACGTTGTTTCTGCACTATGACAAAGGAACTTTTTACATCTTTACAAATGATGCTACAATGCTCTCTACAGATTTTGTTCCTGCGTATTTTTACAGCGACAACGAAAAATTAAATCCATCAACCTATTTGCATTTTCCAAAAATCTTTTAGGGATTTCCTCGAATATTCGAAAAACCATTTCCGAGAGATTAACACTGTACTATAAATGAAAAAAAAACGGTTAATTATTTGTTTATCTATTCGTGCTTTACAACATTGTTCTTCGTAGTGCTTCGCAGAAACGGAAAATAATTAAACTTGATATAACTCGGAATATGGAAACCGTAATTAAATGCGCGATTGTTATGATGCCGTAATAAATGGCATGTAACCGACCGTCATTTCACATAATTACTATGCTAAGCTGCAGCGTTTTTCACTATGTACTAGAATCGGACAGTAAAGTTATACTGAAAAACAACACCAGCTCTCTAGCCAGGCTCATACTCACAGCTTTTCAAGCGTCAAGAACATTTCAGTCAGAGTACCGAGCATTGTAAAATTCAAATATTTGCTAATATACAGGGTGGTCTACTAAGATTGGACGCCGGCAGAATTTCGGTAACCGTTAATCATATAACTTCGAGGAAAAAATATTATTAGGTAAATCGGCTAATATGCTGGAAATTATTATGGGGTTCCACAAGTAACCGCAAGGCACCCTAGCTGTTACGATCAATTAGAAAAAAGGCTTCTCAAAAAAATACGCCAATAAAGGTATATTATGATTCTACCATCATGTAGAGTGGACAATTTGAGATTTTTTGATAAGCGTTTTATGCTCAATCTTATAAGTCGTAGTGGTGGGGGAACGTCAAGAAGTTTTTATTTAAATACCAATAACTTTGGTATAAAGTTATCCGAATTAAACAAGCTAGGTCTTGTTTAAAAAAGATGTTCTTACCCAATAATTTGTTCCATAGAAATTATCCATGTCGATCTTGACTTAGTAGCTAGAGGGCGGTATTTGATATCGTAACAATTACTATTACGCATTATTACGAAAATTTTAAACGGTACGCTATATCTCTTTTAACATAGGTAGATAGAGGACAAAATTCTTAAGAGTCAGCGCAACATTCAACCTCCTAGCTTTTTTCAAACCGGAGATATCAAAACAACAAGAATTATGACAAGTGTGCTGTGAGTTTCAGAAACAATTGGTGCCCTAAAGGAATATAGCCCCCGTCGTCACTTTGAGAAACTGGCGCAGTAGGCGGCAGTAAGAGTTGTATTCAATTTTAGTAATAATGGAACTTTTAAAAGAAAAAACAATGTTAAATTACATTATGAAGGGATGCATAAGCACATCGAAAACGATGGACGCCATCGAATATCTAACGCAACACTGACAATAGGTATGGTATGCGCATGCGAATTATGTTATTTATGTTTTGTTTGTTATACTTGTTGTTATACCACCTTATTTTGCTTTATTTTGCCTTAATTTTGTCCTTATTTTTTAGGATCTATTCACATTGACTTTTTCCTATTATATTTCTTGTCCAGTTTATATACCACTTTGTAATTCTCAATTCTCAAGCTCAAATTGCCGTTTAATTATAAACAAAATAATAATCAATTTAAAAATATAATTTATCAATGATTCTTTTAAAAGTTCCATTATTATGAAAATTTAATACAAAACTTATTGGCGCCTATTGCGCCACCTGGTGGTTATTTCAGAAGGTCAAAATATGATTTCTAGTGGTTTTACTTGAGTATTTATCTGTAGTAAGTAGATACTAAATTAAAAGGTTGCTTTCCTTGTTGTTAATATATTTAAAAAAAATACCTATGAACCCCATGATAAATACCTATCATTGAGAAAGCGGGACAGTATTGTATTTTAAACTAAACCCTAAATATTGGCGCAGTATCTGCAGTAAATAGAAAAATACGGTAAAACAGAATACGTCAAAATGTTTTTTTCTAATTCAACGCGATGTGTTTCACAACACAGGGCACACAAACAACCAAAACATAGGTGTAAAATACAAACTAAACAACGACCTTCCAAAAAAAATTTAAATTGAAAAATGTGTCTTTTCAAACCACGATGATTTAAACATGTAAAGGTCGTTGTTTAGTTTGTATTTTACATCTATGTGTTGGTTGTTTCTATGAGCTGTGTTGTGGAAGACACCAAGTTAAATCAGCCAAAAATTGTTTGACGTTTTTTTTTGTTTGAGAACTGCATTTGAAAATCTGTGAGTCAATGCACATTGCTGTTTTTTGCGAGCAAACCTCAATGTTAAAGCGTCGAAGATGGCAATAAACATTGCCGAAAGCTTGGCAGTTTCCTTTATGCAGTCACCCATGTTTCTTTTCAAAATTTTGGCGACAACCCCAAGATTTTCTCTTTAGTCCTAAGATGATACTTTTTTAACTGTGTATAGAAGTAATTGAACTAGATTTCGTGTAATTTTTTTCGGAAAACTGAAAAATAAGCGAAATCCAAGAAAGTGTATCAATATGCAGCTACCCTAGTCTGTTTATGTTTTCTTTTTTGTTCGGATTTTGGTCTTTATTAGGCATTGCACCTACTAGATAGTGCAGTAGTCACAAATTGGTAATTAATAAATGCGACAAATTATTATAAACGCATATTTTAATTTGCCAATTTAAAACTAACTACGATAAACTGAAAATGACTAGAGCACTAATTGACAGGAACAATAGCTTTATTAAATTCGAGCAAAAAACTAAACATATAGGTACGTCTTAATATAAAAATCCAGACCAGGGTTTAGACTTAATATTTTTGATTCTGTATCTTGCTTATTTTGCAGTTTTCGGATAAAAGTTATTTGAAAAAGTTGTTTATTTCAACGACTTCTATACACAGTTTAAAAAAAAAGAATCAACTTAGGACTCACTATATATATACATAAAATATGAAAAAAGGTACCACGGAATATTTCTTGCAGGGGGGCCCCGGCAAGTATCTTGCCGGGGGGGGGGGGGGTGTCAAATTTGAAGTTACACCACTGTCTATTAGTCACTACAAATGTCCACTTCAACGCAAAGATTGCCTTAGTCCACTCGCATATTATTTATGGTTAGTTTGTGGTTTACCATTCGTTTTTCCATTCACTGATAGAAACGTGCTCCTCAGCGGTATACCGTCTTGTTTGCGCAAACTATACCGTGCAAGTAAGTCGCTGCTTTGTAGGATGGGGCCTCAGAGTAACAACTGAACATAGAGGTAGTAAACAACTGATTCTAATATGCCAACATCTTTTCTTACGTTGTCATTTTGACCACCAGATACGGCAATCATAATTGTTTACTATCGTCTTAATTGTATAGTATCCAGAAATATTCCATTCTACGTTAAAAAAGACGGTATTTTGATGGTTCAGGAATGATTACAGCAAAATCAATAGATATGTTGACTTCTACTGCGTTACTACATGTTTCTTCATCATAAACGCAAGTTCTGTCTTACATAAATTTTGAGGAGCTGGCAACGCCTATATAATTTTCCTGCGGTTGTTTACGGTAAACCCAGACTGTCAAACGTCTGTTTTGTTTGTGCGTCTTTAAAGCTTGGTCAGTAAAATCGAATTCGCTATATTTGTTGGTAACTGTAGTGAAGCTTTATGGACTTGCTGTGCTATATTCGAGTGTAGTTTAACAGTTTTGCGAGATGGGACAGTGCAAAGCAGTGTTTGTAACATGGGTTGCATTGGCAGAATTTTCAGGTTAGTAGGCAATGTTTGGAGGCTGAAGTGTCAAAAGATGATGGCTTTGAGCACGCCATGCTGAAGTGGTTTGTTTACTACCTCTATGTTCACTCTGAGGATGGGGCCAAATGATTTAACAGGAAATGTGTGGGAACGCTTGCTTATAAAAAACATAATACACCAGCACAGAGATCCGTGAAAAGTGAAACTGAAAATTGGCGCCAATAGCGACGAGGTGATTAATCGACACCGGCGCGCATGGATAAAAACTAGAAAAACGTAAACAACAATCGCAAGGCCGTCTATAGAGTAACCACAAAAAACCGACTGGTTACAAGATTCGGCACTACCCATTGTCCATATTCGAGCGCGGGATTCTGTTATTCAAATCAGACGAACATGTACTGTTAGCTTTCAAGAAAAATATTTTAATGTAGCAGGCATCCAGTGAACGAGTCGTTTTTTATTCGTCGTAGGTAGATCTACACGTGAAGCGTGTTAAAAACCGAACAGGATGTTTTAAACTAATTCAAGGTCGGTTAAAAAATGATGGCCGTCTGCACGATCCTGCTCGGCCGTTTCGCGCCATTTGGCAAAAAACGTTATTGTGTAACGCTTTGTACTTTTGGAAGGCAATCGCGGTTTTGTTCAAAGGTTGATTGACCCCCTTGAAAGGTTTTCTTTGTCTATGGTTTTTTAAATTGCGAAGAAATGTAGTATGCTCATATTTTCGATCGGAGACTTCAACAAAGTTAGCTCTTCAGGATAAATGCGTAAAACATCATTTACAGATGAGGTCTCTGCATCACCCTTTGTTTGTCCTTCCAGTTATGTCAATAGCACCTCTGACATGGTGGTGGTAACTCCGATTATTAGAGCGTTCTGATACTCTTCAGAAACTAGAATGTGACCATTTTGTGGGCTAAGGGGCTAACAACCCTTGCGCCGGCCCTGACGCCATTAGGGCACCGTTAAGGCACCATTGCCAGTTCTATATTACCCAGAATAACTGACAAAAAAAATAGTTCATACTATACCTCTCTGGTGAAGGTCTCTCCGAGGATTCTAGAATGGAGAAGAATGGTCTGCGCATTCTGGTCGGTCTGTAGACAAGACATTGTTGTCTGAGAAACCACTTGTGAAAAATAGGTCTGGAACAAACATCGGTCCGTCGTTTTTTCTGTGTGGAGGACGAAACAGCGGACAGTGGATCACATAGTGTGCTCCTATCTAGTACTGGAAAGAGCTAGGTTTCAGACACTTTCGGATTCACCCATCTGGAACTTACTGACATCAAGGAAGTTTTACCCAACACGACCATCGCCTTCGTGAACCTCCAGACCTCTTCATCATACTATAGAAGGACTAAATTTAATCCCTTCATATTATCCTAAAGCATTGCAAAAATCCTTTACTAAATTTGGAGTATAACTAATTTAGAACTAAATTTATCATAATATGTCAGATACATTTTAACTACTCCAAAATACTAGAATAGGGTGCTTCAATTTTTTTTAAGGCCAGCCTGCCGCAAAGGCTAAAAGCGTATGGCACTGTAGAAGCGCTGCGAGAGGATAAGATAAGAGAAGGAATGCTGGAGGAGACTGGTTCGGGGAGTAGGAACCTCGACCTGGTAGGCTCGCAGAGCCTCTCTAGTGGTACTCGTTCGGACGGTCTTCATTGTTATTATCTGGGAGATGTCACTCGAACATCTTCAGCGACAGAATCTTTAAAACAGGGACATGTCAGCCACCCTTCTTCGATATTCCAGGCTGTGGAAATCCTTTGTAAGGTTAGGCGTATCGATTAGTCTAATTGCTCTCTTTTGGATAGTGTCCAGAAGCTTCAGATAGTGCTTCGGAGCGCATCCTCACACATATGGGAGCAATACTCCAACGATGGTCGGATCTGTGCCTTGAGCAGCAGTAGTTGCTCTGGTGTATACAGCTTCCTACAGCGGAACAAAACTCCAAGCTTCCAGGATGCCGTTTTAGCAATACTGACGATGTGGTCGTGCTAGTAAATGTGATTGTTGATGTCAATCCCCAAAAGCTTGATGAAAGGTGACTCGACTATTGGTTGATCCTCCATTTTCACAATTGGTAAGCCAACGTGAGACTTCTTTGTCACTATTGTTGCCTGAGTTTTCGGTAAGTTAATCTGTACTCTATTTACTAATCCTCACTCGATCGACTCGAATTAAATGAGATAATGCTTCTTGCAAATCAAGACCACCCGAAACATAAACAACAATACGAACCATTTACAATCACATTACAAGCTAATATCATAACCCAAAGACCAACCATCATCACGTAAGAATGTCAAGTCGTCTATAAATAGACAAATGCATCAAAGCTATCTGTACACATAAGAAAGTGGATGCAGTGACAACACTGTCGCTGTCGGTAAGTATCAATAAACGGCTGTGAAAGAAACTCTGTATAGCGCAATAATAAACAAGGGGCAATTTTCATATGTTAGTGGCCTTGAGGAAAGTCTCATACTATAATTAGCACAATCAACTCGCACGCACGAGGTTTATATGCAATTTCAAAGTTCTGTTATTCGTATTCAGCGCATGGATGCGTGCTATGTCTGGCTGAAAGGGGGAATATCAAAAGCAGCTAGAATTAGTATTTTTAAGTAGTTACTTTAGGTTTCAAGCAGTTTGTTGAATCGTTAATTGGATATGGGACTTGCTATGTTTTTAATTTAATGCACTTCTAGATACCTAAATGCATTCGCGTATATAAAGATAGTCTACCTCTGAGTGTTTCATTATTTTAACATTTTCTGACCTATCTGGGTGTTGACCATTGTAGAGGTTTATTACAAAAAAAAACAGTTTCTACTAAAAAGTTGGACAGATTTTTTGATGAATAAAATATGATTGAATATCTATTATTCTTATCCGTATCTCAAATTTTGAAAAAAAATTGCTTATACAGGGTAGCCAATAGATAACCGAATGACTGATTTCTTAAATTTGATTTAATTGAAATAAAATATAATACAAAGAAACTAAATAACACGCTTGTAAAGAACATTGGGCTAAACATTTTAAACTAATCTTAAAAAAATAATGAACCAAAAATTATGGTATTATTGTGAAAAAAGCGTAGGGCGCTTGATTTATGAATAACATGGCACAAATCATCCATGCTTTTTCCACAATCATTTTTGTTCATTATTGTTTTGAGCTTATTTTAAAAATCATTTTTAACTTTTTATTCCGATGTTCTTTAAAAGGTTATTTTTTACTTTTTTTAAACTATATTTGTTTTTAATTTTTTAGTGAACTTAATCATTCAAGCGTTCTTTTTTAGTTTTTTTAAATTGTGTTTATTAATATTCTGTGTAATGAAGATGAGCAATTGTTTTTGATCAATATTCATAGCATAATCATTACTACATTACCATTACTGCATAAACGATAATTAAAACTGTCGGCTTTCTTGAATAAATTTCACAAAAATACAGCCAAAGAGTTGGATGTCAAGCTTTCGTCGCTACGCTTCCGCGTATTATTAAGAAACTTTTAAGGTGACGACCGATGCTGGTCCGACGGATTTGAAGCCGTCAAAATCGTTTTCGCGGAAAAATTGAAGCTTTTAATGTTCGGTCCGACTTCTTAATCCAAAGGAGACTTACAAACCCACAAACAAACATACAGGTGAAGCTAATAAAAGCGTGTTAAAAAATCGACGTTCTAGAAGAGGCAGAAGCCTGAGCCTTCTTGATTAGGATTTCCAATACTTTTCCAAGTTATGCGAAGAGTATTTTCAATCGACTTAATTAGAAAATAATAAGTTTTGCGAATAATCTCTCCGAGACTTTAAATCTCTTTCTTTGCTGTCATCTCGCTCCCAAGGGTTTTCGATATAAGGGCTTCAATTTCTGGGTGTAGGTTTTGTAAGCAATAAGCTTACGCCAAAAAAATCTACTGTAAAGCCGATAAATATTGAATATAAAATATTCAAAATACTCCCCTCTGAATAAACCGAAAAGTATTGGAAAGCGTAATCAAGAGGCCCCTGATTAGTGCTTCTTCTAGAGGTAGATATTTGGATATTGTTTTAGATATCTGTACGTGATTTCTGACTTTCAGGAAAATATTAAGATGAAAAACGTAGTTTTAAAATGTTTGAGTCACATATTGGTCACCATCTATATGCAAAAATATTATTTATTTATCATAAAGGGTGCTCAGAGAGATAGATAATTATACTTTATTCTTATTAACAAAGCTATATAAATAAAACAAAATGTGTGGATGAATATTCACATAAATTTCTCATAGAGCTAATATAGGCTGTAATAAGGCTTTTGTAACAAAAATGTTTTAAACGGAAAACTTTTAACTCTTTTTGAATTTTAAACGTGTGAGGTTTGTTATAACTCCATTATATATAATTGAAACTTTAATGAGTGATGATTTGGGGGTGATTAAATTAAAATCACTACTTCGTCTTATATTATAATCTATATTCATGGTCTCAAATTTTGTTTTATTTTTGAATATCAGTGATATCGTTTCAAAGTTACAGGTTATAGGATTAATAAAGCGTAATATGACCAAAACATTCCAAGACACCCCTACGGTCTAGGGAGTACAAACAATAATTCTATTTTATTCTATATGATTATAATGTGAAAACGATTTTTGATTCTTCACTATTTTCTAGAGTAGCATCGAAATAAAATGCAACTACGCCTTCACCACATTGCTTTTTGATTATTCATCGTATACACCACATCACTTGATTACTGTCATTTGCATATTTTGTATCAGCGGAAGCCATTCGAAAATCATTTACAACCGCCGCGCTGCTGTTGAAAATTGCGAACTTTCTAGAGGAAATTTCTAATTTTAAAGGTAGGTCAAAGTTGCTGGAAACAAGAGGGATATTTAGTATTGGTGAGGAGCTGTGTCGTCTAGCTTGAAAATGAAATTTTAGAATTCCTTGAAAGTTTTATGCGGGATTAAGGTTCATAACACTATTACGGCTAATGGCAAAATGAGGATGTGCGAAAGCGTCCCAGACCTCGTACAAGGCGACTAATATCAGAAGGAAACTCGTTCCGTTCTTAAGTTTTCATAAAGCAATCATCGCATGTTAACACATAGACGAAGTAGTATGTCACCGTGTCAGCCTTCCGATAGCGTGAGTGCATCGAACATTTACCGGTCGGTAGGCACTGTGGTTTGTTCCTATCCATGCCAAGATAGATACTTTAAAGTTTGTTACACGTTTTTATTGCCCTTTTGAAAACCAAAGAAAAAATGCCTCAGTCCATTTCTGAAAACAAAATCTTGGAAAGTGGACCACTAAACTGGCTTTTGCTTAAAAGTCGCTCACTCTGAAAGTAATAAAATACAAGATTATAACAAATCAAATGATTATTCGAAAAGAGAGAAATATAAACTTTAAAAGCGTTTTTCTCAAAAACAAAAAAATTATTTTTACATTGGGCTCTTAAATTAGTTAGTTGATTAGTCATTTTGTATCTGTTTGACAATTCTTATATTTTATTTTAGTTTTAATACCTGAAGATGACGCCTAATAGAAGCGTCGAAACGTCGTAAAACTTTATATTTTGGAAATATAATAAGTGACCGTATCCCAAGATTGTTTCACTAAATATTTGGTACCGACGGTCAGGATTCAAAAAGCAAAAAAAATATTTAAGGAGTACTCAAATGAGTATTAACTATGTAAGTAACGAGAAGAAAAATGAGTACTAGTTTTCTATAATATTTAGGCGGGACTTTAGAAAAGTCGCAAAATATAATAGTAACCTTGCAATTATTTATAAATAATTTCTTATATAAACTAATTATTTATAAAGTATCTATTGTAAAGTATCAGTTCATATAAATTCGGAATTATTTTGCCTCAATTGCAATTTGCTCATCAATTTGTCATTAGCACGATTCTCAGCACTGACGTCCTAGACCTCTATGGTTCTCAGATAAATCAAAAGATAACACACAAACGATGAACAACAAAGCGACCCAACCTATTTTTTTATAACCGACAAACAGTATGCAGTTAAGCCACTGTCACTATGGCTTTTTGTGAAGAGAGAGAAATGGCTGTGGGTTTGCAAAACAGTGCGCTGTTGCCAGTTTTCAATATAGTCCCTTAATTTCCGAAATAGTTTGAACTACCATGATTAAAATAATTAATAATTAATTTATACGGTCGTCAACCCTACTTTTTCAATGCAATAATACAATTTACACATTCCAAAGAATTGTTTTTAAACATTATTTATTTTGTATCTACTCTTAAAATATGTTTATTCTACCTTTAAATACAAAAAACGCTAATCTGTCATAAGGGCCCATGTAATTTTTAATTGTTAGTATACATATTTCTAAAATAATCTATAAGAAGTTTTGCGTTTGTCACGGTAAATACTTGTGATTAAACTTATCAAAACTGAAAAAAGTAAGGTAATTTAACCAGCAATGGTTAAATTGTGATATTGATATAACTGAAACAAGGCAAATGTACAGTGGTTTGATGGTCGATTATTTGAATTATTAAAAAAAGATGCAGTCGACAATCTATTTTTCACAACTAATTCCTAATCAAATAATTTTATATTTTCAGTCACAATTTAATTTCGCATTTTTTCACTTTAAATGAACAGTCGACAATTTCTATTTTTTACAATTAATTAACGACTAATTCTCCATATTATGTTAAATGTGTTGATTTCCAAAAATATTTCAGTCACTTCGTACGTTACAAAAATATATGCAAGCATTAGAATGTTCTCCTGCGTATATTTAGAAACCTTAATCGTAATTTAATATTGACTATTAGAAGAAAGAAATGAAAATATAATTGAGAAATACTCTACAAACCAAAAATAAATTAATCAACCTCATCACTTAATTTTTGATGAACAGTCAAGACGGTTGAATAAAATATAGGAAATAATCTGAATGGCGAAATTTCTGAAATATTCAGACCTTTTATCAAAATATCGAACGTCTGACAGGTTGAAAAATAAGAGAGAAACCAAAGACATTGATTTGCCTTCAATATTCTTCAATAAGAGCCAATTTCTATAGATCTTAATGAAGAGCAGCAATCAACATCAAAATGCAATAAATAATTTGTCCAATATATTCAACAATCCAATAATCTGTTTAATTGATATATCACCTTCAGTTCAAAGATGCTTAAGATCATCATACTGATGTGCTTCTGGTAGTCAATTATCATCATAAGACTATCGCCTTGGAGCGTGTATATTAATACATTATGTTGAAGCGATTTCAAAATCGGAGAGAAAACGTTACAAAAATAAATAGAAAAATGGTGTTAAGTGGGTCTTTAATGAGCAACCTTACTAAATCACAGCATTACGCAAACTGGGCCAAGGTCAGCGTTTAGAAGCGAACAGCGTGCAATCTGTACTGGATATTTTCTAGTTACTATTAAAGGTTTGTTGACAGAAGAACCGAATGACGCTTTTGTGTTACAAGTAGCTATGGTATAGTGACATGAAATGTGTTAAGATATTAAGAGTTATGTACACAGTCAGTTTAGTCACAACTATGGACACCCCAAACAGTGATGCCAACCCTACTGAAAAATCAGTAGATCTACTGAATTCACCCTTAGTCTACTGATCTACTGATTTGTGTTGGAAATCTACTGATATATGGAATACCATTTTGAAAATTACTGAAAAACCGCGTACTGATTTTTCCACTGGTTTCATTTATAAATCAAATGAAATCTGTATGTAATTGTTCTGACACCTCCATTCGTCCCGTCTACTATTTGGCAGGCAGCGCCATCAAGTAGCGAGCCACTGTAACTTGACTAGTAGTGTATATATTTATAATCAATAAAATATATTTTGTTTGGTTTTGTGATATTAATTTCTAAAAAATAAATATTTATTTCTGTTTCATTGTATTATTTTCATAAACAAAAAATTCCTAGAGCAACTTTACCCAAAAGAGGTCCTAAAATAGTCTAAAACCAGGCAAAACATGAATACGGTGTCCAAAGGGGTTTGAGAGACGCTTGAAAAACGCTTCTCCGCTGAAAACACCAATGAATAACTAGTTAGCACAAAAGTGGAAGTCACCAGTCATGTTGGCTGGCGCTGAAGCGCTCTGAAAAAGCGTTGATTCCTTAATCATGAGAATTCTACTGATTTCTACTGATTTTCGTTAGCGTCATCTACTGAAAACGGTAAAATCCAGTTGGCAACACTGACCCCAAATTGTAATTTATAAGTTCAGATTTAGATCTTAGGAGACTACTGTAAATAAAATTATCAAAACTATACATAGTAAATCGTCTTATAATCTATGGGGTATGGTGATATTACCAGTAAGATGTGTTTTTAGTTACGCCCGAAGAAATAATCTCCGAGGACAAAGTATGCTCCTTTCGGTTACTAAAATTCTATTATATTGTAAAAATATTATTTATCTACCCAAGTAAACAAAGCCCTCACTGGGATGTTATGAAAAAAATCTAGTAGTAACTGATTTGAGTTTCCCAAAGAAATGAACTCGTAGGTCAACCAGACATTAAAATCCTGAATATTTGACAAGAATGACCAAAACACACATATTTCATAGAAATATCACAAAAATTATGTGCCCACAGGCTAACCGTTAGCCGTTTGGATTTAAAGACAAAATACTTGAAATTTAGATTCACTAGATTAGGAAAATTCCTAATCCTAAAAATGATTTATTTTTTAAGCCAGAAGATTCAGGAGATTTAATAATAATGTTAATTTGTAACACTAGTAAAGTGCTGCTAACATTATAAAAACTATACATATATACCAAGCAAATGCTCATAGATTCTTCCACAGAAGGTTGTTTATTTAGAATTTCTTGAGTTGTGACAAAATGGTATGGACAATAACGTTCTGTTGCGTTTATTGTATCTAGGACGGCTTAAGCCCTCCAGATTCAGGGACTTGACTACGTTTATGCAAACAGACAATTCAGTAACCCTATATCATCCACGTCAAAAAGTAAGACCAAAAAAATGCAGTATGAAAAGCTATTTTAACTTCCTAATACATTTTTGATTGGAACAAAAAAGAAACCATAAATCTCTATTGTTTTCCAGAAATACGGGGAAATAAAAATTCCATGATTTTGATATGTGTGTGTAGATGACATCGAAAATTTCCAGCTGCATAGCCTTTCTTATCTTTTTTCTTACAGGACTGATGTCGTACTCATGATTCCTAAGAGTAATAAAATGAAGCAAATATAAAAAACAATACTAGGAGTACCAGTCCACTGTAAGCCTTTCGAAACAAACAGTTACTGGTGTTTAGTGTTTGGTGACAGTGTTCCTCATAGGGGTAGAAGGTGACGATTATACCCCTAACCCTTAAACACTAGATCGCGCAAGATATTTTGTTTCTCTACTCTCTATTATAGTTTTAATAGATATTAATTAACATTATAAAAATGTACAATAAATACCATTCAAACTTACAAACTAGCAATATTACTTAAGAACAAAAATGAAAAATGAGGAAATAAAAAGAATTTAACACAGGTCTAAATCAGATTCAGATGAGTCGCTCCCATTCAGGTTGATACATAATAATTTCATTCGGTCGCCGTTTAAAAATGATGACTACTTTTATTACATGTTTAATGCAGTTTAGCCATTTTTTTAACTTATTAAATGTACTTGTTTTTTAAATAGCTGCATATTAATGCAATCGGATTAAAAATACAAAAATAGGGTGGAATTCTTGAAACATCACACCCACTGCTTCGCGCCATTTCATCAACGATAATTCCAATAACTGACTTTTTGTTTTAATATTTGATGAAATTGTTTTTTAATAAATTCAATAATCTCGGATTTTCTAAACGAAGTGTTAGACATTTTTTCCAAATTGCGCCTGGTATATTTTTCGTTAAGGATGTCGGTGCAATAAAACGCAATTTACCAGAGACATGGGCAACAATAATTATCATTTAGTGGCATGCTACATCATGCAACGTTCTCCAAGGATTAGTAATTATTTTCGTATAGCCGAGCCAACAGTCCAACAGTCGTAGTACTATTTTTATGCTAAGTGTCATTATAAAGAGCCATAACAAAAAGTATTTTAAGCCCGAGTTGTACGGTTACCCTTGACCGCATTTTTGTTTAGTAATTTTCATAATCGCACACATATACCTACATCATAAATAACACGAAGTCTAAGCTCAACGACAGATACTATACAATATTGATAGCGTAACTGAAAAATATGTGTGGGATGGAAGAAATTGGCTATCAAATTAGTTTTGGAATTCTTCATATATTATCTCATTATAGGTATGGTTCATCAAAGCACAGATATTCAGTGTGTCCCAGCTAAAATTTGACACCCACCCAGGGCGATAGCTAGGCGTTGACCATGGGGGGGGGGGTTCATCTTGACCTGAGGGGGGGTTCAAGTATAAAAAAACATGACTTTATAATGTCTTAAGTTGCTTGAAAACTGTATATAGATTGTATCGCTGGTAATGCGTCATTAGCGCCGAGTGATTGGTTAGTAGTAGAATAAATGGATCTTGGTTATTTTTATTTTGTATTATTTTAGTAGTTATTTCATTCCTGAGAATTCTCTTAGAGGGGGGGGTTGAACCCCCTAACCCCCCCCCTTATATACGGCCTTGCACCCACCTTATCTCTGAAATGATTGAAAAAAATCAAAATCGCCGAGACTCGTCCATTTATATTTCAAGGGGCAACTATTACATGGAATACGTCATTATTGTGCCATCAGCCCACTCACCCCCAGCAACCCCTACTTCTTGAATGAGATCACCATACTTGTGATACATGATTTTGAAGAGGATTCTTTGACAAATACAACAGAATGAATATTGATTCACTATTATGGAAGTTAATAAAAAATATGATCATTATCAATATTAAGTATTATTTTCATTCCCTGAAATATTATCGTAAGAAAGGTTCCAAATGGGTACAGACATGCAAGGGATATGCAGAATTTCTGGTAAAATTGTGTTATTTTGTTTTGCATGAAATTGAATAATCTCAGCTTTTCTAAGCGAAGTGTTAGATATTTTTTTCAATAATCTTGACGAAGCATTATCCATAACAATTACTGTATCCGTAGGAATATTTGGTGAAAGTTGGATCTTGAAACCATTTTTCAAATAAAAAAAAGAACATCTTTATTTGGATCTCTATTACTAAGATGAAACCTCGTGATTTGAGAGTGCTGATTGGTCGCAGTTTTGAGTTTCAGTCTCGTTTGACGGAAATAAATATATCAGATCTGTTAGATCTTCAGGTTTAACTTAAAAATCGAAAATCTTTATTCGGCTTTGGTGGTAGTCATAATATTTATTTCAGCACTATACCGTGGACAGAGAACTCTGCAATAAGGGTTGTTTAATGTATAACCACGTATAACTTTAGCTTTGGGAGGAAGTTTTGAGAGATTAGTGTCATAAAATTTTCTGTCGGGTATATCTAGAACGTTAGACCATAAAGGTCAGCCTCCTGCAAAGGCTGAAAGTCTATAGTGCTGTAAAAGCATTGCGAGAGGATAAGTGTCAGTGCACGTCAGATTTGAAAAAGAGTCGAAGTTCTCCAAGAGAAAGAATGCTGGAGAAGACTGGTTCGGGGAGTAGAGACCTCGATCTGGTAAGGATACGCTCGCTGAGCCTCTCTAGCGTTCCTCGTTCGGACGACCTTTGGTGTTATTATCTGAGAGAGCTCACTCGAACATCTTCCGTGAAAGAATCCGTAAAACAGGGACAGGTCAGCCATCCTTCTTCGACGTTCCAGGCTGTGGAAGTTCTTTGTGAGGTTAGGCGTATCGATTAGCCTAATTGCTCTCTTCTGAATAGTGTCCAGAAGATTTAGAGAGTGCTTTGGAGCACATTCCCATACATGGGAACCATGATCAGATCTGTGTCTTGTAGAGCAGCAGTAATTGCTCTGGTGTGTACAGCTTCCTACAGCGAAACAAAACTCCAAGCTTCTGGGATGCCGATTTTAGCAATACTGACGACGTGGTCGTGCCAGGACATGTTATTGGCGATGTTGAGCCCCTAAAGCTTCACGGAAGGTGATTCGCCTATTGGGTACCCTCTAATTCCACAGTTGGTAAGCCAACGTGAGAATTCTTTGTCAGTGTTGTTGCCTGAGTTTTCTGTACGTTTAATTGTACTTTATTTACTAATCCCCACTCGACAATTTTTTTTATATCTGCGTTGACCTATGAGCCATGTTGCTGTCGCTGATGTACCGTCCCTGGGACGATAGTGGCTCGCCTGGTTTCATGCACGATATTAATGTACTGTCGTCTGCGAAGCTGTAGATTGGATTGGTTGTAATTTCCAACAGCTCGTTGATGTACAGCAGAAACAGTTTTCACTTCTCTTACTCCTATCAAATTCAGCAGTGCATATCACTACTCTAACCTTTACTACTTATTCCATTATTATTTTCATGCAATTGCAGCCAATAGATGGCCATATTTCGCCTGCAGGCGATCTGCGGACACCGTTCGTTTGGCTGAAACCTCGAAATGCCAGTTCGAAATTGGCCGCAATCTATAAGGGGAAATGTCAAATACATGCTCGCTTACAGGTCAGATTTATGCGAGATACGGAATCTCCGTGGCCTGGTGTGTGTGTTTGTGTGTGTGGCAGCAGGTGTTGCACAATTTTCACCTCCTACCTTCTAAGGATCGGATTATCCGATTGCAACAAATTCGCTGGTATATACTTTTCTTACAATTTATGTACAAAGCGTTATATTGCCGCAGGAAATTTAATAGCGTGACAGCTTACATGCGATCGGCTTAAAATAAAAAAGTTTTTGGTGACTTCATTCATAAGTGCCGCCAGAAAAACGTACGTAGACTTTTTTCAAGTGGTGAAGTCGAAACACTCTTTCACAGCTCTTTTATTGTAATTAGAACAGTTTTTATGGTCGAACGCATGCTATATCACTCCTCAAAACTGCACTTTAACAATAGGTAGTACTTTTGATAAAGCGGAATAAATATTGATAAGAAACAATAACACTTGAGAAAATGAGGACACTTCATAACTACTGAACTAATAAGATAATGAAATGCACTCGTAATCTTGACCTACTTTTCAACGACATAAATAAATAATTGAGAATGTTTATAAATGTTTATTTTATGTTCTGATATCTCGGAAAATGGAATAAACTTGAAGCTAAGTAACCTATTTGTTTCTTGGAAACTGTGTTACAGCTCAACTAACTGGAATAGCATATAATTATTTCAAACGTGTTTTTTTATTAAAATGATTGACAATAGTAATAATGATTACAATTAATATAAGAAAAATATTTTTGAAACGCAGCTATGTGACGATGTGGCATGCGTTTTGCATTTATTTTGTAAACGAGTAAAAAAGTAAATCATATAGTATTATAGTGTTGTTTATTACAATACAAAATTTTTGAAATAACAAATCATCCATAACCTCTTTCATTGTAGATTTTACAAGTGTGAAAGAGATGGTACGCTTAATAATGTGGCGAGAGACTAGTTGGTTGTGTAAAGATGTCTCCTAGAAGGCGACATCCTCAGATTACGCAATTAACCCCTTTGAACGGGGTCGGATTGTAGTCCAACGAGAAGGTGGTGCTTCTTTCAGAGCAAATGCTGTAATCATGGGGCGCACCTTGAGAAGAAGAAGAAGAAAAAGAAAGATGCCCTGCTAAGTCGGAAATCTAATATATAGCAAGAAAGAACCAAGCTTCCTACATGTGTATTGTATTGTATTGTATTTTTTCACTATTAGAGAATGCATTGTATATACATAGATTCCTAATTCTAATATTTCTAATTTCTTTTAAATCTCGTTATAAAGTTGTGCACACACACATGTGCTGTTTGCTGTTATCGCGCTAATCAAATATTTGCGATGTTCCCCATAAAATTCATAAATATTCTATACACTGTTTAGACGATGTACGAGACAAGTTTTGATAATAATTTTTTGCAAGTATTTCAAGGTTTTTTGATACCAGGATCCACATGAAATCTTGCCTTACTTTCGTAATTGACTTGAATTGTGTACCTAGTCTTGATTTCTGTCACAGTTGCTATAATAATTTTACGTGGGTGTATATTCAAAGATATGTGCATAATTCTGAATATACAGAATATACACCCATTCCAAATGAAACATGAAAAACGCTGGTAATCAGACTATGTCAAAAAATTTTAATGTATTTATTTCCGGTTGACTGGTCAACAAATAAAACAAAACATTAAAATTCACTAAAATTAGTATACGTCTCATCTTCCTCTGTCGCCCACATCAGATAACGGATCGATCGACAGAATTACATTTAGATTGACATAATGACATAATACAGGGACCAATAGGGACCAATAGGTACCCTAACAATACTCAACTGTTTTGGTGAAGAAACTCTAAACTTAAGACTCACCCTGTAGTGCCGACCACAAGCCAGTTTCACCACATCTTGGTAAGTGTCAGATAGCCTAAAGCCGAATTTACATTACGAAACTAGTTTCTCAAAACTAGTGTGATGACATTAGTTTCACTCTTTGTTTCACGTGTAAATAGGCGTTTTCATCACGCATGCATCAGTGTTACGCGAATTTTGAATGACACTACATAGTGTGTGTTCGACCTGTAAAATGTGAGGAAAATTAGTATCACGAAAACGTTGGCAGGGAGTGTATGTCGATTTTTGGTGAAAATGACAAGTGAACGCTGGACTGCTAATAAAAATATTAAACTTATAAATAAATACCAGCGTAATGAGTAGTGTCTTTGGGATCCTAAACATAGACAATATAAAAATAGAGATAAAACTTTGATATGCTACATATTGATACTTTAAATTCGTTTGATAATGACTGGAGACTGTTTCCAGTTGCTAAATAACATAACGTAATTTGGAGTTTCACCTTTGCTGTCAATGCTTCACGGCATGTTGTATGTTGTTTTGATATTCAGTTGGAGACCTTATCTGATAAGGATAAGAGTGCTTCACTCACTCGAAAATAGTTTTTGTAACTTTCAGGATCACCATCTATCTGCTAATTCAGAAATCAACTGAGTTGCACCCAGATCTTTTCTCGATAATTACTCTCGAATCCACCATAATTTTTTCTTCCGTCCAAGTCTCTTCTTTATAATTTGTAAATAACCATTTGTGCAACAACATTACGAATTGCAGTAAGTTGGGAAGCGGACAGTGCGATGGTCACTGTGATACTGAAAGTTTCACGACACTTGATTTCATGAAAATTTTCGCGGCGGCTCCTACGGAGAGCATAAACGGTCATTTTCAAGTGATCTCATCCCAATTCCTGACGCTCTAGTTTTCAATATTTTTGCATGAAATTTTTACATGAAGTTTAAAAGGAAATTACACAGGGGGCTATCGAAGCATTTTTTGAAAAAAATTGATTGAACATGAAATATGATCGCTTGAAGTTGCCTATTTTTTTCGTCAACTTTGTAATTTTTTTAAGAAAAGCCCAGAAGCAAAAATGAAAAAGTGCTTCGATACCACTCTGGGCAATTTCCTTCTAAACATCATGTGAAAATTTCATGTAAAAATATTGAAAAATGAAGCGTCAGGAATTGGGATAAAAAACATCTGCAAATCGCCTTCCTCTTCAATTTTACAAATTTCGGGCGACGCGCTAACATGACTGTTTCCATTTCTTTCTAATGTAGCGCGCACCTGTTTATTTATCACGCCCATCGTTCGGCTCCCCGCATCTTCCAGAGAAACTATTCCAGATTGTAGGAGCAGCGTTAACCAGGGTCGTGTAACTAATTTTAGCATGCATGGAACTAGTTTCTTAATGTAAATTCGGCTTAACCGTAAGTTTTTTTCACTTTATTACTTATGTCATGTGACAAAGACAAAATACGTAGATAAGCCATCTGACACGTAGCAGAAGGTGGTGAACCTGCCCCTAAGATCAGCTCCTGAATCACCAAATCACATCACTTAGCTGGATCTGAAAGTATATAGCCAAGGTCGCAAGAACCTACCCCAATTACCCGCCAATCGGATACTCGTCAACCCTTACGTCCCACCCTCCCCTAAAAACATCCCTCGCGCTCACGGTCGTGACCCAGATAGACGCCGGGGACACGTGCCTATAATAGCTTCCCGGTCACGTACTGATAATCAACATGCACAGATCGACCGACGGACTCCATGGCCTGCTCATTCCTTTGCACGGAGGTCAAATAATGAGCCAAGCCACGCCAACCGGAAGGACAACAAAGCTTGAATACCGGAAGATTCGAGAAGACCGTCTTTTTTTTCTACCTGGTATCTTTCGCAGAGACGGAGTCTCATCGAATTAGGTATAGAGGAGCTCTATTTCGTCCGAGCATTAAACGTGGATCATCACTGAAATGCTTCTAAATGTACTATACTTAGCTCTGAGGTTATGTTTTTCAAAGTTTTTATTTAACTTGCATTTTATTTATCGTATTGGTCAAAAACATGACAATAGTAACTATAGATAAAAAAAGCTATTATAACCTATAATAAAATAAAATATATACAGCTACAAACTAAGATACGTAGTGTTTGGTATTTACAGGTTGGTGTCCAGTTCTTTTATACCCTTCAGCGCCAACGGTGTAGCTGTGAAGAGCTCTTCTCGCGATCCCTGAAACGCATGCTGTTCACAGTCGATCGTGATATGGTTCATAGTTTGGCGGGGCGCGCCACAGTCACATAAGGGAGACTGCACATAGCTCTCGACATAGCCCCAGGCTTGTTCGGACTCTATTAAGTTTTACCCACTCTGTCCGGTAATTCTGATCCTGAAAGTAAGACTGCCCCCATAAATGCGCATCCGCATCCTGGATGGTGTTCTGCAAAACCTTCCCACTGGGACCGCCATTGATTTAAAGAGTTGAATTTCTCGGTTTTAAGCGCTTCTGCATCCCTTATTGGTGGTTTTCGGGAGGGTCTAGGGTATAGCGCGCGAGATTGAGAATCCCAGAAAAGACGTATTCCCGTGTTAGCGATGAGACGTGGCCACCTGTTCCCTTTCTCCAGTGTGTGTGTCTAAGATGAGGGCAGTCCGAAAATCCAAAGGTAAGGTCAAAAGGTCCAAAGGTAAGGTCCAAAAGTCACTATAAAAATGAATTTCGCATTTCCAAGCTCCTGAAGTTACCTTTAAACTTACATTAATGACTCAAAAAGCAAATTGAAGAAGAAAGCTTGCGCTTGTGCAATTATTTACCCTTTTTTTTGATATCGTGTTTGGTTGTTAAATTACAGGCATTTATAGAATGTATGATTTTGCATTGCGAGTTTTTTGCAAATTAAAAAACTTTTTTGAGAAAATCGAAAATAGTTGTCATTCATTAAGGTCTTAACTATCGCCTTCTGAAATATTATATATGTAGTTGCTACTCAATTTTGAAGCAGATATCTTAACCGATTGAGTTGAAATTTTGTATACACGTTTAAATTGCCAATACACGATAAGCTGTGTGACGTCATTCTAAATCCAATATGGCGGACCATCCAAGAATGCGGCAATAATGATGCGTTGAATGAGATGAATAGACTCAGAAACCTAGCCAGCGATAACCAAAAAGAAAAAAATAAATTAAGAGCAAAAAAACCTTAAAAAAAGCTTTTATTTAGATGCACTAAAGAAAATAAAATGTTCCTTTAAAATTTTAACTATATAATTATAGCCTCATTATACTGTTCTGATCATAAGATATTGTCGCGCGATGTACTCGTTTGAATAAACTTATAACTTATCTACTAAGTTTAATTTTGCTAAAATGTCAGTCTAATTAAATAGTTATAGGTACTTACGCAAACCTCTCGACAAGCTTTTATGATCATATAAATTGTGCATAATGAGGCTATAAGCTGATAGTTGAAATTTGAAAAGAAAATTTTATCTTCTTCTTGTTAAATAAAAGCTTTTTTGAAAAAGGTTTTTTGCCTTTAATTTATTAAGTATAATGACCGCGTAAATCGTTCTGATTCGTTTAAGATTTGGGATTCGTTTTCAAAAGCAAACTCATGTTTCCTTACCATGTAGCTGAATGCGTATGCCAAGCTTTCCTCATTGCAAGGGATTACTATTGGCTATGTATTCGGCATACATCAGATCAAAGTTGGAATATGGACCACTGGTTTTGAATCCAATTTACACATGATACACACCATTGGTAAAATTGGATCAGGAGTGCAAACTCTCCAATGCAACCAACATAGAAGGTACATACGGCCAATCATCGTAGTCACAATGTCCTAACAGACATGTTTCGAACGTAAAATGCATTAAGTCGGAGCTAGAGTATTGCCGACATGAATATTATCAATAGTTTTGAAAACTGTAGCTCGCCATCGCTTGCGATTTACTGTCAGTTCAGTGGCGCTCTTGATACTCATATCCAGCAACTGTTTCGTCATATCGACCCAGCGAGTAGGGAAATGGCCACGGCGCCGCCCACTCGGTGCATGATCCTGAACTACAAGTTTCCCCATATTATCGCTCCTGTGAATATGTCCGAGGAATGTAAGCATTCTCGTCGACAAACAATGGAGGATAGTCTCTTTGAATTACCGAGCTCATCCAGTATGGAAACGTTAGTACGATGGGCGGTAAAATGGTAAAACACGCATATTTGTGATAATGCCGTGCAATAATACACATGAATTTATGACATGTTTAACTTTTTACACTGTGTATCCGTTTTTAGGCTAGTTTTTTTCAGATTTTATTATGGGTAGGTTCAGTAGAGTAGCTCTGTACTCCGCTCACATAGAGGATACATTTGAGTTAAAAAGAGATACCTAACCACTCATACATCCTACATTCAACACTCTCAGCTTACTAGCTTCACGCAACGCTGTACATCTCAGTTGGGTACCAGGCCACGAAGGTATTGGTGATAATGAATATACATTTGAAATACATAAACATTGCTATGTATTTGTTTATTAACTGCAATAAAAAAAGATTTCAGTATTAACTCTGTGTCCTTCTGATTGAAATTAAAACAACTTCCAGCGAGATCAATTTATTTTAAAACTTCTAATTGTAAATCAACGCATTTTCAGACATTGGGGTGTTTTTGTATCATCAGAAATTATGCATTTCTCTCTGCTTGAAGAGTTACTATGGGCAAAGTATCAATTGTAAAATAATAATATAATATAATAATATTAACAATTCTTGTGGGTACGCCTTTATTTTTAAGGGAAAAGACAACGAAATGGAAGGTAGAAATAAGCAAAAGTCGCCAAATCACTGTATGTTTTTGTGCCACCAAAAGTCGCTAATCACCCAGCTAGGACTTTTTGTTGTTGTTTTGAAATCGCCAGACCTAACAACACTAAGGGCACGTGTTCTAAAGAATGGGAGTGCTAGGTAGGGAACATTGTGTTCTCGAAGTTTTTAGGTTATAAAATACATGGGTACCCTGTACGTCCGTCCGCGTCCCTGAGAACGACTTGGTTTCGAATATCTTTGAAGACTAGAAAGAGATGTGCGCCAATTATAATTTTTTTATATAAATAAACTACTTCATGATCACAGTTACTTATAGTTATTTTTCTAGTGACCGCGATTTCAAATGACTGTTGTTTACTTTGGATGTCGGTGAATAATTGAAACTACACTCTTCTTCACGACGTTTCGGTTTATTACAGTTACACCATCATCAGCTGTTTATATAAATAAAAAATAATAGTCTGAGAGTGTATTCATTACAGGCTTAACCTTGCCGCTAAGTTATTATTCATAACGAAAAAATTGTTACAGATGCTGAGATGTAAGGGAACAATAAACTTACAGAGGTGAAAACATGGCATTTACGCGAAACGAAGAAAAAAGAACAGTAATAATTATGCAATTCCGTTTCTCGGGTTTTATCAGAGATCCGAACAGCCCATTCCGCAATTGAATTAACTTAATTGCAGCAAGTGGTCTAGAAGCAACAAGTTCGTTTTCCAGGAAAACACCACGGAGTGAGTATCTTTACCTGATTCTCCAATCTAGGCCAATTCCATTTACTGTCGGGTTTCTACTGAATACGATGCATGTTCTTATTAGGAATGGGGTTTAATACTGTGTTCGGTTACTATAAAAATGGAACGGTCAAATGTGTATTGTATTTAATAAATGAAGGGTAAAGGAAATAAATATTGTTTAAAAAAAAACAAAAAAAAAACGCTTTTAAAGAACATGGGTCTGAAAAGTTGAAAATAATTTTTTAAACAAGCTTAAAGCAATAATGAACAAAAAATACTAGCATTATTGTCGAAAAAGCGCTCGATTTACGAACATCATAATTATGGCACAAGGCGCCCACGTTTTTTTCACAATCATACTTGTATTTTTTCTTCATTATTGTTTTAAGTTTATTAAAAAATAATTTTTAACTTTTTGGTCCCATGAAAATGATCTATCGTGGCTATTTCTGCTTCGAAAGCGGTAGCCAGTTTACCTAGGCGAAACATAAGCTGTTTCGCTTAGTCCTACCACCGTATATCCTTCCTCCTGTACCTGATGATCTTTTGAACCATCAGTGTACCAGGTAATATTATTCAACACATGTCGAGGTTCTTCTAGAGCCCCTTCCGATTTGTCACTCAAGTTGACCTTATATGGGATCCCATTGTCCACAACCATAGCCGTCTCTACTCACTAGGCCGGAGCATTGAAATATGGCAACACTGTTCGCGGGCCGAGCTTTTATTTGTTGTTGTCATTAGTGTATCTTTCAGAGCAAAAAATACGGTTGGAAGGTGATTATTAATGTGTTTTTACTTACCAGCACAAACGAAACTATAAAGATAAAAAGATACCTGCAAAGTGCAATTGGGGCTTCCAAACAAGGACATACCAACATAACTTGCCAGAGTAACAACAAAGAGTGGAAGGTGATTTTTAATATATTTCTAATTATTTACCTGCACAAACGAAACTATAAAGATAAAAAGATTCCTGCAAAGTGTGTAGTACCAGGTTGCAGTAGCAATTAGTGCTTCCAATGAAGGACATAAACAGAAGTGGGTGAAAGGTATTCCTCATAAGGGCTGGTTATATTTATAAGAGTAAAGACAATAATTTACAAACATTTCAAAGGATAAGACCTATTTTAAACCACAATGTGGTACCTACAATGTTTTCTGGACCTCCCAAATATCACAGAAAAAGACAGTTAATAGAACTCATCTGGGCATGCCAAAGAGGGCATGCATCTGGGCATACCTACGAAGAGCTTTGATAGTGAAAGGGAATCAAGACCAGCAAGAATGGCTTCACAGTGACCTAATAGTGAATTTTTCTAGCTCAAATGACAATTTACAAAGTAAATTGAGTGTTCATTTAAGTGGAATTGGAAGTGGCAGCAGGAAACAGGTTGCGTTTATTTTTATTTTGTAGTGTCTGACTGTGATGAACCAGACATCAGATGTAAGTGGTATTAGTAGTAGTAGTTCTAAAAAGTATTTTTCTTAATTTATTAACCCAGATGAACTCTAATACATATAAAATGTAATAATTATTCTGAAACCATAGGCCACCTATTTGACAGCTAAGCCACGTTGCCACATCTAAGGCTCCGGCCTAGTGTAGAGTCGGCCATGCCACAACAATGATAAGTCTCTGTGATCTGTGGTGTACACGATTCTTGGCATTTTATCGGGCGACATCTCACCCACGCAGCCCGCTGCACTTTTGTGGGTGATCGGTCACGAGCGCGCGCGTTTTGATTTCTACCTGTTTACAAAAAGGGTGCGTTCATCGGCACCGGTCACTTACGCGCCGGAAGAAAATTAAGCTTGGATATTCCTAATGGCCACATCCCTTTTATTCTTGCGAACTTTCATCTGTCTTTTTACGGCTTGCGTTAGCTTACAGTTACAGTTTTTTCATGACATACTTTAGCCATAATGCTTCGTTCGAAGAACGTGAATAACCGGTATATGGTACTATTCTGATTATCTTTCCCTGTACAAGATTTTTTTGTCAATTATTTACAGTTCACGCTTTTAAGAATGGTCATTACCTGTGGTGTTTATGTTAGTACATAACAAATTAACCTCGACCTATTTTTTAGGTTTTAAATTGTCAGCCGATTATTGTGGAGAAAACAATGTATCTTTTAAACCCTTCAGAAATAGTTTGTGATTTTGAAATCGCCATCCATTTCGGCATAAAGCAAGTTTGGCCTAACTACAATAATAGGATGTAGATTTAATCTAACGCAAGCCTGGTTCAGAAAATACAGAACTTATAGGTTTAACTGTAGCATATAAAGACGCTAATTCTGAAATTGTATCCACATACTTCCATACTTGCCTATTATTCGGAATATTTTGCGGGCTTCTGACCGGTGGGATTAAGACCAATCTGACCGCGGCACGCTAGTGTCCTGTGGCCAATCTGGTGATCGAAATATTTTGCGCACTTCTGACCGGTCCGATTAGGACCAATCTGATCGCGGCGCGCTAGTGTCCTGCGGCGCTTTTGTGAGTGCTTTATATGCTGTGCTTTGATGAACCTTTGGCCACCATGCCATCACCGTCATGAGTATGATTACCCTGGTATAGATTAGGTTTGCTGTATACGCGTTTGTCGCTGGCGATACGAATTTTCAGTGACACTATAGTTCTTTCGTCAATGATTTTAGCGTTGTCCCAAATATGGTTTCCTGCCTCTGCTCGCTGGATGTGTTAATTGTTTATGAATGCTGTTTTGACGAGTGCATGGTATAAGAAACAGAAAACAATAAAACGGGACATAGAACACCTACGTCGCATATGCATCTCGCGTATCGATTTCCCGGAGCGGCGATCTAGGGCATTTTCATTTAGCCTCTGGCGTCTTTTCTTCTACACGCCATAAACAACGGCCAACGATCGCCGTGCGCGTTGATTAAAGCATTTTTGAAATGCTTGCGAAATGGCGCCTGTGCCGATGACAGATGCACTTAACCACGTAAACTAGGCGAGAGTGCGCATCTCCGCTCGGAATTGCCCGCTGACCCGAATTTGCCTGATGAATTTCATAACAGACGTATTATGTGCGACTCTTTAATCGAAAACATGATGTTAGAGAGAATAGCGATGGAACAGTCTGGTCTATGAGCGTGTTTGGAACGTTTCTACTATCCGTCATTTTTTGTCAGGGTGGACCGTAGAACCACAACTACTAAAAAATCAGCAGACTATCTCTGAGCATTTCCTAAATAATTGGAGTTCCTACAGATATTTTTGGCCCATGTGCTGATACTGCCTGATTCTTTTAAGTATCGGTATCGACAACATGGATTGTATAAAATTTGCATAATAAAAAAATTAAATTGCTCAAAATGGTTTTTCAAGTTGGATGTATTTCCACTAGTTTTTATACTCTTGAGATATTTTTTTAAGTAGCTGTAGTGGAACATGACTTTCCAAAAATAGAACCAATAATTTTTATTGCACTGCATATTTAGATGCCATCTGCCATCAACAATGAGTATCATTGAGAGTACCGGAACCCAGGAAGAAGTAGTTTCATTAGGCACCGAACCACGGCTTGTATAAAATTTAGCTCAAAGGCATGCTGGCTGATCAGCTGTTATCTATCAAATCAGTTAAGTCGTCTCAATCGATCCGTAAAAATAGTGTTCGTACATTTTTGAGTACATATTTAATTTGTAATAGGTTATATTTCCTTACCTCACTGAATGAATCGGAAATCTAAAAAAACTTTTTCTGCAATATTTAGCAGCACACACACTACCAGCACATTATTTATCCATTTTAAAGACCAGCTACTATCAACTCCACGTATACAAAATCTCACAGCGTACGCCTATGCATTTTATCTCAACAAATACGAGCGTCGACTTTTTTCAATCGTGTCCTACAACGTGTATACCCCTTTGACAGGTACTAACCCAAAATGGCGGGATGCGCGTATGATTGCCGGGAACCTGAGACATTCTGCTGATTGTTTGATATGCTGTGGTAGAACGTTGACTTCACTTCACTTGACTTTCAATTCATCAGGGTCGGCTATACGTCTTTTGCCCTGTTTCACAGTAGTTAGTTAACTAGTGGTTAAAAAACTAGCGGTTATCGAAAAGAATCCAATTCATAATCAGCGGTTTTTGTTGTAGCAAGGTATAGTACGGGTTATCTTGACGTTTATTGTAGTCACACGACGACAGATAATAAGCTCACTTTGCAGATTGATAAAAATATGGATTTTGATTATAGCTTATATGAGGATTATAGTGGATTGTGATTGGTGAAAAACAAAAAAATTCGTTCGTTTTGAGGCATTTCAGGGGTGGTCCATTTTGTTTCAATACATTGAAATACATTGCGCTGAAAAAAATTGACTATGAAGATATCTTGTGTTTTTTTACCTATCCGATTCTGGTCTTTGTATTTTATTCTATGGAATAATTGAATACATACATAAATTATAATCCTAACGTGTAACTTAGAAACTACGAACTTTATTGTAATGAAATTTTGAAACCTATTACTAGCGTTGACGAAATGGTAACAGTGTATCGTTTCTGGAACTCTTGCCAGTGTCGGAGAAGAAATCAACAAAAAACGATATATTTCAAAATCGCTCACACTTCGTTTTTAGATATTTCAAATTTCCCTAATCATTGCCTGCTTTTATGATAACGATGGCGTAGGGGATAGAGGAACTCCAAAATTTTTGTTAGCACCGATATTGTGTGGGAAGTACTGAGTCAAGACACTTGACACCATTTTGTATTTATTCTTTTAATGTCTTCTGATATGTATGTTGTCATATTTGATGTCTGTCCAATAATTCTTGGCCATACTATCAGTAAAGTTTTCTGTGAACTATATTTCAAATAAACATAGGCTAAAAAACTAAAAAACGCGCTTTTAAAGATCGGACTAAAAAGCTAAAAATTATTTTAAATTTTAAAATAATGATTTACGGATAATATGGCACAAACGCCCACAATTTTTTCACAATCAAACTAGGTTTTTTTCGTTCATTATTGTTTTAAGCTTATTTTAAAAATTATTTTTAACTTTTTAGTTTAGTCCCATGTTTTTAAAAGCGTGTTTCATAGTTTTTTTTAATATATCTATTTTTAATTTTTTGGTCGACTTGTCACTAAAGCGTGTTTTTTTAGCTTTTTTAAACTGTGTTAATAATCTGTGTAATGAAGGTGAACAATTGTTTTTGATCAATATTCATAAAAACTGTCGGCTTTCTTGAATAAAGTTCACAAAAATATCAACTGCCAAACAGTTGGATGTCACGCCTTTTAAGCTTTAGTCGTTACGCTTCTGTGTAACATTAAGGTGTCTGCGCCATCTCTTAGTCAAAATCAAAGTTGGAGCGTTCAATGTTCGGTCCGACCTCTTAATCCAAAGGAAAGTTACTTACAAACATACAGGTAATAAAAACGTGCTAAAAATAGCGCATGCGATAAATAGAAAATTACATGTCTGGCAAAGAAAAGGTTGGAAAACATCTCTAGCTACCAACAAATAGATTTTTTGGTAAATTCAAAATTAAATCAACTTGCGCCAACAAAGCGTCCATTTCCGCTTAAAACTCGCGTGTAAACGCTCCTCTGTCACATTCGCCCAATTATTTTACATCACTGCTACACAAGCACGACAATTCCGACTGGAATTGTTTCTGTGGGATGGGAACCACGTGATAGGGGACACTTTGTTTCGGTGTACTTAAATGGCCAGGCAGAAACACAAAGAAAGTTATGGTTTGACCTACTTTTCTGAACGCTGGCTGGCGTGAGCGCACAAAAATACGCGTCTCCCACCGAACGGACAAAGGCTTTTCAGATTAACTTCTGATGAGCTTTTATAGATGACTGCGCACGAGCAAGGACTTGCGAGAAAACAAACCGCCCTGAAATATTATCAAAATAATATTCTCTAAGCTTATTTATTTCGGAAAATTAATAAGTCCGATTGCAGTGGACAGTGGACTATGAGAACATGACATTAACGCAAACTGCTACACATTTTTCATGTTCACAACCCCCTATCGCCAAACTACGCCAATTTGACCCCTCTTAAGAAATGTGGAAAACGATCAGAAACCCCTAAAGCGCCTAAAGATGGGCTTTTTTTAGTTTTTTTATTATTGCTGCGCCACCACAGACACGTTTTCTAATAACTTACGCGTTTTCCATCCTCGCCACGGTAATAATACCGTGTCCAAAATGTTATTGAAATCAATTCAATAATGTCCAAGTTCCAAGTTACACAATACAGTTTTACTTTTGGTGGGCCCAGTCATATGAGCGGTAAAAAATATTCGTCTCCCACCGAAAGAACAACAAAGGCTTTTCAGATTAACTTCTGACGAGCTTTTGTAGATGACTGATGCGCATGAGTTAGGACTTGCGAGAAAATCAACCGCTCTGAAAGATTACCAAAAAAAAATATTCTGCGTTTATTTATTTCGACAAATTAATTTCGATTTATAGGAGTACTTTAATTATATCATAAGAAAAAGTTACTAGTAAAAGGACTATGGGAACATAACTGCTACAAACATAAAATTATATTCTTGGAAAAAAATATGCAGGGTGAGTTCTAAGTTGGTACTTTTTTTAAACTGTTTATATATGTCGTTAAATAAATCAACTTTTTCAAAAAACTGTTTTCCGAAAACTGCAAAATACGCAAGATACACAATCACAAAAAGTAAATCTGGACTTCTGTATCAAGACGTACCTAATCTGTTAATGTTCAGCTTTTTGCTTGGATTTTTGTTTTGTCGATCAGGTATTGTACCTGTTTCATAATAATGTGCCACTTTTAGGACATAACAATTTAAACAGGTACAATGCCAAATCGATTTAATAAACATCCGAGCAAAAAACAAAACGTAGACAGACTAGGTACGTCCTGATACCACAAGCCAAGATATTCTTTTTTTATTCTGTATCTCGCTGATATTATAACAATATAATACACAAATAAAAGTAAAATCATCAATTATTAACAAATAAATCACTATATGTATAGCGATTTGTCAATGTGCTAAACCAAGATTATCATATCCTCAATGGAGGTACTCCACAATTCTCAAGCTGTTTGTATTCTTGGTCGAAGTAATAGGAGCTTATTTAGAAAATATGATATCTTATTAAAACTTTATAAAATACTTAGTCGATAAGTTCTAAAATTTTAGTTGTGAGGAAATCAAAAATATATCTTGCCTGGATCAAATTAACTATAATTTCCTCATCAAGTGAATTTTCTTAGAGCGAGAACAGATGTCCTTCCCGCAAGTTTATCTTAACAACATTATCAGAATTCTTGAATTGAGAATTTCTTTTTATTAAATTTTTTTTATTTTATTGTGTATTTGGTGCATATCTAGGTACTGTTTTTCTTTTTATCTTTATCCTCTTATTTTCCATTCCGTGAAAACCAGAAGAAAAGCTGAATAAATACATTTTTACAGCCACTAGACTTGGAAGAACATTTCTTTAAAATCATCTGTATCCAAGCTAACAATCTCATTATGTATTACTAAAATATCGAACAATTATGATATTGCAAGTTTTTTTTCTTAATTATGTACACTGCAGGAATACAAGAAAAGCAGCATGGAAGCCACTGCATTCTCAGACTGAGTGAGACAGCGCATTTAACAATTGATTAAATATAGTTTTAAAACGCTAAAAAATCACGATTTTATAGCAATAAAAAGTGAAAATTTATTCTTAGTATAAGCTGGAAATAATAAAGAACGAAAAACAGTAGTATTATTGCGAAAAAGGCGTGTGGTGCATACCATATTTTTCGTATAATGAGTAAACTACATTTATTTTTCACTTTTTAGTTCAGGATAATGAGACAAACTTATTAAATTACTGTATTATCACCGGTTCCTGATGAGTGTACAAAGTTTAAATTAAATCTGTTCGTTTAAAGTGGGTCAAAAACGAATCCAAAGCAGTCGGTTACAAACACACAAACAAACACACAGGTGAAGTTTAAGAACAGCGGGTTAAAAACAGAGAGCTTCAAATCATAAACGCTTAATACTTTAAACATTTGATGAGGGATATCTGGAGAATATTTGGGGGCATTAGCAGTATAAAAAAATAAGTTTTTCATATTTTCTCGCAGGGTTGAAGACATCCCTCGGCTACTGTGTCTGGCCTATTGATCAACACTACTCATGTAACACTCTTCCCATTTAAATAACTTTTTTAAAACATTGTTTGAAATACAAAAAATAAATGTAAATTACATGTTTATCCAACCCATGTAAATCATTATGTGAATGGTTAACATAAGTATGCCAAAGCTTTAATGCCACGGGTCATGATGTAACAATAGACCGTTTCTATGAACAAAGGTGACTAAGTGCTTGCTACACCTATTACCTCAGCTCCTATTCTATTCGTTCACCCCATAACTCATACTCAATTACCTAACTTAACACCTGACCGGGTCACATTTTTCCGAAAAACCCACCGTGAAGTCAAACAAACGAACAGCTATGCCAAATCGGCAGACAGCTCAATATATCGATAAATAAAGTACACCTTTACACTAACGACCTAACCCAAAACTTTCGCTGTTAATTATATTAAGTGAAATATGGAGTGGATACCTTTGGGTTGTGGAGCTTACGTGGGATACTCGATCAGAAATAGTATTGGGGATATTTTTACTTTCGGTGGATAAGGAATATCACGGTGCGTTGGTCAAGTAGGCTAAGCACGCAGAGTTAGACGATCCAGTGGTGGAGAAAGCAATTTTTCAACTACGCCGACAGGTGCACAGCTGGGTTGCAATGGACTAGTATCACGATGTTAAGAAGAATGATTTAATTGTTATAACCGCATAGTGCATACAAAAATAAACGTACTGCTGCATTTCGTTACTTTCTACATCATTTTGTTTTTTAGTAATTCCATTGTAAAGTTTAAAGAAAGGAATTCAAATTCAGCCAATCAGTGCCAACCGCGCGAATCATCAGCAGTGCATTGTTGCCAAGAACAGCTCCGACTCGCAGACGGGAACAGAAGACAAGATAGGTGAGCCTGCCCGCGTACAGCTCCGGCATTTCGCGCGCCATCAGAATGCGGCAACACGGCACACATATATGCCTTTTGATTGACTGTTCGCCTTTAGGGCAGTGACGTCACTGCCCTAGAAGAATTCAAATATTTTCCTTATTTTCACGGCTTTCGTGAGCCCAAAAAAATCGGAGAAAAAAATGAGATGCTTTTTATGACGTACTCTATCATATGCAACCAAAAAAAAATTCATGATACTAGTCCATCACTTGATTTGATTGATTAATTTCGATGGCATCAGTAATCTGTAATTGATCAAATTTACCTCCGAGATTTTTTTATGGTCAGCCTCCCGCAAAGGCTGAAAGCCTATGGCGCAGTAGAAGCGCTGCGAGAGGATACGTGTCTGTGCACGTTAGATTTGAAAGGCTGTAGTTTGTATCCATAGGGAAACAAATTCCCCGGCAGTTTATTCCACAGCATCGAATTTCTACAAAAGAAGGAATGCTGGAGGAGACTGGTTCGGGGAGTAGGGACCTCTCGACCGGGTAAGGATGAGCTCGCAGAGCCTCTCTAAGTATTCTTCATTCGGACGGCCTTTGGTGTCATTATCTAGGAGAGCTCACTCGAACATCTTCGTGATAGAATCCTTAAGACAGGTCAGCCACCCTTCTTCAATGTTCCAGGTTGTGGAGATCCTTTGTGAGGTTAGGCGTATCGCTTAGTCTAACTGCTCTCTTCTGGATAGTGGCCAAAGTTTTAGAGAGTGCTTCAGAGCGCATCCTCCCACATGGGGGCAATACTCCAACGATGATCAGATCTGTGGCTTGTAGACTAGCAGTAGTTGCTCTGGTGTATACAGATTCCTACAGCGGAACAAAACTTCACGATTGTGGGATGCCGTTTTAGCAATACTGACGACGTGCTCGTGCCAGGACATGTTATTGTTAATGTTGATCTCCAAAAGCTTGACTGAAGGTGACTTGACTGTTTCAGATCCACCTGATGAGATCCAAAAGATCGAAACAGCGTTGTCGTTGACTAGGGACCAAAAAGGATTGCTATATCCTTGAGCTCACTTTGGGTAAGGTAAAAATCATTTTCTTCATGTTACCCCAAAGAAAGCAGCGAAGTCAATAGTGTAATTCAATGCCTGTAGGGGTATTTGCCGTTGGATTAGTTGTTTCCGTCTGCTTTCTTACCTCTGGTAATCAGTAAATCAATGATCAATTACAATTTTATTGTAGTTTGTAATAATATTTAGATAAAAGTATTCACGATAACCATGATTGCAACCAAATTTTATAATCGTGTTTAAATTAAGGAAAAACTCCTGCTTTGTTGAAATCATAATTAGAAAGCACTCTTGATTATTCTGTTGTTTGTTTAAATGCCCCCACTTGACTAACATTCTTTTTGACCAGATGGTTTTTTTATTATTTTAATGAGATTGAATTGAGGAGTTGCAGAATGCAATCAGTGAATGAAACCTTTGAAAACATTATCAAAATATAATTGGGCCCACCGAAAATAAAACTGTAATGTGTAAACTGGAAATTATTGAATTGGCTTTAATGGAATTTGGACACAACATTATTATCGCGGCGTGGATGGAAAACGCGTACGGTTTTTAAAGATCATGTCAGTGGCGGCGCAACAGTAATAAAAAAACTGAAAATATAAAAATAGCTCAAACTTCGTTTTCAGGCGATTTGGGGGTTCCTGATCGTTTTCCACATTTTTTAGAGGCAGTGAAATTGGGGTAGTTTGAAGGTGGGGGGTTATTGTATTCGTAATCGGTTTATAGTTTTTAGCCATATCGACTGTTGCCCTGCCTTCAAACTCGGTTTTTGGGTACTCTAAGGACCTCTGATCATTTTTGACTTAGGATGGGGTCTCGGATAGGGTGACTTTCATTGCCCTTTAAGGATTGATACTAGAAATATAATCTGTTTTTTAAATATCGGAAAATCGGCTTGGCATGTGATTAGGATATCAAATGAAGATTGCAAAATAAGAACCGTGTCGTCCTAGTTTCTACCTATATAGAGATATTTTACGGACGAGCTGGCGATGATTTGGTTGCAAGGGATTCTCGGACTATAGCTTCATGCTATGGAAAAATAATAAAATGGTATCACCGTAATGTATGGGAGGTACTGAGTCAATCAACTTGACTCCATTTTTTTACTTTATGGTAGTTCATCCATAAAAAAGCATTTTGAATCTCCACTTATAATGTGGAAATTGTAAATATGATTGCAACAACAACCGCAGTACCTTTTGTGTAACGTCACTGCGTGCAGATCAACTGCTGCACCATGCAACTCGCATATTTGCGAACAACAAAAATCCGCTAGCGCGTAAAAAATGTATCACCGAATGTATGTCACAACTGTTGATAATAAACCGAGTATTAATGGGTAATTAATTCGCGTCTCTTATAAATATTTAGAATACCGCACCACAAAGAGACTTGCAGTTGCACGCGCAACGTTTCAAATCTGCAGATATGGGGTGCACATTAAATAAAACGATCGTTCTACAGATTTTGTCGTGTATACAATGTGTCCCACGCGCATGTTTGCAGACTGAGATATGGGACTACAAATTTACCGATAATAACCGCTGAAAAGAACGCTAAACCTTTTGTTTAATTTTTTATCAAAATTTCAATTTCTGTATCACGATTGAATGAATTCAGGCAGTTTTAATACCATGATCACGATATCTTATTATTTATTCAGCGATATGCAAGGTTCCGGAGTAAGTACTTCCCACACATTATCTGTGCTAACAAAAAACTTACGAGTTCCTCTATTCCTACACCATCCTCATGAAGAGTAGACAATCACTTTTGAGACACCTAAAAACGAAGATTGAGCGATTTTGAATTTTTTCGATCTTTGTTAATTTTTCCTCCGCCACTGGCAAGACTTCCAGAAACGATACATATTTACCATTTCCTCCACGGTAGTAATACCGCGTCAAAATTTCATTAAAACTAATTCAATAATTCCCAGGTTACACAATGCACAACGATCTGAAGCAATACTCGTAAGCATACATCAGGAAATTCAAAATCCCTTGGTTTCCGTAATAGGTAAGGCAGTATTCGGATGGACCTAAAAAAGTGTATTATGTCGCTAGGTCTTTCTTTCACTTTTCACATAATTGAAAATTTTGGTTTTTTTGCTAATTACTCCGACGCCCATCCACCGATTTTCAAAATTATATTACCTACTACGACCCACAGCATATCGCTACCCTAATTTCATCGCAATCCTTGCAGCAGTTACTGAGATAACAAGGCTAGAAAAACACCAACAGACAGACCGACAGACAGACAAGATGGTCAGACAGACCAACGGAAATAAGTGACTTGGATTTTCTTTCTGTAGATATCATAATAAAACGTTAATCGAAAAGGGAGGCCATGTTTTCAACTTTTTTCTAGCCATTGTTAAATGTATTTTTATTTTTCAGAGTATTGCGAGAAAAGGGTATGATTTTTTTGCAATAAAGGTGGACTGCTAGAAGGATCTATTATTATCATTCTCAATACACATTATCACTCAATTGTTTCAAATTTAGTATCCACTTTATGTTTCGAATTTTTTTAAATCGACGATAAACCTGCGGTAATATTTGACGGATATTCTTTGTGGTTTTAATCAAGATTGCATCAACTATCGCTATGTCACACGATTTTGCAGAGAGTAGATCAACAACTTGTTGGTGGTTCAATCCACCCAATGTACCTTGTGCATCGTAAAATCTTGAATTAAGACTTAGAAACCTCCAGAGCTTCCAAAGAAACAGAGGAACCGTCAACAAATCATTTTCCAAACAATGCATCGTCAGTTACATTGTAAAATACTTATGCCAACCTGCTCAAAAGCTTGCTAATGATGACAATAATGAATGACCCGAGACAAAACATGAAAGAAACCTCCGAAAAAAGAAAATATTTTGCTTGGCAAAAGTAGAAACTGAATTTCAGCGAATTCCTGCGTCTATTTTGTCTTGTAGCCGACGGAAATAGTAAACATACGAAAATAACCGCGAAACATACATAAATAAAACGAAAATTAAACGAAACACGGCATGGCATGGCATGGCGTGGCATGGCTGGGATTCGAAATGTGTATCATACACGTGACTCAGCTGTCAGACCGATTGCGGTGTTGCCATGTTTCCGAACGCTTTCAACCGGCAAGTGTAATTTCCGCACACTGGCAATTTTACTCATTTGTTTACCAGGCCTGCTGCTTAATTTGCTGAATTTCAACCGCTTGCACGTCCACACACATTAAGTACAACATCACGATGTACTATGCGAAACGTATCCCATAGATAATTTGTAATTAAAATGAATCACGAAACAAAAGAATTTTTATTCTGATGCCGGGTATCTCACGGTTTTAAGGATTGAAAAGAATTACAGGCCCTATACAGGGTTTCCAATAAATAGTTGATCAAACGAAGATAGGTAAATGAGGAAGGTTACTTGCTATACAGGGTGTTTTCAGAGTTGGGATTTTCCTTTTCAGATGCAACTGCCTTTGAAATAGCAAAGCTAACGTACTGTATTAGCAGCAGAAGAATAAAAAAATTGTCAGAAAATACTTACTATTGGTTCGCTGCTATGTTTTAGTTGCGGTTCTGTCACATGAGTCCTATAAATACGGTGCAAGTGTTTTTTCTTCAATTTGAACCATTCAAGGTTATCTAGGTCTTCCAGCGTGTCCACCATTATGTGGATACAAACATCCTGTGCCTCTAGCTTTTTGCACGGTGCAGGGTGAATACTGTCAGGGAGACGACCAACATACGCTCGCCTGAAGGGCATTTTGGCTGTAGACTAAAATCATGTCCATCAGTTCATTATAGTTATAACTGTACAGCAATTTTGTCGTTTTAGAGTCCGCTGTAGCACGTCAACAATTCGAGAGACCTTAAACGCGCGGTGCTACATCTATGCTCCGTAGTCAACTTTGTCTCTGTTTTGATCTAATCGCACAGGGACGAAATCAGAAATGGGCATTTCATTAACCATCAATATCTAGATATCCCTAAACATTTCGTTTATATGTTACTGAAAAAAATCACTCCCTTTGGCGAGTACGACTATATGCCCTATGAAGATAACTCTCAACTTAGGAAGCACCCTGTATACAGGGTATCCCTAAATTTCCTTAACACGTGATATTCTCGGAACAAAAAAAAGTTCAAACAAGGATTGAGTGGTATTTTAGAAGATACCAAGGGGTCATACCTAGCTTTCAAAACATTTTTTTTTGTGCTTCAACCCTTAAAACTCACCCCAAGCTTTCTTTTTCCAAATAGTAGCACCCAGCGCTTTTCCTTCACAAAAACTAAATGGGCATTTCAAGGGTACTGAATGACCTATCATACCATGCTTTCGAAACATTCTTTTTGTAACCCCTAAAACTCACCCCCAACTTTTTTCAAATTGCACCTCACAGCTTTTCCTATATAAATCATGTCATTATTTTATTTAACATTTTGTACTGTTTTTGATTTCATACACAAACTAATTTCTTTCGTAAAGTCATAAGCATACGATAAATAAAATAAGGGTTTGTTTGAGGCATAACATTTTCGAAATAAAAAAGGATAAAAAACATTTGATTTCAAACACATGTGTGATAGGACTGATAGGTCATTCAATACCCTCAAAAAACTGCTTAGTTTTCTTTTTACCCTTTTTTATTAATATTATGTTATGAATTTATGAAAAAATGGGTTTGTGCATGAAATCAAAAGTACTACCATATTTTGATTTAAGTAAGGAAGAAGGAAGAAGAAAGTTGGGGGTGAGTTTTAAGGGATGAAGTACAAAAAAAATGTTTTGAAAGCTAGGTATGAATCATACCGTATGATCGACCTTTTTTTTTTTTTTTTTTTTTTTTTTTTTTTTGGCCCTGGAGCAGTAAGCTCATTTCAGCCAGTAACTATTATATTATGTCATGTACAGCTCGGTTTTAATTGGATGGGTTGGTTTTTAAAACTATCTCTTCCTAACTTCTAACCTGATCGGCCACGGAAGTTGTTCAGAAGAAGCAAAGGGAAGGGATTAGGATTAACGCACTTCACACCCAGGGGTCTGTCAGGGTGACTTTGTTTACACAGGTGGGGTAGACCACGGGACAAAAGGTTATACATTCCATGGGGTGTGGAAACAAAGGTGTACAAGCTAACCTATTTCTACTCCTATCCTACAACCTTATTCCTATATTTTTTACGAATGCCAGTAATGCGTCGAATACGTCTGATCTATTAGTGGCTAGAAGGGATATTAAATTGAATGGGGCTTGTGTCTTCTTTTTTATTAGATTAGAGTAAAGCTGATTGGATTCTCTGTTAAATTTGCTACAGCCAAAAAATATGTGGTCTAAATCGCTTACTGTGTTACATGTATCGCATGTATCGGTGCTTTGAATACCAATTTTTTTCAGATGATAAGGGTAGCAGGCGTGTCCAAATTTCAATCTGCTTATAGTAACTATATCTCTACGCTTATAATTAAGATTCTTAAACCACAATTCGTGAGGGATTGATGGACTTATGAGAGTGTATCGTGTTGGCTTTTGATTGCAGTACTCGATCCAGGTGTTGTTCCACTTCTGTTTCATTTTATTTTTGCATACACTTATGCACTCTTGGACGCTAATGGAGTTTTCAATTTCCACTCCGCTGTATATACTTTCTTTTGCTAATCTGTCGGCTACTTCGTTGACTTGTAAACCTGAATGTGCTTTGACCCATAGTAGGATGATTTCGAATTCTCTGTTCCTCAGGCTAAAAATCTTTTGTCTCAGTTTTTGTGCGATTGGATTGTTGTATGGATGGTTAATGTCTATGGGAGATGTAATACTCTTGAGTACCGATAATGAGTCTGACAGAATAATAGATTTTTTAATTAGATGCTGTTCTATATGTTCGAGGGCTTTAGTAATGCCAATTGCCTCTGCAGTAAATATTGAAGTTATTCTTCGAAGCTTATATAGCAATTGTGTATTTGTGCTTGGGCATATTACTGCGCAGCCGGTTCCGTCATCTTGTTTTGAAGCATCCGTGTAGATGTGGATAAAGTTTGGATACTTACACAGATATTGGTTCAGTACTCTTTTAGCAACTATGGGGTTTTCACTGTAGTAGGGGATGATTATATCTATTTTATTCATTGTTTCCAGGTATTCCATTACTTGAAGGGTGGTGTCCCTATAATCTAGAGATTGAAGCAGGTGGCTTACACTCCTGAATGCTTCGCAAATTGGGGGTGATTTCTTTTTGGCCCAGAATTTGTTAGTTAGGTCTAGAGTACTAAGGTTAGATATTTTGTTTAGGTTCGCAGGATTTTTGTAATACGATTTTATGATAAATTTTTCGGCGAGAAGTGCTCTTCGTAGTTCTAGCGGCGGCTCTAAGCATTCTATTCTTAATGGTTCAATTGGTGTGGAGCACATAGCTCCTATACATAGCCTAAGTGCCGTGTTTTGCACTATTTCAATACGTTTGATGATGCTTGAGCTCGCTGCTCCGTAGAATATGCTCCCATAATCCAAAATTGATCGTATGTATGTCTTGTAAAAGGTAAGACATGTTTGTGGGTCTGCCCCCCACCAAGTCCTCCGTATCATTTTTAGGAAATTGATGCCCTTAGAACATTTTATGACTGTATTATTTATGAATGGCTGCCAGCTTAGTTTTTTGTCTAGAGTTATACCCAGGTAAGTGACTGTATCTGAAACTGGGAACGTAGTATTGTTTACTTCAATATGATCGATATTTTGTGTTCTATGCCTGCTGAAGAAAACTATTTTTGATTTTTCTGGGGACAGGGTGAATCCCATTGATTCTAGTTTTTCTGACATGTCGATAATGGACGCTTGAGTGCTGATTAAGCAGTTCTCCCATGATTTATTTGAATCGTATATGACAAAATCGTCTGCATATTGGATGACATTGTAGGTGTTTTCCTCACTATGTAGATCGTTCGTATAAATATTGAACAGAACAGGAGATAGTACCGATCCTTGGGGCAACCCAACAGATACTTGCCGGGGCCCTATAAGTGTGTTATTTATTGACCTTATGTATACTTTTCTGTCTATAAATAATTTGCAAAGAATATTGGATGTTCTAGGGGGAATTTCCATTTTCAATAATTTTTCCCTCAGCAGTATTATATCTACAGAATCGTATGCCCCCCTCAGATCAAGGAATGTCGCTCCTGTGTAGTCATTGTTGGTAAAGCTTGTCTGGATGTCTGTAATCAGATGCGATATTACGTCTGTTGTGCTATATCCTTTTTTAAACCCAAATTGGTTAGATGGGAGGTTAGAAAAGTGGTGTATATGATATTCTAGCCTATTTTTTATGATCCTCTCGAAGGTTTTCAGTATGCAGGATAAAAGTGTAATGGGTCTGTATGATTCAGCGTTATTCGGATCTTTTCCATGTTTCAGGATGGGTAGTACTATAGAGTTTTTCCAGGTGTCTATAACATCCCCTTTTGTCCATACTTCATTATATATCTCGGTGAGGTATATTTTCGCATTATCAGATAGGTTCCATAACATGTCATACGTTACTTGGTCGTATCCAGGCGAGGTGTTAGCTGTACGTTTTAACACAAAGTCAACTTCATTGTATGTGATAGGTTGGTCAAAGAAACTGTTATCTGTTTGGTTGGGAGTATTATCTTCAAAGTGGTTGGACACAGATGGGGGTGCAATTTTACATTGGAAATCATCGATCCAGTCAAAGTTTGCGCAACTAGTGTTTGTTGGGGTTCGCTGCATTCGCCTGGCCTGTCCCCATAGTTCCTTCGGGGAAGTGTTTTTATTAAGATTGCTACAGTATTGTATCCAGTGGCTTGTTGCTTTCTTTTTAAGAAATTTTTTGGACTTTGCTATTTCCTTGTTGACTTTGATATAATTTTCCAATGTACTTTGTATCTTGTAGTCTATTATAGCTTGCTTTCTTTGCCTCACAATGTTATCACACTCCATGTCCCACCAAGGAGGTGGAGGTGGATGTTTGGGTTTAAAAGGTTTCTTAATCGGTATAGAAGCTGTGGCAGCGGCTTCGATGCCCGTCATAAAGAAATTATACTTATCGTTCAGGCTATCAAAATGTCTGGGGTTGGTATTGAAGTATTCCTCGGAAAGTATTTTATATTTCGCCCAATCGGCTTTTGTGGTGTTCCATTTGGTTTTGGGTTGGATGAAAAGTGGGGCTTGCTGTGTAGCAAGATTTATGCTCAATAATATCATAAAGTGGTCTGATCCAAGTGTGTCTGGTAGTACATTCCATGAAATTTTGCTGGCTATATCCGGGGTGGTGAATGTTAGATCCACCGCCGAATTTTGTCCTGCTCTGGAGAGTTTTGTGGATGATCCATCATTAAGTAACACTAACTCTGTCTGGTTAAGTGCGTTGACGATGTTGGATCCGGTTGGATTAACTTTGTAGGATCCCCACAAGTCGTGGTGTCCGTTGAAGTCTCCACCAATTATGGTGGTCCCATTGAAATTGTTGAAGATGTTAAGAAAATTCTGCGTAGATGTTCTGAGACTGGGAGGACAGTAAATTGATGATAATGTTAACGATATATGGTTATTGGAAACATAAACTGCGCATGTCTGCATATTATCTGGTATATTACTTAAGTTAACTTCCTGGAATCTGATATTATTTTTAATAAGGATAGCGACTCCTGTAGTGCCATCCATTCTATCCTGTCGAACTACCTTGTAGCCACTAAATTTATAATTACAGTTGGGTTTGAACCAAGTTTCGGATAATAATGCGATGTCAATTTGGAAATCTGCTAAGGCTTTAACTAAACTATTTTTATTACTGACAGCGGAACGTGCATTCCATTGCATAATTTTTAGATTAGTATTCGTCATCTCCACTTAAATTTGTATTTTGATTAGGATACAAAATTTCTTTTATTTTAGAAGGATCTATACTTGAAAGTTCTTCGAACGATTGAATTTCGCTCAGTATTCTTTGAAAAACATTGAAAAAGGCTTTGATAAATTCATCACAGGAATCATCTTCCTGTACTTCTCCTCTATTAGAGAAATCCACTGGATTTTCTGGTCCAAAACGGAATGGGAACATGGGAGTTATGGTGGCAGGAGAGGAAGGTTTTCTTTTTTTATGAGGGTTGCTAGTTTGGTTTATTGTAGTATTTGGAGCCTGTGTATTATATGAGTTGCGGGATGTGCTGGGTTGTGATGAAGTAATATGCTGAGGTATGTGATTACGGTGTGGTTTTGGGTTTCGCAGGGGAGGGAATTCTTCTACATTGTGGATGTTAAACTCTTCAAAACGATTCTGTGTTTTCAGAGCGGCTGAATATGTAGAAGTTTTTTGGGATATCACTTCTAAGTATGTTAAATTGTCTTCCGCCATCTTTTTTTTGATATCCTGTTGTTTTATATTGAAGGGACATGTTCTTGAGATTGACTTGTGGGTGTTAGTTTTACAATAAATGCAACAGTTATCTTGTGGGTCACGACAATTATGATTGATATTTTTTTCTTTCCCGCAATTAATGCACAGAGTGGTAGTGCTCCTACATTGTTTTGCTACATGTCCGTATTTTAAGCATCGAAAACACTGTGTAACTTTGTATACATAGGGTTCGACCTTACATGCTACAGAATTTATATATATCGTGTTTGGCAGCATATTACCCTCAAAAGTAAGTATTACGACCTGTCTAGGAACTTCTTTTGTCTCCCCATTGATATTTACTTTTCTTTTGATTCGGGTAACCTCTGTTATAGTAACCGGTGACATGAAATTACTGAACAGATATTGCTCACTAAATGAAGTATCCACATGTTTAATGACCCCCTTCCTTGATAATAAATTGTTTGGTATATAGGCCCTAAGGTTCTCTTTTTTTAGATTTTCATTAGAAATAAGATTATTCGCATCTATTAAATTTTTAAGTTGCACTCTTATCCTATTTTTCCCAACGTGGTCAATTTTCAAAATATTTCGAATTTGTAATTTTTTGTGTAAGATATGGCCCACTGCCATAGGGTGTAATTTACCTATGTTTTCATGGTTCATCTTTTCGATGAAAACATAAACTATATCCGAATATACGTTCGGTTTTCTTAAATTGAAGACCTTACTTTTTTGCTGGATACTATCCTCGTTGTTTTTATTTACGTCTGATAAGTCTGGTGTTGATATATCCTTCTCCTGCTCTGGCGGATTGATGTGGTCCTGGCCATTGTCAATATTTGTCCCCCCCCTATCAGGGGGAGATGTATCGGACATCACAACAGATTATCCTTATTGTAATCCAAGGCACTAATCACAGATTTTTGCAAAAGGGAAAAAACAAAACACCAAAATTCTTTGCTTTTTATCGCACTATCGCACCAGCCGAACGAAAAACGCTGTTGACCGTACGAGGGGCACGGGTAGACTGATGATCGACCTTTTGATACCTTCTACAAAACCATCCAATTCTCGTTTGAACCGGAACTGTAGACTAAGTGCAGAAGAAAATACAACACCATTAGCTATGTTGATTTTATTTACCCAAATTGTGCAGACAAGTAGATAACTATCGTGCAAACAACTGATAAAAAATTTAATACAAAAAGAAAAAAGGTTTCTCTGTTGTATATTTTTTACACTGATATCCTGTTCTCTTACAATTTAGTCAGTCATTTTGGATACGTGCTTCATTTTGTTGGTTCAATATGCCATGAGTACTCAACTTAGTGAATTTGAAGGGGGTAGAATCGTAGGACTTCAAAAGCAAGGATTGTCATTTCGCCGTTTCGCCACGGTGTTCGTCATCTAGAGAGAAAAGAGGCCACAGTATTCAGATGTTGGCGGGCATGGAATGAAGAACAAAGAACAAGTAGAGCTCGAGGTACTGGGCATCACAATATCAATGCGCTCAGTTTATCAAAGTTTATCCCACATGTTTCAGCAGGATAATGCTCAGCCACATATAGCTCGAATTTCACTAAACTTCCCAGAAGCTGCCGACGTAACCCTTTCACCTTGGCCTTGAAGGAGTCCTGACCTATTGCCGCAAACTTTAGAGACTCTTGGACGTAAGTTACAGGTAGCATGGAATGAGTTACCTCAAGATGTAATCGATCATTTTATGGACCCCATGCTAAGACGTGTTTGTATCATTTATTAATTATAACATGCCTAATCCGTGGTAAAAAATTGTTGAAATGAAACCATCTTATCTAGGTGTTTTCCTCAGAATTTAGTACAAATAAATGTGGGTATACGATATCGATTTTGAATGTATTTTGTTTTGACTTGCCGTACATACATGAGCTAAATCGTGAATACAATTATTGGTTTATACCAAATAATAAGCTGTCTGGTCATTCCAAGTCACACACATTTTTGGTCCGTGATTTGTGTCGATGTGTCCACTGTCCATCCCCCCAAATCTCAGCAGTCGCTGAATCAATTTTGATAAGATTTAGGAAGAGCACGATTAAAATCATTATTTAAATCACCATTTTTTTATTTAAATCATGGATTTTTCATTCATTTATTTCAATAAATATTCATTTGTCTCGTTTTAACAACTTAATTTACACTATTTTTTTTCTGCTTGAAAATAATTCAAGGTTAATCCGTTGATCGGTAGATTCTTAAAACTATGCATATACTGTGGTTGATGAATGCCTTGAGCTTTTGCCAACACTCTAAATATTCTACACATGCACCGAAAGATGGCTCGCAAAGATATCTTTAACGAATATATTCACACCGAAATACACTATTTTTGAACAGTCTCAGTGCGAATAAAGGTGTGTTTCGTCTAGGAAGGATATTCATTACCATGTAATTTCCTTTGAGTAATTTCAAATGCTGTTGCCTGTAGAAGAGTGTTAACTGAGTCGGAGTTAGAGACGACAGAGCTACAATAGTTATTTATGTAATTTTAGAATACACTGAATGTGATTAGAGACAGAGCATAGACTAAAACCAATGTTATAAAATATACTGACAAAGGAGAAGTATGGGTTCCTTACCTCTGCAAGTTAGTCCTTGCGAATTACCTCATAGGCCGTTGCTATTTTTCCATCCGCATAATTTCAGTAATCGCTGCACCGGTTTTGAAGACATATGGAGTGTAATATGCTCGTTGTAGGCAATGTGTTACATTTTTGAAAATCGGTGTGAAGGTTTCAGGGTAATTAGCAAAAAATTATCCCTGGTTCAGGTAAGAACAGCTTTCTAAAAATATTTCTGCGGTATTTCTTGAAACGTACATCAAGGCATCGTATGCAGACTACAAAATATTTATTTTTTTAACGCGGAGAAACAATGAATCAACGAAAGACAGTTGTACATTTTTATACACATTAAGTCGTATTCATAGAGAGAGAGAATTTGCTTTTACTTGTAGAAATCGAAGCACTTAATTGAAATTGGAAAAAGGAAAAGATTCGGACTTGGATCAAAAAGGTATTGCTCTAAAGGAAAAGGTTTCACTTGTTTTGTGTTTATAACATTTGCTCTAAAATTGAAGGGTTTGCTTCAGAAAATATGCATCTAGTCCGGAGCAGCTTTTAACCATTCACCATTCAAAGTGAAGGATTGAAGGGTTAAGGTGTTTTTAGTCGGAGAGTGAGCGCGTGACTCTTTTAATTTGAATTTACCATGGTGGATGTAGTGCACGTACGCACACGAAAAGTGTAGAGAGAAAGAGAGAGACGAAATCCACGTTAATGCGATTTGCGAAGCCTCTTTCGGTTTGAAGAAATGAACGTGCAGTGATTAGCCAACTACTTCATTGGCGAAAATACGGGAACCAGGGCAGGGGCACTTTCGCCAGTAGGTACCTACACAAAATGAAAGTGTTTTTCGGTACATGGCTGATTCGGGTTTGCAGAGCGGAATAGATGAGGAACTGGGATATACACAACCTTAGAGTCTCCAGGGTTGTCGATACAGCTCTTCGTCGCATTGTGGTCAAGGCTGCTGACTGGATCAAGTTTCCATCGACTGAAAATGAAGTGATGGAAGCCAGAGTGAAATGGTCAACACAAAAAAGTTGCTTCTTTGCTTTTTTTGCTGGGAGTTGAGATTTTTCCAATATTTCAGGTAGTGTTCACTAAACATCGACTATATCGGCTATCGACAGTCTATCGATAGTACCCGAAAACATCGGCTGGGCCGATGTGCAACCATCGATGTTTCCGGATAGGTTGCAGTTGCACAGACTGTGTTTGTTTTGGTCGGTTATAAATTCATTTCGTTTGTTTAGCAATTAATTGCTTCGGCAAGCTTTATTTGTATATCTTTAAAATGGATGCATTTTGGGGTAAAGTTTGAGATAAAGGGCTCTTTTATAGTAACATACAAAACATGTACATTTATTGAAATAATTGTTTTTATACATAAGTTGTACATAATACTTATAAAAATTATAGAGACATTATTTTAACGTTTGAACTGGAATGCGAAAGAAATCTTGTGTGTATTTTTATGAAGCTAAAGTTGCATTGCCAAATTTTCGGGTTTCAGTCGGTTTTTTCTATCTGTCATGATTTCGCCTGCATTGGACCACACGCGTTCAGAAGGAACTGTCATTGCAGGAATGGACAGGTATTTGAATGCAATGTTTCGAATGTGTATGAAGACCAAAATTTAATCGGATCGGTAGATGTTCTTAGAAGGTCGGCGGATAGATATTGGTGCACTACAGCATCGGTATCTGCATAAGAGTTATTATTTGGTGCTCTTCTTTCATTTTCTTGTCGATGCCGAATGAAATCAAATATATATTTGTTTAATTTTTTTCGAGCGAGAAGCAAAAATATGTCCACACACTTTCTGTTCCTTTTTCCGCAGTATCACACGAGTTCAATGAAATTACATTTTAGTTCTTTTCCTGCACATATTCTCGATCACAGTTTGGAAGAAAAAAAGTAAACAAATAACGGTATACCGGCTGGATTCATTCATTAATCCGAGGAAACTCTGTGCAATCTTGACGCCGCAGAAAACATCGATAGGCCTATCGGACTGTCGATTGCACATCGATGTTTAGTGAACACTGATTTCAGAGTATTGTTTTACCCTTTCGGCAATGAACTTACACTCACATGGCTCCTCGGCTGTGTCTTGTGCCTTGGTTACTTCCCATCCTTATCACAACCATCAAAAACAATCTCAAAACTTTGAGGAAAACTTAACAGTACCAGCAGACAGTCTATAGCAAATTTAACATTAATAGTGCTTTGCGTTTTTGCCTCTGTAACTCATCTTGAAACCTGTCGACGGCAACATACCCGTAATAGTGCGTGTCTACCTTTTGCTCTTTTCTACGAGGATTTGCTTGATAGGAAAGGAAAAGGTTATAAGTATCAAATGAAGCAAAGCATTTTCCTCCTACAGCCCGACAACTGTAGCAAGAGACTTGGGAATTTCGCCGCTGTCTCACACGCACACGTTATTTCATATCCTCTCGTCTCTTTCTATCATTGTCTCTTTCATATTTCTCACGGCTCTTGTTATACTTGTCAGGTTGTACCTTTTCGTTGTGAGATTGCTGTATATTTTCTTCCTGCCTTTGTATTTGGAGGGAGTTCTTCATTTTTATATATACGGACTACTGTCTACACTGACGACTGCAGGCTGATATTATTTTCTGGATGTTTAACTTTATAGCAAAATATCACAGGGTTTTTTCCGATCATGTTTTCAGTTGCCCGTACTCGGACTAATCTTATAAAAAAAACATCTTTTACATTAGTAATAAAATACCATCATTGCAGACACGTATCTGATTTAAATATACTTGACGTAATACCTTATTTTTGTCCGTGTTGTAAAGCTATATATCTCAACCATTTCACATTATTATAATTCATCATGAACTGACTCATTCTCACGTCTATACTTTTTATAATTATTTTAATGCACTCGACGATTTTTTTATAAACATAAATGAAATTGATAAAACGGGATAGAACATGAGATGGATAAAGCAAGGTGTGATAATCTTTAAAACAGTAAAAACCGACCTCAAGGATTTCAAGACTGTAAATTGTATAAAACTACTAGAACGAGATTCATTGAGGATGATAACCATACGTAAATGTAACTGTAAACAATAATAATTGCACTCACTGTGGCAGCGTTTTATTTACATTCATTCGATAACCATAAAACTGCCTTATTAGTGGCTACAGGAATTGAACTGAATATTAACTGCTACTATTCCATAGTGAATTCTGGAGAGTTTTTCTTGTTTATTCACATAATGCCCACCGTCCAGTGGCGGCTTGTACAAATCTAAAAAATGGCGTCAATTATCTCGTGCCGGGTGTTTCCTCATACTTCGCCACCCCTCGTAACTTTTTTATTTGAGGTAGAAAAAAGTTTTTATATGAAAGTTTTATAGTTTTCTCTTGTCATTAAAATTTGATACGAACAAAAAGAAAAAAGTAATAAAAAAATCTTTTTTTTATAAAATTGTATTTTTTTAAACGGGATACCCTGTATATTAATTATATCATGGAAAGAAATATATTTTCCCTTATTTTCAATTATTATTATTTTGACAGGTATTTAAGATATTTAACCTCAAATTTTCTAAAATGTGGAAGTAAACCTCAATCCGCTATAGCCATGGCGACCGAATAACAATTGAATGTGGTAATGTTTGCGTCAATCTGACATTTTGCCGAAGTAAAAAGCATCGCTTTGTTTACAAGTGCAAATAACTTCCAGTTTTATTGTAAAAAAAGCCATAATATTATTGATAATGAAAATAAAGCTTAAAGTTGTTTTCTGTTTATCCGAACGTGCTTCTTGGTGGCACAGATTCGCCAAATGATGCCCTGTACTCTCTTCTTGCTCGAGATATATTGTTATTATTTTTATAATATAAAAGAATAATTCTTAGTTTTTGATTTTCATTATAATAATCTCTTCCACGGTAGGAATACGGTATCACAATTCCATCACAATCAAGTTCGTAGTTTCCAAGTGATACATTATGGGATTATAATATGTGCATTTCTGTAATAGGCCAGGCAATGTAAGAAAACTAAAGATATGTATGATCTACAATGTATCTCATTTTAGATATTTACTCCCTTGTGGGGCACTTGTAGCAAAACTAATTTTGATAAAATACAAGTGTTGGTGCTCTGTTGCAAATTGTATAATGTAAATTAATATTAAGTCCCCAAGTCACTTACAGTGTTAATATTATCTATTCAAGTTCGGAATTATTAGACGAGAACAAAAACAACATTTATCAGATAAATACAAGAACTAACTTAGGTGTTTAAAATTCTATAGTAAATACATCAAAAATTTTCAATAATCTACCTAGCGATATAACGAATATAAAAAATGTTAGTTCCTTTATTGCATAACTGAAAAAAAACACCTTTTCTCTAGTTTATAATGCATTATTATATTTTCATTTCATCATACTCCATTCACTATGCAGCGGTTACTGAAATTACGAGACTAGAATAACGTCAACAGTGAGACAGACTAACGGAAATGAGTGTTGTGGATCTTTGTCATGTACAATAGATATACCAGATATCATAAAACATCAAAAAAGCGTATTATCTCAAAATTGAAAAATTTCGTGATCACAATACTCCCTTCACCTATCGGTGTGGGAAGTAAAAGGTAGTAGAAGAATTAATATTTATTAAATTTGTGTCAGCGTGCTTTTTGTCCACTATCATCTTTCTTCATTTTTTGAAATCGGGTTTTGGCCGTCCTAATTCCTTAATTTGTGATTTCTTTACCAGCGAAAGATACTGGATGAGTTTTACTAAAGCGCCGACTCATTTTCACTCCAACGCTAGACTTTAATTAGACACAAAGCAGTTACCGATCCCAAAATCCAAAATACAAAATTTTTCTTGCCAAATGCTTAAACAAAAAAAATACATCAGCACGAGACGTGCATATTATTTCTTATTAGAAGAGACCAGTGACGTCACATAATTGATGACGTACCGGCCCAGAAAACATGGAGGATGACATTGTGCACAATCAGAGACGTAACAATTGTTTTCTCATAGACACCAAACATTTTGGATATTTAGTTATTATAGTACTATCTACATAATATTGCTGCATTCTTGAAAATCGGTGCACTCCAGAATTTGCTTTTAGGTGCTTTATAGAGCCTAATACTTTTCCATCATTTTTATCCAGACAAACTGTAATATTAAAAAAAAAAATATTAAAAAAAAACTTTCTACCCTCCTGAGGTATTCTCTGATAATTTTATAGATTTTTAGGAGGGGTTAATAGGTTAATATTGGTGAGAGGAAGAACGCCATTTATTTTTTGATTAAATAGAATATGTATCTAAGATTGATCTATGAATTCAAGGTTTTATATTTTAAATTGATTTCAAAATTGAGCCATCCTTTTACTGTAGAAAATAAAATGCAGTTCCTATTAACCTATAATTTGAAAAATTATTACTTGATGCAATCAAACGTCGACACTTTGTTAGTACCAAGAATGTGTGGGAGGTGCAGAGTCAATCAGCTCGAATCATTCTCTAATTCAAAATAAGGCGCCATTTCAGGATGTTGCGTTTTTATGGCACCAAACAGCAATTTGTGGAAGCAAACGCGAAATTAACAAATTACATAACGTACTGCAGGAGCAGCGCGCGGTTTATCACAACAATAGTAACAGTGGCATTAAATTTCCATAAAATAGGCCAATGTCAAGGTGAGGTTCGCGATTCTAAGTGAAAGTACCGAAGAAAAAGTAATCATCGATAGACGACTGTCTGCTATAGTGAAAGGTATGCAGTACGCGTGAACCACATAACGTTCTCACAGCATATATCACATACCAGCAACGCGACTTCCTACGATTAGGCAAGGCACGTGGAGCGCGTGTGACGTCACGCAGCACAGAGCGTTTGACCGACCGTGTATGCGTAGATTTTTTTTTTGAGTGAGGGCGTTGGGGTTCAGTTAGTCTAATGTTTGCATCTCAGCCTTAAGGCTTATTGTGCACACCCGGTCGCATATACAGTAACAGCACCCTTGCTAAATAGTTGAGATAGTTCGTTCAAATGCGTGCTCCCGATCTTTATGTCAGTAACGACGCCTGCGCTAGATGGAATGCGATGTACGTTTACAGTAACAGCAACCGTGCTAGAAATTTATGTATTGTGGGGTTTTCAAGGGTAGTGGATGACCTATCATTCCTTGCTTATGAACCACTTTTTTCTTACTTAAACCCCTGGAATCCATCCCTAGCTTGTTCTTTCAAATTTCAATCCACAATTTTGCCTGGAAAAAATAAATTCTTTACTTGAATTTAATTATCGTAGTGCCTTACCTATTATGCCCCTACTGCAATTTATCGTTAATTTTTTTCGTTTAATCCATGAAATCGTAAGCATAAATTAATTAAAACACATGTGTGGAAAATATTTTTTTATTATCATGAATCAACTAATAAAAAAATGTGACAACAAAACTAAGTGCAAAAACGTGAAAAAGTTTTATGGCTACATCGGGCCGCGCCAACCCCGTGTGCAGGGTGTGCCCCGCACACGGGCGCCAAAATTAACGATAAGTTGCAGCAGGGGCATAAAAAGTAAGGCACTACGATAACTAAATTCAAGTAAAGAATTTATTTTTCCAGGCAAAATTGTGGATTGAAATTTGAAAGAACAAGCTAGGGGTGGATTCCAGGGGTTTAAGTAAGAAAAAAATGATTCATTAGCAAGGAATGATAGGTCATTCACTACCCTTGAGAAACCCACTTACTTTTCTTTTTTTTTCCGTTTTTGTTACAAAAATATCAGGCGTCAAGCAAATTATCATTTCATTTGTCTTATGCTTATGATTTTACGGAAAAAATAAGTTTGCATATAAAATTATATACCACAAGATTTTAAATAAAATGGGGATATCATTTATGTACGAAAACCTATGGGGTGCTATTTGGAGAAAAAAGCTGGGGGTGACTTTTAAGGGTTGACGTACAAAAAAAATGTTTTGAATGCATGGTATGATAGACACTTTAATATTTACGTAATTTTAGTTTTTAATTTAATTTAGTACCTTCAAAAGTACCACTCAGTTCTTCCTTGAACCGTTTTTCGTTACGAAAATATCACGTGTCAAGGAAATTCTGGGACACCCGCTATACCCTCTTACCCGATACTTTGGACTGTCAGCCGTGTCAACAGCGAATAGCTGTTCGGCTAGTGATAACTACAAATACCCCAGAATGAGTCTTGACATATACCATTTTAAGCTTGGAAGGAATACGGGATTGTACTGAGTGCAAGTACTGCTAATAACGAGTAATAATTGACATTTGATGTTTTCGACTCTACTTATTTTACATTTTCTCGGAAAATTAGGCGTTTCTTTCAGTATATCCATATGGCTGGTCTGAATAGATATTGAACCAATTTCTTGTTTACAAAAATAATCCTGAGACGGTCCTGACTTGCAGGATTGCCAACTCAGACCACTACTAAAAAATTAAATGAGATGCGCTTCTTCGTCAGCTGATAGATCAAATAGACGTCAAGCCAGTCCAAGGCATCGGGTAACAGACTATATTGTGAATATAATAATTATTGGCATAATTATGCCAATCCCCTCACACAAGGTACATCCTTCGAGGGTGGCAATATATGTACCCGATTACAAATACTTTATTACAAATAAATGGAAAACTTCTATATAGCCGCGCTACTGGTAAGTGTATATGCTGTGACGTTACGTTGCTTTGAATTAACCTGATTGCGCAAGACCTTAAAATACTACAGCCATGACATTTTTCTGTTGTTGTTATGGATGGTAAATAAAAAAGATTGATTTGAAGATAGCCCGCCTTTTCGTATCGACCAACCTTTAATTGAAAATTCTTGAAAAGGTGGGCGGAACTATGGACTACGAAGCACTATAGACTCGTGCAGAAGTAATTAGCATTAACTTTATTGGAACTTGGGAAAATAATAGAGTTATGGTTTATATCTGAAATATATCGATCTGTGTAACACGAGATATGAAAAAAATTACAATAATTGCAATAGTCTTCAAACGTCATTAAAATGGTTAGAACACTATATTGAAATTTAGTCTGATTTTGCAACCCCTTTTGTACACGAAATATGTTGAAAATTAGGATTTAAGAAATTTTTGCATTATTAGCGCGTCAGAAATTACAAAAGCAAGCCCTATAAGTTAATCGAAATAAGCATTTGTATTCTACAAAATATTAGCAATAGTTTTATTAAAGCCAATCTTGTTTTTTAATGCTTTTTAATCTACTTTCCGAACGAAAAATCAAAAATTTTTGGAAACTCAAAAAATGTCAGGCCATTAATTTGATTTTATCATTATCTTGTATTAAACTGAGATTCTGTTTCAATCTTTTGTCAGGCTTCCATCTATACCATTTTTTTTTTGTTTGCCAATTGTAGTAAAAAGTCACAAAATTACAAGTCAGTTCTGGGATTCCTTATTCTTTATGAGCGACAAAAAATGGAAACTTGTCATTATTTCGCAGGTAACCTACATTCAAAATAGCAGTGTAGAGAAAAAAGTTATTGCAGAACTTTCGTAACCTTCGACACTTAAAATTCTAAAATATGAAGACAAAAATGATGTTCCATATATTTTGGCAGGTTACATAAATTGCAATATCCAGTGAAAAAAATATGGTAAAAGATATTTTGTAATCTAAATAATAATCAGTTAGTCAAAGATTCCCGTCCCTTTACTTTGTTTTCTATGTTCGGGGTATATCTGAGCTTGTGTATCAAGATGTATTTAGCCTGTTTAGTTTTTTGTTCGGATTTTTGTCAAATCCATTAGGCATTGTACCTGTCAGATAGGCCAACTTTTTGTTTATCGTTGTTAATTTTAAATTCGTAAATCCTGAAAGTGCACATTATAATGAACCAACTTTTACGAGTCGCCAATTTGAAATTAACTATGATAAAGTGGAAGTGCACTAATTGACAGGAAAAATGTCTGATCGGTAAGACAAAATTACGAGCGAAAACTAAACACAAACAGTAGGTACGTCTTGATTTACTTTTTTTGAATGTGTATCTCGCTTACTTTTCATTTTTCGGAAATAAGTTAATTCAAAAAGTTCCTCTTCTAACACAGTTTTAAAAAAGTATCAAATTAGGACTCACCCTGTATGGTATCAAACCTAGAATCTTTGTGAACCATTTTTGACTCTAAGCTCTTAGAGTCTAATATTCCAGTTAAAAAGATATCGCAAACAGAAGAATAATAAGGAATTATATGAAACTATTACACAGTGAATTCAAATTTTAGAGGTGCTCATCCAAATCTATTCTGTCTATTCTCAATACCGTTAGCAATCAACGTAGCAATGCATAAAGTTATTGTCTGGAAAATTATGGAGATACTGCGCCTCACTAAATCCTCACCAGGAAGGAATTCTCTGGCATGAAATGTTACACAGGTATTGAAAAATATGGGTCAAAGGTATAAATCATAATAAACTAGAACGTTAGGGTGTCACGTTTCCTTAGGGTAAGATTCTGAGAGATTTGGAAGATCTTTCAACATACGTTTGCCTGGCAGAAAGTCTTTTGACTAAACAGAATTATTGGTAGTAAAGTGCGTTCACTAATCCAACAGTATAAAAATATGATCAGTCGTTGAAAAGTATTCAGCATTTACAACTAGTAAGCTTATTATGCTTATTGTGGTTAACATGGCGTCAAGTGAAGTTCGTCAGATGGTATTAGATAATAAAAACTGTAAAAGATGTGGTAATGTTGCAAGAAGTGGCGTTCAATGTGTTAAATGTAAGTCTCTAATACACGCCGGTTGTGCAAAATATATGAAGAACCTGAAAAGACTGGATGACAACACAGTATTATGCTGTGAATCTGATGAAACAATAGATATGACTATGGACTCGACAATCCGACCCGTTACTGTGGAGGATACAGAAGATGACTGCAGTGAATGTTCCTTTTGCAGTGTTAAGGATATTATTGAGGCTGATATCGGTAACAAAGATATAGTTATCTTACGTGAATTGATTAAACATAAAAACATGATTATAAAATCGCAGCAAAAAACAATAGACAGTCTAGTTGCTCAAGTGTCTGTGCTGTCCACAATGATACGTCCAGCGACATCTACGCGACAGTGTGATCGTTCTAGCAATTCTAGCGATGAACACATGAAGGCGTGCAAATCAGAAATCGCTAAAAATGAGACAACGGTACCACAGGAAAACAAGAGCTGCTGGAATACTACACCAGATGTATCAGTCCGGCAAACATGTGTTAAACGACCTTCAGTCAGTACAATAGGCAGGGTACCACCAGCTACAGATGAACGAGTAAAGCAGACGGAATCACCACTGGCTGTAGCGTCAGCGTCAGCGCCTAAGACAACAACGACGACGTCGACGACGACGACGGCTGACACGGCAGAGGGGATACGTAATCAAACATCTGAAGAAAGCGCTTGGAAAGAAGTGCGAAATAGAAGGAGGACCAATCAAGGACGAAACCTGGTGATCGGAAAAAATGCAGAGAACAGTTCAGTGAGAGGATTGGAAAAAAGAGTTGTCCTACATGTTAGTAGGGTTGACCCTTCTGTGAATATAGAAGACATGGAAACCTTTCTAAAACTTCATTTTCCAGAGGTAGTAGTAGAAACGCTCCAATCAAAATTTCCAAATATATATTCCTCTTTTAAAGTTAGTATATTTCAAGAGAATTTTAGGTCAGCGATGGATGCGGAAAAATGGCCTAAAAACGTATGTATCCGTCGTTTTTTACACCGACGGACCAGTGGGATACCACAGAATTAGACTTTAAGCCGTCTTTTTTATTATTAAATATTCAAAGTGCTAACTGCAATAAATTTAATGAATTCTGTGTTACACTGTCGGAGTTTAAGTTTCTAAATTTTATCTGTCTCACAGAAACATGGGCAACCGATAGCTCTATTCAAAACCTTAAAATAGAAAATTTCAAACTTTCTGGATCCTATTGTAGATCACAGTCTAAAGGAGGCGGTACCGCTATTTTCTGCAAAACTGGAATTACCACAAAGCACATTAATGTTTCAGCCTTTTGTGTTGAGAAGCACATTGAACTTTGTGCTGCTGAGATAAAATGTGGTACAGTATCCACCATTATTGTTGTTTGCTACAGATCTCCATCGGGTGATATCCAGTTATTTTACAATAATCTCGTAAACGCCTTAAATTCTATATATAAACCTGACATTAAAATTATTTTATGTGGAGATTTTAACATAGACTCCTATAACCGTAACGCGGAAAATCATAGTTTTAATGATGTATTAAGTGAATTTAATTTAATTCCTCAAATTTTTTGGCCTACAAGGATAGGAAAAACGTCACTTTCTACAATTGATCAGGTATTTATTAACTTTGACAACGATGGCGTCCACTGTATTTTAGATAATACAATTTCCGATCACAGAACTGTTTTCTGCGAAATAAACATGAATTATAACGATTGCGGGTGGATTCGTACGGAACAGAGGTTTTTCAGTGAAAGTAGCGTTTTTAAATTTATGGAAGATTTATCCAGAGAGGACTGGTCTATCCTGTACACTATCCCGGACATAGACGTTGCTTTTGATTTTTTTGTTAAAGTATTCAGCTTCCACTTTGAAATTAATTTTCCCAAGCGAAACCGTAACATCAAAATTGTGAATAATAAATGGGTGAATGACGAGGTAAGACACTCTAGTAACAACTTAAAAGATCTCCATTTACTTTGTAACACATTTCCTGACCTCAAAGCTGTGTATCTAAAGAATAAGAAAGAACATCAAAAATTGGTCATAGAGACGAAAAAAAAATATTATCAGAATAAGATATTTACCTCTAATAATTACACAAAATCTACTTGGGCGACAGTAGCTGAATTAACTAACAAAACAAAAAAACAAAGCAATGCAAATTTAACTGATAATGTGAGTGTTATAAAAAATCCAAAACAAATCGCAAACAAATTTAATAACCACTTCATTGACGCTCCTAAACAAATTGTTGAAATATTAAAATCCAGACACCATAATAAAGATAATGTCCATTACAGCTTATCAAGTGCCGATCATAAAATGCAGTTGTATCCTTTCACTGAAATAGAATTTTTTGAGTTACTTAATAAAAAACTAAAACATAAGAAATCGTCCGGACCGGACGAGATACCTAATTTTTTAGTAAAAAGAGTTTTGTCTCTTATAGTAAAACCATTAGTTTACCTAGTGAACCTCTCTTTTTGTACAGGTAGATTTCCAGCAGTGCTAAAACTAAATAAGGTGGTGCCGATCTACAAAAAGGGAGATTCTTCACTGGTGGATAACTATAGACCAGTGGCGGTTCAATGTAGTTTTTCAAAGATCTTTGAATATTGTTTCTTGGATAGGTTACTCTTTTACGTGAACTCTGTGCATATACTATCTGATAAGCAGCACGGATTTTGCAAAGGCAAGTCAACATCAACAGCCACACATGGATTTTACGAGACATTACTTCACTATGTCGACGCGGGAGAGTGTCCTGTTGGTATCTTCTGTGATCTCAGCAGGGCATTCGACTGCGTTGATCATGAAGTATTGTTGAGAATTCTATTTCAGTATGGAATCACTCAATCTGCATACAATTGGATAGAGTCTTTTCTGAGCAACAGGTTACAGTATGTTTCTTTGAATTTTGAGCACAATGGTAAACGAAATTTTATTCGGTCTGATCCCCTCAATGTTAATACAGGTGTACCGCAAGGTTCTATTCTTGGCCCAGTTCTGTTCACGTTATATCTCAATGAACTGGATAAGTCTTTTCCGGAAGCGCATTTTATTTTATATGCCGACGACACATCAATTATATTATCTAACGGCCAAGACAGTGTCCTACAAGACACTTGCAACAACTTACTGGCAAAATTAGAAAAATGGTTTGGAGAAAAGCAATTATATCTAAATTCTACAAAAACCGCAGTAATAAGATTCCATAATATCCAGAGGAACTTGCAACCATTGAATGTAATTGCTGATAATTCGGTACAAGAAGTGAAATCAAGTACAAAATTTTTAGGTCTCCATTTAGACGAACATCTTTCGTTTAAAATCCACTGTGAACATACTGTATCCAAGCTCAAATGTATGGCATATGCTTTCAAGAATTTAAGAACGGTACTCACTGAACACCAACTAGTTATTTTGTATAAAGGGCAGGTAGAATCAAGATTAAGGTACAATCTCTGCTTTTGGGGCTGTTCTCCTCATGCCCATAAAGTATTTTTAATTCAAAAAAGACTACTGAGATGTATGGCAGGTGTTAGCAGTACACACAGTTGTAGGGAATTATTTAGGAAGTTCAAAATACTTACCTTGCCAGCTCTTTTAATTTATGAGCTAGCAGTTTACACTTTTCAAAATCAGAACAAGTTTTTCCTCAATAAAGATATCCATAACCGGTGTACCAGGCAAGATAATGACTTGCACATACCATATTCAAAATACAATGTAGTGAAACGAGCCCCAAATGTCTTAGGCCCAAAAATATTCAATAAGCTACCTGCAGAGGTGAAACATTGTCGAACACTGCAATTGTTTAAAATTAGACTTAAAACTTTTCTTTTAAATGAATGTTATTACGCCGTCTCTGACTTTGTTAGTGTATAAGTGTTAGTGTTTGTAGGTGTTAGGTGTTAGTGTGTAAGTGTTTACTGTGACGAGTCCTATACATTTTATATGTCTTTATGGAAAATAAATTATTATTATTATTATTATTATTATTATTATTATTATTATTGTAGGAAGTTATTTACCAACCGGAAATAAATCAACCTTGATTCTTAAGGTTATGCATTTAAATCGAAGGAACTTGTTTATTTCCTCGATCAGATCATGCTTCTTACTCATGCTGCAAATGTGCTACTTACTGATTCGAACAGTATCCACTTAGCGGTGATAGTTACCTAGAACAAAGAAATAAATCAGTTAATAATAATCATATCACCAGAGTAGCGCGGCTGCTACGAAGAGGTTATAGCTTAGAAGTTTTTTGGTCGGGCTTAGATAGATAGATAGATAGATATTAATCCTTTTGATCATAAATAAATGATATAGGAAAAGTCACAGAAAAGTTACATAAATCAAATTACAAGGCACACAATATACTATATACATGTACTCATGTAAAAGAGGACACTAACTTAGAAACAAGTACAAGTATTTATATACTATAATAATTATTTAAAACAATCACACATCAAAAATTCTGATATACAATAGAACGCTTTTTCTAATAAAATTCTCTTAATGCTTTTTTTAAATTTTGCTAGTGGGAGCATTTGCAGGTCATTGGGCAGCTTGTTGAAAAGTTTGACAGCCATATATTTAGGGCTCTCTTCCGTTCTCGCTAACCTATGCGATGGCACCTCGAGCAGTTCCTTACTTCTAGTATGGCATATGCCACTACTTAAGGTATTAAATTGACCACGATGAGCCTTAACGTGCATCAGTGTATTCAATATATATAAAGATGGTAATGTTAATATTTCAAAAGACCTGAATAAATTTTTGCAGCTAGTGCGTCTTCTTACTCCCGCGATAGTCCTAATAACTCTTTTCTGCATTAAAAATAGTCTTTGTAGTTTAGAAGACGCTCCCCATATTCCAATACCATATGATAGCACTGAATGTATTTGTGCATAGTAAAACATTAACAATACCCATCTTTCTACTATATAACTCATCTGGTACATGCAGTAACAGTGGAGCAATTTTTTGACACTTTCTCAATGTGCGTATCCCACTTACAGTTCTCCCATATGTGTATACCTAGAAAATTGGTTGTTTCTACCTGTTTGATAGATTTACCACCAGATTTGATCAACAAACTGTGGTCAATTTGAACTCTAGAGTAATTAAATTTTAGAAAAAGTTTTTTTGGAATTTTCTTGAATAGGCCCACGGTCGTAGGCTCAATAAATATATCCGTTTCAAGCCCTAAACACAATGGAAACAAAAGTGCGGTCATGCCGCTCGGTTCTTGATGTATGAAGAACCATGGGATGAGACACAGCGATTCCTCAACAACAAGCTCGATAAGCGATACCGGTAAAAAAGTAAATGGTCACCAACCATACGCCGGTAAGAAAGCGGCTGCGAATGGCGCGTTCCGGTCAAGTCACCGATTAGTCAAATTGCACTTATCTGGACTGCCTCAAGTAAGAACGGTAGAGGCAGCTGCACCCCAGATATGTGAGCAATACTAGGCTAGGTCTTGTCTGGGCTTTATACAGCACAGCTGAATAAGATTGGATGGCAAGAAGTTCTTTCTGGCTCTGAATAGGTATCTGAGCTTTTTTTTAATGGAATCTCCTAACTGTAATATATACATTATTAGGTATTTTTTATTCGCTTCACCTGTATGCTTGTTTATTTATGTATATATACAGGGTGTCCCACGACGATTAAGACAAGCAATATATCGGAACTGGGCAGCAGTAGCGAATTATAGTTTTGGGGGTGTAAATTAGAGCAAATATAGTATCTTTTCTTATTACTGTATTACCCAATGAGGTATTTGTTTTTGGTCATGTGACGTCCGATTAAAAATGTTTAATGTATATTTGTGACTTTTTGTGTTCCTCCCGACAAAACAATTCCAACCTGTAGCTCTTGAATTAATCACTTTAGACCCCAAGTGTGCTAGTTTTTTGGAATTGTCTTATCGGAAGGAACACAAAAAGTAACAAATATACAGAGTGTTCCATTAAAAATTTTGAATCAGACGTCACGTGACCAAAAACAAATACCCCATTGGGAGATACAATAATATTAAAAGATACTAAAAAATTATAATTCGCTACTACTGCCCAGTTCCGATATATTGCTTGTCTTAATTGTTGTGGGACACCCTGTATATTTAAGCTTATTTTAAAAATTATTTATAACTTTTTAGTCCGATGTTCTTTATAGGCGTGTTTTTTTAGTTTTTTGAACTATATTTATTCATTTAGCAAAAATTAGGGATGGTTACAAAAAAGTTGAGGCAAAATATGTAATCAGTTCATACATACGGTAAAAATTTCTGAGTCAAAAAAACCGCTTCAAACTTCATCAATGTCAAATTTCAAAATGAAATAGTGTCTTAAATACATCGGTTTACAATTAGGTTTTTATACCGTTATGATAAATTAAAGAATCCCATGATCCAATCCTGCAAAATTTTCTCAGATATATATTCGGCACATATGTTCTGCAGATCATTTAAATTCAGACATTGTATAATGCAAAAAATATTCTCATGCTGCTGAACAGCTTGTACAACCAAAACCGGTAAAGCTCGAATTCGCTTTTAAATGTCAAGAAACTTTCAGGTTATCATTTTACACTAACATAAACTACTTATGTTGGAAATTTATTAAAAAATGGTGTTAAATATATACGTACAACATACGGCCTTCACAGAGGTATACCCGGGTACGGAAATAATAAATAGTAGGGTGGGTCTCAAGAAGATTCAGATTTGTCACAGATCATTTGTATTGTATAGGCAGAATCTAGCATTTTTTCGTATAGCACAGAAATCGTATATTTTTTAAAACTAGTTCAATTGTTATTTGTATAACGTATTTAAATTCAAATTATATGATTTGATGACGCGGTAAAACTACCAATTTGGCAAAAATAATTATCTACTACCATTCAGTTATACAGCGATTAGCAAGCTATTTTGGAAATGCACTGCATTTAATTCAAGTGAGGTAAAGAGAAGCCAAAACAGAAGTTTTGCTCGACGTTTTTCGAGAAACATTTAAAAATAAAAATAGCTGTATTTGCGGATGTGAAGTGACAAACTTGTTATACTGTTTTCCGGTCATTTTGTGCTAGAGGTGCAGAGGATTTGCATCATCCGCTCAAAAAGATAAGGATGCATAAGTCATTCAAATACTACATGAATCCATGGTCCGCGCACATAGTATGTATACATATAGTACAATTTTAACATAGCTGGCTAAGCACGCAAAGGGAAACAACGATAGCTGCCGACACGTGTTTCGGACTTATTGGACCTCTTCAGGGCAGCGTAATCTAAGTCAAGGATGGTAGGACTCAGAGATGAAAAGTGATTATAGTGATCTCCGCGGCGACGCTGGTACTCTGGCTCTCCAAAGTAGAGGGTGTGTCTAGCCGAAGCCGCAAATGTGTCATTGGTCCCCTGTTACGACATCCTGGTACTTTTCATCTCTGACTGCTACCATCCTTGACTTAGATTACGCTGCCCTGAAGAGGTCCAATAAGTCCGAAACACGTGTCGGCAGCTATCGTTGTTTCGCTTTGCGTGCTTAGCCAGCTATGTTAAAATTTCTTTCTTGGTTTGATAACCCTTATCACGCACTAAATGTTTTTTTTTCATATAGTACAATATAGTATATTAAGGTACAACTGGATAATAAGCTCTTCAGAGCACGGGTGAGCTTTAAGGCACGATGGAGCTTTAAAGAGCAGTTATCGACGCTATTTTCTTAACTGGTACCTTTGCAGTCGTAACAGAATAGCGCCTTGGTTCAATAGGTTGCACAATGGCTTTTCAATGCAGAGGTCCAGCGATCCATTCCCAAGCTAGACTTTTTTCCTTATTTCAAGGGATGATAAGTAAAAATTTCTTAAGAAATAACTTTTTGTGATGCTAGCCAGAAAAAACGTTTAATAAATAACTGTTTGTAGAAACCGAAAATGATTACATGCAGGGTGCAGCTGCAGCCTCAAAAACTCAGGGAATTTCGTATAACTAGTTTTTTTATTTTAAATTTTCGACGCCCACTTTTCAAAAATTCAGGACCTGCCATCGAGCATATCACAACCCAAATTTTGTCGAAATCTAATCTTACTCAAATTACAGACAGACAGACAGACTGACACGACAGAAATGAAGGACATAGATTTTCCTGATTCTTCATAAAACGCGCTAAAACAGCTCAAAATCGAAAATTTTTGTGGGACGTGGAAAGTTAAGCGATGCTTTGATTCAAAAAATACATAGGTATTTGACAATTTGCTCGATTATAATAGTATACACGGTGGGCCAATAGTGCGTGGACGGAAGATTGTGGGCTTACTGAAAAATATTTCAAAAATCTGTCACTTAAATGTTGACGTTCATACAGAGTGATTCATATCAAACTCACATTTTTTTGAATGCAACCCCCTATATATTATAGCATATTTAGATTCCTTGGTCAATTCTAGTGTGACATGGAACTTTAAACAAACCGTTTAGGCGCAAATCACCATTTTTGGTAAAAGGAGCTATCAGAAAAAAATTGAATATCGCAGCGATTATAAAATTTAGAAGGCCGTGACTTTGCGGTATGACTAAGCATGAAATGCGTCACCTTAGGTCACCTTAGGTCAGACGGCTAAATTTGAATTCTTTTTGTACTTGGAGAAATCAGTAGATTAATCAAGGAAACTTCAATCACAGATAACTTGATTTTTTCAAATGGGAACGCCTATTTTGGTTTAAAGAATCAAATGTAAAATTTGATTACCTTTCTAACGATATAGCACTCTCGATATCAATCTTTTTTGGTTTTCATTTTATTTCAAATTTTCAGTCAAATCGGTGTTTTTCAATTTTCCTGCGTGCAAGCAACCTAGCAGGCCATGAAAAATAAACAAAAGCCCGTTAATATGGAAGAAACCAACTAACTTAGTAGACAGATGCAAACGAACTAGAGTAGCGAGGCAAGATTATGAAAAATCCTTACAACACATCAGCTCTAACCGGAAACAATGATATGAATCACCCTGTATAAACGTCAAAATTTAAGTCGAAATATTTTTACGTTATAGCCCTTAAGGGTCCCTACCATAATCAAGTGACAGATTTTAGAAATATTTTTTAGTAAGCCCACAATCTTCCGTCCACGCACTATTTGGCTCAGCCTGTATTAGCAGATGTGCGCAACATGCAAAAAATGGATAGATCAGAAAATATGCTAGAGCGCGTGAATTAAAATAATATCAAATGGCCCAGCACAGACTATTGAAAATTGGGCTAATGTAATTAAATGATTAGTTCAGTGTGTCGGCTGTGAGCGAAACAAAAAAATCGATGTGGCAACTTCAACTACCGTAAGTAGGTCATTTGTCATGTTGTTGTGCAACTGCTTAAACTGAATTTCAACTCTTTCAACCGTGAATTCGTAATTATCAATGGAATCGAACAGTTTTATTTTCCGACTAACAGCATTCCGACGTGTGGTCGGATCCATTTTTCATTTTGAAACCATAAACGGGTTCCTGGAAGTGTCCAGTTAATTTTTTAGTGAATACATTAGCGACTCTTCGACGAAAAGTTGTTGGTTTTATGTTTGTGGGTAGAGCCTAGAAATAAGAATAGCTGAGAACGTAAAAATAATCTGCTAATACCTATAGCTTCCTTAGCATAAATCAGAAAGAATAGATTTGACCAAGGGTTTAATTCAATTTTTTGCCCGTGTGGGGGCGGGTTAGAATATCTCCCAACGTATATCCTGCGTGTCGTAAAAGGCGACTAAAAGTGACCTAACTACTGTCGGTATAAGCAGTAACCTCTTCTCAACCAACATCTTTAGGTGGACGAGTTGAGAAGAGTCAGGACACCTTCTTGTCCTTGGGGTGAGAAATTGTCCCTAAAGGCGGATGAACCAGTTGATACATCTGGTCAACGGCATGAGGATGTAGAAAGCAAATGGGAAACTACTGCATTAAAGATCTTAAGGATATCCCAACAGATCGTTCGCATCGCAATCGTTCGCATGTCCTCAAAAAACATCCAACACAAAAACTAGCAAATAGTCTCTCCGTAGGAACTACAACGACACAATTTTTATTCTGCCAGCTTCAACTGGACGAAACGAAACAATCAGGAACCCCCAAATTGCTTAAAAACGAAGTTTGTGCTATTTTTATATTTTTAGTTTTTTTATTATTGCTGCGCCGCCACTGACACGATTTTTTCTAAAACATGTGCGTTTTCCATCCTCGCTGCGGCAGTAATACTGTGTCAAAATTTCATTAAAATCAATTCGATAATTTTTGCGTTATGCAATATAGAACGATCTAAAACAACACTCGTATGTATCATCACAAATTCCCTGGGTTTTTATTATAAGCAAGGCAATGTTCGGATGGACCTAAAAAAGGTGTATTATGCCGCTAGGTATTTCATTAACAGGTCATTGGACAACCCATTATGAATACCTACAACAAATTTTTCAGTTTTTCAACCCCTCACCCTCCAACCACCCCAAACTCACTCCCATCCAAAAAAAAGTAGAAAATGATCAAGAATCCCTAGAACACCTAAAAACGAAGTTTGAGGAATATTTTTCGTTTTTTGCTAATTACTCCACGCCCCGTACAACGATTTCCAAAATTATCGGAACATTACCTACTACGAAACCACAACGTATCGCTACCCAAATTTCATCACAATCCATGCAGCGGTTACTGAGATTACGACGTTAGAAAAACGCCAACAGACAGACCGACAGACAGACAGACCGACGGAAATTAGTGACGTGGATTTTCGTTATGTAGACATCATAACATGCCCAAAAAGCGTATGACCTCGAAATCGAAAATTTTCGCGATCACAATACTCCCCTCACCTATCGGTGTGGGAAGTAAAAATATGGTGATTATCAAAATGAAGTATTATTTTCAGTACCTGAAATAGAATCGTAAGAAAGGTTCCTAATGATAGTCAAAGTTACGCAACCCGTTCTATAGACGATCTCCAGAATGACCCCGGAGATGTTGAGAAATATGTCAAGATATTTTGAATATCGCCTGTATGTCTGGATGGAACGAAATTGCTCCATTTGGAACCTTTCTTAGACAGACTACCGGTATATGTGTTTGCCCCGTGTGGGGGCGGGTTAGAATATGTATCTCCCATCGTATATCCTGCGTGTTGTAAAAGGCGACTAAAAGGAACCGAACTACTGTCGGTATAAACAGTAACCTCTTCTCAACCAACAGCTTCGGGTGGACGAGTTGACAAGAGTCAGGACACCTTCTTGTGCTTGGGGTGAGAAATTGCCCCTAAAGGCGGATGAACCAGTAGATGCATCTGGTGAATGGCATGAGGATGCAGAAAGCAAATGGGAAACTAAGGCATTAAAGATCTTCAAGATATCCCAAGAGAAACTCGCAAAATTACTAACGTAAGAAACTATTGATAATATTCGTGTCGGCAATACTCTAGCTCCGACTTAATACATTTTACGAGTTCACAACATGTCTGTTAAGACATTATGACTATGATGATGATGATCTGTTTGTCAAGTGTATTTTCCACAGTATTTGTTTTCCGTTATGTGCAGGACTTTCCCGTCAAATTCCCCGTTTTTCCTGTAACCCTAATTCCGGGTTTTCAAGTTTTCCAGACGTGATAAGCTACAAATGAACACCGAACGTCCCCGCACTGTTATCCGTCCGTGTCGTCTGCCACAAACCCGCATTTGTACGGCTTTAGACTCCTCCCTAAATACAATAAAATTAGTTATGGTCGAGTGCCGACATTCAGCTGACTCAACCCTCATTGTGAAGGATCAGAGGAATTGTCTCTTGATAGAAGATGGTTAGATCGGAGATGAGGCGGCGATATTTCAGATTAAGGGTTCATTTAGCAGAGAGCGGAAAGATGGGGCGCGTAAAAAACGCCCCGAGATGAATTTTACTTTTATGGTTAACGCTAGGGAGATAACATGCCAAGATTGGTTCGTGTGTTGGATTTGGGTGCAGGATGTTGAAAAATGCGGAGAAAATATGGAGAGACATCGCAGTAAATATAGGGCATACCTTGTATGCTACTTTCCTGCTACTCACTAAGGTACTTATATAAACGTGAGTCTGGTTTTTAAGACACAGGGTGTCAAAGTTTAAAAAAAAAAGATTTTATGTAGAAAACAATTTTAAAACAGATAAGTTAACTTTGTTCTTCTCATTGGTAAGGGCGTATTTCTGATCCAAATTTAAAAGTTCATATAAACATGTGATGTGTCCTGAAGAGTCTAGTCTTCAACATACAAAAAAACAACAGTTTTCCAATTTTTTTTTCAAAAAATCAATTTTGTCCACTTTTCCACCTTGTATCTTGAAAACTAGACTCTTTGTGACACACTTTCATAACAACTTATCTACTTGAGCTTAGTAAGTAGTAGTAACACCCTGTATATGATTATGTCGTTATGGTATCTTGTAAGTAAAGTTTAATGAACCAAGGGTATAAAAACTGAAAATGCTCTTAATCTTATTTAGAGGATCCCAATCCTAACAATCCAGATGGTATCATAGAATTAATACTGTGAAGTACGTTTCATCACTAAAGGTACCAAAATGTCGCTGGTTCAGTCTCTTGTGTTCTCCATATTTTTGTATGCCTCGGAAACTTGGACTGTTAAAAAGGCAGATCGAGCTCGCATAGACACTTTTGAAATGTGGACGTGGAGGAAAATGTTGAGAGTCCCTTGTACCGCCCATCGAACTAACGTTTCCATACTGCGCATGAGCTCGCTAATCCAAAGAAACTCTTCATTGTGTCGACGAGAATGCTTACATTCTTCCGACATATTCTTCTTCTTTAAGTGCCGTCTCCTATCGGAGGTTGGAAATCATCAATGCTATTTTTACTTTATTTGCCGCTGCTCGAAATAGTTCTATGGAACTGCATTGATACCACTCCCTTAAATTTCGCAGCCATGATATTCTCCTTCTGCCAATGATCCTTTTTCCTTTTATTTTACCCTGCATTATAATTTGTAACAAACGATATCGTTCTCCCCTCATTATATGTCCTAAATACAGCAGTTATTCACAGAAGCGATAATATGGAGAAACTTGTAGTTCAGGGTCATGCCCCGAGTGGGCGGCGCTGTGGCCGTTCCCCTACACGCTGGGTGGATACGACGAAACACTTGCTGGATATGAGTATCAAGAGCACCACTGAACTGACAGTAAATCGCTAACGATGGCGAGCCACAGTTTTCAAAATTATTCATAATATTCGTGTCAGCAATACTCTAGCTCCGAATTAATGCATTTTACGAGTTCACAACATGTCTGTTAAGACATTATGACTATGATGATGATAACGGTCTGCAATATCACGCCATATATCTCAGGGGAACTTGTTACCCACATTAGTGAGACATGTTGTTCAGCAGGGATGTCATATGGGCGGTTTACACTGTAGGATAAGTTTTTACGTAAACCTCAAACTCTTTAATGTTCCATAGTTCATACTTCTCTGTTTTTCCACAATTCAAAATGAATCACAAATGTTTCTGTCTGAAATCTACAAGGAATTGATAGTTTTGTTTCGAGCTCTCTGTAAGTCGCTCTTCTCCATCCTCTATAAGTTTGCCAACTCTTAGGTGTGCTATACCTCTCTTGGTTGATAACTTGAATATTACACCTTTGATTTGCAACCAAATCAGTACGTAGGAGATACATGTCATCGTTAGTATGTACAACCTGACAAGTGTAACAAGAGCCGTGAGAAATATGAAAAAGGCAAGAATAGCAAGAGACGAGAGGATATGAAATAACGTGTGCGTGTGAGACAGCGGCGAAATTCTCAAGTCTCTTGCTACACTTGTCAGGCTGTAGCTTGGGATCGTTTTGCACTTCCTGTAGGATAGCCAAAAACCGTTGGGTGGGTTAAATTAAAACCCAGCTACCTTTGCACTGACGCTTGTCTGTCCCTGGATCTACATCTATTGAATGTAGATACAGTAGTGTTCTCTAAGAGATTCTTAGCACCAGTGCTAGTTACATTAACACAAACCAAATTGCTGAATGCGTTAACAGAATCAAGTCACTTACATCATCGTATACTTGTTGAGATTAGGAAACTTTATTACTGGCTTTTTTTTATTGGGTGATAAGGTCCAAAATAAACACAACCTTAGCTCAAATTTGCCAACGTTTCGAAAAATATATTTTCATCTTCAGGGCTCCTTTGTGTTAAAAGTTGTGGTAGTCACCAGGTTCTTTAAAATTGAGTATATGCGTGTGTCCTAGATATTGGGATTTTGGTCTCTATATTTGCACACACTAACTACAGAAGAAGTTACTTCTCTTAACGTTACAAACAGACTGTTTGTAGGTTACTTCTCTTAACGTTACAAACAGTCTGTTTGTAACGTTAAGAGAAGTAACTTCTGTAGTTAGTGTGTGCAAATATAGAGACCAAAATCCCAATATCTAGGACACACGCATGTACTCAATTTTAAAGAACCTGGTGACTACCACAACTTTTAACACAAAGGAGCCCTGAAGATGAAAATATATTTTTCGAAACGTTGGCAAATTTGAGCTAAGGTTGTGTTTGTTTTGGACCCTATCACCCAATAAAAAAAGGCAGTAATAAATCTATAAGAGGGGTCGTAAAATTATTACCAATTAGGAAACTTTTTGCCAATATGTCCCCAAAGCACATGACAGAAGAAAGGCTCGCTTTATAGGTTTTCAGACGGATCATTAACCAGGAAATTTGAGCAGACATTGCCTCCTTAATGGGCGTGCGACTGATTGTCGTTTTCCAAGAACCGCGTCCGATTTTTTAAAAGATCCGTATCCGTAAAGGTGCATGGATGACTGGAAAAAATCCCCAGACGCCGTTGTTATTCCGTGATACACCACAATCGGTTCACGGCAGTCGCAGTCGCGCCCCAAAAAGCACCCACCATTATTGTATGCCTGGTTTGTTCTGAGAAGACACGCTCGAAGACACTCTATCAGGTGCGTTGTTGCCAGCTGTCTGCTGCTGGGTACTTCCCGTGGCAGTCAAGTGGGGAAGGATTGTGTAACATTTCTAATTTGAAATAATATCTTCTTCAACTTTCGTTCTCGTCATCATAATAGTCACAATGTCTTAACAGACATGTTGTGAACTCGTAAAATGCATTAAGTCGGAGCTAGAGTATTGCCGACACGAATATTATCAATAGTTTTGAGCACTGTAGCTCGCCATCGCTCGCGATTTGTTGTCAGTTTAGTGGCGCTCTTGACACTCATATCCAGCAACAGTTTCGTCGTATCCACCCAGCGTGTAGGGGGACGGCCACGGCGCCGCCCATTCGGGGCATGACCCTGAACTACAAGTTTCTTCATATTATCGCTTCTGTGTATATGTCCGAAGAATGTAAGCATTCTCGTCGACACAATGGAGGATAGTCTCTTTGGATTACCGACCTCATCCAGTATGGAAACGTTAGTTCGGTGGGCGGTATAAGGATCTCTCAGCATTGTCCTCCATGTCCACATTTCAAAAGCATCTGTGCGAGCTCGATCTGCCTTTTTAACAGTCCAAGTTTCCGAGGCATATAAAAATATGGAGAACACAAGAGACTGAACCAGCGACATTTTTGTAGCTTTTGTGATGTTATGGTCACGCCATATTTTAGTAAGCTTTGTCATGGCCACACGTGCCTGTTGAATGCGCCGTCGAATCTCATTTTCACAGCTACCCGAATTGTCGATCAAAGAACCGAGGTATACAAAACTTTGAACTACTTCACAACGGCCTCGTTCTCGTAACGGAAACCAACAGCTCAACTTGATTGAAACCAAGAAATGTGTTACATGAGAAAAGTTCAATTGCTACCGAAAATACGAAAGCTCGACCATGAAAAGTTCGTACACTTTGCACCGTCTTGTAAGTACTGGCTGTCATAGGGGGCGGCTATGGGGGCAAGACACCCCCCCTAAAATCTTAAACAGCCCATACTTTACGTCACAACATGATAATAAAAATCATTTATTACTGTCTTTTTTATTGGGTGATAGGGTCCAAACTGTAGCTCAAATTTTCCAACGTTTCGAAAATTATATTTTCATCTTTAGGGCTCCTTTGTGTTAAAAGTTGTGGTTTAGGAGCCCTGAAGATGAAAATATAATTTTCGAAACGTTGGCAAATTTGAGCTACAGTTTGGACCCTATCACCCAATAAAAAAGACAGTAATAAATCTATAAGAAGGGTCGTAAAATCATTACTAACTATATAAAAATCATTTTTATAGAATATGTCTATATAATGGGGGACATGGCATCTTCCATTACTGCTACATACTTTCTGAATTTTCCATGCCCCCCCCCTGTCAAGCAAGCTATGACCGCCAGTGCTTGTAAGTAATGTTCTGTGGGAATGGCGATCGCGCTTTTTCATTTTTTTTATTCTTGGAATGTTCTAACAATGGTATAATTTCACAAAGGCCAGGCGGTAGGGGTTTTTTGCCGTCGGAAAGAAATGAAATTTGGTGGGATGGTAGATAATGTCCCTCTGAATCTGCACCTAAGTTTGCAACCTCGGGGAGTTGCCGCTCGAGGGGTGGGGGGAGGATGAGAAAACTCGAAACGGGAACTAATATTTTAACTTGCATCAGGCCAAGAAATGTCTTACTTGAGAAAAGTTAAATTGCAACCAAAATTCCGAAATCTCTACCCTGAGAAGCAGTGCGTACACTTTGCATGAAGTTAATTCTATTCTCTTGTAAGTAATGTCATCATAGTAACAACTGAACATAGAGGTAGTAAACAAACCACTTCAGCATGGCATGCTCAAAGCCATCATCTTTTGACACTTCAGCCTCCAAACATTGCCAACTAACCTGAAAATTCTTCCAAAGCAACCCATGTTACAAACACTGCTCTGCACTGTCCCATCTCGAAAAACTGTTAAACTACACTGGAATATAGCACAGCAAGTCCGTAAAGCTTCACTGCAATTACCAACAAATAGCGAATTCGATTTTACTGACCAAGCATAAAAGACGCACAAAGAAAACAGACGTTTGACAGTCGGGGTTTACCGTAAACAAATCGCAGGAAAATTATATAGGCGTTGCCAGCTCCTCAAAATTTATGTAAGACAGAATTTGCGTTTATGATGAAGAAACATGCAGTAACGCAGTAGAGGTCAACATATCTATTCATTTTGCGGTAATCATTCCTGAACCATCAAAATACCGTCTTTTTTAACGTAGAATGGAATATTTCTGGGTACTATACAATTGAGACGATAGAAAACAATTATGATTGCCGTATCTGGTGGTCAGTATGACAACGTAAGAAAAGATGTTGGCCTATTAGAATTAGTTGTTTACTACCTCTATGTTCAGTCGTTACTCTGTCTTGTGGGATCTGTAATCGCGTCTTTTTCATTTTTTTTTTATTCTTGGAACGTGCTAACAAGGGTATAATTTCATAACAGCTGACACAAAACCAGTTGCGTCTTGAGCCCTATTGCCCCACTATTGAAAAGCAATCTACTATTGTGGGATCAAGCAGTTCTGTATTTGGCTGGAAGATGCGTAAATCTATTTATATGTCAAATTTGTATTATCAGATTATCAATGTGAACGTTGTTTTCATGAAGAAATAGCTAGTTTCGATGCAAATTGGGAACACGTTTTCCGTTGTTGGTCAATACACTAACTGTAGGATGTTGATATATATGTCAGACACCGGCTATTGCAATGTAAAGGATGGGCAGTCAAACAAAAACCTTTATGTAACTGATGGGTTTATAGATACACTCCAAAAATTCTTGTGCTGTTTGCTTTGTCGCAATGTAAAACTTTCCATCTGTATAAACGATAGGGTACGCCATGAAGAGTGGAAACAAAGCGATGAAACTTGCCTTGATAGGTAGAGGATTCGGGTCTAGGAGGCGGATTACTATCTGCTCTGACAGTCAGGCAGCCGTCAAAGCACTGAGTGCTTGGAAAATAACGTCGGGACTGGTCCTGGAGTGCAGGAGGGCTCTTGACGACATCTCAGCTAAACACAAGGTCTCTGGTCATCTCCGTCAGGCTTGGGAACTATTAGCAGGGCCTGCAGAGAGAATAGGACGATTTTGTCTCTCTCTGGATAGGAGTAACTTGAGATTGCTAGTAGGCCTATTAACGGGTCGCAACACCTTCAGGCGCCACTTGTTCGTGATGAGGGTGGTCAACGACCCAACGTGCACGTAGTGTGGTGAAGAGGAAGAATCCTCGGCACACATCTTGTGTCACTGTGAAACCCTGGGTTATCACAGGCAGACTATGCTGGGCTCAAGAACCTTGGAACCAATAGAGATAAAACGGATAGGACCTAAGAATGTACTTGCCTTTGCTAAAAGGGCAGGTCTTAGGAACTAGCGCGGATAGAGGCGCAAAAGGGCCCATCGTGTGGCCTATGCACCTGCCACATTCCGTGCTGGATAGCCTCTGGTCCTTATTCATTCAAGATAGAGGATTCCTTATAATTATATATTTATAAACTGAAAATCCAAAATAATACCGACAGAGGCCGAAATGACCTGCAGTCCTTCCATTCTTTCACTGATTCTTCAGTGGATAACTTTTATCTGGCATATAGGTCTCACCAGCTTCCATGTTTAGACAGAACTACCAGTTTATGAGCGTGGCGTAGAGTCCTTGCTTTATAGCCCAAAGGCAAAGTCATACCTTTGTCCAGGGTAATTCCTAGGTAATTGACAGAGTTTTCCAATGGAATCCGAACGCCGTTCACGAAGATCACTAACGGGGTCCCACGAAGTTTTTTTATTCTAAATTTCCTTCCTTCGAGAAAGGATTTTGAAAGTTTTAGAAGTCAAAATGAAAAGATTAATTCATAGAGGAAACCTCGTCATGCCACACCTTATCAAAAGCCTTTGTTTGAAATATCCAAAAGCAAGATATCAGTACTTTTGTCTTGAGTGAATCCATTGGTTATACACTCCACCAGCCTCAGTGCCTGCAACTCCGTGCTATGCTCAGACCGAAACCCAAATTGAACGTCAGGAATCATGTTGTGATCTGAGGAGCAATTCTCGAGGTGACGTTTAATTGCCTATTCGGCAAGCTTAGACGGCGCAGTCAGCAGACTAATGGGACGATAGTCCTGCGGCAAAATTGATTGGCATCATGATGACATCATCAACTACTGAGTTCTGAGGATTGCGTTGATTATTGCCACCAGATATGTCAAAGCCTTTGACGAAAGGAACTTCAACATTTTATTTGTGATCTGGTCCTCTCCAGGTGCTTTACGCTTTACGTTTTAGAAGCCAAAATATTGAAGCATTTTTTATAGAGGGGGCCCTTATGTTGCATCTCACCAAAAGCCTTTGAAACATCCAAAAGCAAGGTATTAGTACTTTTGTCTTGAGTTAATCCACTAGTTATATGCTCCACCAGCCTGACTACCTGCAACAACAAATCTCGAGGTGACGTTTGATTACCACTTGAGCAAGTCCAGACGGCGTAGACAGTAGACTAATGGGACGATAATCCTGCAGAAAAACCGAACCCACCAGATATGTCAAAGCCTTAGGCGAAAGTAACTTCAAAGCCTTACTTGTGATCTGGTCCTCTCCAGCTGCTTTACACACCTTTAGGTCTTTAATGCTGCTCTACAAGACGCAGATCAGACTATCGTTGAAGTATTGCTTCCATGTATGGGGATGCGCTCCGAAGCACCCTCTAAAGCTTCTGAACACCACCCAGAACAAAGCAATTAGACTAATCGATACGCCTAACCTCACAAAAGACCTCCACAGCCGGGAACATCGAAGTGGTGGCTAACCGGTCCCTGTTTTACAGATTCTATCACGGAAGATATTCGAGTGAGCTCTCCGAGATGATAACACCAAAGACCCTCCGAATGAGGAACACTAGAGAGACTCTGTGAGCTCGTTCTCGTCAGGTCGAGATCCCTACTCCCCAAACTCAAAAGTCAATCAACTTCAGCATTTCTACTTTTGGAGAGCTTCGACGCTGTGGAATGAGCTGACGGGGAATTTGTTTCTCGACGGCTACAACATGCAGCGTTTCAAATCTAACGTGCACCGACACTGATCCTCTCGCAGCTCTTCTACAGCGCCATAGACTTTCAGCCTTTGCGAGAAGCTGACCATAAAAATATGTAGAGCTTCAGCAGAAGAATCTATCGGTGACCATTTTAACCTTATCTCTACTTCGTAATGAACAAATACTGATTTTTCTACCAACCCCCGGCATGCGGCAGCCATATGGCTTATAAAGCAACCAACCAACCACACAGCACCGACCGACCCAACAACCTACATAGTCAAGATCGTCTGTTGCGTCACACGAACGTGGTTAGCGTTCCATGTTGAAGCTCTCTCTTTCTCTCGTCCGTTCGTCTCTCTCGCACACCGCGTAGTTTTCCGCGATCACTACGGTCTCACTTTCGTTTGTTTCGCGATCTGGCCTACCGCGATTATCGCCGCCTTATAATACTTTCCGTTTCGTTTGTTGTATGGTTTAGCGCGAGTACGTACTGTGTCTACCCGGACGACTCACCAGCCTTGACTGACACTCTTCCGTAAACGTCAATGAAAAAGATGGCATCAAGTGGCTTGACTCAGTACTTCCCATATATTTTCGGTAATAACAGAAATCTTGGAGCGCCCCGTCGTCTTCACTGTGACAATTGCATCCCCTTTATAAATGCGTTCCATCTACATAACATTTGTTTACCATGTGAGAAGTTCTTCAAAAAAATATAAAGGATAATAGCACGACCCATAGATAAAACCATACCTACGAACACTATCTGTAATAAATAATATAAATCTACTGGACAAGTCTGCTTACGAAACAGAAACAACTAACTGACTAATTGACATTTTATGCAATAAACTCTCATCTGTAATATTCAACAGAAAATTGAAAGAATAAAATAAAATGCAATATGGCATTACTATCTGGGGTGCCTCAAGTGAAGCTACAAGGGTGTTTAAAATGCAGAAAAAAGCCATCAGAATTATAATGGGCTTAGGCTTCAGAGAGTCTTGTAGGCCTTCATTTTCTAAATTACAAATTATGCCACTGCCATCTGTTTACATGTATATGAGTCTTTTAGAAATAAAAATTTGGCTGATCTTACGATACAGACAGACTTGCACCTGCACACTTTTGGTACCAGAAATTGTCATCACCTGAGATTACCGCGTTATCGTTTGAGCAAATCACAGAAAAATAGCCTTAACTTAAAGCTCTTCAATGTACTGCCGGACAATTTCAAGAATATGGAGGCCACAACATTTAAAATGGCGTTGAAGCAATTATTTTTAATAAACAGCTTCTATAGTTGCGAAGAATATTTTAGCCGTTTTGGTTAAGATGTGCTTTCTTTGTTATTGTTTGTGAATTTTAAGTGCCAGTCTTCTACTCAAGTTTGTAATATTATCTATGTTTAGTTTTGTTGTATTTCTTGTGACTTGCTGTAAATACTCTTTGTATATAAAACAGTCAAATAAATTACCATTACCATTATCAACTACTTCGAACACAAATAACCTAACGGCATTGAATTACCACCCTTTTAGCTCGAGTGCCTTCTTTGGAGAAACATGAAGAAAATGATTTCCACCTTACCAATTCTGTTGGTTCATTGCTTTCACATTCACATCAGCCTGATACCGGGCTTGGGTAAGGTGGAACTCATTTTCTTTATGTTTCTCTAAAGGAAGCACTCGAACCAATAGAGTAATTCAATTGTTTCTGTTGATTAATTTCTTTCATATCAGCCTGAATACCGGAATTTACCCATGTCCACCTGATGAGATCCCAAAGATGGGAACAGTGCTGTCATCATAAACTAGTGACATCGTGTCTGATGCGATTCAGACCATGTTCAAAGTTCCAACCAAGGACTGTAATATCTTTGAGCATTTTGATATACAGTGGAAATGAAGGTGTTGAGGCTTTCGCGGCCGTTGTCAGTTGAAAAAGTCGAAAAGTTCAAAGGTCTCTCGGGTTTTTAGCGCGTATGGCTAGCATCTTCAGAGATCGATGTTTTTCCAATGAAAGCTACCTGACAACTCAGTTGAAAAACATCGACCTCTGAAGATGCTAGCCACTCGGGCTAGCGAAACGTTAGGAAGACATTCAAACAGACGAGGGCCTAAAAACCCGAGAAGACCTTTGAACTTTTCGACAGGTAAGGGGAGTATTCTGATCGCGGAAATTTTTGATTTTGAGATAACCCGCTTTTTCGGCGTTTGATGACGCCCACATAACGTCACTCATTTCTGTCGGTCGGTCTGGCTGTTTGTGTTTTACTAGCCTTGTAATCTCAGTAACCGCTGCATGTATTGTACTGAAATTTGGGTCCTGATATGCTGTGGGATCCTAGTAGGTAATGCCGCTATAATTTTGATCGTTTGAATCGTTGCATCGGCGGCGTATTCCTCAAACTTCGTTTTTAGGGGTTTTAAAGGTTCCCGGTCATGTTCAACTTTTTTTGGGTGGGGGGTTGTAAAACTAAAAAAAATGTTGTATTCATAATAGGTTGTCCATTGACCTGTGCACGAAAGACCAAGCGGCATAATACCCTTTTTTAGGTTCATCCGAACATTGCTTTGCCTATACTACAGAAACCAAGGGACTTTTCTGATGTATACATGGATAGGTGTATTGCTTTAGATCGTTCTGTATTGTGTAACCTGGAAATGATTATAATGAAATTTCGACGCAGTATTTCTACCGCGGCGTGGATGGTTTTTAGAAATAGTGTCAGTGGCGGGGCAGCAATAAAAAAACTAAAAATATAACAATATAAAAATACTTCAAACTTCGTTTTTTGGAGATTTGGGGGTTTCTGATCGTTACGTTTCATCCAGTTGAAGATTGAAGAATAAAAATTGTGTTATCCTTTCCTACAGAAGTGGAAGAAACTGTTTTTTTTTATTTATTTGTTTACAAGATTTTTTGTGTTGGATGTTTGTTTTGAGCGCGGAGGGCGATCATTTGGTTGCAAGGGGATCTCAGAACTATAGCTTTATGCAATGGGAAAATAATAAAATGACATCACCGTTATGTGTGGGATGTACTGAGTCAATAAACTTGACCCAACATTTTTTAAGGAATAGTTTCCTGGTATCTTAGGTATGAAATGAATTACGATCGATCAGTGGCGTATTTAGGGTTGGGTCCACCGGGTCAGGACCCCCCCAAAGTTACCAAGGGATTTTGAAAGATATGTATACTAAGAGCTACCAATTGCTATATTTCTAAATATCTTAGTCTTGCTTAACTGTACCTATTTTGTGATCTTGCTTATCAGCGTATTATTGTTTTAAAATCATTTAAAATCAATAACTTTCGATATTTCTACTTATATTCGAAATAGTCTTATTTGTTTGTTATTAGACAGCATCGACTCTAGGTCATTAGCTGCATGTTACTGTTGTTGAATCATCTTTCCTGAATTTTATAGTAGAACCCTGTAGCTCTGAGGAATGATGGAGTATTCTTTATTCGCAATGGGTCATTGAGATTTTGCGTCCAGTTATCACTCATCTCGTAGCAATCACGAAGATTATTCAGTGACGGACAGGCACCAATAATGTGGGGTATTGTAAGAATAATATCACATGAAGGGTATAGTTGTGGTTGTGATATGCGCAAGAGATATGAATGTATGATCATTGTATGGCCCATACTGAGACGATGTAGTTTTACGGCATCTCTTCTGCTCAAATTAAGAATTAGATCCCATGGAGTTACAAAGAGTTTGACCTGTTTCAGTTGTGATCCTGTTCTGTCCCATTCTCTTCATCATAAATTGTTTGTACAGCGCGAGATGTGGATTTGTTGATCACAAGCCTTAACGGTTTGGTTGTCTATGTTTGGAGAAAGCGTAGCAAATTTAGCCGCTAGTAGAATAACTTTCTTACCAGCTTGCTTTAAATCTACTAGGGTCTGGAGCCTCTGGAGGCACAACTGAACAAGTGGGTCTGGCGAATACCTGTTACTAAGTGCTCTTAATGCAGGCAGAGAGGCAGTTACAATAACTATGATCCTAGTGATTGCCGCTATTTGAGCAAACTTTAATCCAAATGGCATATTGCTTTGATGCAAATACAGACGTGAGTGGGGTGAGACGAAATGGTCTTATTTATTTAAAATTTTGTTCTAAGTTTAATTTACATATGAAGTTATGCTATATTACCTAGGTCAATAAACAACATATCTAAAGTATACTGAAATTAGGCAATCCAACGGTCTGTTAAATCAACAATAATTAATGAATGGTGCTTGATGGCAAAAAATCACAAAATATAAACAAACAACTGTCCATGTGGCATACGACCACCAAATTTGTATTAGCTTGTTCCCTTTCTGTCTATTACATGACACTGACAAAACGGCATCATTGTTTGGCATCTGCTTTCATATTAGAAAGTCACGTGGTTTGGATTTTCTAATAGGCTGTCTCAGTTTGGACCCCCCCCCCCCCCCCGAACAAAATTCCTATCTACGCCACTGCGATCGATTACGAATCTCCAAGTTCTGGCGCTGTTAAGATAAAAGCACTTTCTGGCGGACCCAGTACGTGCGCCACATTAAAATTTCGGCCCGTTTTTTTTTGTGAATATGTAAGCAGGTCGAGTGGGAGTTCCAGCGCCGGCTTTCATGTCTGCTCGGTCCGAATTTTGTGTGTCGTTGGTCGTTGGAAGGGTTACGCAACCGCTCGACTGCCGAATGTGTGGTAATTCGATGCAATATGGGCACCAGGCCGACGCCGCTCGCCGGTTTCATCAAACGGTAAACCATCGGGCTTTTCAGATACACACAGGAACTAAGTTAGGTTAGGTTGAAAGCACCGTACATTATCAAAGACAAGTAGGGCCACTCGCCGTGCCGACTTTGATGTGAGTCTCACAAATGCGAGCCGCCTCGAATTCAGAGGGATTCCCTTCTTGCGATCTCGATTACATACAGGGAATCCGACTGCGATATTGTCGACGTAAATGGTCGACGTTCATTTTACTTATAGGGGGGTCAATAGAAATGAATTCTATAGTAGATAGATAGATAGAATATCATTTATTATTCTATAAACCATTCAACACAATAAGATGCAGCTACTGGGGTGGCAAATAGCTCAAGGAGTATTATATGTAGATCATGTTTTGTCAGATAGATGTAGTAATTTGAAATGTACGATTCAAGTAGTAAGTAACAGTAACAGTCTGATCATTCATAATTTGTTGTCAATAACCTTAGGTGTAAACATAAAAATACTTGCAACAAAATATAGGAAAGAAGTAAACAGAATAGATCATAAAAAATTCACCTCAAAATTTGAAAAGAATATTCAAACTATAAAAGTTCAATCATTTCAGGAACTAATTGACTTAATCACTTCTTGTAAAAAAGATTCGGAATTCAAAAAGACGTATAAGATACGTGAAAATGACTGGATATATCAAGAAATTCTCGAAATGATTGAAAACCGAGTCAAAATTTATAAACAAAAAGTCAAAGAACCGGGAAACACGAATTTGGAAAATGAATTTAAAAAACTTAAGAAGCAAGTCAGCAACAAAATTAAAGTATTAAAAGCAGATATTTTAAAAATCAATGGGAATAAGTAGGCACAAATATAAAAAAACAATGGGGCCATATACAGAGCATGTCGCCGGCATTTTTTTGTGAAATACGCGCAAAACGCTCAATAACATACAAACACTACTTATTTATAGGCACCGCGATAGATCCGACCGACTGTATCCCGTGCACCGTATCGCGTGTTAGGTGGTGTTAGGTGGACTGACCCTGTAAACCACAGCTCTTAGCGTTCGGCTACTGCTCGAGATCGCCGGGCGCCAGAATCTGCCAGCTTGCGTAGTATCCGAGAGTACAGCTGGAAAGACCACATTGGGGGCGGAGCTTACTACTTGTCTTTGTTAATGTACGGTGGTTAAAAGTGAGAGGGGCGACCTTATTTGGTCTAGTCGAGGCTCACACCTATTTCATCAAACGGTAAACCGTTGAGCTATTGAGATAGACACGACCTGTCAAACTAATTCAGTATGGCTACATTTAGGCAAACATCTCTCTGTTACCATTTGAGACTGTGTTGGTTTATGTTTAGTTTTGCAAATTTCTCCAATTGGGGTGGTTTTTTGAGAACAGTTTTGGATAAAAAAACCAATATGCCACATACATGCCTTGTATAGTTGGATTTTAATGAGTACCTGATATACATCATCGGTTTGTGACTAACAAAAATTAATGATTCCGAGGATGCTAGAGTTTGCATTTAAACGTGATGATCTCAGACTCAAAACATGAACACAAAAAAGGTTCCAACACATAAGCAAAATGGACAATAAAACAATATAATTTTCACAGACGTTCGAGGAACGTCAGGATTTTTTTAATGATAATCGGCTTACATCCATCTTAAGACTAAATTAGGAGGTGACATACTGATAAACACATAAACATTATTTAAACAAAACGACCAAACTTTTTGGATTTATGTGAATAGTTTGGCTATAATGACTGGACTATAATAATAGACGATAACGAAAAAAAACCTCCGGGACCTGTAATGCTGGTCCGCTTCCTACTATCATATAGCCGCTGCATTCCATCGAAGGTGGCACAGATCCGCGACAGATATATTTATGTATCATTGCTCAATAGTTAATAGTCTATTGTCGTTGCGTGACCATTATTCATAATCACTACTCTTGCTAAAAATATTTTATACACAATGACAAATGTATTCGGAGAGCGAAAGTTTTTTCTTTTACTTCCCACGTCCATTTTTTATGAGCCTGTCTGTCTATATCCCTGTAAATATATGTACCTCACCCTTTTGCCATGCCATAATTTACTTCTCATTTACAGAGTATGCCCCATATAGACAAACCGCATCTTTTCCCAATTAACGCTGCTCCTACAATCTGGAATAGTTTCTCCGGAATAGTCCGGAAGATGCGGGGAGCTGAAAAGGAACCGACGATGGGCGTGATAAATAAACAGGTGCGCGCTACATTACAAAGAAATTGGAACAGTCATGTTAGCGCGTCGCCCGAAATTTGTAAAATTGAATAGGAAGGCGATTTGCAGATGTTTTTTATCCCAATTCCTGACGCTGCATTTTCCAAAATTTTTACATGAAATTTTCATATGATGTTTAGAAGGAAATTGTACAGAGTGATATCGGAGCAGTTTTTCATTTTTGCTTCTGGGATTTTCTTAAAAAAATTAAAAGTTGAGGAAGAAAATAGGCAACTTCAAGCGATCATATTTCATGTTCAATCAATATTTTTCAAAAAATGCTTCGATAGCCCCCTGTGTAATTTCTTTTAAACTTCATGTAAACATTTCATGCAAAAATGTTGAAAACTAGAGCGTCAGGAATTGGGATGAAATCACTTGGAAAATGACCGTTTATGCTCTCTGTAGGAGCCGCCTTAACAAGCCATCGCTACCGATCAAGTATCGTCATGGGGTCTGGTCTATTTACAGGGGCATCCTAGTTTGCGACAAAGTTTTCATTCGCGTTAGTTCTTGTACCCTCGTAAAAATCCAAAGTCCGCACACAGCGTTCAATGTAGTTTTTAAACCCAATATATTCGGCAGTCGATGGTCTCGTGTGATAAGCAAGTCTGTACTTCTAATCTATATAACTGCATGGGACCTGAAATTTGCAAAGGACATGCCCACGAAGACAACGAGATGGCAGCATTCAGGGCGAAACTTATATTATATATTATATATATATTATATATATTATATATATATTATATATATATTATATATATTATATATATATTATATATATTATATATATTATATATATATTATATATATTATATATATATTATATATATTATATATATATTATATATATTATATATATTATATATATTATATATATTATAATGGTCCTTCTTGTTTTGTCCATGATCAATGTTCTAGCCTAGGATTCCCAAACAGTTGTTGTCTTATGATTTAACACGAGCGCCCTCAAAAAGGATGTGAAAAGTTGACTGAACCTCTCTACTATATTTACTACATTTTCACGACAATTTAGAACATTTTATATTTTGAGAAAACCCTTGAAGACCCCTTCAATTCGTATTCAAAACTGTTTAGATTCTAGGCCGATTTTTTTTGCAGGAAGAATGGGATTTGTCACCCTATCTTTAAATGATATACATTAAGTATTTAAAAAAAAAATACAACTGTAGGTCAAAAATATGTGGGGAATTACCGATTAGAAGAGCCATTACAGACCTTACATTCGAATATCATGAAATGCAGTAGAAAACGTAGCAATTATTTGCAGTTGAGTTGAGTTTCTGAGATTAATGATAAAGGCATATCAGTCGTTAATGGCATGACATCAGAGATTTTGTGTTATGGACAGCAACCTGTAAGTAGAATACAAACCAACGGAAGTAATTGTGGCATTATATCATTATATTTTTGTTTGAACATATTATGATGTCACTTTTATCGACTGTTCATTTTGCGGATATACAACAATTATCTATAGATAAATGTAGCTTGCGCATTTTATTTGTACAATATTGTCTAATAACACAGCTGACAAAACAATATTAATATATTTATGTTTATATGCCACACATAATAGTTATTTATGTATTTCGTGCGTGACGGTAACTATGAACCAATTAGGCAACGGTTTAATATTATGACACTAAGGACAGAAGAACTAAGTCAGACTTATGCTTCATATTCAAAATATTCAATAATTATGACTGCCCCTACTTACTATCCAAAATAAACATTAACGTACCTTATAGAAACTATCAACACTCTATTTTTTTAGAATTCCTTTTTGCAGAACTAATCTTGGTAGTCAGGGCACAAAAGACTTTCAATGATGCAGCCACGAGCATAGTCGTATTTTCTACTTATTTTAATAAATTCAAAAGGACTCTTTGAGTTCAACTTATGTAGGTGATAAAGTATGGAAACTGACATATTGTATCTAATTTTCGTGATTTGGTTAGTTTAGTTTTTAGTGATGTAGTTTTTCAGTTTTGTATTTTCATTAGTTAAATATTAATACTCAATGGTAAATAGCGGATTTTTTTTGGAATTTTTGTTCTGTTACATCCCAGTATGCTAATAAATAAATAAATTAATTAATTAATTAATTAAGGGCGACAGAGAAATTTGAGTATAATCGTTAATTTATAATATATCTGTGCTAAAAAATAATATTAGGCCCCAAAATACGCACGTACAGAAGTTCAGTCAAACTGGAAAATATAAAATATAAAAAACAATCATTTTGTACGTCGTAAAAGGGTGCAGAAACTGCTGTAACAATAAAAAAACTGTTTTTCAGTCAATGTTATTTCGATTATTATTCTATACGCTGAATAATGCCCACTGGATACATTTGTTCACACTATTTGTTTATAATATGAACATTCCCGCCTAAAAAACATTAATATATTAGCTATTCCTGCTTTTTTAAGTAAAATTGAAAACGCTACACAATGTACACATGCTTGTGGTCATTGGGTCGGTTTGTAATAAAGCTAATTTTTTTTCAATGTCCAGATTGGTTTACGTGGTATGTGGCGATTACGAAACATTCCAGATACAATATAAGATAATGAGTGTGCTGGAAATAGTTTTTTACCGGTAAGTAATATCTTGATAAATTCCATTACAAACTATTAATAGTGACACAGAACAGAAGATAGTTGTACGAATAGAACTACTGCAATTTTTATGTTAAATTGTGGTTTCAACAGGACGGTAACTCATGTCATGCCGTTCCTGAGATATTTACTGTCTTATACGAGTTCACACTTAGTTGTATTATTTGTCAGCATGGTGACAAGAATTGGCCACTATCACAGAGGAGGAAAATACAGAAATTGTTAGAAATAGTAGTGTGTGGTCACTTTAACGGCGGATTTGTACGTAATGGACTTCTGGTAGTTGAAATAAACGATCGACAAAAACATTAAAAAGGCCTGTACGCGTAACCCTACTACTCTCTGTCTTTTTCCTAGAGAAGTAGATATAATAAATTCACATAGTAAGGTGGACCACACACGTTTCAATTATATTTACAACAAAACTTCAAAAGTTGATTTCACTGTAACAAATGCGAATTTAAAAGCAATTCCATTTGGTATAAAATAATCTCAAGAAAGGACAAAGCGAAGATAGTGAAGATGAGGAAACAGCTCGCGGATGAGAGCGACAACTGCATGCTGGAGATACTTATACCTACATTGTAGTGGCGTAGCGTAATTGATTTCACTGTAACAAATGCGAATTTAAAAACAATTCCATTTGGTATAAAATAATCTCAAGAAAGGACGAAGCGAAGATAGTGAAGATGAGGAAACAGCTCGTGGATGAGAGCGACAACTGCATGCTGGTGATACTTATACCTACATTGGAGTGGCGTAGCGTCATATCCAGGAGGCATATATGGTTAAAGATTGTCTCCGCAAGTACTTGTAACGTTTCCGGCAGATCTGGTCATCAGAACTGTCCCGTAAAAAGAAAGTCGCTGCCACAAACATACTTGCGGTCCCATTGTTATTATACACCCTTGGTGCTATCCATTGTAAAGCGAACGAGCTGAAGGAAATCGACACGAAGACCCGCAAAAGGATAAATATGGAGAGAAGTCTACATCCTAAGTCCTCTGTCCCGCGAATATACCTCCCGCGACACCTGATGGGAGGGCATGGACTATTGAGTTTGGAGCGTCTGCACAACAGGGTAGTATTGGCCACTGCCTGCTACGTGACGAACAGCACCGATCCTCTGATCCGCTTTGTGCGAGAGCATGAGCGTGTGAGTAAAGGAACCTTCTTGTTTTCTTTTTAGCGTCGCAAAACCAATACCCGAGGACCTCACCCTCACACTTGACTTCACGCAGAGTTGTCAGCAGTCCATTACGGAACTTGCTCCCGTACAATTAAAATCCCACATTAAAGCTGCCGAAGTCGACTTCCTTTTAAGACATCATAAAGATAATCCAAGGCACGGAATCTTCTATAAACATCTAGGAGAGCATGGCTTATATGAACAGTTGACCTCTTCCCTGAGGTCTAGAGGGTTGAACTCGGAGACTGAGGGCTTTATAATGGCTTGCCAAGACGGTGTCTTCAACACCTTGGTGTACCGTAAAAGGGTTATGGGTGTGGATGTACCCCACACCCATTGTAGAGCTTGCCGACAGGCGCCAGAGACGCCTATGCATCTTTTGTCGGGGTGTAAGACATACGCTGGGACGGCCTACTTCCATCGGCACGACGCGACTCTACGAGTGCTATACTATCATTTAAGGGACTCATACGGTATCGATGAAACACGGGTGCTGCCATACATTCCAGGGGAATAGAGTCCGTTGTGGAGAATGAGAGATGCCGGATTTACTGGAACTACTCGTTCCCTACACTCGGGCTTGTACAGGCAAACAAGCCCGACATAGTCCTTCTTGACCACCAACAGAAGACGCTGTTCGTTATAGTTTTCGGCAGCTGACGAGGTAAACATCGTCTCTAATGATGATGAAAAGCGACCAAATTTCAGGAGTTGCTCGGACAACTTTGCAGGCTCTAGTCAGATTGCACTGTAAGTCTGCTAGGTATGGTTATTGGATTCCTAGGTGGATGAGGATTACGCTGCTCTCTGTACTGCGCAAAATGCCGGTCTGCCGTGCGGTGGCGTACATCTTAGCCGCCAGAATGCAGAAGGTAGGGTCATCTTTGGGTCGCTTCATCTATTTAATCTATTTAGGGCGCACGATTCGCGGACCCAGTGATTGCTCACCTCAAGGTGTGAGGAGTAGTAACTGGTTAATGGAACAGCAGCTCAGTGTTTTGGAACTCGGGTTGCACCTTTTTGTTTGTGAAATAATAATAAGTAAATTTGGTAACGGGCGAAGTTCAACCACATGGGTATTCCTCCACTCCACTCTACATATCGACTTCATATTCCTGAGGCTACGGTTACTATGCATGCGAGTTCTGACGAAAATGTGTTCTGACAAGTTCTGACGAATTCGCTTGAACAATCAAACGCCTGATTTCCAATGAAAGTGGTTAATATGGGAGAGGAAGCCCCGTCGGAATACTCACGTCGTCGTCAGTACCGTTCAAAAACGTTTTAAATTTTTGGGCGAATTCGTCCGAATCTGAAGCTATTTTGCCACGTGTTGGCTAGTTTTTTCACGTGGTTTGGAACTGATGACTGTGGAGGGTTCACCATGGATGTGGATAAACTGATTGCTTATTATATGCAAGAGAACAGGTGTTTGTGGGACATGATGGACAAAAGTTACCACAACTAACCACCATACAGCGAGTCTGTTTTTGGCAAAATACAGTCGCGAAAATTGGGGACTTTTCGATCCTTTCTTCTATCCCCGTCAGTATATATTCGAGTGTTTTGGTGTCATCCTGAAGTACCCGAAAAACTTTTCTGGTTGGTCCCATAATTCATCAAACAACATATGAAACTCGCCTTTGTCGTCTCTACTAGGTACTAAATGACTGGCTCACGTCCTCCGATTTTCCATTATTTAAAAGAAATAGCTTTATTATATGATTTTCAAGAAATAGCTCATCAAGTTTGTCCATCTTCCGCTGAGTGGCAGAAACGCACTGACGATCAGAATACCCTGGAAACGCGTGCAGTAGAACCACCCTTGTTCTGATGAGGAGTTCGTACGATCTCATCAAACACATTTTCGTCAGAACCCGCATGCATAATAACCGTAGCCTGAGACACGGTTTATTATATCTGTATGTCTCGTAACAGCCCATCACTAGTTCCAAGGCAGAGCGGAACAGCGCCAGCGCATCTGGCATCTGGCAACGGCGCCCCATTAAGAATTACAATGCTGTTGTTCTGTCGACCTCGTCCCACTTCACAGAACATCAAGCCACGTTCACGCCGCGCCGGTAGAACGCCGCGCCGCCCGGGAATCAGTCATGTGTACCAAGTTAATAATAATAATAATGGTTTTTCTTGTTCACTCGAGGGTCTTTATGGGGTATAAATAATATCATATGTGGCACTGGAGCTTATTATGGTTTTATTTGTTACGAGAACGCAAGGAGGCTGTAAAGACTGGTAAATGAGAGTGATCAGCCTGAACACATCCTGTTTTTTTTCAAAGTCTTAGGCCCAGTTTCACAATCATTGGTAACCCCTAGTAGTCACTTAACCGACAGATGGAAGTCAACCAGTAGTTATCGGAGAGCTCTGTTTGACAAAGAAAACCAATGGTTGAACTTATTTATTTTTAAGTTGGCACCACGGATTGATCTCAGAGCACTGCCATAATGGTGTTCCGTGAATAAAAGCTAACCCTTTGACAAAGAAACCTAACCTTTCTTTTCATATTTTTGATTTATGTCATTACAGAGTATAATCAAAATCCATCGACGTCTTAGACGTCAGTATCAAAATCCATGTTTTTATAACCTCCAAAGCTGTCATCGATTGACCACAATAAACGCCAAGATAACCCATACCGCATCCTTGGGTTAACATAACTACTGGTTGACCAGCACTTTTGACGTATACCGTCGACATGAAATGAATTATTTTCGCTAACCACTAGTTTTCTTTTGACCACTAGTTAACTAACGATTGTGAAACTGGGCCTTAGAGGTACCCACATTAATAAATATAGAAATATACAGGGTGTCCGTTAATTGATGGCACACAGCAAAACTGCAGATTCTTTGGGTAAAAACAATGACATTTAGCCAGTCGCGTGTTTTTATTTGTGTTCTACTAAGATATTTATCTATTTACGGCTTTGCCAGTTAACAATACATACTTGAATATATAACAAGACGTTCTATGTGTAATCCATAACTCATACAAAGAAGTACTATTTATAACATCTTAACACTTTTATTAAAATGAGTGGCTGATTGGTCAAAAAGATCCAGTTCTTTGAATTTATCAGCAGCACGTACGACTCTTTTGATAGTTTCATTCATACCATGGGCGCCAGCAGAGGGGGGCAGGGGGACCGTGCCCCCCCCCCCCGCCCCCGGAGCAGCGAAGATAAAAAACTTGTATAAGCAAAAATCAAATTTGTCCCCCCTGGCCTGATTTGAGCACTCGTTTTAAGTAAGTCGCCCCTCCCTGTACAATTTTCTGGCAACGCCATTGATTCATACCATAGTTAGTTCGGGAAAATGGAACAACAAATCAGTATTTCTGGTTCTTTTCACACTTATATTGAACTTAACTAATTCTAGAATTCTAGTCCATTTCTAAACGGCGATGCTTGAGTGAAGCTATATTGAGTGAAGACATAACATAGGTATTTATATTGGATGGATTCTGGAAGTCCCATCTTATATGCACAACGCTTCAGAAACCTGTTCTGTATTCTCTTAATTGAATCAATACTATTATCGTAGGATGGTGATTGAATTATATTCCAGAAGTCAATGGACCAACGAGCAATAGTGTATCTTGGATGTTTGAACAGAAAAATCAGTAGAACATCTATTAATGCAGCATAACATTTTTAAACTCTTCGAGACAATATTTGTGATATGAGTCTTATAGTTCGGTTTAGAATCCAAGATTAAGCCTAAATCCTTCACATCATTTGTTTCAGCTACAACACTATTATCGATCTGATAATCAAAACTTATTGGGTTAGCAGTTCTATGGAAGGTTATTTTATAACATTTACCAATATTTAAAATTAAAGGATTTACATGACACCAATATATAAAATTACTTAAGTCTAGTTGAAGTTGAGCACCTTTCAAATTATTGATGGATTTAAATAATTTTAACTCATCCGCAAATAAAAAAAAAATTGCTGATATGTAATACGGTTTTAGAATAGGTTTTAAAATAAAATACGTCACGGAATGTGGTTGGCTACCCTGCATACTCGGCTTTCTTCGAGTGGATCGCGAATAATTTTGTTTAATTTTATTGTTATTTGATTTCAAAATATAATAAATAGTCATGACTATAAGTTATAGTCACAACTTCATTTATTCAGTAAATATGTTAAGATTCAGTACAAAGCTGTTTGAGGAATAGCCTTATAAAATTCAGTTAAAATTGTCCTATAGTAGTATCGCCCCCCGACAAAAATTCTTGAGTTCGCCTCTGAATTTAACTAAAGTTAACTCAGTGCAAAAGTTGATAACCGAAAAACAGGGCGTCAAAGTTGTAACTATCTTCATTTTTCCTTAATAATTAATCAACAGGATGACGAAACGACATGAAATTAGGAACTCGGAAGTTTTTCAGGCAAAAAATTAAAATACGTCATTAATTCGGATGCCACTTGTAGAGGGCGCCACCTACTATACGTTAAGCCTTTTTAAAATGATGTAGTTTTTTATGTCATGGTATGTTAGTGTTAATGTTGAAGGTTCTGTTTATTGAAACATTTTCACGGAAAACGGAGTACTTTGTAAACGTCGCTCCGAATAACCGTTTCCCAAATATCTGCTCAGTTAGTCAGTAAACAGCCAAATTTGCAAATGTAACTTTTTTATCAACGTAGATTATGATTAAATCAGGTGTCAGTTGAACAAACATATGCTACACAATGAGTTACTGTCAAAATTCTTTTACATGACTAAAAAATATTCTGAAACTTTATGGAGACAATGCAAAAAGGCAAATTTAGATGACATTTAAAATATAGATACTTTCAAATACATAATAATGTACCTATATTTTATAACAATGCTTCGAAAGCAGTGGACACATCTCCCTAGACGTAAAAGCAGCCCTGTTTTTACCTTTAAGTAACTAAAATTGAAGTTTTAAAACCTTGCTACTTCGAGTATCATCCAATTAGACAGAACGTTCCATATGCTGATAAATCAATAACAAAGATTCAGTTTCCAGGAAGTTATTTACAAACCGCAAATCAAATCACCTTGGATGTTAAGGTTGTCTGTAGGATTAGAGAAATCAACCGTTTGTTTCTTCAAATGTACGTTCCAGTGCCGTAGTATGAGTCATAATTACTAGTACTTCTACTTACAACTTACTGCCTCTGATGACGATTTACTTCATTGATATTTACCTGAAATAAATGAAGGTCCAGTTAGATATATACATTTATTAGAAAATTAATTAGTAAAATACTTATTATCGACAAAATTGATTTAAATCACTTTGACAGAGAATTTATTGCACTCTAATGTCTCAAAAGTGAATCTTCCAAAACAGCTATATGTCGTCATGCGTTAAACAACTCATAAGCATGCCATTCATTGGCGGATCGGTTTGCCGGATCGGTCCGACCTGACTGGTTCGCCGACTGATCCGTCAATGAATGGTAACGAAAAACAACGCACTCATCGGTCGGGTTCGGGTCGTGAGTTCGCCAGTCCGACAACCGAACCCACGACACGACCGTGACCGGTCCAGCAGTTTAGTCTGATGTATGGGCGTCTGTGGATTTGTCCAGGCTACACGTGGTGTTTTAAAAATGTTTGAAGAGAATGAAATCTTTTGGCAGGAATTTATCCGTTTATATAAAGAAAATCCATGCCTTTGGGATGTCAAGAGTAAAGATTACCGTAACAAACAGAAAAAAAAATGCAGAGTATGAGATGTTAGTTGACCGTTGCAAAGAAGTATTTCCAAATGCGAACAAAGGCTTCGTTATAAAAAAATATCATCGCTACGGGCATCTTGCCGTCGTCAAATACCGCGACATAATAATGCAAAGAAAAGTGAGACAGAAGCAGAAGATATACCAGAAGCCACGCTAATCCATTCGGAGATAATTGATAATATCAATCGGCTCGCAGTATTGGATATACATATTTCGATAAATGTAAATGTGTAAATTTTTCTCTTTTTTGTAACCATTTTTTCACCCACATCCTTTTTTTCTTTCTATCTTCATCTATTACCAGAAGGCCACCAACCACCAAAGCAATTTTTGCCTGTTTAGACAATACGGGAGCCATCACGCTGTTGCCTAGGGCTCGCCACATTCAATGTACAAGTGAACTCCCTTGCAAGGTTCGTGTAATGTGTGCGTGGGCACGGATGGGTTGCATGTCGGGTCGCGGTTCGGAGCCGGGTCCGGGTCCGAATAGTGAATGGCGGGCTTTATTGTAGATCGTTCTCTGGTCAGGGTAGTCCTGAAATAATTTTTATATTAATAGTAAAACCTATAAGTGAGACTATATTTTCCCCACAATGTCGAATTATCTAAATGTTTACATTGTTCACTTGTACTGTTGACGGACTGTACGAAATGTCATTTTCTTAATGGTCTAGGGTATAGCGCGCGAAATTGAGAATCCAAGAAAAGACGTATTCCCGTGTTAGCGAGGAGACGTGGCCACCTGTTCTCTTTCTCCAGTGAATGTGTCTAAGATGAGGGCAGCTAAGTCCAAAAATCCAAAGGTAAGGTCAAAAGGTCCAAAAGTTAGGTCCAAAGGTCACTATAAAAATGAATTTCGCATTTCCAAGCTCCTGAGGTTACTTTTAAACTTACAGTAATAACTCAAAGAGCAAATTGAAGAAGAAAGCTTGCGCTTGTGCAACTATTGTCTTTTTTTGATATCGTGTTTGGTTGTTACATTACAGGCATTTATAGAATGTATGATTTTGCATTGCGAGTTTTTTTGCACATTAAAAAACTTTTTTGAGAAAATCGAAAAAAGTGGTCATTCATTAAGGTCTTAACTATCGCCTTCTGAAATATTATATATGTAGTTTGAAAATAGAGTGCGTTATGCGAGAAATTGTGAGTCCGTGTTTTACACGGCAAATACGTATGTATAAATGTGTGTATCCAGGCCCCTTAAACAGTGGACTACCTTATCTTCATTCAGGTAGAAAATTATCATGATTAAAAATCTGGAAACGTGCGCTAGTAATCGGTGCTAATCGAAATAGGAATTTCGAGATTATTGGAATAAATTGCTTACACTTTGGTAAAAAGTATATCGTTGATGAAATGGCGCGAAGTAGTGGGTATGAAGTTTTAAGACCCACCCTATTTTTGTATTTTTAATCCGACTGAATTAATATGAACCGATTTAAAAAGAAATATCAGATACTACAATAATCACCCCGAAAGCTCGACAGCAGTTATAAATTTTATTAAAGATCAGGTACATTTAATAACTCAAGGACAATGGCAAAACTGCATTCAACATGTAATAAAACTAGAGTCAAGATTTTTAAATAGACGACCGAATGGAATAACTATCAACCTGAATGATAGCGACTCATCTGAATCTGATTTTGAATTTTTTTTTACTTCCTCATTTTTAATTTGTATTCTGTAAAATTTTCAGAATGTAAGGTTGAATGGTATTTATTGTACATTTATTAATTTAATTATTATTTATTAAAAAACTTTTTGAAAAATTAGGGCCATAATATTACTGCCGGGAATACCTCAGACCTATTTACTATACTTCCTAGTAATTTCTGCAACAATTTCAACGAAGTTTGGGGTGTGATATAATGATAAATTGCTACTTTTTTCATCTTTCTCATATACGGTAGCTCTAATGCCCTCGTCCATTACAAATTCGCGGAATTGGGAAAAATCAGAAGCAAATGACGCTGCATGAATGCAGTCTATGATTTTACAATGAATACCCAGCAAACGGCTGGTCCAAGGCCGCCTGATAATGATAATGCCCGTTGTCCCGCCTCTTGTGCAACCTAGAACTGGATGCGATTATAAGAGACATTTAATTATTGTATTTCGAATGCGCTGTAATTCTCTTAGAAAATTATCTGTTGCGCCATTCTACCACACACGCCGCAGTTGAGATGTATTGCATCGTTGTATTTGCTGTATGATAAGCTTACAAAATATGTAACAAGTGCAACTCCCACGTATGGAACTGTATACATCTCCTCAATGAACTTGGAACGAGGAATAAAATAGCTTTGGTTTGGGTTCCAGGCCATAGCGAGAGAAGGAACTGAATCTGTGGTCTTAGGACCAGAACCATTAAGGGCATTGCAAAAAGCACTGCCAAGAAAAATATCTCAGAATGAGCAGAGAAGAAAGCACTTTTGCACCACTATACTTCAAGTCAGGCACCCCCGAGGAACTTAAAATGGAGCAGAAAACTATCTGTGCATGATCCTCTCCCTCCCTAATCCCATCTGGCACTCAGTAGATATACCTACTATTTATTATGAATACGACAGGTCTTCTCAGGTTTACAACCCTCCACCCCCCAACCACCCCAATTTCAACCCCCACCCAAAAAAAGGTAGAAAATGATTAGGAACCCTTAAAACGCTTGAAAACGAAGTTTTAGTGGTTTTCATATTTTTCATTTTTTGATATATTGCTGCGCCGCCACTGATATGATTTCTAAAAACCATAAATGTTTCCATCCTCGCCACGGTAGTAATACTGTGTAAAAATTTCATTAAAATGAATTCAATAGTTTTCATGTTACACAATACAGAACGTTATAAGGTAATAATCATATGTATGCATCAGAAAAGTCCCTTGGTTTCTGTAATAGGCAATGCAATGTATATACCGCTAGGTCTTTCTTTCACAGGTCAGAGTATACAACAAATCTTTCAGCTTTACAACCCCCACCCCCCAACCATCCCAATTTCACCCCCACCAAAAAAAGCAAAAGGTCTTGCTACCCAAATTTCATCACAATCCATGCAGCGGTTACTCAGATCACGAAGCTAGGAAAACACCAACAGACAGACCGACAGACCGACAGACAGACAGACGACAAATAGACCAACGGAAATGAGTGATGTGGATTTTCGTTATGCAGATATCATAAAACTCAAAAAAGAGTATTATCTCAAAATCTAAAATGTTCGCAATCACAACACTATAGGTGTGGAAATGAAAGACGATCTGGAAATCAGACAACATAGCAGTAGGTAACCTGCGAATCTGTGACTTTTTAAAAGGCATACAGACAGACAGACAAATTCAAGTATAAATTACGACCACTTATTTAGTTCGAATAAAAACATCACAACTTTTCAAACACGTTAAAAATCTATATCATTGCAAGTGATTTACAGTTCTGAGTCCATATAAATCACCATATACTTATTAATTTTTTATAAAATGAAGCAACTGACATGTGGGTGACCTGATATGTTTCCAATATATCGGGTCTAATGATTAAAGTAATTATAAGAAATTATAATGAATCACAGAGTTAATAGCAGTAACGTTAATTTACGTTTTTTTAATGGACACCTATCTATATTACTAGATAGTACAATGGTGAATAAATTATAAGAATTCTTGATGACACTGAGTCATCGTGCAAAATAAAATGAAATTTCGTACATTCGTCAGATCACAGTTTGTCATTCGAAGTTACTGATAATTGTACAGCTAAATTATTTACCAAAATGCTTTAAATATGTAGAATTTACTTTCAAGATCCATAATTATTATGTCAAGTGGTACCACTCGACGCGACGTTTTGAAAAATCTGAAAACTTCTAATATTGGTTGCAAGTAAAATATTGGAGCTCATGAAGATATTCAAAACTTTGAGGTCATATAATTTTTCTGCCAGGGAGATTTTAGAAATAGTTTAGAAATATGCTAAGGTACTAAAATTACAATATTTGACATTAATGTTTTGAAATATGATTCATTATATTTTTTGGTTTTTTTGATATTTAGTATGATTTGTAATTCAGCTATTTCACCTGCCATAGAAATACTTATATTTTTTTACGTAGAAAAAACCGTAGTTAAAGGTTCGAATCAGACAACCAAACTATACATACATATTTAAAACTGAACTATCGTAAGCTTTTCTTTACAAACATTACTTAACCATGCCTGATTTCCATGTTTTGTTAAAATTACTTCACTGGAATTGTTGATAACCGTTCTACGTAGGTAAGAATTTGTGAGTCATTTGAAACGATAAAATTTCCTACCCACATAAAATACACCAATCGTGCGTTTCTACATGTTCAACTATGTTTTCAACTTGTCGGGTGTCTGTTAACAATTGTGCGCGTAGATACAAATACATGCATGTATGTATATATGTATATAAGACAGAAACAAAATGACATAGTAAAGATTTGGTGTTACAGGTAACATAGTGATTTTGACTGTATTGTCTACCACTTGTAACAGGCTTGAGTACTAAATTTGTGCTGATATACGTACAATGAATATATTTCCAAGTGGCCATTTCTTCTAACCGAATTGCGAAGCTATAGGTTCTTTCCAACAAGCCTGAATACGGGAATACCGTACACTGTATCGTCACGGACATGCGCAGAACGTGAAATGCGTTCCAACACGTTTTGTGACCGTTCATGAAACGGTTCATAAAGCGTTCCAACAGATTTCGTTACCGTTCATGGGACGGTTTCTGCACGGTCAAATCGGTATTTGGTCCAGAGTAAGGACTGTGAGGACTGACATGCGCAGTAGAAAGTAAATCGCCCGCTTGGCGCACAATTTCATTTTGTCATTTCTATGCGTGATTTGATTTTGCTTTGCTTCTTTTGTTTTTGCTGTTGCTTGTTTGGCTGGCTCGTTTGTTGGCCGAAACTTTACCAAAGCCAAAAATGGAAATGGAATCAAACAATAATGTTACATGATATGTTATGATAAATTCGGTCGTTTTTATGGAAAACATAACCCAGGTTCTTTGTTTATAGAGCTACAGGAATACCTGGTTATAAGTGTCACCCATTATTCATGGCTAAGATTACCCAGATAATCCTCATTTTTCGGTTGTGGTTGATAGTCATCGTCAGAAAACTCAGGCCCCGATCAATTTTAATAAAGCTCTTGGCGTCTTGGCTTTTGAAATGAAATCGAGGTTAGTTTTTTTTTGATAGCTGTCAGAGCTGACACGAGTCCAGTGAAATAAGAGGAGGAACCGTTCCAACAGATTTTCCTGTTTGTACGGTCACGAAACCATCCAAAATCAACGCATGCGCACCACAAACGATCCGACCAGTTTCGTAACGGTTCAATGGACGGTATAAAATATATGCTGTTGGAAAGAACCTTATGGTGTATACATAAAGTTTGAGTTATTAGTATGGAGTTTATTTCGAAACTGTTGACTTCTATTGCTTATCCAGTATCCTGTTTTCGGAACTGTTAGTCCTACTGTTGATGTTGGTTAGATTAGGAATACAGGGTATCGCTGAATAATATGGATAATAAATAAGGCAAACACGTTTTTAAGCATTTTTATCGATAAATTATGGTCCAGTTTCATACAGTTTCGTTTGAGTAGATGATCCAAGCATACACCGTGTCCAAGGACGAATCCTGAAAACTTTAGGGAATAACTGCTGGCACCAACTTATGTTATAATATGTTTAAATTATATTTTTATCCGTAACAGCTAAACAGTGCAATTGTATTTAATTAGATCGCAAAATAGTAGTGTGTGGCCACCTTAACGACGGAAGTATCAGATTGGTACGTAATTTCTCAACAATCGACAAAAACATTAAAAAACGTGTTAGCCTAACTCTGCTATACAAAAGATAGCCAAAACTACAGGTGCTAGAGAAAAACTAAATACAGATTGGGAATCAGCATGAAAAAACTAGTCCAGGAAAAATCCGGTTTGTCAATATCCCTTCCGGTTCTACAGTGAGAGCGCCGTTTGAATTTACTCAAGTAAATTCTTTCCTACTTTTAGGTGTAAAATTGAAAATGAAATTAACGTTCCGTGAAGTGCGAGTTTAAAAATAATTCGATTTATTTTTTTCGAGGTACGTCCTAGCTCCTGGATTTAGTTTTTTGAAAAAACGTAATTCTATCTACACTGTGTTTGATTTATTTTTAACGTTATTCTAATAATAACAAATAAACAAGAATTTTGAGTTGTCGTTTCTGAACACCATCATGAATTTATTTCTGTTTCTATGCTATTTTTAAAACAAAAACACAAGCTGTTATGAATTCTAAATTGGGTGTAATGTACAAAAAAATATAAATAATACTAAAATCGGGCGTTTAGTCTCATATCTAATTATTCGTTTATTTATTTTTATTTGTTTTAAGCTCAGTTATCGTTGTTATTGATTTATTTATTCACGTGGTTAAGGTGCTTTGATTGAAATGAAAAAATCACCTGCTTAATGCATATGTTTTTTTATGAATAAACATGTTTAACTTACAAAAAATCTTTTTTGTTTATTACACAACGCAGCAATATAAGGTGCGCGTATATTACTTTACACTATCTTTGCCGTTTGCATTATTAAATAACGTGATAATTTATTTAAATCGTTATTTGAATTCATACGCTGCATTATTTGTAGCTAATAAATGGATGACAACTTTTATATAATCTATCTATAAATATTAATACATTTTTTATCCGTTAACATTAATTAAGACCATACCGTAGGCGGCATAATAGCAAATATTGTATCACAATACTGCAAGTGTTGTTAAATACTTTGCCTCGATTTTGAGACAGGCTGTTTTTAACATGCTTTTATTAGCTTCACCTGTATGTTTGTTTGATTGTGAGCTTGTAACTCTCGTTTAGATTAAGAGGTCGGACCGAACATTGAACGCTCTACCGCGAGAACGATATTAGGGAGTTATCGAAGACGCGATGCAACAAGGCACTAATAATTCCGGGCCGTATTTGACATTTAAGCATGCGCACTAAGACAAAAATACTACCTGGCAGTAATAAAGTTAGTGCCTGCCACTATTTATGGACGCCTTGTGTCGCGGCACTGCCAAGGCACTATTTTGGCATAATATATGATTCTTTTCGTTGTTTTGAGACAAGGGATATAAAATTATATGAATGTGACTCGTGGACATAACCATAAATAGGAAAAGCTTTTGACAATTTAGGACTAACATTTATTTGTATACTTGACAAATAAGTATTTTGATGATTGATGATTATGATAGGATTAAAAATAGACCATAGGTTAAAGTAGGTCAATAATAGTTTTAAAAAGTTTTTGTTGTTGCTGTGTGATTGTAACGCAGGGCTCCTGTGTACAAAACACAGTACAAAAAAATTTTGGGTTGGAATCCAATCCGCGCTTAACAGAGCGCATCAACTCTGTTTCAGAGACAATTTTAAAGTGTCTGTCACTATTAGTGTAAGGACGACACTATTAGTGGATGGCAATTTCTATATGCTTAGTGAAATTTATTCAGGAAAGTCGACAGTTTTAATTATGTTTTATGCAGTAATGGTAATGATTATGCTATGAATATTGATCAAAAACAATTGTTCATCACTTGGGGTCTAAAGTGATTAATTCAAGAGCTACAGATACTTAAGAGCCTACGGTATAGCGCGCGAAACTGAAAATCGAAGAAGACTTATTCCCGTGTTAGCGAGGAGGCGTGGTCGCTTGTTCCCTTTCTCCAGTGTGTGTGTGTGTCAAAGAAAGAAAAATCCTAAGGTAAGGTCCAAAGGTCACTATAAAATAGAATTTTCTATTTCCAAGCTCCTGACGTTACCTTTAAGCTTACAGTAATGATTCAAAAAGCAAATTGAAGAACAAAGCTTGCGCTTTGTCACCTATTTGGCCTTTTTTGATATCGTGTTTGGTTGTTAAATTTCAGACATTTGAAGAATGTATGATTTTGCATTGCGAGTTTTTTTGCACATTAAAAAACTTTTTTGAGAAAATCGCAAATAGTTGTCATTCATTAAGGTCTTAGCTATCACCTTCTGAAATACTGTATATGTAGTTTCAAAAACGAGTGAGTTCTGTTCGTTAAATAGGAATCCGTGTTTTAACATGGCAAATACATATGTATAACTGTGTATACCCAGGCCCCTTAAAGCTTTGTACCACTACCATTACGAAGCAAAATAATTATTTAACTGTAGGGGTACATGTTATAATCGATCGAAGTGGTACACTCCTTTAAGTACCTGTAGCTCTTGAATGAATCACGTTAGACCCCAAGTATGCTAGTTTGTTGGAATTGTTTTATCAGGAGGAACACAGAAACGCACTAATATACAGAATGTCCCATTACTAATTTTGAATCGGACGTCACGTGACCAAAAACAAATACCTCATTGGGTAACACAATAATAAGAAAAGATACATCATTTGCTCTAATTTACATCCCAAAAATTATAATTCTCTACTGCTGCCCAGTTCCAATATATTGCTTGTCTTAATCGTCATCCTGTATATAGATTGTTATATTTTTCTATTATATATTTCGAATACGATAACACTGAACACTGTACTGTACGTTATATGAAATTTGCTTTTGTTGTGGTTGCTTTTCTTCTCGGTTTTAATTTTTAAATATTTTTTTATTTGATTATTAAAACATCGATTTGGAGAATGATTAGGCTGAAGCAATCTAATGAGATAATTATTGAGAATATGTATAATATAATATAAGTACCTGAGCTATTACCAAGAAGTGTTTTATTTCACAGAACTATAGTTTTCCTTGGCTGCCGCTAGGTTATTTTTTACTGACAAGGGTGCTACTAGTTTTTCACTTATTTTTATGTATTATTTTATTTATTATAATTACGTTGCTGGTCAATCTGTCCAAAAACGAAAAAGGACACCACCGCGTGTTCTAATACATACAAAAAAAGCTGAAAGCTAAATATTGAAGTTACACTGAGAAAAAAATATTGAAAAAAATATTGTTTCACACAATGAAGAATTTGTTTGCTGTACTTGTTGTTCGTTATTTTTGAACTAAGGTCAGCTATATTATTGATGAAATTAGGTTTTATCAGTATCAAATGTGTCCTAAACCATACTAGAGTTAAGACGCCATCCATGTAAATGATTTCTTGCGATTTTACTGTGTTTGGAAGATAATTATTGCAAATCCAATAAAGACAGCTTAACGGAGTACTTAGTACAAACGTTTTTTTTTAATGCGATTATAAAAAACTATTTCCTGTAGATACGAGGGGCAAGTCACAGTTTAAAAAAGACAATGATAAACAAAACCAAAGAAATTTCAAATATGGATAGAGTCTATGCGTAGACGTGAAAAAATGTTTTCTGAAAATGTCAGTGTTTGCTAAAAAAATAATTTTGGAGCTCGAAGACTTTTAGAATTCCAAGAATTCCATTGAGTCAAATCAGCTGACCAAAAGGTATAACAAAAAAATAAAAATGTTAAATGTTAAAAATACGACACCAACATCAGTGTATTATGGAAGAAAAAGAGCTTTTTTCTTTTCTAAGGCTTTGCAACTTTCACTAGTGTCTAGAAACCAGTGATTATCTTATTGCCAAAAACTTATGGTCCAAGCCAAGAGAGATACGGTCCCTCGTAACGAAAATGATAGGAGCCCGTGGTATAGAATAACCATGCGTCTCAGCTTGTACACTTTCAAATTAAAATCGACGAAAAAATAACATTCAAAAGAGTTCGCAAACGTAGTCGCTTAGAAACAAGTGAAAGGGATTTGACTGAATCGTTTTTACGCGAATTTTAGGTTTCTCGGGTACGCGCGCGATTTGACAAAAACACGTTCTGAATGGCTCCTAATGGGGACCGATTTGTAAAGAAACTGGGTGAAGCATGAGCATTGATTCGAATGTTTGCCTTTATAATTAATCTTTAGATCGATAATACGGTTAGGTAAACAGGACACGTACTATCGGCATGTATGTATATGGTAAAGGCAGTCGTAATTCTTAATGGTAGACACAAAAAAGTGCGAAACAACTACGAGGGACGGACAAAATATAAACATTACTGAAGCAAATTGAATCAGTGCTTCTCAGGTGTCATTGTGAAATACATTTAAAGAACAGTCGTTGATGTTCTATGTGCTTTTTTATATAAAGTGACCTATGTAATAGTTTAACGAAATAATAAATGTAGTTTAAAAAAACTAAAAGACAAGTTTTTAAAGAACATCGGAATAAAAGATTAAAAACGATTTTTAAAATAAGTTCAAACAATAATGAACGAAAAATCCACGTTTTTTCACAATCATACTAGTATTTTTCGTTCATTATTGTATTGAGCTCATTTTAAAAATGATTTGTAACTTTTCGGTCCGATGTTCTTTAAAATGATGTTTTTTTTAACTACATTTATTTTTAATCTTTAAGTTAAAAGGTGTTTTTTTAGTTTTTTAAACTGTATTTATTAATACTATGTGTAATGAAGATGAACAATTATTGTTTTTGATCAATATGCATAGAATAATCATTACCATTACTGCATAAACGATAATTAAAGCTGTCAACTTACCTGAATAAGAGCCGTATTCACCAAACATAGTTAAATCTCTATCTGACTGTTAAACTAGCTATCAGCTTGTTAACCATATTTTTGGTATTCACCAACGCTAACCAGCTGATAACTGCTCTGTTAATTTTAACAACCCGATTTTCGCCAGTTAAGCAAATTCAGGACTCATAAAACACAAAATAATATCGAATATCTAGTTATTTGTCACATGATCGATGAAAATGGTGTGTTTCACTGACATTCTATTCATCAGCGATTTTCTCCGCTCAGCTTTCGGTTTATTGAAAACGACGTTAGTTTTCCAGTTTTCAATTATTCAACTATTTATATATGCTTATATTTAGCTACCAAAGAGAGTAATTTACAAATCTTTTGCGTTCTGCCTTTTTCATGTTAATAAATTGGTATGTTTCTTATGCGAAGAGAATGGCCAGCGATGGTGGAAATGTTCATGAGTAATATGATTATTAAATAAAACATAGAAACCAAAAACAAACACAAGTGATTAGGTTAGAGGTGGCAGCACAAAATGCTTTATACAGCACAGAACATAAAACTACAGTGTTTACAATATTAGAAAAATAAAAAATTACGTTATCTCGTTGTTAAGTAACTGGGAGCTGAAAATTCATGGTGAATACGACACTTAACTATAAGGCAGTTATATTTTAACTGACTGTTAGTAAACGGTTATCCGAAAAATGGTGAATACGGGCCTAAATTTCACAAAAATTCTAAGTTGTATGTTACGCCTTTTAAGTTGTTGTCGCTACGCCTCTGTGTAATATTAACAAACTTTAAAGTGTCTGCGCCATCTCTTAGACATCGGTTACACTCGTTAGTCCAACGGATTTGATCGAAATCAAAATCATTGGAGCGTGCAATATTCGGTCCGACTTCTTAATCCAAGGTAGAGTTACAAACCCACAAACAAACATACAGGTGAAGCTACAAAACCGTGTTAAAAAGAAGTTAGGATCTTCTGATTTCTTTGTTTTATTAGTGGTCGAGTCTAAATTTTTCCCTGAAGACGCTAGCATAGTTAAACACGTGTCGCGTGAAAAAAAAATCGGTTCAGCGAAAGGTGTGTTAACTCTTTATTGGTGGGCCTACATAGTATATCAATACCTCGATCGCAAAAATTAGACAGACTGACATCTAAGAACACACGAAACTCAAGAAGTCTTAAGAAATGGAATCTGACAAATTTCAAAATTTCTGAGATCCTTAGTTAGGCTATGTTGTTAGCGATTATGCCTCCTACAACTGTGACCCTATTGTGTCAATTGTGGCTTACACCTATTTAGAGTTCACCGTACAGTCCACAACTTTTGAGGAAGGCGACGAAGGTGTTGGTTGAAACTTCATTGAAGGCAGTAAGTTTCAGTTGGGTGAATCCGGAAGTCTGAAATCTAGCTCATTCCAGCACAATATGTGCTCTGCTGCTTCGTCCTCCACATAGCAGAAACGAAAGTCTGATGTTTATGCCAGACCTATCTTCCGCAAGTGGTTTCTCAGACGACAATGTCCTGTCAACAGACCAACTAGAATGGGGTATGGTATGAACGCCATCGAGTGTATCTCTCCAGAGCAGGAGTGCTTTCTTCTTCCCAATATGAAGATAGTTTTCCTGACAGTGCTTTTCGCAATGCCCGCAATTGTTCTGATCCTAGGAACGCAGTTCCGCTAAGACCTGGAACCCAAACCAAAGCTACTTTGTTCCTTGTTCCAACTTCATTGAGGAGATGTATGCAGTTCCATACGAGCCTTTAAGTCAACTTGTTTGGAGCTGAGTGCTTTCAGAGCAGCCTGGTTATTTGAAAAGGTTTTTATAGATTTGTTTGTCAGTGGTCATTTGTTCAGCTTCCTGACTCCCAACTCTATGGCTATCATATCATAAGATTGTGATCTTCCTTTCAAAGTTTACTACTCCAGCTCTTGCCTCCAGTTCTGACTTGGAGGCGTCCGTGAACAGCGCTAGATCGGAGGGTGATATGAAACTGTCACTACTCTTCCATTCGTCTTTTCCTCGGAAAAGGATGTTGTAGGATCTCTCCGTATGCGCTTAGGTGAACCATAAAGTCCGATAACATTCCAAGTATAAGGTGGTTTATAATTTTACTTGTGTCCAGTCCTAGTTCCTTTATGTCCTGCCTGCTAGCTGACAGCAGGCTGTAGAGTACCTCATTGTGTAGAGGGGTTGAGATGCTCATTTATTTCTGTTTAGTTTCTTTAAATTAATTTATTGATAATTTATCTAAAATATTACTACATAAAGACCAAGGTTATGATCATAGATAGAGAGCACGATAATCATCGAGCAATAAAGTCAGTAGGCCGTTGTGAAGTAGTTCAAAGTTTTGTGTATCTCGGTTCTTTGATCGACAATTCGGGTAGCTGTGAAAATGAGATTCGACGGCGCATTCAACAGGCACGTGCGGCCATGACAAAGCTTACTACAATATGGCGTAACCATAACATCACTAAAGCTACAAAAATGTCGCTGGTTCAGTCTCTCGTGTTTTCCATATTTTTGTATGCCTCGGAAACTTGGACTGTTAAAAAGGCAGATCGAGCTCGCATAGATGCTTTTGAAATGTGGACGTGGAGGAGAATGCTGAGGGTTCCTTATACCGCCCATCGAACTAACGTTTCCATACTGGATGAGCTCGGTAATCCAAAGAGACTATCCTCCATTGTGTCGACGAGAATGCTTACATTCTTCGGACAGATACACAGAAGCGATAATATGGAGAAACTTGTAGTTCAGGGTCACGCCCCGAGTGGGCAGCGCCGTGGCCGTTCCCCTAGACGCTGGGTGGATACGACGAAACAGCTGCTGGATATGAGTATCAAGAGCGCCACTGAACTGACAGTAAATCGCGAACGATGGCGAGCTACAGTTCTCAAAACTATTGATAATATTCGTGTCGGCAATACTCTAGCTGCATTTTACGAGATCACATGTCTGTTAAGACATTGTGACTATGACGATGCTAGCTGACAGCAGGCTGCAGAGCACTTCAATATGTAGAGAGGTTGAGATGCTCATTTATTTCTGTTTAATTTCTTTCAATTAATTCATTGATAATTTATCTAAAATATAAAATGTTCATGCCAGGACCCTGTATTATATATAAATACGATTAAAAAGTAAAATGCAGCCCAAAGCAGTAGCGGCAGCAGCGGTATTGCGCAGTGGTGAAAATTGAGCAGCAATGTTTGAACAGAAAGAGAACACTTTCGTTTCGTGCGTATTGCTACATGTGCAGAAATCGCGATACGGCACCGCTTGAAAATAAACGGATTGGCCGTTCCATTTTAGAAACTCGACCAGCAACGGTCCCCCTTGCAAAATGGCTTTTTATGGACGGAATTGCCGTCGCCGGTACACGGCGTAATTTTTCTCCGAATCAGTTTTCGACATAATACGCTACTACAGTTACCAATCGAGAATTCCCCTGTTAACGTTGTGCGAAACAAAACTACCGAATGCTGCACAACTAGACGCTAAGAAATGGTTTAAGGGAAAAATATTGGCTAAACGGCAATACCGCTATAGTAGGTCCCGAGTAAAGCTACTTGAAGTGAAGGACAACGTCTACCCGTGCCTTTTCACCTCAACATGAAAAGACGTGAGCAGGTAGTAATAAGTCGACTTAGAATGGGTCATATCAACATCACCTCAATGCACCTTCTAAGAGGAGAGTCACCACCCCTGTGTCCGTCATGCCAAGAAACCATTACAAGTTACAACTAAGCATATTCTGTTAGACTGTCCTCAATATGAGCATTACCGCATGCAGCTTAATTTGCCAAATAATCTCCGTTGTTGTCTCAATTCTGTGGAATCCATTAAAAATGTTTTGAAATTCACGCAACTAACTAACATGTTCACCAAAATTTGATATGATTAAAACTAGAATTGAGCAGTCACTACAATAATGTGTCAACTCGAAACCAGGTATGCGGCTAATAACCATATAACCAATATAATACTTACGTTTTTCGAACTGGACTGATGTATCTACAACTGACTATAAAAGAAAACACGGAACTGATATTAAAACCACATTTTGAATCAAAACGATTGAAGGATATTGGTCAGATTTTTCCTTGAAAAAGATCTAACCACAGCGTCTTATAGTTCACTAAGGAATTATATCTGTACCTCTTCCCTCTTTCAAATGACATTCCAGTAAATACTAGTTAAACTGCCTTCTTAAACGGTTATGAAAATGTGACATAGTGTCCTAGATCCTTTTTTTATGGTCAGCCTCCCGCAAAGGCGCATTAGAAGCGCTCGAGAGGATAAGTGTCTGTGCACGTTAGATTTGAAACGCTGCAGGTTGTAGCCGCCAGGAAACAAATTCTCCTGCAGCTAATTCCACAGCGTCGAAGTTCTCCAAAAGAAGGAATGCTGGAAGAAACTGGTTTGGGAAGTAGGGACCTCGACCTGGTCAGGATGAGCTCGCTGAGCCCCTCTAGTGTTCCTCGTTCAGACGGCCTTCGGTTTCATTATGGGAGAGCTGACTCGAACATCTGTAATCTGGGACAGGTCAGCCATTTTTCTTCGATGTTCCAGGCTGTGGAAGTCCTTTGTGAGGTTAGGCGTATCGATTAATCTAATTGCTCTCTTGTGGATAGTGTCCAGAAGCTTTAAAGAGTACTTCGGCAGACATCCCCACACATGGCAGCAATACTACAACGATGGTGGGATCTGTACCTGTAGAGCAGCAGTATAGTTGCTTTGGTGTATACAGTTTCCTACAGCGAAACAAAACTCCAAACTTCTGGGATGCCGTTTTAGCAATACTGAGCTTGACCAAAAGTCCCTCATGCCACGCTCTATCAAGAGCTTTCGATACGTCAAGTGCAACAACACGGGATTCGTCATGATTTTCAATTGCTCTGTTCCACAAGTGAGTGACGTAAGCCAGGAGGTCACCTGTAGACCTATGCTTACGAAAGCCATACTGGCGATCATTTATGATATTGTTGTCCCGGTAGTTCAGTAGCTGTGTGTTCATGACAGTCTCCATCACCTTAGAGATTATACTAAGAGCCACAGGTTTATAGTTCGTGGGATCAGTTTTTTGCCCTTGTTAGGAATGGGTTGTACGCAGCCAATCTTCCATGCATCGGAAAACACGTCTCGCTGATACGATAGTTTGAAGAGCTTGCAAAGAATATGTGCAAGCTCAGCCGCACAGCGTTTAAGGACAATGGCTGGGATTCGGTCAGAACCAGTAGCTATAAACATCATATTCATGTATGCTAAATCAACTAAACAATCATTAGATGTTAAGTATCCCTAGGTAATTAATAATCAGCTTATAATTTACTATTATTGGAAACTGGCAATTAATAAGGTACTTTTCAATATTAGATAAAAAGTAGATGTTGTGATACAAAAAACACTGCCGGAGGTCAAACGTTTTCAACTTCCAAACTTTTTTTTAGCTTCTATAGCGTTCTCTTCGAGTGTTCCATATTCTCATGGTTCTTGTATTACAACTCAATACAGGTCAGTCGAACACCTCCCATTGTAGAATCTATAGAATATGGTTAGGGCAGTCACTTTTCCACGACTCACTAAGATATTTTTATTTTAATTATCAGGTTCGTCAATCTGACGTATGCCCATTTCTGGACTTAATCCACAAGATCATTGCTTCTAAGCACATCTCCAAACATACTTGTATGAAAAGATTTTAAGACGCAGACCTGGCAATGTCTGCCACATACACACATAAAAAGAAATTCAAGAATTGTGATATTCTTGTAAATACATACTCACAACAGGAATATCGGTTCACACTCTAAGAAAGAATATTTGATGAGAAAATTATAGAAAATTTGTATCAAGAATAATATGTTTTTGATTTATATTGAATCTTAAATTTATTTTAAAGAAATATGCTCCGAAAGAAAATATAATTTTCTTTGCAACCAAGGCTATAATAATTTAATAGCAAATATTTCATAATTTTATATCAAGATTATCATTTTTCTCAGAGGTGCCCAGTTTATTCCTATCAAGAATATAGACAGCTTGCAAATGCGAACCTTCATTTACAATATGATAATCTTTGTTTGAAAATGAACGCTGTTTTACAAGCACACTCTATATTTGTATCAAGTAAATCATTTATTTGACGTCTACCAACGTCGGAGTGCGCAGACGCGCGGCGTGTCATGGGTGAACCCTAACCTCTCCACCCTCTCTACTGAATAGCCTGTTGCCCGTCCGCGTCCGCGCCGCCGCGCCATTATCGGTCTTCGGATTGTCGCATTCGCCGCCGTCTTTAGCACCGTAGCGTAATACCTGGATCCTGCATAATAGCACATAATAGTATCTAGTCAAACTGTTGAATAAATTGCCATCGCCACGTGATACCCGTGATACCACCGTCAACCATCAGTCATCGAATCTTCCGGTAGTGCTGGTCCACCGCCATTTGAGTCGCGTCCCAGTTCCCGTCAGCTTCCTTATCACTGGATCTATCCAACCATGAATGAGCTATTAAAAAAATTGGGATGCGAAGACCTGACTCAGGTGTTCCTAGATAAGTACTAAGTACATTAAATGTGATTTAAGAAATTTTGCAGAACTATTTCTCCAGAAAAATTTCCACATGCTCATAGAAGAGTTTGAATGCTCAAATTAATACTACTAGATTCCTCATCCTAATATATCACAATTTTAGATAAAGTTGAGCTACTTGCGTCAAATGAAATGCTCCCAGTTAAGATTATGAAATGCTTCAGTCAAGATCATGAAATACTTCGGTCAAGATTACCATATGCTTGATTTAGGTATTCTTGCTATCAAGAATTTCCCAGTTTTGCATTGAAGATATTTTCTCAATCTAACGCTTATATGGTCAAAGATATCGTATTCTCACTTCAGGATTAGCATAACTTTGCGCGTATAGGAAGTTATGGTATACTTGAATTAAAGCATATTATGTGCTCCATCTAAGAAATTATTTTTATGTGTGTACTGGTGTTAACCCTCCGTAACTAGATAGAAAGAAAATGGTATTGCGCGACCCTCAATCCCCACGACAGGCCACCACTTACTTTAAGAGTTCCCTGAATCTTCTAAACGTTTAACTCTTAATGAAGCCCATTTTCTGAATCCAAATAAATCAAGACAGCGATGATTTGGTCAGACTAATCCCATTATTTCTCTTTAAAAGCGTAATCAGATTATCACGTTTACTCGACGTTGTTAATTGGCTTATGATCACCGATTCATATTCCTAAACTGATGCCTTTTTGATATGAAAGCCACAGCCATAGGCACCTCGATCGTTAGTGATGGTGTGATTAGCTTTAACATTTTGCACAGCTGAACTTTCAATAATCATTTCGACATCTCGCGAAAAGACGATAGAAACTCTTACGCAACGATATCGAAAACCCGAATGATCGAAAGGACAATTTTAATTCTAAATATTCTATATCCAAACCCACCGCAATGATCTACCAATGCAACGTTATGTTGATTATTTATTCTTTATATTTGGCCCTCCTATACATATGACGTTACTTATAACAGTTCTAAAAACAAAAAACATCTCCAAACTACAAAAATTTAGGTTTGTTTTTATTTTTTGAAATTTGCCAAAGGGGGCACTATACACCATGTCCCACGAAGTCCGAAAAAAAAAACATTAAAAATATACCCGTTAGCGCAATGCTTCTGAATGACATTCTCCGTTTTTTGCAAGAAATTCCCGAAAGTGAAAGTGTAATAAAGTGGGCCAGACACGTTTCAGTTATCTTTACAACCAAACTTCAAACGTTGATTTCTGTGTAAGAAATATTTCTTTTTGAAGTCGGCTTCACATTCTGAAACCTAAGTGCGATTTCTTATTTCGGGGTTCGTCCTGGGACATGGTGTATAGATTTATTAAACCCACAATTTTTTTTCGTTGTCAAAATACATCGAAATAGTTCGATAAAAATCTAAATAAGAGGAAGTATGCCATTCCGATTCTTTGAGATGGCGGAAAACCATGGCCCACCATTCTGTGTCGCCCTGTATATGACCAAGCCTATTCTAGTACTAGTTGAAAATATGCATCGACATTACTGTTCGCATAGTAGCAAGCATACTTGTTGTAGGAAAACATCACATACCTACAATTACGCAAATGGAACATACGCACTAGCACGCATGCATGAAATAAAATCAATCGCTGAACAATATAGTAAATATTATCCTATAATGGTTGCTCAATCACAATTTGTCATCTGATGTTTATGCATCTTCATGGGATGTTTAGGTTCTGAGCTCACACAAAAGGGAATAATTTACATTGGTGCACTGTTTGTTTACTTTTGCGCTAGCGACAACATTGCAATTTATATTGCGGAACTGTTATAAAAACATTCGCTAAACATCAACTTAACCATTACTGCACGCACGATTATGAATATGTAATCGACTTCAGATATTTTACACAATATGATAGGTTAAAGACTATTGTAGAAATGTGACGAGTTCTATTTCTAGCGTGAGACGAGCAAATGGTCATATTTTTGAACAAGTCGAGACAAAATTCGAAAACATTAAGAATATGCAAACTATCGTGGCATTCACTATCACCAGCAGCTTATAATCATATGGCGCATTTCTTTTTGTTTTAAGCCTGGACTAGACGCTACGTTTTCCACGTTTTGTCTGGGCGGTTTGAAACGTTGCAGACAAAATGTTGCGTGTGGATAGAAAAACGGTGCATTTTTGATACATTTTGTTCGCTAATTTAACGAGAATGACACACCTTGGACAATTTCCTGGGAGCTTTTGACCGAGTTTATCGCGTTATATGGAAGTTTCCACTGAATTTGGCGATCAAATCCAACAAATATTGTAACAGAGGCAAAAAGAAACAGGCATATTAGATTTTCAAAGAAAGATTAAAAAAACGTTAACCGCAGATAGAAAATTAATTCTTAAAGGAGTGTTCACGTAAAAGTAAAAATTAATCTCGTCGATTTGGGCTGGACAATACGATATCTACAAGCCATATTTGTGCTATTTCGTTTTGTTGTATTTTTTAAACAATTAAATAGTTTACTGAAAAATCCATAGATCTTCTGGGGTTTTTAGGCCGACGTCTGTTGGAACTTCTTCCTAACGTTTCGCCAGCACGAGTGGCTAGCATCCTCAGAGGTCGGTGTTTTCGGATCGAAATCTACCTGATAACTTCGATCCGAAAACACCGACCTCTGAAGATGCTAGCCACTCGTGCTGGCGAAACGTTAGGAAGAAGTTCCAACAGACGACGGCCTAAAAACCCGAGAAGATCTATAGATTTTCCAGTTGACGACGGCCGCGAAAGCCTCAACAATCAAATACAAAATATTCGGACTGCATTCCGGAAAGAGGCAAATAAAGTGAAAGACTCTAACAAAAGAAGTGGCACCGCTTCCGAAGACGTATATGTACCTACACTTTGTGTGATGAATATTAAATATTACTGAATATTTGGACAGTCCGCACTCAGATCTCTTGGCTGGCCTAAAATACTGCGAGCCAGAATATATCTGTCTAAAATGTAAGATTGAAGTGCACTAAGCAACGAATTTGATCCGTCGAATCATTCACGAACACCTGACCCGCGTGCTTGGTATTTTGGTTAGTGTACGATGAAAGATTTGGTTCGTCCGATCTGGATCTGGCGAATCAAATCTCCATATCCGATGTGTACAAGTAATCCGCTCGTGTTGGGGCGCTATTGACTGTCTACTTCGTTCTGTCATACATGAGACTTCTCGCCTGATGTGTGGCAGAGCTATTCCTTCTAAGATGTATAGATAGTCCAGGTTGATAGGTTTTAGACACCCCGTGGTTATCCTACAGGTGTCGTTCAGAGTAGGATCCAATTTGTTAACAATGAGTCAATCTGAACCACACAGATCCCTATTGGGAGTTGACCAGCTTGCGAATAACACCGTTCCTTGTATTCAACTTTTGCTCTACTCTTCTCTACGTGTTTTTGTGGGACAGGACAGGATTTGGGCAGTGCTGTATAGCTCAATAACTCATTAACAGGATGACATAACGGCACAAAATTAGGAACTTGAGGGTTTTTTGAGGCAAGCACTTGTGCAGCAACGGATGTTTTTATCCTTAAGGGTCTAGGGTATAGCGCGCGAAATTAAGAATCAAAGAAAAGACGTATTCCCGTGTTAGCGAGGTGGCGTGGCCGCCTGTTCCCTTTTTCCAGTGTGTGTCTAAGATGAGGGGCGATAAGTCCAAAAATCTAAAGGTAAGGTCAAAAGGTTCAAAGGTCACCATAAAAATGAATCTCGCATTTCCACGCTCCTGACGTTACCTTGAAACTGACAGTAATGACTCAAAGAGCAAATTGAAGAAGAAAGCTTGCGCTTGTGCAACTACTCAGCCTTTTTTTGATATCGTGTTTGGTTGTTAAGTTACAGGCGTTTATAGAATGTATGATTTTGCATAGCGAGTTTTTTTGCACATTAAAAAACTTTTTTGAGAAAATCGAAAATAGTTGTCATTCATTAAGGTTTTAACTATCGCCTTCTGAAATATTATATATGTAGTCTGAAAATAGAGCGAGTTATGCGAGAAATTATGAGTCCGTGTTTTACATGGAAAATACGTATGTATAAATGTGTGTATCCAGGCCCCTTAAGTGACTGTAATTGAAGTTTTCAAAACCTTACTACTCCGAGTATCATCTAATTAGACAGAACTCTTCATGTGCTGATAAATCAATAACAAAGATTCAATTTCCAAGAAATTATTTACAAACCGCAAATGAAATCCCCTTGGCCGTTAAGGTTGCCTCTACACAGAGAAACCAACCGTTTGTTTCTTCAAATGTACCTTCCAGTGCGGTAGTATAATTACTAGTACTTACAACTTACTGCCTCTGATGACGATTTACTTCATTGATATTTACCTGAAACAAATAAAGGTCCATTTAGATATATACATTTATTAGAAAACAAATTAGTCATTAGTTAGTAGTCGTTCAGCTCGTTATTTTGAGAGCCCTAATCGTTGATGAAAATTCCGAGATACCATATTTTCTCGATGATTCCACTTAAATAGTTTTTTGGTGGTTCTAAGAAATTGACCTACTATAAATCACTCTTTCTCTTAGCCTTACATTTAGATATATACATTTATTATTAAACAAATAAGTCAATCATTTAATATCGACAAAATTCATTTAAATCACTTTGATAGAGTAGAGGATTAGCGGGAACATAATCTTGCACTAAGGTAAAATCTCAATATTTTTACCCAAATAATTTGAAGTTTTGCTATGTACAATGGTAATTATGGAACACCCTATATATACACACAACAGCACTAGATCGATTTTCAAAGATTATGTAACATATACTGCTGTAAAACTTTTATTAAACAGGGGGGGTCGCCTCTGTGAGACCTACTTTAAAGGTCGGATGTCCTGGGTCAAGAAAATTAATATGGATAAATAATGAGCTAATCGGAACCCTACATGTTACTATATTTTTATTAATACTGGCAAAATTGCATCAACGAGACCCAGTTATAATTATGAATTTTCCGGAATCGACTTACAAAGCTGCTGTTCGTTATTTTGTAACAACATTTGTAGTAAAATTCATTTAAGAGCTCTAATATTTGATGAAAGTTCCGAGAAACCATATTTTTTAAACCCACCAATTATGCTCTACTTAAATCGTTTTTTTGGTGATTCTAATAAATGGATCTCCCATAAATCACTCTTACCCTATAGACCGATAGCCGATATCCCACTTTTTGTGGATCGCATAACGCGCAGACTTGGCAATCTCTAATTTTTAATTCATAAATAACTAACTGCTCTTTTAGGTTGCGTTACAAATGTGTTGAATTTCGTAACTAGATTCGGGCCCGTACGAATTTTGTAGGCGCTTTCACTTTTTTAATAATGTCAGGCCGTTGTGAAAAAAGCTGTTGGGCAAAGCTGTCTGAGAGAATATGGGACACTCATTTTTTAATATAATGGACCACGTTGAATTCAGATTACATTTTGATTAGGATTGCATGCATTTCGTTGATGAAATTAGGTATCGACTTGAGTAAGTAGGTATAGTACATCCCATCTATATAACATTTGTTTACAAAGTGAAACGTTCCAAAAAAATGCCTACAAGGGTACACAATTTGTATAAGAGTTACAAATAAATAAAAAAATAATTAATTTAAGTAAAAATTTATTATGGTTTTTTTCGACATCCCATGTTGTATGATCCACACTCAGTAAAAAAATGTTATATCGTTGGGACATACTTTACATTGCATACTTCTCATCTCTGATTTTCAGATTAAGGAAGTTTTTGGTTTGAGGAAGATCTCATATTTCATTACCGACGTAGATTGTGTGACTGTCAAAATATTTTGTTATCTATTGAAAAATGGCGTCAAGTTGATTGACTCAGTACTTCCCACAGATTAGGGTGATACCATTTTATTATTTTCCCATTGCATGAATCTATAGTTTGCAATCCTCAACTGATACCCTAATCACATGGCATGGGATTTTCCGATATTTAAAAACAGATTATATCACCAGCATCAATCTATCTCCCTATCCTACTCATCCTAATTCGGCTCACTTTAACCACTCCAAAAAAAAAGCAGAAAATGACCAGAGATCCGTAGTGTACTTGAAAAAGAGTTTGAACGGTTTTTATATTGCACTGTTTTTTAGTTTCACAGCCACTAACACCATTTTCAAAAACCATAGACTTTATCGATATCTATCACGGACCAAGGTACAGTTTAGAAATTTTATTGGTATCGGTTTAGTGATGAACTGCACACATTACAGAATTATCTACAACAATATAAGGTAGGATAAAGCAGCAAAGTATATTATGTCGTTCCTTTACAGGCCAACAAAGAGACCACTACAAATACAACAAATTTTTCACTTTCACAACCCGCCACCCCAAAATTACCCCAATTTTACACTCTCTAAAAAAATGTGGGGAACGAGCAAGAACCCCCGAATCGCCTAAAAACGAAGTTTGAGCTGTTTTTATATTTTTAGCTTTTTATTATTGCTGCACAGCCATTGACACGATTTCTAAAAACCATAGAGGTTTTATATCCTCGCCCCATACAGAATGATCTAAAGCAACACTCGTATGTATACATCATAGTCCCTTGGTTTCTGTAATAGGCAAGGCAATATTCGGATGGACTTAAAAAAGTGTATTATGTCTTTATTTCACATTTCAGTGAACAGTCTACTATGAATACAACAAATTTTCCAGCTTTGCAACTCCCCACCCTCCAACCACCATAATTTTGACTGCCACCCACAATAAGCAGAAAATGATCGGGAACCCCTAAAACGCGTAACAACGGAATTCCATAATTATAGCAGCAATACCTACGACCCCACAGTATATCGCTACTCAAATTTCTTCACAATCCATGCAGCGCTTACTGAGATTATGAGGCTACAAAACCGCCAACAGACAGGCAGACAGACAGACGGAAATGAGTGTTGTGAATTTTCTGTTAATAACATAAAACACCCAAAATCGAAAATCTTCGCGATCACAGTACTCCCCTCACCTATCGGTGTGCAAGTAAAAGTGTGGTTTGTTGAAACGTTCAATTTGAGGGCCTTGAAAAACTTATTCCTTATAAGGAATGAAAAAATGAGTAACTCACTGGACTAAATGTATTGCTCTAAAAGTAGATTATATAGAAAAAATTTAATGAGTATTTCCGAAAAAATACTTTCTTTAAACGTCACGAATTTATCAAAACACCCTCGTATCAAGAAGATGAAAACTTCGAGCGAGTAGCCCTGAGCGTGAAGCGGTCGAAAGGGCTTTGGCCTATTTGGATCTAACGGTACTCGTCGTTTACAGTTAGGAAATAGTTCTTCAAAGGGTCTCATCCCGGAGTTCAGTTACACTGCCGCCCAGATGGAATGCGTCTGATTATATATCTCCATCTCTCTCACACCCGATAGTTGCATCCCTTCTGCGGCATGACAAACGTGAACAGATTTTTAATCTGTGTCTAGGTATAATGCGGTCAAGGTACAGGTATTTTTACCAGATTGAAAATTGGATGCTTGATGGAACCAAATAAATTGTTAATCACGAGAAAATAAAGCTAAGCTTTAATGATGTTCCGGCCGCCTCTGTGGGGTTTATCAAGGTACAAAAAAAATATTTTTGAAAAAGTGATATTGCTTGACAGTTGTTAAAGAGCAGTGTTGCACTTACATTGTTGATAAATGCAAAATAGCTTTAGGATTTATACCATACTGCCAGAAGCTAATTTTTCGAAAGTTCCAGAAATAAATAAATTAGATTGTAATTGAGATATGTTACTGGAAAACTTTGTTCTCTGGTTAATTTTAAACCGAAGGTAAAGGGAAAAAAAACATGTTTATTTCCATGTTGATGTGTAACTAATTTTTAGGAAGTAAAAACATAGGACACTCTCTTCTCGCTCAGGGGTCGATCACAGCTTTTTCACCACTCGCTAGGTAGACCAAGGTAAGGTAGGTATGTAAAAACAAAGGAAATATACACAGGTACTAGAAGTAAACAAAGAATCTGTTTGTCTGCACCATCCTGCTTGATGATGGTGGCACAGGAGGTTGCCAGATCTCCTCTGGGTATAGTCATTGTATTTTCCTTATATACTAGGCCATAATGTAAATATCAAAGATGGTTTGAAGACATATTGCAGAAATTTCAGTGAACTAATGGCTAAAGAAGCATGTGAGGAGAATCCCAAAATAGCCTACTGACTCAAAAGAAGATACTAATCCAATGTAAGTGTTATCACACAGGAAATCGAAAAAAAGCAGTTATTGTTCCGATCAAAGCTACATAGAATGTGCCATTTAAAAAATTCAAGAATAATTATTGGGGCGGCGCATCGAACTTGGGCAAACAGGTATAAACAACATATAAGGGCAGCCCTTTGTTTTTGTTTATTTTGAATTTTATCAGTGTATAAGTCAAAAATACACCATTTTAGACAATTTCATAAGATGGTAAAGTGTTGTACGATTTGCAGAAGACCGTCTTATGAGTGAATCATGTGACTCACATAATGCAACCCCATGTTGAGACAATGCCGGACTTCATTCGGGATCCAACAACAAACCATAAGAAAACCAGGAAAAACTTACGACCCACCCTTTGGTGTGGAGAACGTTGATCACATTTTTCCTTGAAGCATATCCATATTCATCAGTTCACTGTGACTCAGTACGGTTGGCAAAGTAGTTTTTGCGAACATTGACATAGCTTCGGAAAATTAGACGTATCTCTGGTATAGCTAGTTCGTCGTTCATATTTTTTAAATATGTTGATATGACCAGTAATTTTTTTTAAATGCAGGGGTTGCCAAAATCTAAATTTTGTTGTAAAACGTCGATCCTCTCAGACCCTGCTTACTGTAGACCTTTCCCGTATAAAAAAACTCAACAAATTCCAACAAAGCAACAAAAAATTTTTCGTCAGTAGCGTAGAAGACCCTTTCTTCTTTTTAAATAAAATACACAAGTATCACTTCTACAACAAGAATATGCTTGTTGCCATGTCCCATAATATCTTATCAGTGCACCTTCTAAATTTTCACTTATACAGGAGAATCCTATTTTTTAACTGTATATAGAAGTCGTTAGAATAAACAACTTTTTCAAATAACATTTTTCATAAAACTGAAAAATAAGAAAGATACAGAATAAAAAAGTAAATCTGGGCTTGTGTGTCAAGAAGTGCCTAACCTAGTCTGTTTATGTTTAGTTTTTTGCTCGGATTTTTGTTTATATCGATTAGAAATTGTACTTGTCAGATAGTGCAGTAGTCACTTTCTGTTTATCGTTGTAAATTTTAAATTTGTAAATCCTAAAAGTGGCACATTATTATGACAACTATTTTTAGGATTTACCAATTTAAAATGAACTACGATCAACTGAAAGTGGCTAATGCACAAATTATTGACAGGTAGAGTGCCTGATCGCCAAGACAAGAATCCTGGCAAAAAAACTAAACACAAACAGACTAGATAATTCTTGTAACACAAGCCCAGATTTACTTTTTTTATTCTGTATCTCACTTATTTTTCAGTTTTCGGAAAAAAGTTATTTGAAAAAGTTGTTTATTTTAACCACTTTTATACACAGTTTGAAAGCAGTATCAACTTAGGAATCTCCCTGTATTCTAGCTTGCATGTCTAGCAGATAAATATAAGCAATGAACTACAAAATACACGCCGTAATAAACAAACTGGTATATAAAATGTATCTAGTGGATGTGGTTATCTTGCGGTGTGTCGAAACCGTAAAACCGTAATTCTAGGAAAAAATCCATATTTTTCAAGCCATTTGTTAAAAAAAATCCAAACGCCGCCGATTCAACATTATACGTATCCTCGGGTATTATATTCTTATAGGCATTTCAACTCTCCTGTTCACCTTGAAAGAACGTATGCTGTTCAGATGCGGCGTTGCCACCGATATTATCTGCTATAAATTTATTTGTGATAGATAATTCTGTATTCTTGTATTTATTCTATAACAATGCAGACCAGATAAGTTGAATAAGTATGAACGGTCAAAATATGAAAGTCAGCACGTGACTCACAAATTTAGTCATTTTATAAGTAATATTCTCACTTACTCACAATTCATTAAAAAAAAACAACGAAGTGCCGCAACTGTTCGGATTGTCAGCTTTTAAAACTATTTTTAATATTAACCATTCCCAGTCATTTTAGGCCCACTAATTTCCAAGCATTAGTGAGTTTGTCGTATACTGACTCAGGGGCCAAATTCCCCCATATGACAGAGAAAGGTGTAGCTCGGTCTCAGACACACCGAGCTGCTGTTCCATTACCCAGTGAGGGTTAGGTAAGCAATCCTTGGCTGGCGAATCTGTAAGTAGACGAAGGAATCTAAGGATGACTGCCTTCCGCATACCTGCATTGTGCGCAGTGCAGAGAGCATCGTATTCCTCATTCCACCTAGGGAGCTACTGACCATAACCAGCAGACTTACAGTGTAGTCTAGCCAAAGCCTGCGAAGTTGTCCAAGCAACTCCTGATATTTGGTCCGCTTTTCCTCCTCCTTACAGTCGATGTTCACCTCGGCAAGTGCCGAAAACTCTATAACGAGCGTAGGGAACGAGTAGTTCCAGTAAATCCGTCGGCAGCACTGGTGTCTCATCTATACTGTACTGTACTGATGGATCGGCCCAGCGTACGTGTTACATGCCGACAAGAGATGCATATTATTATTATTGAGATAACATGATTCTTGTAGATATGCCTTGAGTTGGTTCGTCTCCATAGAGTATTCTGCTAGGGTCTTTGTCTGGAGGGGACACTCATGTTTTGACGTCCATTGCACTCCTCAGCATTAGAGTAATATCGCCAAGTGGTCAAGGTCAGAGGAAGTGTAGCGTTATCGCTAATGTATTGAGTAAGTACTGTATTACTTTTTGCACAACTCGACACGTTTACTCTATGAAGAAAGTGCTAGGAACAAAAAGTCTCGCACATCTGAAGGAAGGCCCATGGTTCAAAAGATATAGTCAACGAATTCCTGCAACACCTAGGACCACTGTCCCATTCAACTGTATAACTCCTGCTGTAGTGAGAAACTAACACCAAAACTTTGGCTGAAAGCCAGGATGGTCGCAATCTGTAAACCAGGGAAACCTCGCGAAGAGGCTATGGACCAATATTCCTCCTCTGTTGTCCCTTCAAACTGTATGAGCGGCCCATCTTGAATAAAATAGGCCCACACATAGAAAACCAGCTATTCTTTTCTGCATGATGTCTAATGTTATGGAGATTGTCATTAACACACAGCTCCTGAAATACCTGGACAACAATAACATCATAAATGATCGCCAATAGGGCTTCCGTGAGCACAAGTCTACGGGTGACCTCCTGGCCTACGTCAATCACTTGTGGAACAGAGCAATTGAAAATCATGGTAAATTCCGTGTTGTTGCACTTGACATATCTAAAGCCTTCGACAGATTGTGGAATGAGGGACTTCTGGTCAAGCTTCATCGGTTGTCGTCACATTACAGTCAAGCAAGAACTTATGGAGAATTGTCAGCATAATTATTATTGAAACTGTTTGAAACATCTTCTAAACCAAGTTTGTGGACCAACTGTGCTCACTAAGTTCATGGTTTTCAGTTGCGTCTCTGACCATCAAAGGTTTTTAATCCCTCTTTTTACTGTTTGATTATTTTGCAATACATCCTGCAAGATTACATGAGTAACATTTTATTTAATTTTAGAGCCCTCTCACGGCATTGCTTCATGGGACCATCTTGCTGAGACACATTGTATACTTTTTCACCTCTCCTAAATTTTATCATGCCAATTATGATGCATTATGCAATCGAGTTTATTTGGACCAACAGAGATTTGATTTTTGTCCTGCGGCGTTACCTTAAAGGATAGACAATAGAACAGCCGCCAGTGTTTATACGCTAGACTAGCCTCTGTATACGGATATAATAGCTCACTTAGGATATTTTTACTGTGGCCACGACTTAAGTATATCTTTACTCGTGCCATACCTAGCCACCTCCTGCTGTGAATTCACGTTGTGTCAGTTTTTATCAACGATCTTGGTCGATCCTTCACACACAGACTCGTATAGATTCTGCTGTTCCGTTCCGACAAACCTATCCATGTGCCGCGTCTGGTGTGTCATACCTTCGCTTTGTTCCGGGAGAATAGTCCGGGGATCCGGCAAAAAAAACCGGGTGGAACAGGATCATTAACATTTGTTTGTGTCAAACTCCACGCATTACGTTTTGCGTTGGTTTAATACATAGCATAATAAACAACCAGCATAATATCTCTGAGGATTTCCTATATAAAAATGGTTCCCACAAAATTTGACCTTGGGAGGGTTTATGGATGATTTTACGGCTGTAAAGTTTGGGTAGAGATGCGAAAATGAAAATATCGATACCGGTACCAACTCGATATTTTTTAGCCTCATAGCCGCGTTTGGTTCGTACAGAGCATTTTGTGCAACTGATTACACCCCACAATAATTATATAATTATTTTCGATACCGATACCCTACAAAAGTATCGATACCAGCCTGGTATCGCACAAAAAGTATCTGAGATAAAAATACTCGATATTAGTGCAGAAGTACAAGTATCGAAGTACCGTTACCATCCCTACAAAAAATCATCCAAAAGTGGAGATGCCCGTGTAATTTCCGCCAACTTGAGTTATTGTGCTGGTTGTCTATTATGCGGTGGTTTAATGTAGGTGATGAGATCCGAAAGATCAAAACAGCGCTGTCGTGGAGTCGTGGACCAGGACATGATCCAAACAAGGATTGCGATATCCTTGAGTTCACTTTGGGTAGTGAATAGAGTTTGTTTGCCAACACTGATTTTTAACAGACTTTTACTTCCCAGAGGGGAGTATTGTAACCAACGAATTCAGATAGATTAGAAGTAGTAAACAAAGATTTTGTTTGTTTGAACCGCCCTGGACAGTGGCACAGGATTATTTGACTATGTTGCCAGATCATCTCTGGGTAAAAAGCCATTGTATTTTCCTGGTCTATCAAAGTACATATCAAAGCTGGTTTGACGAAAATAGTAAAATGGCTAAATAAGGTTGTGAAGAAGATCCCAAAATAGCTTATTGACTTAAAGGAAGATACTGATCTAATGTATTTGTCTATATATAGAGAATTAAAAAAAGCTGTAGTTAGTCCGATCAAAACTACCCTACCACTTGATGTGGCTTATGAACGACCTAAGGGTCCTGAATACACACATTTATACATACGTATTTGCCGTGTAAAACACGGACTAACAATTTCTCGCATAACTCACTCTATTTTCAAACTACATATATAATATTTCAGAAGGCGACAGTTAAGACCTTAATGAATGACAGCTATTTTCGATTTTCTCAAAAAAGTTTTTTAATGCGCAAAAAAACTCGCAATGCAAAATCATACATTCTATAAACCCTGTAATTTAACAACCAAACATATATCAAAAAAGGCTAAATAGTTGCACAAGCGCAAGCTTTCTTCTCCAATTTGCTCTTTGAGTCATTACTGTAAGTTTAAAGGTAACGTCAGGAGCTTGGAAATGCGAAATTCATTTTTATGGTGAGCTTTGGACCTTTTGACCTTACCTTTTGATTTTTGGACTTATCTCCACTCATCTTACACGCACACACTGGAGAAAGGGAACAGGCGGCCACACCTCCTCGCTAACACGGGAATACGTTTTTTCTTGGATTCTCAATTTCGCGCGCTATACCCTAGACCCTTAAGAATAATTACTGGGGCGGTGGTCAAGTAATATATCGCATAAACTGTTTTTTTGTTTTCAAAAAGTGATAATGTTGCATCGACTGGCCTGCAATCTTCGGCGAACTAGTATAAACAAAGGATAGAACTAGCGCTTTATTTTAGTTTGATCGTTTCCTGTTTATTGAGCGATTTTTGAGTGAAGTTGAGTTTTATCAGTGCGTAAGTGACGAATAGACTATTTTAGATAATTCCACAAGATTGTGAAGTGCTATAGGATTTGAAAGAGATGATTTGAGCGTGATGAGTGCAGATGTTATGGTAAATCATATCAACGTGGTTTTGCAAACACACACATGCAGGACAGAGCATTGGCTTTACTTCTTCTAATCTAGTCAAATTTGTTGATTGTAACCGAGAAAATGTTCAATTATGAGATAATATAAATTTTGGACGTTTTATGATTTGAAAATATATGTGATTTATTGCTATAGGTCGGCCTGTCTGTTGCCAATTTTTAATAACACCCTAATCTCACTAATCGCTTCTCCAATTTTGGTGAAATTTGGGTTAAGATATAGGGACGTAAAAGGTAATGTAGCTATTTTTTATAAAATCTTTGCATGGTCGGCAAAGTAATTAGCAAAGAAATTAAATCCTTTAAGCAGCCCCATCGTTTTAGGGGTTCCTGATCATTTTCAGTTGTTTTCTGGGAGCTATAATTGGGGTGGTGGAAAAGGTGGAGGACAAGAAATCGAAAAAATATTGGTATTAATAAAGGACTATCAATTACCACCATAAAAATGGCCTTGGTGTGATCCTGTACTTTACAGGCTTAATATTTTTTGATAGATCCTATAATTTATAACTTTGATTGTATTAGCTCGGTTGCGCCTAGTATCCGGACACTCTTATCACGTATCGTTGCAAATAGAGCTAGTCTAAGAAATTTTATAAAATTACTGCAGCATAAAAACCTATATTTGAACCTTTATTTATCTCTCCTGAGTGGCGTCTCACTTCTTTGCCAGATTACGCCACTCTTAAACACATCTACATCTATAAAGATTAATTTATTTGTTAAACACAGTTCAAGACAGAAGTATCCAAATTAAGGATAACGAGATTAAAAAGTCATTTAGAAAAACATCTCATCCATCCCTCATTTAGACTATTCATAAAAACAGCAAACGATCAGGTTTCTCTAAGTCTAAGGGCCGGTTTCTCAATGTCCAGTTAAATATTTATCTGGAAGATAACACTTATCTGTCAGATAAATTGTTTAACAATTAAAGGTTAAGCTTATGAATTCACGTAAATCTTATCTGACAGTCGTATCCATAGAAACGCTAACTGACAGTTACCTATCTGACACTTTTAACTGGACATTGCGAAACCGGCCCTAAAATACCTAAAAACGAAGATCACTGTCACTAGTGGATGCAAGATATTACCTTACTAATGTCTTCGTTAAGAGAACGGTCTATTTTTTGATGCGACTACAAAACTCCAAAATAAATAATTTCATTAAAGAGCTTGTTAAAATTAAAGAGCTTGTTAACCTAAAAAGATGCAAAAAACAAAATAAGTACTAGGTCTTCGTACAAAATGAAATAAAGTTGACTGACTGAGGTAATCGAGGGTAAAATGGTATAAAAATCTCACTACCAGAAGTCAAGTGAAAGGACAGTGATAATAAAAAACCAACAATAAGGGCTGGTTTCACCGGTTCCTGATAAGTGTCAGATAGCCTATAGACCAGATATAGTTTTCCAGTCAAAGGACGACAAAATTACCTATTTGATAGATATTGCCATTCCCAACTATGTGAATATCCAAAACACCTACGCTGGGAAGATATCTAAATACACGGATCTTGCCATGGAAATAAAACGACTTTGGAAACAAAACAAAGTCACTATTGTCTCCCTGATTATGTCGGTGTCAGGCCTTACACCAAACACATTTACACAACACCTCCAACAGTTGGACCTGGACGAAAAGTTACACAAAGTATTCCAAAAGTCCGTAATCCTGAAGACCTGTAATATTGTGCGATCCTTCCTAAATTCCGATCAATAATAGTCAGAGTGTTGACTTGGCACAGCCCGTCAACCCTTGTTGCTACCGCAATTATGCGAGAGGAACTTTGAAAGTCATATAATAATAATAATAATAATACGTCTTTATTCGGCAAAAATACACTAACATGTATGTAAAAAAAATGTATAAATTAAAAGCTTGCCGAAAGGGTAAGTTCAGTTGCGCAACACACAGGCGATGCGGAACTGTTTTGCCACTTAACCCAAGAATGTATATGGTGTTATCTGACAGATAGGCTATCAGACACTTATCAGGGACCTGTGAAACTGGCCCTTATTCCTTGCCTTGCCATATTCACCTAACCCCTAACATATCTAAAAAGCAAGATCTAAGGCATTTTAGCTGAAGCATACCAAATCTCCCGGACTACGAACGATCGTAAAATTGTAGTCAATCAAAATACAACGCAGAGCGGGGGTGGAATATAACAGCCGTGAACGTAGCGTACGCCCGTACGTGGGTGTGAATTTTCTACCGAGATGAAAAAGAGAGGAAGAAATGGGGCATATATAGCAGCCGCTACCGCCATCTATAACAATGGGAACCACCCACCGGAAAATGAAACTATAAGCGAAAGCAGTTGGTCGCTGTTGCAACTGACAAGAAACATCTACTATACATATTCATTTTAATGTCGTGTCACTACCAATAAATACCACGAATTTAGCCCTTGAGGTACCTTAGAGATCACTTCCTAACAAGTTTCCAGCTATAGTCTATCTTTTGTTCAGGAGTTAATCAACTTTAAGAACCATTCTTACTACCCAAACACATAAAAAACAAACACTGAGGGCAATGAAAAAGCAAAAACCATCCGATTCATGCAGTTTTTGTAAATCAATATATCTGTGAATACCTCCTTATATGTCAAAGATAATATATCTGAAAACGCACAGACAACAGTAAAAGTCACATTATCTCTCAGTTATAATTTTATACTCTGATTTGAAAGAAGCTACACGTGTTTAGTCCTGATACAAACAAATCTGAATTGCCGTATATTTAGAATTTTGAAGAGTTTGAAAACTAATTCTCGGAACAAAAAAAAATTCAAACGAAAACTGAGTGGAATTTTTGAAAGTACTGTAGGGTCTAACAGACCATATTATGTTTTCTAAACATTTTTTCTGCTTAAAACTTATCCCCAATTTTATTTTTTAAATTACACCAATAGTTTTTCCTACACAAATTAGGTCCTTATCTTATTTAAAACCTTGAAGTACCCTTGATTTTTTTACAAACCTATTTTTCTCAAATCATAACCATAAAATAAATAAATTAGGATTTATTTGACACGTAATATTTTCGAAAGAAAGCAAAGACAGATAAAGAAAACTATGTGTCCCTTTCAAGGGTCCTGAATGATCTATCACACCATGCTTTTATTTTAAAACATTTTTTTTGCACTTCAACCCCTAAAACCCACCCCCATTTTTTTTAAACTAGCACCCCATAGCTTTTCCTATATACATAAATGAGGTAAGTATTTTATTTAAAATCTTGTAGTTCCTTTGATTTCATATACATACAAATAATTTTTTGTAAAGCTATAAGCCTAAGATAAATTAAATAAGGATTTGTTTGAGGCGTAATATTTTCATAATAAAAAAGATAAAAGACATTTGTTTTCGAAAGCATGTGTGATAGGTCAGTCAGCAAATTTAAAAATCTTTGAAAACCCATTTCCATATCCGGTTTTTTTTGCATCAAACAAATTATTATTTTATTTATATTATGCTTACGATTTTACGAAAAAAATAGGTTTGCATGTAACATCAAAGGTACCAAAAGATTTTAAATATAATGAGGTACAAATTACGTAGGGAAACCTATGGAGTGCTATTTGAAAACAAAAAGTAGGGGGTGAGTTTTCGGGGATGGTGTACGAAAAAATTGTTTTGAATGCATGGTATGGAAATTCTTATTACAAAACCAGTAATTTTTGACATGCTATGATTGCTATGAATAACTAATCCTGACATTATAATTCATTGGCTTTTGTATTAATACATGTCACACGCATGATTATAAATGAAATAAAACAATAAGTGACATATCCAGTACCAAAGAGAGATACAGAGCACTGAAGAACATCGAATATCTCAAAAAAAGACTAGCTCCAAAGAAGAAGAAGGACGTTATTTTGGTGCTGAGTGAATTTGTAGTCTTCCACATCCAATGTGAGACTGAATGACCCAGAAGCTTAAAACCACTACAACCATGCATGGGGACCTATTTTTAATAAATTCAAGTATAGTATGTACTGTAATACTACATACAAGGCATTGCCTTCATAGTATCTGCATCTATATATGAAATATGTACAAATAAACATCACGACAAAGATCACATATACAGCAAATGAATGAAATGAACAGCGCGATTGAATAACAAGTCTGACAGCTGCTAGGTAAAAAAATCTATAGGAAAATTCTGACACTCGTGGCATCGAACCTGTATTTCTATGATTTCACCACTATAGGATTCAAACAATTTAGTGTCCTCAGTTTTGTCGTCTAGTCGAGGTACATCTGAAATGGCTGTCTATACATGATGGACAAATAGCGATTCAGGTATAGAAAAATTGCTTGGTTTAATAATATCTAGAACTTAAATATATACCATTTTAATTTTCCGTAAAAATAATTAAAACTATTTACAATAACCCTGAAGCCTGTGGGACAGAATGTATTTATATCTACAACTTAAAAAAAATAATGCGATATTATGATCGTTAGATCTATGAACTCTATTTTTAGCTGAATAATCTGTAACTATTTAGTCTCAAGGATACTTAGTTATAACAAAGTTCGTTGCTTTATCTACGTATTTACAAAAAAGTAATAATAATTCGCACCGCACCATTATATCTATTATATCTGTTGGTACTTATAGTAGCAAAGATTAAAATTCTATTTTTTTATCTTCAAACGGTTTTTGATGTATTTAAAATTGTAGATTCTGTTACAGATAGATGCTCTTATTGAAGCAATTGTTCCGTATACTGATTGAAATCTTTTTAACACAGGTTTCAAAATTTAATACTCATATCAATATGAAACGTCTGTTCACTAAGAAACACTTGAAATTTTTCGGTCCAAATTCCCTCCTAAATCATAAAATCAATCAAATAACTTTGAAGCAAGTGCTTTTAAAATTTGCAAATGGCTTTATCCATTTTAAATTATCCACATCTGTCTCTAATATATAAACACTGATTACGCGAAATGAAACTAAGCGGTGTCGCTGTGTAAGTAAACAAACTTCTCATAGGTGGTACTATTTCCATACCAATGAAGTTCCCAATGACAGCAAGCTGGTTCTTGATGATTCTGGAGCTTTAGTGAGGAGTATGACAATAAAGTACTTTAAAACCTACCAAAATAATCATACAATTTGTTGACACCAAGCTGGTTCTTGATGATTCTGGAGTTTTAGTGTACGGCAATATAATACTTTTAAACCTATCAAGATTATCCTAAAATCTGTTGATTTCATTAGAATGAAAATCGGTGTAGATATGCACCTTAACACAATTCTGTTTAGAGGCAACTGTGTTAACTAAGTAGGCAAGTAAAAAAAAACGCAAAGTCACTGCTTCAAATGAACACAGCCTTTCTACCTGGATGAATTTTGATGATGTTGGAACTTTGGATCGACTAAGCGTGGCTGATAAGTTATAATATAGTTGAGAACTATGAAAAAATAGTCTAGGTCAGAAGTAGCGCTGAAAGGCCGACCGATCTTACGCAGAGACTTTGTTTACATACTTTACATAAATTACTTTTTGAAAACATTTTTGAGTTATTTACTGACCACCGGAGCCTTTTTTAAATCTCGTAGAATTAAATGACTTGCTTTTATAGAAATTCATAGAAAAGAAATTAAAAATGGAGCAAAGTAAAAATAGGCTTTCTAATATCTCCCATGCAACATAAATTTCTGTCAATAATTATCCAGTTATTTAAGAAATTCATCAGTAAAGTGTGCTTGCTTAGATGTTGGTATTCGTAACCTAATCAAATATTTGAATGACGTGACAGTTCACAGTACCCAGTGATACGCCAGATATCTGTATCAAAAGGTTTGAAAATGTGGTCCCAAGGCTTCAACAGGCAAACCTTACTTTAAAACTAAGTGTACGTATATAAAGGGTGATTCCTATAACTTGGTATTTTTTATTTTAACTGTGTCTACAAGTCATTAAAATTAACAACTTCTTCAAATCACTTTTTTCCGAAAACTGAAAGATAAGTGAGATACAGACTTAAAAAAAGTTAATCTGGGCTTATGTATCAAGAACCTAGTCTGTTTATGTTTAGTTTATTGCTCGGATTTTTGGCTTATCGATTAGAAATTGTACCTGTCAATTAGTGCACTAGTCTAAGTTATGCTCATAATAATAACGAACTCTGAAACACATTAGTGCCACTTTTAGGATATACCAATTCAAAATCAACAACGATAAACAGAAAGAGACTACTGCACTATCTGACAAACAAAATGTCTAATCGATAACAAAAGTCCGAGCAAAAAACTAAACATAAACAGACTAGGGACGTCTTGATACAAAAACACATATTTACTTTTATTATTCTGTATCTCGATTATTTTTCAGTTTTTCGAAAAAAGTAATTTGAAAAAGTTGTTTATTTTAACGAATTCTATACACAGTTAAAAAAATCAACTTAGGAATCACTCTGTCTATCAAATGCAAAAAAGATATATGTACAAAGTGAGTCTGGTAGTGAGCAACAAAGAAACATCGTCAGATTGGAATAAACTAAAACCCATCAAAAAATGTCATAAAGCAGGAAACTTCGTAAATAAATTTGCTAAAATTTCCCATTTCCATTCCACAAGCGATGAAGCTGGGAAGAAGGCAAAGTGCCGATTTTTCGTTTCTGGTTGCAAATGAACCTTATCTAGGTTAGACATTTCGTGGACTGATACAAACACGTTCCTCATAGTATTGTGAAAAACCATATTCAGCTCGTCACTAATCAGTTTTACGCTACTCTCTAGTCACTACCTTCCAAAGACGAGAATATCTCCTCCCACTTTTTTTTCAGCAACAAAGGGTGGCTAATATCATAAGTGGAGCCTTTGTTAACCTAATCTGGTGTCAGTACGCATACGGACGGTTGCGAATTTTTCAAAAGCGAGGCCGTTGCGCAACGTTTGTTTACTTAAACGGAACGGGGTCAAACGGCCCCAGATTTGGCAGCCAGGAACTTCCTCACGAAAATTCGCCACCGACGGTGTTGCCAGTTGTTTCCGAGCCAAACGTTCCGGAAAACATAACGCTAACTATTCGGATCACTGATCTCGTTCATTTACGTTGAACTGCGTACAGCAGCAGCAGGGTTAACCTAGAAAAGTCATATGTTCAGCGATAAGATAACAGGGCGTCCAGTTAACGGTGACAAAAATGAAAATAAAATTATACACCATGAGAACAAAGTCTAGATCGAAATTAACGTTTAATGGACAAAACCACTACGACATCAAATTTTTGTTACTATACATCACTGAACTATTGAAAATAGCATCTAGCAAGCACCCTTGTGTCCTGCTAGGAAAACAGAAAGACACCTCTATGATTTTAGATGACATCAAATTGTCTACAAAATACCGTCCAAAGTTGTTGAAAGAATTGTTGAGTAGGAATGTACACATAGGGTAACCACAGGAGAACTTAAGGGGGGGGGGGGTCGCGTTGCTCTGTCAACCATACAGAGTGTCCAATATCAGCGTCATCTTCCATCAAGCCTGTGGGATTAAGCATCGACAATAGTATGTCCTCCCATGACCATGTGGGAGGAATTGTCCCAGAAGGTGACGGTTCTCATCCACCACAGGAAGTCGCATGCGAACACCTATTACTCTCTACAAGACTCAGATGTGACAAACATCGCAAATTCCTATACATTTCCGTAAGCTTCTGGGTTGAATCTAGAAAATGACAATATGCCTACTTAACGCATCTTAGATTACGAAAGGAGGGAACACCAAAGACTTCTACAGAATCTACTATGAGCTGATTCAGATAATACTAACATCAAAAACCGTCAGACAGTCGAATAAGTGAGAAGTCCAATGGAATCACCTTCAAATTTTCAGTACTTCTGAAAAAAATTCTTCCAAAAAGTTGCTCTTCTGGAGAATTGCAATATGATACAACGTTTTAATGTAAACGAAGAGCTTAGCATTAAAAAACCAGCTGTTTCATGACATTCGCTCAAGCCTACCGACTTCTTACTTTGTTTTTAAACATTTTTGTCGGAGGATGTTTGAGATGAAAGAATTACAACAGATGTTTTTTAGTACACGCCGTATTTTTCAAACATAATAGACTCATTTTGTTAGTTTGTGAGCCTACAAATTTATATTACTTTTTCTAAAAAGCATCCCTGTTTTGGATCGCTTCTTCCTCTTCATGTGCCGTCTCCTCTAAGAAGGTTGGCTATCATCATGTCGATTCTTGCTTTAGATGCGGCGCTCAGAATAATTCTATTGGTGTACAGTGATAGGTACGACTCTTGTTAATCTTTCAGCCATGATGTACGTCTTCTCCTCGCCATTCTTGTCCTTTGTATTATCGCTTGTAGAATGTGGTAACACATTCGGGTTTCACCAGTCCCTGATAAGTGTCAGCGTATCTGTCAGATAGGCTATCTGACACTTATCAGGAACCGGTGAAACCGGCCCTTGAATATGAATATGAATAAGGACCAGAGGCTATCCAGCACGGAATGTGGCTGGTGCATAGGCCACAAGATGGACCCTTTTGCGCCTCTATCTACGCTAGTTCCTAAGACCTGCCCTTTTGGCAAAGGCAAGTACATTCTTAGGTCCTATCCGTTTTATATCTATTGGTTCCAAGGTTCTCGAGCCCAGCATAGTCTGCCTGTGATAACCCAGGGTTTCACAGCGACACAAGATGTGTGCCGAGGATTCTTCCTCTTCACTACACCATGTGCACGTTGGGTCGTTGACCACCCTCATTACGAACAAGTGACGCCTGAAGGTGTTGTGGCCCGTTAGTAGGCCTACTAGCAATCTCAAGTTACTCCTATCCAGAGAGACACAAAATCGTCCTATTCTCTCTGCAGGTCCTGCTAATAGTTCTCGAGCTTGACGGAGATGACCAGAGATGTTGTTCCATCTCAGAGAGTGTTGATTCTGGATCCACTCTCCAGTTGTTTTCCTAATCAAGTTTGCAGATAGTCCTAAGGCTGGTTCCGGGCCCACAAAACTGTTGCCGGATCCCATCCTGGCCAGATGATCCGCCATTTCGTTACCCTTTACCCCAGCGTGCCCAGGTACCCACATCAGTGATACCTTGTGTTTAGCTGAGATGTCGTCAAAAGCCCTCCTGCACTCCAGGACCAGTCCCGACGTTATTTTCCGGCCCTTAGTACACTAAATGCTGCCTTTGCCAGTCACTGGCTAACCAGCACAAATAAGGAGGTTTTTTTCATCGCACCATGATCCTTATGGAAAATTCCGAAGAAAGGAGTAATGATTTCATAAACATCAAAGCTGTCAGCTTTTTTTTTATAACTGAGCAGACCGCGCACGCAGAGCCTAAATACCAGAGTACCGCGGCTGCTGTGAAAGGGTTATGTTAAGGGAGTTTGTTAACGCGAGATTTGAATGGGCCAATACCCGCAGGGCCAATAAATACATCTTCTGGCAGACCATTCCAAGCCTTGGACACCCTGGGAATAAATGTGCGGTTGTACCGCTCAGTTCTTGATGTATGAAGTACGACCGTCTTAGGACGAGATGCAGCGGTCGCACGGGTACATCTGATAGGAGCAGTGAGCGGCGGAACGATAGAGGATAGCTCAGAGGAGCACATTCCGTTGGAATATCGGTAGAAGAGTGAGAGGTCACCAACAACACGCCGGTGAGAAAGTGACTGAAGGTGGCGCGTTAAGGCCGGATCGCCAATTAGTCGAATTGCCCTTCTCTGGACGGCATCTAGTATAGACAGGGTAGTAGGGGCAGCAGCTCCCCAGACATGAGAGCAATACTCCAGGCAGGGTCTTATCTGGGCTTTATATAGCGTGAGGAAGTTACATGGTGAGAAATACTTTCTGGCTCTAAATACGTACCCAAGCATTTTACCAGCAGCTGTTGCAATTGACGCGACGTGTTTGTGAAAAAAAACAGAAACAGTTTAAAGACAATGAGGAATAATAGTTACACTTTTCAAAGAAGTAACAATTTTCATATACATTTCTTGTTGCTAAAAATTTTAAAGCCTTTTTTGAACTAACACCTCCAATTGACGTTTTTTTTGATTGTTAATATAATCTAACAAAGTCGTTACAAACGCTAGTAGTTCTTCAATTTGGTATTTTAGCTGAGTTAAAATGACTAGTTAACAAAGTGTAAGACCGCGCTCTGAATTCCCTGAACAATTTAGAGTCTCTTTTAGACTTTAAATATAGCACGATATAAAAACACATTATAGTAGGTATGGCTTCCGAGCCTTTTTATAGGATGGTTTCCAAGCGAAAGTTCTCTACAGTCATGTTCTTGAACAAATCGCGTAGGCGGCAACATTAGGCACATTGAAAGCTGACACGATAATTCATTTTTTTTAACTACGCATTGTTAGGCTGGTGGTGTAATAGAGCTGTAGGAACAATATAACATAAGCAAGAAGGAGTGGCAACGTTTGCCAGATGCCAGCCAACGAGGACAGGTTTTTTTTGGAATAATAGGTCATAATCGCCGAAATATTCATTGTTAGCAGTCGTGTCGGCGAAGCAGATCATAAGACGGCCGTTGTTGTCACAAAGGGTGAGAAAAAAATTGCGCGAGCGTTAGAAGATGACGGATACAATGAAATTTTTTGATGGAGGGGCGTTTGTGAATGACAGGGCTGAAGGGACCTTGGGCTGGGCGTTACATAGCGGTCCAGATTGTCAAAATATCAAAGTCACATCAGGTTCTCCCTCGGGTTCTCCTTAATAATAATAAATAATAATCAGTCAGTAGTTTTTTAATCACGTTTCTACTATTTCAAAAGGACTTTGAGTAATGTTTATTATTTGTTATTTATTTCTTCGCAAGATAGACTGTCTTGACTCATTATTTCCCACACTTTATCGGTGCTAACAAAAAATTTCCCAACACCATTATCATCAAAAAAATAGATAGACAATGATCAGGACCTTTGAAACATCTAAAAACGAAGTTTGACCGATTTTGAAAAGTTTCGTTGTATGCTGATTTCTCCTCCTTCACTGGCAATACTTCCAACAACGATACTCTGTTACCATTTCCGCCACGATAGTAATGCGGTGTCACAATTTCATCACAGTCAAGTTCGTAGTTTCCAAGTTACACGTTATTGGATTATGCAATAGTATTTTATGAATTCAACGAATATTTTCAAACCCCCTAACCACCCCAATTTCCCCTCATCCAAAAAAAGGAGAAAATGACCAGGAACCCCTAAAACGCCTAAAAATGAAGTTTGTTTTTATGTTTTTGGTTTTTTTTATTATTACTGCGCTGCCACTGACACGATTTCTAAAAACCTTACGCGTTTCCCATCCTCGTAACGGTAATAATACTATGCCAAAATTTCATTAAAACTAATTGAAAAATTTCCACGTTACATAATACAGAACGATCTATAGCAATACTCATATCTAGATACATCAGAAAATTCGAAGTCCCTTGGTTTCTGTAATAAGCAAGGTAGTGTTGGAATGGCCTAAAAAAGTGTACTACGCCGCTAGGCCTTTCTTTCACAGGTCAATGGACTGCCTATTTATGAATACATTAAGTTTTTGAGTTTTACGGAAAACTTATTTTTTTAGAAGGTTCATAAATTAACCTAAGTTTTGCTTTGGCCAACAAAATTTAGTACACACCACCCTCCCCAATTTCCTCCGTACCCATAAAAATAGAAAATGATCAGGAACCCCTAAACGTCTAAAAACGAATTTTGAGGAATATTTGAAATTTACTGTTTTTTGCTAATTACTCCGCTGTTCATGCACCGATTTTCAAAATTATTACAGCATTACCTACTTACGACCCCACGGCATATTGCTAACCAAATTTCATAAAAGGTTACTGAGATTACGAGGCTAAAAAGACGCCAACAGACAGAAAGACCGACGGAAATGAGTGGCGACAATTTTCGTTATGTAGATATCATAAAAAGCCCAAAAAAGTATTATCTCAAAAACGCAAAATTTTTGCGATCATAATACTCCTATCGGTGTGTTAGTTGAGCAGAAGAAATTTCTGTTCCACATTTTAAAAGAAACGCGTAATTTGATGATCAATACGAAAATTTTTACCGTATAGATCTGTTGAAATGTAAACTTCGTACTAAGCTTTGGATTAGATCTGTACCATTCAGCAAAGTACATACAAAACGACAGATAAAAATCAATTTGTTAGAAGTAGCATTTATTGATTGATAGCTACTCAGGTGGCATCCTTTCTTCCTAGACATTTAGTGACTATCAGATCTTGAAGAACACAGAATATTGCATTACCTTCTTTATTTGTAAATACAAAAACGAGATCCAGTAAAGCATATATTCTGTGGAAATACAAACTGGGAAACTAGTAAATCTAGCAGCTTGACTTCTGTAAACTGCAGTCGTAAATCCTAGGTCAAAACTCGAAAAATCATCAATTTCCACATACCAAAATACATTGAGCCTATTCAAACGTAAAGTAAATCAATAATTCAACGTGTCACAAAATAAAATATACGCACTATTTATTTTCAACGCGGAATAACATACAATGAATCAGTAACTCCAACATTTCGTTGCCATTGCAATTTCCAATACATTGAGGTGCGACTTATTTAAAATGAGTATTGGTGCATAACAGTTACAATGTTATAAATAATGGCTGTCAAACAACAAACTAGCATTCAGTCGTTCACTCGCCATATGACCATTGTAATCAGTTCACTTCATATACAACTAACTATTTTGTTGATACAATAGCATTGATGTTACCAATTCAATGTAGTGAGTTTTTGTGAATTTATTTGTTAAAAAGTATTAGTCCATATTTACATATAATTGCCTAATTATCATCTACAGTGAAATAAAAACTGCAAGATAAAGGAGAATTTCCTTTATGATCTATGAATTTGGGAACAAGACATAAAATTTTTGTTGAAAGCTTTTATAAACTGTAAAAAATCAGTTTTTGGTCACATTACTAAATATTTGAAACGAAATCCTGAAATTGAGGTTTTAACGTTTTTTTATTATTTCCGGGTTTCTGATCCGTGGAATTGGAGGGTTACCCAAACCTCGAGCTATGTTCCATAAATCCTCTCGGGATTAATGTCAACAAGATACTGCCTCAAACATTTGGTCGGCATCCAAAAGGCTGATTGTTCTCTTCTAGAATTACTACTTCAATTCTGAATGTTATGAATTGAACTCCAAAGCACCTCCCAAACGTTGCCTACTGAATCCACAAAAAGAGTAATACGTCTATTAGATGAGCATGATTTTAGAAATTACCTTTGTACACGGCCATCGGGGAAAAGTAGGATATATGCCCCTTGTTCGACAAACTGTACCATAAAGTGAAATTTAGACTAAACTATCTCCAATTGCCCAACCTCCAAACATCTTGAGCAATAATGCATGAAAGACAATGAGATATGACCGCAACAAATGTTCAATTCAAGGAGATGGTAGGAGACATGACTTCTTGGACTAAGCAAGATGTTCCAGAATCTTTGACAAGTGTTACGGACCGTTCTGACACACCTCGACGAAGTGGAGGTCACTAATTACTAATTGTACAAAGATGGGGATGAGATAAATCCTATGAAGGACACTGCAAAGCACGTTATATTTATACCATCGGGGTATCTGGTTATTCGGTTGATACAGTAGCATTAGCTGTGGGGCGGCCCCAGTAGGCCCTTTTTGACATCCCCTAAGATCAACCCTCAGCCACCACTGCCTGCCTTCCTCTCCCTGCCAAACCTTCCCGATCCTTTAATAAAGCCAGTATGCCGGCCCAGCTCAGGGTGGGTAATTCTTCCGGCTGGAGTCTATCGGATCCAAAGATCTCGTATCTCAGCCCGCCTAGCAACTCACATTCCGCAAGGAAGTGGTAGGCCGTTTTATCGGCCCCTCCACAGCCCATACATAAGGAGTTTTCTTCAATTCCTAATAGAGTTAGATACCGCCTGAGCTTGCGGAGTCCCGTCAGAACACCCACGAAGTTTCTGATTGCCCATCTGCCTTGGTTCCATAGCCATGCTGATCTAGATGTGTTGTATTGTATTAGTATTTCTTTATTATCTTGTGATCAATCATGTATGATATAAGACTAGTCATAAAAAAAAGAGTAAAAATTAAATAACACAAACAGATAAAAACGAAACAAACAATGCAAACAGATAAATAGACAGTCCAATAATTGCACAGCTGTGCAACAGAGAAAAGAAACAGATAAAAACAGAAATAAAAGCAGATAAGAGCAGAAATAAAAGAAATGTTAAGATCGGCTATCTAACCGTTGGCTCCCTCACTTTGCCTACATTGTTCATTCCCCACTTTTTGAAGGTTGACATTACCTACTGCCTACTTTATCCTATAACGGGCCAACGAACTTCCAGGAACCCCCGTATGACCCATCATCATCACATCTAGGTAACTTCCTTTAGCCTCGCCAGCTCTTCCAGTCTCTCCACGCACCCCTGAACCAGGGGTGCCCTGGTTCTGGGCCCGCAGATAGCGTTCAGAGCCGCCTGACTGTCAGAGCAGATGCAAACCTTCTGCTCTGTACCCTTTCTCACCTCGTCATTGCATGCAGCAGAGAGTTTTGCATATACTTATGCTTCGGAAGTGGTGGGGTTGGTACGTAAAGAGTAACCTCCCGTACTCCTCGATTTTCCACATACATCTCTGCCCCTGACACCTGTCCACTAGCTACACGGGAGCCGGCAGCATATCAATGCCGCTCCGGAATGAATCTCCTCTCTTTTCAACTCCTCGATACTGGGAACGGTCAGAGTGAAAAACTGATCTTACAATGATAGATGGTTTGCCTCGACAATCCTGTAGGCAGAGATAGGCAATGCTTCCTCCGCCAACTTGGCTATCTGCGTGGCCAACCGCCTCTCCCTTTATCTGCCAGTTACCCCAGTCCCGCATTCCTAGATGTGTTGCCATCGCAGTCATCCTAATCCACTCGGTTGGTACAAATCAGAAGAAAAAACAGGGAAGCATAGTTTAAAAACTCGCCAAAATTCGCCTACTTAAGGGGCCTGGATACACATACTTATACTAGTACATACGTATTTGCCATGTAAAACACGGATTCACAATTTCTCGCATAACTCAGTCTATTTTCAAACTACACATATAATATTTCAGAAGGCGATAGTTAAGACCTTAATGAATGACAACTATTTTCGATTTTCTCAAAAAAGTTTTTTAATGTGCAAAAAACCTTGCAATGCAAAATCATACATTCTATAAATGCCTGTAATTTAACAACCAAAACACGATATCAAAAAAGGCTAAATAGTTGCACAAGCGCAAGCTTTCTTCTTCAATTTGCTCTTTGAGTCATTACTGTAAGTTTAAAGGTAACGTCAGGAGCTTGGAAACGCGAAATTCATTTTTAATGTTGACTTTTGGACCTTACCTTTGGACCTTTCGACCTTACCTTTGGATTTTTGGACTTATCTCCCCTCATCTTAGACACACACACTAGAGAAAGGGAACAGGCGGCCACACCTCCTCGCTAACACGGGAATACGTCTTTTCTTGGATTCTCAATTTCGCGCGCTATCCCTAGACTCTTAAGGGGCGCATAATAACCCTCATAAATTAACGATATTTATTAGGAAATTGAAACCTAGCCCCCTTGCAGCTAAAAAACAAGATGTCAATAATAACTAGAAAAGCCCGACAACAAATGCTTTGAAAGGCTTCTGACGTATTTGGGAGCAAGCGGTTTTTTGATGGCGTAACTGAAATTCACTATAAATAGATTGAGATCATAGCACACGCTGTGCTGATATTTGTTTAATATTACAACACCTATCCAATTCCAATGTACCTACTGCTAATCTTGTCATAATCGACCTAGACAGTAATAAGCGAATTTTCGGCGATTTTCGAACCTATGAACACGCAACATAATACCTAAACTTCTTTGGACAGCCGTAGTGAGGCCGGTCGTTTTCTAAAATTGCTCAACGGTTTTGCAAGCCTGAGTTGGTACATTGCGCACGATACTTTTAAAACAATTGTACTCGTAATAGGCCAGTCGATACCGACATGATAAACGAAAGATTTAACAAATGAAGAGTGTAACTTCTAAAGGGTCTAAGTGACAGTTTTTCATTTTTCGAGTTTTTCATTTCAAACCAGTGTATGTGCCATCGCCAATTGTTCTGTAAACGCGCTAAATGCCACCGAATTTCTAACTGCCTTAAATTTGTGTCTCATAGATGGCTCTACGAGTAAGAGCCATAGCTTTTTTACTTTTAAATGGTCTAAGTGCTTACCGTGTGATAGAGATTTCGCTCAAATTGAGAAACGCAAGAGGGTGAAGAGGCTGTTCGTTTCAGAAATTATTGAGGAAATGATAAAAGAAAGTTGCCATAAGAATCCTTATAAAGTTACTCATATGGAGGAAAATGATTTCCAAGATCTTCATCACTTTGCTGGTTCCTATTGCTGATTCCTACATAAACACCGCAAAGCTCAACATCTCTCAAACATCGTGGCTGCGAATTTCAAATGAAACCCCTTTTACTGTACACATTGGAGTGTAAATCACGAATAAGTGCGGCAAAATTGGCAAATCTGAAATCTATGTTGGACTATATTCCTTTAAAATGTTGTGCCTTTTATGAGGACCTAATCGCAAAAGCTGAGACCCTTTTTTAAAAATTGTTCTTCTTTATTACTATTTTTTGAATATGAATGCCTATGAACTATGACAGCTATGTTTGTACTTTAGTTCGTTTTTTTGCTGAAGATTTGGTACTACTACTTACTTAGAATATGTAAACTGCTGATTTTGTTTGATTTAGTTCATTATTAATGCTATGCCACTAGGTATTTAGATTATTTCAAACTTTCATTTGTTTGGTACTTGCCTTACAAAATTTTGAAAATGTATTTCTTTTTTCTTTATGAAGTTTGGAAGGTGCGTCTTTCTAACTACGATATAACTTGTATTAATTGATGATAAGAGTAAATATGTATAACGTTACTTTGGTATATTTTTGTTTTATTACACGAAAAATATGTTTTTGGTTGATTATTCTTTTTGAGATATTTGGCACTTAGACCCTTTGGTTACACTCTTCAAATGTCAAATATGTTCAAACTTAAAAAAAATTAATACTGCACCACAGTTTCATTTAATATTCATTCAGAGGCAAAAGTGAAATGCAAAACAGCAAGGGACTCAAGGAGTCTCCTTTGAATGTCATCAACTTTGTCTGAACCTGCGTTTCACCTGATGTTATAGTGAACCGGGTCTTCCAGAGACTCCAACAGCCACACAATCCGCTCATGAGACGTGGCGTCGAATGCCTTGCGATACTTAATCCAGGCTATAGAAAGGTTTCGCTTGTACTGCGCGGAGTCTTGCGTGGTACAACGGTCAATCAACAGGTTCTCCTTGCAGACAGCTGCTCCTTCCTTGGCCCTCTCTGTTCATACACGTTGAGAAAGGAAGGGCTTGTAACATGCGTTCAGACATGTTACTGGCCTATAGTTTTTGGGATCAGACAAAATATCCGATCTTCGGAAGAAGCAAGGTTCAACCGTCGACAAACCAAGCCTCTTGTTGTTGTGCAAAGCCCTTCGGTCACTGAAATCCCTAGATGAGACGACTTCGTCGAGATTTTCCTCTCTCGGGCCTTATCGGCGATCTTCCGTCCGCCGAAGGGGCAGGCTGAGCTGGAGCACGAACACATCCCTGCCTCCGAAGGTACGATATTATAATCTCGCAAATTCTGAGCGGTAAGCGTATTATGTTCTGAGTGCATTTCACACAACCTCTCATACATGCGGGAGATATATGCCCTATGGCGCGAGCTACTTCTCTTCTTGCAGCTCAGCAAGTCAACCCTGAGCTCCGTCGTCCATGTCATAGCGGGGGTCGTCAACAGGGCGATCCGAAGCACCACCATCTAGCTGGCTTCAGAAACCCGCTCCGTGTGGGTGCTTTTCCTCCGGGGTGGTCAAACCCGAACATAGAGCCCGTCAAGTGGTTAGCCTTAGGGCTCTCCATCCAACATTTCCGGAGGCAGGTCCAAATTGCCTCCTAAGGATGCACCTATACAGGTTGCCTGTGGTGTCGTCACGCACCGGATAGCCTATAGATGTTGGGCGGCTTCCTGGAGAGATGTCACTGGCCATACCGTCTACAGTGCTACGACAGCGGAGTTAACAGTGCTGGCAACAGTACCTATCCTGCCAGACAATAATAATAATTACACAGCTCTACAAAAAACATTTTTTTATATGTTGACCTGGATATCATCGCAAATGTCATGTTTGCAAGTGCCCAGATTACGAATATATTAATAAAAGTACTCAATGTGCTCGAATTTTCATAATTTTTGCATAATATCTTATATTGTGAACAATTATTGGTGTACTGTTAATCAAATTTAATTTTGCATTCATGATTAGGCTTCTGCGCAATTCTTCCGCGCATACATACACCACGTGATCCCCACTCTCAGACCCCTTGCTCCAGAATCAGCTGAGATCTCAGTTTTATTTCAGAATATTGGAGTACTTACACGAGAATCTAGATAAGTTGTCATGGATTAATGACTGTTCCAGAAAGTAAAGCCTGGAGAAGTTTTGTGATGTTTGTCGAAAATTTCCTGGGTAACCATAAACCAGCAAATTATGAAGAAATTGTGCAAAATATGCTGATAAACTTTCAGACTTTAGGAGCAAGTATGAGTATCAAGTTACACTACCTCCGCAATCATCTATAGATAAATTTCCGGATAATTCAGGAAATTATAGTGAGGAACAGGGTGAGCGGTTCAACCAGGATCTAAAAGTGATGGAAGAAAGGTGGGTTGATGGGATAGTCACATGATGGCAGATTACCGCTGGTCTATGATAAGGGATTGTCCCCTCAAAGATTATAAAAGAAAAACTCATAAAAGGAGTTTTTAGGAAATATAAAATATATTTTCGGCATGTTTACTCTTTATTTACTTCTATGTATCCTAATTTCTCAAAACGTAATTACATTATAAATAATTGATCTGTTATTTTGTTTCATGTTTTTTGATTTTTGTAATGTAAAATGAAAATATAGATTTAAAAAAATCAGAGCAAATCTAACCAAATCATTGATAGTTTCAAGAATAGTGTGCATAAACAGACCCAAAATCATTCTATCTAGGGCAACAAAACCACTTTAGTTTATGCTTATTTTTCTAGTGACCGCGACTGTAGATTATGGTTGTTTTTCATGGGTTTCGGTCAACGATTGAAACTATAACTTTCCTTCACCATGTTTTTTTTTATTTTAATCTAAACCATCTTCAGGTGTCTAAAATGAAGAGGAAATGATCTGTATATAATAAAAACAAGAATAAAAATACAAAAAAAAATAATAAAAAACAATTAAATAAAATAATTTTTAATTGTATGTGTAAAGTAGAAACATAACTAACTATAAATGTATATACATATAAAGCTTTTAAACATAAACTTAGTTATTTTATTTTCGTTTATTGAAAATGAGTATAAAAAAATTAATTTTAATGTGACAAGGAAAATAATACTAACAAACCTACTTACATTAATTTCAGATGTCGGTTACATTTCTGTAAAAAATTTTTGTTTGTGGCGTGGCGTTTTTAGGATATTGTAAAATACACAGATGTTCTTAAAGTGGTGGTAAAGTAGAGTGGTGATTTTACCACCACTTTAAGAACATCTGTGTATTTTACAATATCCTAAAAACGCCGTGCAGGTCATTCAGCTCTCTCAACCCGTAGAGACTGCTTCACAAACAAAAAAATTTTACAGAAATGTAACCGACATCTTAAGTTAACGTAAGTAGGTTTGTTAGTATTATTTTCCTTGTCTCAGTAAATTTAATTCTTTTATATTCGTTTTCAATAAGCGAAAATAAAATAACTAAGTTTATGTTTAAAAGCTTTATATATACATTTATAGTTAGTTATATTTCTACTTTACTCATACAATTTATAATTTTTATTTAATTTTTTTTGTATTTTTTTCTTATTTTTATTATATACAGATCATTTTCTATTCATTTATAGACACCTGAAGATGGTTTAGATTAAAATAAACTGAAACGTAGTGAAGGAAAGTTATAGTTTCAATCGTTGACCGAAACCCATGAAAAACAGCCATAAAACCACTGTAGACCAGTGTTATTATTATCATTATTATTAATTTGTTGGTGTGACCGGCCTATAAAGTCTACATAGTCAAATGTGCTCGGGCTGTCGGCAAGCGATCGCGATGGTTGCCCAATAACTACACACATTCAGCTAGAAATCACGTAGATTTGAATAAATATTCTAGCGGCCCCGCCGGAATTGGGTTAACTACACGCAGATCTGTGTCGCTTTTGTCGTCTATCTCTCTCTTTCCCTCACGGTTTCGTTCTGCCGCGGATGCGCCCGCTCTTGTCAGCTGCGAGCGAGTACGTAATCGTAATCGCTTGGATGTTTTGTTATGCTAACAACTGTGTGTGTATGTAATTGTTTTTATTTTCATTTGGATTGGATAATACCGGCTGAATAAGAATGCAGTCGAGTGGACGGACTTGATTCTATCGCTGTCACTAACATAGTTCTAGCTTTATCCTATGGTTGTTGTAGGTTGGATCAAGAGTGTAACTCGATTATGATTATTACTAAGAATATTGTCCTGTCCGAGGACGAATGAAAAAAACTTTAAGGAATGAATGCTGGCACCGACTATGTTATAATATGTTTCAATTATGTGTTTATCCCACAGAGTTAACATCTCTAGAGGGAGCCTAATTTGAATATTGGCCAACCAACATCTATAGCGCTATTGCCACTCTTCTTCGTCCGCTTAAGGACCTTCCAGTTTCTTCAAAATCTGGCAGTTTCCGCAGTTTGAACACATGTTCCTCAAAGTGTTTAACTGGGTATTTAACTATACATTAAAATATACTTGTAATGTAACTGATTTACGTGAAGATAATTTGTATTGATTTAACGAAATCTCAAAAATGGTAAATTTCATAGCGGAATGTCGCAATAACTTCTAATATGTCGTAAATCTGGCAACCTACAATCGGCGTCCCCTAAAGCTGTCATGTGGCTGTCATTGTAGTTGTGGTTATTGCGTATGTTGAGATTTTTGTTGTTTTAGTGTATATTTGGGTGACTTTGTGACTATTTGTGGTGTGAATTAAATTATTTATGAACAATATTGTCATAATTGCATGATGGGACGAAATAAAAACTGCATAGTTTGCTGCAATAGCGACGAATCGGTGAACACCACTTATCATAGGTTAGTACAGGTTTTGTTTTGGTTTTCAGCGTAAAATATGGGGAAACACTTCATGGTAATAATAAATTATCAACTGTTACAATCAAGTTATAATAAGAGTAACTCTCTAAGTATAGCTAAATACTCATACAACTTATTGTATCAGTTTGTAACATCACAGTAATAATTGAATCTATTAATGAACATCCAATTTTAATATAAAATCGTACGCCACTGGTAATGCCCTCAAGCTGTCAAAATTTCCGTTACATGTTGGTTGGTCAGCGACCTGTGCATTTTGTTGTTTACATTCCCTCTAGAGATATTAACTCTGTGGTTTATCCATAATAGTTAAAAAGTTGAAAGCCTTTAATTAGATCACGAAATAATATAGTGTGTGGCCGCTTTAACTAAGTAAATAAGTAAGTGAGTAAGTGAGCTTTATTGGCCAAAAGGACACATAGGGCACGTCAGTATACAAAGAGAAAGGTTAATATACTACATAAAACAGGAGTATCAATGATGGTATATACAATGAAAATTCAAAAGAAAATATAGAATTTAGAAAAACTATAGAAGTGCCACATTTGTAAGTCATGAACATCTGATAGTGAGGTACACAATAGACAAGAACATTATAAGACTTGTTAGCGTAACCGTACTAAATGAACTTGCTTTTTTTGTTGTAAAATCGAAAGTAAATTTCCCTTTATTTAAGGTAAGTCGCACACGTTTCAATCACCTTTCCAACAAAACTTCAAGGGTTGATTTCTCTGTGACAAGAACAATTGCCGCGTGGCTACAGTTAGAGCATCATTCCGCGCATGAATCGAAGAAGGGCGAATGCAACAAGCGAGAGGTTCTGGAGCATGTAGAAGAACTACAGACCGGCAAGATCCTCATCTACGACTATGACAGAATACGACCCACTCGATCTGTTGCTGACGCTTGGTATGGAGCTTATATGGAGGCCCATTCGAATCCGCACCATATACCACAGGTTACTTGAGATGGGCTTAAGATAATATCGTCCGCATCTAGTGGTTCCACTCACTGCAAATCATCGCACCAAAGGTTAAATAGGTGCTAAGAACAGAACATCAATAATGGCTCAACACCAACAAACTTACAATGAAATCAGGTGTGGCCATGTACGCACTGATCCATTTCAACTTGGTCTGCGGTCTAGCGTTCAGTAAAGAACCCCAAAAGTTCAGGTTCAGGAGCGTTGGAAATTGAGAATGGCCTTGATTGAATCGGCAGGATCTTAAATTGAACCGGGATTCAATTAGAGGTTTCTTAAGTGGTTCAATATAAGCACCTAGCTCGAAGATCAAGATTTACCCCATATTTAAATAAGTTTTTGACAACGCTATTGTTAAGTAGTGCTATAAAACACTGCTATTTAATAGGCAAATTATCAAATTAAAAGAACAAAAATACATTGTTTCAGTTAGAAGCCTTCGACAAGTTTATAAAATATTACTTTGTACGTGATCGGAATCTTCACCACTTCACAGATCTGTATTATGCTGTCATAGTACAAACATCAACTGAGCCGCAAGAAGGTTCAAAGGTATGGTGTCGAATACCCGATGGCAACATTGCCAAGTTTTACGGGAAGTAACAAAAACGGCAAAAGTTCAATTTGGGAGACAGTTAAATAAGGGCAACCGCACCCTAAGAAACTTTTGACAATGAAACCAACGACTTTTCTCATGGCCGCTGTAGGTATTACCATTGAAAAAGTTTTAACGAGGTTTTTAATATAAAAATATTCGCCGCTGCAACCGCGTGGAGGCACGACGAAAAAGTGTGTCCGCAGTGTGCCCGTCCTCTAACCTATTTGAAAATATCAAGACCGGCCCACAGCGCAGTACCCGCGGTACCAACACCGACACCGATCGTTTAAAAAATCTGAATGGCGATGTGCCAATAGAAATAGCGAAGTCGCGCGATGGAAATGCCGCTTTCGAAACGTCGGCGTCGCCGTCGCGTCGTTGTCGTTCCATGCCGAAGCAACAAGCAAGCTCACCTATTATTATAGTCCGGTCATTCTAAGGCAAAAGCCGAAATGGAGATCTTACTCGGAAATCGAAAATATGAAGCTCAACATATAGGAGATGCTGCCAGAAACATACACAATTGGACATACCACAAAATACAGCACTATAATAAACGACTATCATCCGAAATGGGTCATATATACTGATGGTTCGAAAACTGAAACAGCGGTTAGAGCCGCATTTGTAACACTATATGAATCTTTTCAGTTTTCACTTGATCCAAAATGCTACAGCGGAGCTTTTTGCCATTCTTAAAGTACTGAATACATACATTATCAGTAGTGATTCACAAAGAGCAAATAACCGCCATCAAAAACATTTTCAGTCCAGATCCAATTGTCAGGAAGATACTCGCATCTTCTTTCGACCCTTAACAGGCAGTCCAAGTTTGTCGTATTTGTATGGTGTCCAGGTCATATAGGAATAGCTGGAAATGAAGATGCTGATACTGCAGCTCGTGCATTTGCCACCCAGCTAAGTACTCCAACAGAAAACTGTCCCTTAAAACTGGAAGACTTCAAAGCCTATCTGAAAGCAAGGATTAATCATCTGTGGCAAATAAAATGGGAACAAAGTGATACACAACTTCGCCTTTTGCAGCCCACAATATCTAAGTTCTCATATGACACGCAGAGGGCAGGTATGCCTCTCACGAATTCAGATAGGGCACACTCGTTTAACATCATCATTTATGTTATTAAATCAAGATCCTCCCAGTTGTGACATCTGTCAAGTACGTTTAACTTTGAAGCACACCTTCCTTGAATGACCACGCCACTCTCATGCCCGTACACTTTGCGAAATACCGCAGACTCTTCGTGAATGCTTTAACAACCAGAAAATGTGCAACAAACTATTACACTTCATAAAGACCATAGGACTTTTTAAATCTTTATAAATCTGAGCCACGCGGCTAATAACCTCAGAAGTTGATGCCGCTAAAATAAACAAAAAAAAAACAAGATACAAAAAGAATGGTAATTCGAAGCTTCGTCTTTCTCGCTTGCTTCCTAAGCAAATCTTGGCAAATCTCAACTCCCAGAATACGACATGTATTAACAAGACCAGTTCTGTAACTTCATTCAAAGGAAACATTTTATAACACACAAACTAAGACATGGAAGACTTATGTTCAATGTCCATTCTGCAAAATGGGCTGTGGTTTAACGTGCGACGTTTTAAAAAAAACGGCAGGACTAAAGACAATAATAAATGAACCCATATGTCATAATTAGTTCATAAAAAAAATCAATAGGTTAATAATGGGAGGGTCCCCATGTCCCCATGTTGACGCATGCACTCCTCTAGCCTACGCGGCATGCTTATAATCGGATTGTTAATAAACTGTAGAGCTTCAGCCTCCCAAGCTTAAAGGTGACTTGCAATGGCAGCCCAAACCATCAAACCAATAGGACGGTGTACATGGCGCTCAACAGCAAGCTGGAGATCACGTTCACCCCGTCGCGTCGTCGTCTTACGCACTGGCGTCCGTCATGTGCCCCCTGACAAAACCTGGACTCGTCGGAGAAGGCCGTCCAATGTCACTTGTCATGCCGTTGTCGGTGTTCTTGGCACCAATCTAATCGATGATTTGCAGTGAGTGGAAGCACTAGATGCGGACGACATAATGTGAAGCCCATTTCACGCAATATATAGTACACCGTGCGAATTCGAAAGGGCCTCCCTATAGCGCTGCATACCAAGCGTTAAAACAGCTCGAGTGGATCCCATTCTGTCTCGAAGGCTCAGTAATCGTAGATGACGATCTTGCCGGTCTATAGTTCTCCTACGTGCTCCACCATAACCTCTAGTTCACTGCATTCGCCCTTCTTCGATCCATGCGTGTCACGCTGCTACAACTGTAGCCACGCTATCCTCCATGTTTACAGCAATTGCTCTGAAAAGAGCATCACGTTCTCGCTGGCCTACAATCCGACCCCGTTCAAAGGGGGATTTACTGCGTAAACTGGGACTGTCTAGTTTCTCGTCACATTTGCAACAGACATCATTGTTTTTGGATCGACAAAAAACCATGCTTTGTTTTCACACGTATATATAGAGGTATTTGGAAGTGTCATGTAGCTAAATAGCGTCGAATGAACAACAAGTGTTAGATGTTTACTAGAGAGGGTATTGCCAAGCTGTGCACAGATTTTAAATGAGAGTAGGTAGTATGTTTGTTTCCAGGTAGGATTTATTTGGACTTTAATATTGTGTAGAATTACTCGACTAATAAACAGACTCGAACGTGCTTAGCAATAGTGGTTTCTGTCGATGTTGTCGTGAAATGGGAATATTCTAACATTTCGCGTACGAGCACGATTCGCTAGACTTGCACAGCCGCAAATTAAACAACAGATATTACGTTACATATTACATTAATTACATGAGGCTTTTTTCGAGTGAGATCTCCTTCCCTTTAATGAGATTCAGCAATATATAGTATGGTAGGAACTTCTCCCTTTAATGTAACATTTACCCTATATTTTTTAAATAATTAATAGTATATTTCATTAGCTTATGCATTTTGGTCCATACCACTAAAACTAAACACCTTCAAGCGGACATACAGGGTGGTCCAATAAGCACGCGGTGCTCTCTAACGGCGTTACCGTAAGAAGAAAATGTTTTGGATAAAAAACGTTTCTTTTCAAGTGACCGACTTGCAGAAAATAATTTCAAAGATGGCAGACATCCGGGTATACCGGAAGTGTAGGCATCAACTTTCTTATTTTAAATAGAACACTCTGTATATTATTACGTTTTTGTATTCAGCATTGATGTTCAGGTCCAGTTTGTTAACCATAGTTAATGTCGTACTTTATAAAAAACGATAATATCTCGAACCACGACAGAAAGATGGCGTTTTCGGTTTTGGAACGAGCAAGAAACGTACTTGTGTTTCAGTAGGATGATTGTTTCAAAAGCACATTAAATCAATAGATTAGCAATTTTCTAATTTGAAAAGTTTAAAACGTTGAAAACCTTTTTTCAAATAGGATGGTATGATAAACTTCAGATCAGTGGATGCAAACTTAAATTCTCTTTCACTTTCATCTGGGCATATGTGATTCTATCTTTGATGCTTTTCAAGATATTTACGATTTTGTAATTATTCGGTAAAGGCGCGCAGGAATTGAAAAAATCGTAGGTGGCCTGGTTGCGTGGCTCAGAGACGAAACAACTGCCAACTTGTCAGATTTCTTGAGACATAGTGCGTGTGGAAAAATAGTTTGTTCGCATCGAGAATGTACTGAGAGATTTTCTGATAGAAGGCATCCAGATCCAACATCTTTTGAAAAACTGATGGATAGATTTGATAGGACCACTCAAGTACGAAAAACATGAAAGAGAGAAACATGTAGTTAATGACTAATTAATAATAACTTTGACGTTATCGCAACTGTAGTTGAAGATCCGCATAGCAGTACAGCAGACATTTGTAGCGATGTGGGCATTGGTCAAACATCTATGAAAAGGATCTTAACGAAGAACAAATATCATGTTTACAATACACAATTAATCATGTTTCTTTTTGACAAATATGAACTTTGATAACGCGCACAGAGGTGGCCGAAACGCGAGTAAAAAGTTAGTAGTAGTATAATTTAGTATCTGTAGTTTTATTGAGGTAAAGGAGGACGACCATTTTCTTCATTAATTTTCATTAAAACCGCTCACACAGCCGACAATTCTGTGTCTGGTTAAAAGTGTGTAACTTAAAAACCACAGTTTTGACATCCGCGGCAACCTATGCTTACTAAAAAAAATAACGCAATTTCCATACTGATACGACTGCAACAACTCAAGATTTCTTGAAAAGTAAAGGCCTGCTATCACTTCGTATGAGCGCCCTTGCAACAAATAATTATTGGACATGTTCAACATTTGCATGTATGATGTATTAAGGCTACAAAGTTACAATATAAATATAGTTTAAAAAATTAAAAAACATGCTTTTAAAAAACATCGTACTAAAAGGTTAATAATAATTTTCAAAATAAGCTTAACAAAAAAAACAACGAAAAATACTAGATTATTATTAGTATTGTGAGAAAAAACGTCGGGTGCTCGATTTACGAATATGGCACAAAGTGCACACGCTTTTTTTACAATCATGGTAGTATTTTTAGTTAATTATTGTTTTAAGCTTATTATAAAAATGATTTTTAAATTTTTAGTCCGATGTTCTTATAAGCGTGTTTTATTTTTTTAAGCTATATTTATTTTTAATTTTTTAGTTAATTTTATCATTAAAGCGTGTTTTTTAAAGCGTATTTATTAATACTCTGCGTAATAAATATAAACAATGGTTTTTGATCAATATTCATGGCATAATCATTACTCCATAAACGATAATTAAAACTGCCGACGTTCCTGAATAAATTTCACAAAAATACCAACTCCCAAACAGTTGGAAGTCATGCCTATTAAGCTCTCGTCGCTACGCCTCTGTGTAATATTAATAAACTTTAAGGTGTCAGCGCCATCTCTTAGTCAGCGGATACGACCGGTGGTCCGACAGATTTTGAGGCCGTCAAAATCGTTTTCGCGGAAAAGTTGGAGAGTTCAATGTTCGGTCCGACCTCTGCAGAGTTACAAACTCACGAACAAACGAACAGGGGTGAAGCTAATACACGCGTGTTAAAAAATGTGCATGATTCTTCAATATGAATTGGGCTTGTCCATTTATATGGGCGATGCAGATAGTGCATAATTATGTTCATACGAGAAATGTAAACAAATAAATTTACATGTTACTGTCTTATGTGCAAATATAAACATACACAAGGCACGGGATCGGTTGACAGCCCTGTAGATTCCGACTGTAAATAGCTCGGTAAATAGTGTTGTGTCGATCGCTTATCGATTTTCAATACGTTCACTTCGTTATTTGCTGTAGGTAGGTTTGCTACTGTAATAACCTAAATTCAATCGGTAATCGCAGCGTTTTCCGTCTCTAGGGGCACATATTACAGAAGTATAGACAGTATTGATACTGGCAGAATGATAGTGAATTGCACAGGCATACCAGAGCTAAGCTGAGATTTGAACATTAAAAATTGATATACAATTTCCAAACTACACAAAACTTAATCCAATATACAGGGTGTCGAAATACAAGCACAGCGATGTGTCAGTCATAACACGAGTTATTTAAGTAACGAGCTCCATTTACTAGTACCGAAACTTGATATTTCGATTTTTCAGCAAATACAGACATTTTGCTTTTAGTGGGCAAATTTCCAGTTCACAGAATGATTGAATACAAAAGAGCTCCCAATGAGAACCATCCTAAAAATTCAGTTAGCCAAAAAGGGCATAATGCCAATACCACTAAAGTTCCTGCCTCAGGTAAATGAAATTTTAATGATGTCTGGTTCAGTTAATTTGCAGTTCCAGCAAATTGAAAAATAATTATTCAACGACTTGAATTGTTAGCATATTATTACTTGTAGACAAAAGTCGCTTGAGTAGCTTGAATTAACATTTCCCAAACATAAATAAATTTTTGTGTTTCCCCATCATCCACAAATGCCGAAAAAAGTAATTTGGAGAAGTTTTGAAAGGTTTTTCTCCTACAGACACTATAAGACGCCCAAAAAACAGGTGAACGGTGAGGCGGTTCTTGAGATTATGCTGCTAGAAGAATGGCAGTAGGCATACCAATGAAAATAAGCTATATAGATTTTCATGATGGAAAATCGATCGATATACAGGGTGTCCCTGAATTTCCTTGACACGAGATATTGTCGTAACAAAAAATATCAAACGAAAACTAAGTGGTATTTTTGAAAGTGCATTAGGGTCTATCGTACTATGCTTTTAAAACATTCTTTTTGTACTTCAATCCTTAAAACTCACCCTCAACCTTTGTTTTTCAAATAGTACCAAATAGTTTTTCCTACCCAAATTAAGTCCTTATTTTATTTAAAATCTTGTAGTACCCTTGATTTTATAAGCAAACTTATTTTGTTCGTAAAATCATATGCATAACATAAATAAAATAAGAATTTGCTTGACGGAAAAACGGATAAAAATAAATTAACTAAGTGTGTCTTTGAAGGGGTACTGAATGACCTATAATACATGCTTTCGAAAACAAATATCCTCGCAAATATCTTTCCTATAGTTTTTCTTACGAAAATATTACGCCCCAAACAAATCCTTTTTTTAGAATACTTATCGGATGCTAACGTCTTACGAAAAAAAAAAAAGATTTGTGTATGAAGGCAAAGGAACTACAAGACTTTAAGTAAAATAATGACCTCATTAATGTAGGAAAAGCTGTGGGGTGCTATTTGGAAAAAAAATTGGGGTTGAGTTTTAGGGGTTGAAGTAACAAAAAAATGTTTCGAATGCACGATATTTTAGGTCGTTCAGTACCCTTGGCCCACTTAGTTTTCTTTTTTATCTGTTTTTCTTACGAAAATATGACGCCTCAAACAAATCAATATTTTATTCATTTTATGCTAAAGGCTTGCGAAAAACGTACGTTTTTATATAAAATCGAAGGTACGGCAAGATTTTCAATTAAATACCGACCTTATTTGTGTAGGGGAAACTATTGGACGCTATTTGAAAAAAAAGTTGGGGGTGAGTTTCAAGGGTTGAAGCACAAAAAAATGTTATGAAAGCATGGTACGATAGCCTCTGTAGTACTTTCAAAAATTCCACTCAGTTTCCGTTTGCACTTTTTTTTGTTACGAGAATATCACGTGGCAAGGAAGAATAGCAAAATTTTCACAATTTTCAGAAAAGCGGACATCGCAAAGGATGCGCAATATGTATTTACCATTTAACGCTATCACTGTAGACTATGAAAGTAAATGTAACATTTAGATAACGTACAAAAACCGACTCGAAAATTTGATATGATTTTTAGACCGATATCAGACATGATCAGTACTCAATTAGAATACTTCCGATAGTATCAACGCTCTGAAAATGTCGACCGTACTACTGAAAATCAACATTTTTATTATAGAACGAAACCTTGAGTAGATGTGTGGGTATGTATATCGTGTTATCGCTTTATTGGAAAAAATCTGCTTTGGCTATAGTTAGTAGCTGTGGCACGTCTGTGTGTACTTTAAAGCGTGACTCATACAGCATTGACCTACTTTCCTGAAAATGATGCCAATTTTTGCAGTAAACGATTTCAGAGTAGTTTAACAATGTTTCGGTTATTTTCGACATACGCAAGATTGTTTAAAAAGGTTAGTTTAAACACAGGATCGTAACAAGTTAGGAAAACGTTTCTAAATTGTAATACTAACACTCTTAGCTGGGAGCTTTATACATATAGCATTATACAGGCTGTTCTATGAAGAGTGGAAGAAACTTTAGGAGAAGAGTATACAGCAACAAAAAAAATCATATAAAGTAGGGTTCGGATTTCAACTGTTTCAGAGTGTGTTTGATAATTTTTGTGAATGTATGCCCGTAAGTTTAAAGCCAAAACTTTAGCAAAATACAGACAAAAATATTTCCAAGTAGAACGTATTCAGTTCTAAAAAACGGCACTGTAAAATTTTGTTTGTATATGGATACCTGAAATAGAAGAAAATGAATTCTCGTTTGCTGAATCTTTTTCAATAAGAACATAGTTGGCGTGTGTGATGTATGGCACGGTTAAGATTAATTGTAATGACATATTTATATGTTGTTACGAATAATTTAAAAACTAAGATAGTATTTTTATCACAGTCCAAACAAGAGTGTCGTTTTGGGCAGCTCATACTAATCAAGATTCCCAAATAAAAATGTTGCATGTTAGGGATCTAAAAGGGCAATCCTATTAATTGTATTATTGAAATGTAGAGATTCAAAAAACCCAGTTTAAATTAACGAGAAAAAATTTAGTATCTACATAGTCGGTCTACATGTCATTTTTTTTTCGAACAGCATTCGTATAGGCACTGCAATATATTCAGCTACTTACAAGACAGAAACTAGACTAGACTGAAACATTATTTGTATTAGTTATTTCCCACAGACTTGTATTAAAAAATATAGGTATATCACTATATAAAGCATCTGATAGCGTATTTCAAACTACAGTATTTTAGGCATGTCATGTTGCCCTAAATTTTTTATCACAACGCAGATGAGGGTCATAGGTTTAGATAAAATTATTATTGTTTTATGGTTGCACGTCTGAAAATCGGTACCTTTTCTGAGGGTAACATAAATATTACAAATTATTAGTACGTAATATTAGTAGTATTCGAATGGCGACAGCTTTACTTTAAATTCTAAAATTAACAATATCAAATCATGCAAATAAATCATGCGATGATTCGCAACCAAAAGAGACTCACAAAAATTATGTCTATACCAACAACTATAGATTGAAACTGGGGGTTGAAGGTATACTCAAGCTGCCAAGAAAACGGTTTCTGCACTTTTGACGTCTCTTGTACATATTTGTGAACAAAACATCAGCACCAAATGGAAACAAGAGCCAGTTTTCACCTGGAATTACTTTAGGACAATGACTGTGAAGGAATTCCTAGCCAAATATAACCAACCTTCAAACTACTATTCCAGCGTTCTAGTGAAATAAAAAACGCCACTCCTTTCAACCTTGAAACTAATTTGTTTTGATGTTTCAGCAAAAAACTAACTTTCTATAAGCATTCCCCTTCCACTAATTCTGAAGAAAAACTGCTAAACTTCTACCGATCCCTTCTTCTGTGCTTCATCTACAGATATTGGAGCTCCTTTAGTAGTTTTTTATACGATCATCCAAAACAATTCTGGTGCCCTACTTCCACTAATAGATTCAATTACCAACCCATATTCATTCCCCTGAGCTATTTTCATTATCGTAGAACTAGTTAGACGAAAAAAAGTCAGACGTTTTCCATTGAAAACTCGGAGATAAATAGTTCGAATGACAATGGATATTTTATATTGACCTACTTGCAACTTAATCAGTTTACGATAAATTTTCCAAGGCGTTTCCTTTAGTCGCGCTCTGTACGTGTTAAGGTTACATTTGAACGACAGCGACGTGAGGATGGTACCTTCCAGAACATAATAGAAATCGATATAAATACAGGGTGAGGAAGGGAACAAAGTCTATAATAGAGCTTCAGGATAAAATATGCGGAAAAAATTCTAATACGCTGGTTGAAATTTCTGGTATGCTTTTCAACGAGGTTTCCAGTTATATACAGGGTGAGTACTGAGTTGACACTTTTTTTAAACTGTTATAGAAGTCGTTGAAACACACAACTTCTTCAAATAACTTTTTACCAAAAACTGAAAAATAAGCAAGATACAGAGTCAAAAATCTGAGCTTGTTTATTGAGACATACCTAGTCCGTTTATGTCTTATTGATCAGGCATTGTATCTGTGCATGGTGTCAGTTGAAATTAGATCTAAATTAAAGTATAATAGCTTCTTGAACAATCTAAAACGACACCTAGGCATATAATTAATTAACTAGTAAGTTGAGTAATATAACTAAGCACTAATCTAGTTAAGGAAAAATGCGCACTGTTGTGATATTTATTGTTTATTATTCTTGAGGCCAGAACCTTCGGTACTGTTTCGAGAATTTGAGAAAAATTGTTTTATGTAATTATTATCCAGAAATAAACGATGTTTCAAAAAAAAATTAGTGCACTAGTCACTTTCAGTTTATCATAGTTAATTTCAAACTGGTAAATCCTAAAAGTTGTTTCATAATAATGTGCCACTTTTAGTGACTACAGGTGGGTACAATACCTAATCGATTTGACAAAAATTCGAGCAAAAAACTAAACATAAACAGACTAGGTACACACGTCTTGATATACACAAGCCCAGATATACTTTTTTATTCTGTATCAGTTCTCTGAAAAAAGTTATTTAAAAAAGTTGTTTATTCCAACGACTTCTATACACAGCAAACAAACTACCAACTTAGGACTCATCCTGTATAAAAAATTGCGTCTCTAAGGGCTAAAAACTAAGCCCATCTAATTATTTCAGGAGGCATGACATTACTCGTGCTCCCTGTTGAGACGCCTGGTTTAAAAAAAATATGCGGTATTTTCAATTTTTTATAAATGACATGGCACGAGGATTATACCTTCCAGTGCATAATGTATACATATACAGGGTGGGGACTAAAAGGAATGCGATAAAATATGTGGAAGAAAGGCAAAAATAGTAGTCTATTGCGATTTCTTGTAGGCTTTCCGGCTACTTTTCCAGTTATATATAAAAAATCAAATCTTTTAGGTGTTGACAATTAATCCTGTTAGAGGCCACGTAAAAAGGCCTGTACGATTTTTCACTGTTTTCGATTTAGTTTGTAATTTATCTACTTGTCTGCATTTTTACTCTTGCTCCAATTTGACCTCAACTAAAGAATATGATTTCAACTGAGACTCAGAAAAAGGATAGTACTGTATTTTTGAGTGTGAGTACAGCACGCTTTACTAAAATAAAATGCAACGAGAACACTTCCACAATTGTACAATAAATAAAATAATTATCTCTGAAAACGATACTAATCCAGAATTACATCACAAAAATATGCAACTACCTCATGCTTGACGGACTAAAAGTCAACACATCACAAACCTTATTATTAAACGAAGAAATGTATTTCTAGCATAACGAAAAATTGCAACTCAAAAGGAACTGTCACATTTTTCTAAAATGTTCTGCAAGGTAAGGTAGTTTAACTAGTAATTACTTGAACTGTATATGAAATTTAAAGATGACTGTTAAAATAAAATCACACCTATACTTATATTTTTTTTTGTATCAGGTGAGTTATCCACGATAAGTTATTTTCCTATGACAAATATATCAATGTTTTTATTAAGATCTGGAGATAGATCTATGACTTCGACTCAAAGCAAGAAAAAAAATGATGTGTTTCATCACTAGCACTGCTGTATGCAAACACAGCTGTAGAAAAAGAAGTTAAGTACCTATACAAAAATGTGTAAAATATATTATTATTTATTTATATATTCCACATAGTATCAGCTAACTCTGATTCATCTAATGGGCCACGTTCAGTACCGATCGATATACACATGGAAAAAAATTAATATTTAATAAGAGTTTTTTAATTATTCAAATATAATATCTTCGATCACAGAAAATATTCTTAATTCTCAAAGGAAGGATATCCTACTATGAAATACTATACTATGAAAAATACACTTTTTGAACATGACATCGTAAATATTTCAATGCTGACTATGGCTGCAGGGTGGAGAGTCCGTCAATTTTATATGTCAAAGTTGGTAACCTCAATAATACTATTTCCCATCTGACCTTGGATTCTAAATCACGAAATGTAAAATACATCGCGGTATGTCAAACCTTAAATAATACTCTACTGCCCAAATAAATGACTCAGCGTTACCAAATTTATTACTGGTGCAATTTTGCAAATCATAGAACAATTCCACGCTTCTAACCTTATTCAACTGTTTCTTCCTCAAGCTTGTCAATTTTACATATGACCTGAAAACGTTTTTTTCGAATCCACAAAAGGGAAACTTTGTATGAACACGTAATACCTGTTTATTGTCGGATCTTCCCTGCTTTCATTTTTATGGAACGTTCTTTTAGATTTGTTTGGAAAGCTTAACACAATACACAATTCATCTCACTTCCAGATAAAATGTATTTTAGTTCAGCCTTGAAACAATATCACATATATTTTCCACGATTTTTTAAAGCTTTCGATTTCACATTAACTGGCTATGACTGACCTATATTAACGTTTTCAACAGTGAAGACAGCGGGGAAGCAAAACTTGATGTGTCCTTCTTTCTTCGTAATAAGTCTAGGTCGGTATATCAGTCTTTAAAGGCGGGTATTATTTATTGTATCTTGTACTGTGAATACCTTTGCTGTATTTAACGTTATATAGCCACATGTAATTTTTGGTTGTTTCGAGGATTGTCTAGGATTCATCGCAATTTACTGACTAATAAATAATATCCAAATTAATTATTTTGCTTCGATTAAGGCCACAAGGGTGGTCCAAGAGTATTACGAAAATAGAGAAAAAGGAAAAAAGAGACAACTACAGGATAAGTTTCAGAAATTACAATTGTCAAATACGAATTACCATATAATAGTAATAATAAATCTTCTTTTATTGACCAAAAATTAACAATTATTAGAATTTTAGATACTAAAGAAAATGCAAAGTCCAGCTATTCTACCTAACCATCAGTATTGTTGCCAGCAAAAAAGAAATAATATGAAATCAAATAATCAAATAGTTGATATTATTTCATCATACTCGTATGACGTATTTTGTAGCTAGTGTGAAATGCTGACTGATTTTATTTCAAACACAAACTGTTGGTTGTTAAGCTAGGTCGGGCAAAACGTGCATTAAAGTGCGCTATTCACAATTGTGATGACGATTTACAACTAGGTCACATTCCTTTTTTATATTCGTCACTCTATTCAATAGAGGACGAGTAGATGATATAAGATGCATCTTATTGGCTATTTAAATAAAGTGATGATCGTAACACGATATACTTCTTCGGACCTAAATCTTTCAATCAGATAACTTACAAAATGAGATCTTAGATTCAAACACTTCAGATTCAGATTCAAAATTTCAGTCAAAGAATGTGTTGTAGAAAATCAATCCATTTTTTGATAAAAATACTGGGCAGATGATTTTTCTTTCATTATGACTTTTTCTGCATAGCTACCATACCACAACCGCATTAGGTAGTAAGGAACTAAGCTTTGGGGAAAATTCCTGCTCTAAATTATGCAAAATACTCTTTTCAAAACCTAGAGATTAATAAAAGACTTCCAAGGATTTCCTCTGATATTTGGTTTGGTAACAAATGGAAACAAATTAAACAACGTTCGATGTTGGCTATGGGCAACGCTGTTCGTATTGAGTTGTATGTCAAAATCAGTTAAATATAATTTATAAATTTATTATATTTATATGATACACAATAATTACTCATACAACTATTTTCCTGACATTGCTCCAACACAGTTTCAACACTTTTTATTTGAAATGGAAACTGTGTTCAAATAGAGGTTCAAACAATTATTGTTTTGTATGAATAATTACAGAATAAGTAAAATAATCTATAATTGACTATTTTAAGACAGATTTAATCTTTTGAATAAATCTCGGAATAAATATAGTGACTGGCATATTATATTCGATCCTTACCACTAAGATCAGCCTATTGGTCAGATTTCAAATACTATTTCTAAACTGAGTGTTGTTTTATTTGATTTAAGGAAAATGTTCATGTTTATTCAGTTTGTCCAGAAAAGACGTGGACCGTGGACGTCATAAAAGCGTCCTCAAACTATTATACACGTATGGGAAACACACCGAAAAAAAAAACTGTTGTCAATAGTGACTAGTGATCGTCTACAGACCCCCAAAATGTTCGTTAATTTATTTGCTTCTATGTTAATATTTTGTTTGCTCTGACGTATTTGCTGATACTTTTGGCGAATCCACAGAAGGTTTGTGAATATCCCCAAGATATTTTCACGTCTATTCTATAGTCTATTTAATAACCAGGTCATCCAGGAGGAATCTTTCAAGAAACTTATATTGTCTGGCTGGCCCTTATTTTCAAAAATTTCCATAAATGTCATGCAGGCTGGAACATAGTTCTAGTGAAGTTTTAAGCGTATGGAAAAAGGAAGATCAATTTATATGAAAAATGAAGTCACACTGGTTGCCTTGCCAGCATTAAAGTTTCGATGGCGTTTTCTAGTCAATGAAATATTGTCTGGAATAACGAAGTATTATAATTCCATTTGGTATTGCAAGAACTAACAAAAACAAGTTTTTGCGCCTACCGTGAATCGACACATTTTTTTGTATTTACAGTCCATAACGTCTTTTCATGTCATATTTAAATAATATAACAAATAACAAAACATTCTGATTTCAAACGTGGTTTCTTCAATATCAAAATGGATTGTTGATGGTATGCTCTACTGAGTTTGGTTTGATAGAAGCCTAGAAGACTAGGGTATCCATGGGCAAAATCTATGCGACATGTGTTTTTGTTTTGAAAAATGCGGTTGCTTGGATAAATATATGAACATAGAATCTGTTTTGATAGAAGCCATAAATCCAGCGTATTAAACACAAAACTATGCATGATTTTTTTTTCACGAAACCAACAATTTTCTAGCGGATCTGTCGAGACCAGTTTAAAAAAAATGTGATTTGCTCAATATAAAATAGTCAGATGGAGAGAAACTCTGACCTACCCTGTTTCGATGGAAATCTAAAATTCTAGTAGTTGTGTACATATGAAAATAAACAAACGGTTGAATGAGTAAGTCGAGGAGTAAGTACTCTGAATGAGCTGGTTGGTAAAAATCAATAAGTCTTTGGCATTCTTGAGCTAAAAAAATGCCTATTATCTATGGGTTCTATCAGAAAAAAACATTCCTATCGGTAAATTCTGAAGCCAATTTTTAATCATGTGGTTTCTGCAAGATGGAAGACTATTGAAGAAGTTTTCTAAGGAAGTCTTAAGCCTAGGGCATTCATGACCCAAAACTATACGTGATGTGGGTAAACAACCATTTTCTAGTGTTTGTGCCGGGAGGTCACAATGCCAACTATAAGCAAAGTGGTCTCTTCAAGATGAACATAGAATGTTGAAGAGGTACTCTGACTGAGTCTGGCTGAAAGCCGTAAGTCTAGCCCTTTCATGACCCAAAGCTATGCGTGATGTGGGTAAACAACAATTTTATAGTGTTTGTGTCTGGGGGTCACAAGGCCAACTATAAGCAAAGTGCTCTTCTCAAGATGAACATAAAATGTTGAAGAGGTACTCTGACAGACTCTGGTTTGATAGAATCCGTAAGCCTAACCCATTCATCACCCAAAGCTACGTGTGATGTGGGTTCTATCTGGAAAATAACAGTTTTCTAGCGAAGCCAATTCTGAGACATGACGTTTCATCAGTATGAAAGTAGACTATTGAAAAGTTACTCTGAAGGAAGTCATAAGTTTAGCGTATTCATGATCCCAATCTATGCATGATGTGGGTAAACAACAATTTTGTAGTGTTTGTCTTGGGAGATCCCAGGTCCAACTTTAACAAAGTCTTCAAGATTAATAGAATGACGAAGAGATACTCTGACCGTTGATAGAAGTCCTAAGTCTAGCGCATCAATGACCAAAAGCTATGCATGATGTGGGTTCTATTTGGGAAACAACAGTTTTCTAGCGAAATCAATTTTGAAACAGGTTTCTCTAATATGAAAGTAGACTGTTGAAAATGTACTCTGAAGAAAGTCATAAGTTTAGCGTATTCATGATCTAAATCTATGCGTGAAACAAAAATTTCCTAGTGGTCATGTCCAGAAGTTCCACAGCCAATTTTCGAAAATGTGGTTTCTTCGAGATGATCTTCAACATGAACGTTGAAGATGTACTTTGGCTGAGTCTGGTTTGATGAAAGTTATAAGTCTACTGCATTGACGGGCAAAATATTAGGTGTGATGTGGATTCCGTATGGGAAATAACAAATTTCTAGTGGTCGTGTTGGGAAGCTCTAACGCCAATTTTGAAAAATGAAGTCTCACCAGAATGAACATAAAATGACACCTCTGGCTGAGTCTGGTTTGATGAAAGTTGAAGAAAGTCTACTGCATTGATGAGCAAAATATTAGGTGTGATGTGGATTCCATAAGGGAACAACAAATCTCTAGTGGTCCTGTTGGGGAGCTCTAAATCCAATTTTGAAAAATGTTGTTTCCTCAGAATGAACATAAAATGACACCTCTGGCTGAGTCTGGTTTGATGAAAGTTGAAGAAAGTCTACTGCATTGATGAGCAGAATATTAGGTGTGATGTGGATTCCATAAGGGAAACAACAAATCTCTAGTGGTCGTGTTGGGAAGCTCTATAAAGCCAATTTTGAAAAATGTTGCCTCATCAGAATGAACATAAAATGACACCTCTGGCTGAGTCCGGTTTGATGAAAGTTATACGTCCACTGCATTGATGGGCAAAATATTAGGTGTGATGTGGATTCCATAAGGGAAATAACAAATTTCTAGTGGTCGTGTTGGGAAGCTCTAACGCCAAATTTGAAAAATGTAGAATGTCAGAATGAACATAGAATGATGACACCTCTGGCTGAGTCTGGTTTGATGAAAGTTATAAGTCTGCTGCATTGATGGGCAAAATATTACGTGTGATGTGGATTCCATAAGGGAAACAACAAATTTGTAGTGGTCGTGTTGAGAAGCTCTAACGCCAGTTTTGAAAAATGTAATTTCATCACAATGAACATAGAATGACACCTCTGACTGAGTCTGGTTCGATGAAAGCTATAACTTTACTGCATTGATGGGCAAAATATTAAGTGTGATGTGGATTCCATAAGGAAAACAACAAATTTCTAGTGGTCGTGTTGGGAAGCTCCAACGCCAATTTTGAAAAACGTAGTTTCATCAGAATGAACATAAAATGACACCTCTCGCTGAGTCTGGTTTGATGAAAGTTATAAGTTTACTGCATTTATGGGCAAAATAACAGATTTTTAGTGGTCGTGTTGGGAAGCTCTAACACCAATTTTGAAAAATGTAGTTTCATCAGACTCTGGCTGAGTCTGGTTTGATGGAGGTTATAAGTCTAGTGCATTGACGGGCAAAATATTAGGTTTGATGTGGATTCCGTAAAGGAAACAACAAATTTCTAGTGGTCGTGTTGGGAAGCTCAGACGCCAATTTTGAAAAACGTAGTTTCATCAGAATGAACATAAAATGACACCTCTGGCTGAGTTTGGTTTGATGGAAGCCTACTTTTAATCAAACAACAATGTGTTTGTGGTTGTGTCGGGAGGTTCCTTGGTTAATTCAATATGAGCATACGAGTATAACGTTGAAAGAGTACTCACCTTCTAGTTTCATTCCGACGTCGAGGCACTTCTGGAACCTGCAGAAGGGACACCGTTTCCTCTGCGTCTTGTCGATGTGACAGCTCCGTTCGGCGACGCACGTGTACACCTTCTTGTTCTGAACGGTGCGTTTGAAGAAGCCCTTGCACGACTCGCACGTGAGCAGTCCGTAGTGGTACCCGGACACTTTGTCCCCGCAGACGGGGCACAGTTCCTCGATGCCGTCCTTGGTGTCGGGCATGTCGCCGGCGGGCGTCATCGGCGCGATGCCCGGCATGGAGTATCCGCCGCCCGGGCCGCCCATTTCCAGACCGGGGAGGCCGCCCGCGGCGCCACCTGCGGAAAAGAGGTACGACGTGTCAAAAGCGGCCGACATCGACTGGGACATCATCATGGACTGTTGCTGGTGGTGCTGGGGCTGCATGCCGCCTCCGCCGCCCTGCTGGCAGCTGTTGTAGATGGGCGGAGAGCTGTACTGATGGGGCGGCAAGGGGCTGCCGGCGCCCGAATCCGTGCCGCCGCCTCCGTTGCCGAACGGCGGCATGTTCAGAGACATCAACTGCGAATGATGATTCTCCATGTCCAGTAACATTTCACGATGCGAACACGAGGGCGGTATACTACCTAAACGTCATCCTCACACCACAGTCACACGCACCAAACGTAGTATTATATCCAAAATGTAAGGGCACCACTGAACGCGCGGAGAATCACCAAAGGCCGGCGTCGTTAGAATGAGGAGGAATAGTAGTACCGAGATAACAATGACACCCGAACCGACGTGTACGCAGTCCATGCGGTGGTAGTGTCGGCGTACTGCCACAAGCACTACGACGGGTGTTCGTCACCAAACTGACCAAGAGTGTCTGTCTGGCTGGTGCGTGGAGCAGCGGAGCGCCTTGCCGCCGCGGTGCCGCCACGGCGAGCGACGCGGCGCGCTGGCAACGCCGCCACCGCCGACGACGCGACGGGAGCAGGGGGGCATAATGGAAAATGATTAGGAGCCCATGTAATAAGTGAAAGTGAGTCGGGACTAGTGACCTACTTTCGAATGAACCAGGTCTATGTTAGTGCGGCGTTGCCGATCGCGCGCCTCCGCGGCTAGGCGGCTATTGCTACACACACGCCCGCCGCGCCGTCGCTCAGCGACGCGTCGCTTTGCTACGCCGCCGCCGCCGAGAAAACGCTGCCGAGAAACAGGTGGCATGGAAGATGAGAGGCGGAAAATGTGTTACCGGAGGACTTTGTTGAGATAGGTTACGATGACGACAACACAACCGATATCAGAAGGTGTTGCTGCTGAACACAAGTTGTTTCACAACGAAATGTCAGGACCCCGTAGTGCGTTTCACCGGTTGTTTTCAACTATGTATTTGAAGGATGTTGGTCTGCTAAGATTACAGCACTTAGGCCTCTTTGGGCCCCTAGTCGAGTCAACTTCCGTCAAGCTTTTGGAGATCAACATCAACAATAACGTGTCTTAGCACGACCACGTCGTCAATATTGCCAAAACAGCATCCCAGAAGCTCTGAGTTTTGTCCCACTGTAGGATGTAGGAAGCTGTATACACCAGAGCAACTACTGCTGCTCTACAAGACACAGATCCGACCATCGTTGGAGTATTACTGACATGTGTGGGGATGCGCTCCGAAGCACTCTCTAAAGCTTCTGGACATTGTCCAGAAGAGAGCAATTAGACTAATCGATACAAATAACCTCACAAAGGACCTCCACAGCCTGGAACATTGAAGAAGTGTGGCTGACCTGTCCTTGTTTTACAAATTCTATCACGGAAGATGTTCGAGTGTGCCAAAGGCCGTTCGAACGAGGAGCACTAGAGAGGCTCTGCGAGCTCATCCTTATCAGGTCGAGATTCCTACTCCCCAAACCAGTCTCCTCCAGCATTCCTTCTTTTGGAGAACTTCGACGCTGTGGAATGAGCTGCCGGGGAATTTGTTTCCCGACGGCTACAGCCTGCAGCGTTTCAAATCTAACGTGCACAAATATTTATCCTCTCGCGGCTCTTCTACAACGCCATAGGCTTTCAGCCTTTGCGGGAGGCTGACCATTAAAAAAATAGTACATCCTCCCAAGGATCCCTCGGAACTGACAGTTCAACCATTCCAACCTAGTGAGAAAGGTGGTGACGCGGGCTCAGCGGGATTCCACCTAATACAACAGGTGCTCAACAGTCTCGTCTTCCTATTCTCATCCTCTACACAGGGGATCATTCACCTCATATTGTTGAGGTGTTTCCTTAGCTGACAGTGAGAGCAATTGGTAGGTGTTGAGGTGTTGTCTGAGCAGTACGCATGGACAGGTAGTATGAGTATTTGGCTACATATTCATCACCATGATGGCTAAGAAGTTGATCAGTTGAGCAACCAGACGTGCCTTCCCAAGCCGCCTTAAAAGCTTTGTGGGTGCGCTCTCTAAAAAGTGTTGTCATAACACCGGAGGGCAAGACACAAAAAGGCTCGGTGCTCAAGATTTTGGTTTCGGCAGAACTGTATGCCAACCAGTCCGCTAAAATATTTTCTTTGGACTGTGAGTCCCCTGTTACTCAGCTAACTACTATATTATTGCCAGTAGGTGCAGTCACAAGTGCCTGAAAGAAATCCAATGCTGAGCTATGTTTTACCGGAGGACGGATATCAGAAAGTGTTGCTGCTGAACATAATTTGTTTCACAACAAAATTTCAGGGCCCGGGAGTGCGTTTCGCCAGTTCGTTTTGAACTCTGTACCCGATATTGGAACGAGGATGACGAGGCCCTATTGGGCCCCCAGAACATCCTTTCAAGGATCCCTTAGAAGTAACTGTTCAGCCATTCCAACCTAGTCAGAAAGGTGATGATGCAGTTCAGCGGGATCTCCCTTAATGTGGCCATTGAACGCAACCTTTCCTCCAGAATGGATTCTAGTATTGAGGGCAATCACACAGATGCTCATAAGTCTCATCTTTCCGTTTACGTCCCCTACACAGGAGTGCTCTTAAGATGACGACGACACAACGGATACTGAAAGTGCTGCTGCTGAACCCAAGTTGTTTCACAAGGAAATGTCACACTGGTCTCTTGGTGGATACACAACGATATTTCAAGCAGAAATATACGCGATTTCAGCTTGTGGCTATCGTGTTCACAAAATTCAGGGGCCTAAGAGGCGGATTAGACTCTGCTTTGTTAGCCAGGCAGCATTAACACAATTGAGTACTTGTCGATTTACATCAAGGCTCGTTCTGTAATGTAGAAAGGTCTTGGATAACATTTCGCCTGTACTCTGTAACTTAGAAACGAGTTTCTATGCAATATGTACTATAGGATCGGTTGGCTTCGTAAATATGTCAGCGTAGTTAGGCACTTAGTAGTAGACATCCGAAAACTGCTCGATCGTCATGGTGACAGAAATACGTTTCTATCTCTTAAGTTAGATTGCCAGCGCAGGTGTCATTTATGTGGGTGCCGAATCATGCTGGAGTTTGCGGTAATGAGACGGCGGACGTGCTCGCAAGGCGGCGGTCGAGGAAAAATTTCCTGAGTCCTGAGCCGGCTATGGGCCTGACAGTAGGTACCATTATAAGGAAAACAGAAGTGTGGTTGAAAAATCAGTATCTTATGAGATGGAGAGAAATTTCTAGACATCTCCGTCAAGCTAAAGAACTTATTTTGGTACCTCTGGCCTCAGGTGGGGCGGTTCTGTCTCTCACTGAATAGAAGGTTACTTTGTGGGACTGCTAATTGGCCATAACACCTTCAGACGTCACAGGTATGTGATGAAGGTAGCAAACGACTCGACGTATGCACGATGTGGCGAGGACAAAGAATCCTCGGCACGCATTCTATGTCGCTGTGAAGCCCTTGGGTATCAGAGGCAGACTATACTAGGTTCAGGAGACCTTGAACAGGCCATCCTCACCTTTGCGATGAGGCCTGGACTTGGGAAATAGAGTAAGGACAGGTGCATAAGGGCCCGATTGCAGGCCTATAACCTGTTGGTTCTGATCACCAAAAAGCCTTTCTCCTTCTTTCATTCATTCATTCATTCACAACGAAACGTTAGGGCCGGGTGCTGCGTTTCGCCAATTGTATTTGAGTGCTGTATAGGAAGGAAGCTAACCTGCCAAGATCATAGCACTTAGGCCCCATTGGGCCCCTAGCAGATCCTTCCAAGAATGCCTCAGAACTGACTGTTCAGCCATTCCAACCACCTAGTTAGAAAGGTGGTGATGGAGCGCAGCGGGATTCCCTTTAACCTGGCCATGGAAGGCCCGCGTTCCCCCAGAATGGATTCTCGTATTGGTAAGACACCCTCCCTGCACAGGGGTGTATCACTTAACTTCATATTGTAGATGTGTTCCCTCAGCTAACACTGTCCTGTAACAGCACCAGTCGCAATTCGGAGGTGTTGTCCGGGCTACTTCCACACTAGGATGGCTAAGAAGTTCCTTCGTAGTACAGCAGCCAGAAGTAAACACAAAGAGGCTTGGTCTCTAAGGTTTTGGTCTTGGTAACACTTTTTGCCAACTGTGGACTGTGACTAATGTTTTACCCAGCTATTATATTAGTGGAGGGAGGTTGGCTTAGTGTTGGATAAATACAATTACCCTTGAAGCATTGCCACTGTATTAAGCCGGCGCCACATATGCGGGTATTTGCCGAATATCAATATTCGCCGTTTTTTCAACCTTGCTCGCCGAATAGCGAGCACGTATCGCCCTTTAGCCAAATAGCATATAATCGGGGTTCGTTGCTCGCCGAATACCGCATATGTGGCGCCGGCGCCGGTTTTATTAGCCGAACAGCAAATAATTGGGGTTCGTTGGTCGCCGAATACCGCATATGTGGCGCCGGCTTTAAGCTATATAGATTGGCGCGCTCGTCATACTTAGCGCTTGGAATCTGATTATTAATACCTGCGCCCCTAATAGACTGATCAGCAGAATTCTGAAGACGCGTTCAATTGTCTATTGGATACTGGTGGATGCGGCGGTACGCTCTTCTATTGTCAAACTGTCAGGAATATCAGGTACCTACTTCACAATTCGGTGTCGGTACCAATGAGTGGAAAGTACTTGACACTATACAGGGTGAGTCCTAAGTTGATACTTCTTTAAACTGTGTCGATTAGGCATTGTACCTGACAAATAGCGCAGTAGTCCGTTTTTGTTTATCGTTATTAATTTTAAATCGGTAAAACCTAAAAGTGGCACATTATTATGAAACAACTGTTAGGATTTACAAATTTAAAATTAACTAAGATAAACTGAAAGTGACTAGTGCACTAATTGACAGGTACGATGAATGATCGATAAGACTACAATTCGAGCGAAAAACTAAACATAGACTAGGTACGTTATTTGAAAAGGTTGCTTATTTAAGGACTTATATACACAGTTTAAAAAACGTATCAACTTAGGACTCGCCCTGTATACTATATTCCATTAATAATGGGGACACTGTATATTTATACACAATATGTAGGCACAGGCTACTTGGACGCTTATCTCCAAAAATCAAGCACATTCAAAAAAATATCGAATACAATCCCACACATTGCCCAGCACAAGATTTCTTTTTGGGCATTTTCAAATTTATTGTGAAACTTTTATCTATGACTGAAATGTATCCACATATCTGTGTATTGATTTTTTCTCACAATAAACTACTACTATTACATGCACACCAGCTGTATTATTATCAAGGTTATACAATTTGAGTAGATATATTTACTAAACAGTACTTCCAAAACTACATTATTTTATTTTAGTACCTGACTAAAATAGAAACTAAGTTGAGGTATTTGTTAGTTCAATGGCAATTTGGACAGGAAAGAACAACTAAATATAATGCAAAATTTTATAAACACCACATATTAATGTTATAACTTTACACTTGACCTTGCGAACTTGAGGAAAAACGTTTGCAGAAGTGAATATTAATCATTTTAATAACAATGATACTAAAATTGCCGACCCCCCCCCCCAACCGACTTTCTAAAAAAGGCCAGAATACTCCAAAATTTCACTCATGTCCTCCTTTACCTTTTCGTTTAGTTGACAATGCACTATGGTTCAAGACGATAAGTCAGTAGATATTGAAAATCGCACTGTCTTCCGTAAAATTACAGTAACTAGTATAAAGCGACTATCAAACATAATCAACAACATAACTATAATATTCGTAATCGATTCAGGCTTGTAATTAAGATACGGTTACTTATAATGTAAAATTATTATAATAAAGACTTTCCACACAATAGAGATTGTTAAAGATTGAAAATTTCGTAGCGACAATAACACCTACACGTACGAAATGATTTGTTGGGTTGCAGAGAGCGGAAAGTCACTTGGTGATTGTAAAATAAATAATATGCCTGTTGCTGCAATACTGAAAATTGAATCTAATATACCTATTCCAATTTAATTGGACATGTTATTTTTACTTCCCAACACCAATAGGAGAAGGAAGTAATATGATCGCGCCCATTTCACTCACATATGTCATTGTCCAGTAAATTTAGGCCCGATTTTATCAACACGGGCATTTTAACAAAGGTGTTGACCAATAAGAGCAGCTCATTCAAGAACTTGCATCTGTCAAAGTTCTCTGAAAATTATTGATTTCTCTTGAAATTTACTTCAAAAAGGTAAAAAAAGATATGTCTTATATATAATCGACCATTGTGAACTCTCTAGTGTCTTTTCAACTCTGATTTTCCATCCTAAATGGGTGAAAACTTGCATTTTCCTGTTTAACAAAGACTAGCAATTACTAATCTCAACCAATCAGATTCCACAAAACCGGATCACTGGATCAAATGTACTGGTAATTTAATGATAATGGTGACAAGAAATTCAAATTATTGCATTATTTTGATAAAACAATAATTTACAATCGATAATAATAATAAATACCTCCAATATACCTTTGTACTATAGTGAAAAAGGGTAAAAATAACATTTTATTGCATTTCACATAGCTGTTATAGACACACATGATGCAAGTGTGCATTACTGGTTGCCTATCCTGCTTAACAGCAAAGCCTTGCGATCTGGCAGAAGTATAACGTATAACCTTATTTTTCCTAAACTAGGAACCTTTGGTATAGTCAGAAAGTGAATAAGTGAATAAATGTGTTTCTGCACTACGGTGGCACGCAGTGCCTACAATCTTTACATCCTGTGTGAATATGTATTTCTATAAGAAGGTCTATTCTATAACAAACATGCATCTAGTCTATAATCAATCTGACTGCAATTGCAATTGGTAATTATACAATAATTATAAGGTAAACATTAAAAATCTAGCATGAATTTGCAAATCAATCACTTTGTTCTGATTGTCTGCTATGATTTTGTTCCATGAATTCTAAAATATTTTTGATGAAAGTGTCATCCAGCTTTGACGTTTTGTTTCCAATATTGATAAAATACTATTGGATGATACTTATTAACATAGCCCTCAATACCCAATAAAAAGCTTTTGCTAAACAACATCCAATAGAAAATCTTTGTCAAAGTCTTTGTTAAATACGCATGTTGATAAAATCGGGCCTTAGCATCTCTAATATTCGGAGAGTATTGAATCAATTTTGATTTTTTCGTAGTAGGTTACTGACACGGTAGAGATGAAAATACTTCATAGCCTTCGAGATATAGTCTAGTCACTGTGGAGTAAAAATTAAAAAAATCGTATTGCCTGATCCATCTACAACAATAGATCAATCAATTGATCAATCAATAATATCATAAAGTTTTCTATAATTTGGCATTGAACTTGTCATTGAAAGTAGGTATGAGGAAGATCTCAAAATAGCCTATTTTCTCAAAGTAAGGTACTGATCTAATGCATTTGTAATTTTGTAAGAAACTGAAAACAGCTGTTATTAATCGGTGTAAAACTACGCTACCATTAAAAAGTTCAAGAATGATTATTGGGGCGGAGATCAAGTAATATGTCGTATAAACTATTATTTTTCACAAAACGTCACAACGTCGCATCGACCGACTGGCGGCCTTAGCAGCGCTTTGTTATGGTTTGATCAGTTCTTATTTATTTGGCCATTTTTAAGTGAATTTTGGCTGCTACCAGTACATAAGTGAAAAATATACTATTTTAGACAATTTCGCAAGATGGTGAAGTGCTGTATGGTTTGCAAGAGACGATTTGGCCGTGATAAGTGCAGATATTATCGGTAAGAATGTAAACACATGGTAAATAATAACAACATGATCTTGCAAACAGTCACATACCTGTTAGAGCATGAGCTTTGCTCCTTCTAACCTGTTCTAATTAGTTGATTGGCTGGTGGAAGATTGTCCGATATCTACAAACTATCACACTTCCAACGTATAAGTGGGAAGAGTATTTGAAATTAGAAAATAATTCACTTTCAGATTCAATGTAAGTTTATTAATGGAAATCCATATCACTAAATGGCAGTCTGTCTGAAGCGATTTTTGTTATCGAGCAACTTCCTCAACCGCTGTATCGATTTTGATAAAAATTGAGGAAGATGGTATCGCCTGTAGCGTAGCAGGTTACACGTATCAAAATCGATACACTGGTGGTGAACTGGCAAAATAAAACAAAAGTTGGTATAGCCACACATGCCATCTCAATGACCCCAAGAAGATATACTTTCGCTTTCGAAGGTATTGATCATCCCGTATGAAATATTTATAATAAACCGTTATGAATAACAGTCACGCAAGTATTGAACAATAATATTATCTGTCAGCTATACGCATTACCTTCGATGCCGTGCATACAGGTAGTGTCCGACCGAACATTCGGTTTCGGTTTCATCCAGCCGAAACTACGGCCGAAACCGAAACTAAATTCGATGGATTTGGCGCTACGATCGGACGCCCTCGGAGCACTAATCTTCAAGCGAAGAAGTGTCATTTTGCTGGGTAGATGATAGTAATAACTTATCACAAGTTAAGAAGCCTACTTATCGGAGCCAAGCTTGCAAAGAAACGCAGATATTAAAAAATTCACGTTTGCCTTACCGACAACTGTTTCTACTGAACAACTACTTAATGCTACTAGTCAAACTTACTCAGACTGAGGAAGCTATTGACAAAGAAAGTTGATAAATTATTGTTTCTCGCTTACAATATTACAATATTAGATTGTTCAGTTATGAATACTGATAGTCAACAATAGCTGTAGCTCAATGAAGCTCACAACAGTTTCTTAAATTCAGAGAAAACTCCTTACTTTCAAAAATACTTAGTAGTTGTACTTAGCACGTAGGTACTTCAGAAATTTAGTTTTAAGGCAGCTAATTGATAACAGTGTCATAAAGATTGACCAAAGTTTGGAATGTTATTTAGTAGATACAAAATATAATATAAATATAAAATAGTTGATATTTGGTTCAGATTAATTTATTTCAAAAAGTATAAATAATTTATTTGACATAAGGTGTGATAATGCTGATGGAACGTTATTCATTTTTATATCCACGAAAAAATTACTGACGTTATATCGATGTTTTGGTTTCGGTTTTGGCTGTAAAAAGTAGTTTCGGTCGGACACTAGAAACTGAGACGGAGGCCGAAATTCGGTTTTGGTTTCGGCCGTAAAAAGTAGTTTAGGTCGGACACTACATAAAGGATTTGCCAGATCGATCCCCAACTTTTGTACTGAACGACCAAAGGCCAGTTATAAATCCAACCACCTTTCGCAGTTCCTTCCTGGTCAAACTAGAGCTTCTGCTGTATTAGAACACAAGGGTCCCCTCAGCATCCTCTTAGACTGAACATTCCCCACCATTCTGTCCCAGCGCTTCTGGTCCTCATTTCACACCCAACTGGTGACAGCTGTCCGTACCATGTTGTTTGACCACATGCCGATGAAAGGGAGTTTTGTACCTTCCTTGGCACACCGGTCGACCCTCTGATTCCCACCTGCTCCTATGTGACTAGACACCCAGGACAATGTTACCTTGTTGGTCTTCGCCAGTGTCTTTAGGGTACTATGGCAGTCCCAGTCTCGTTAGAAGATGTTCTCCAGTTTGTGGCTCTCCGCAGTCACATGTTATGTCATTTACACTTGACCAGATTAGTTTTAGTTGGAGCTACTCCAGTTCTGAGGAGGTTGAGAGTTTTTCATATTCTTCAGTCCAGGTGGTATCCTGGCTTTTGGCTTTGATTTTTTTATAACTGAGCAGACCGCGTAAGCAGAACCTAAATACCAGAGTACCGCGGCTGCTGTGAAAATGTTATGTTAGGGGAAGTTTGTTAACGCTGGATTTGAATGGGCCAATACCCGCAGGCCCAATAAATATATCTCCTGGCAGTCCATTCCAAGCCTTGAACACCCTGGGAATACATGTGCGGTTGTACCGCTCGGTTCTTGATGTATGATGAACTACCGCCTTAGGATGAGATTCCGCGGTCGCGCGGGTGCATCTGATAGGAGCGGTGAGCGGCGGAACGATAAAGGATAGATCAGAGGAGGCAAATTCCGTTTGAATATCGTTAGAAGAGTCATGTAAGGGGTATTTATCCGGTAGCTTCATGAGGACCGCCCTCAGAAAGCTTTTGCGTGATTTTAGTATCTTTTTTGGTTCTGAAGCTTCGTAAAGGGAGTGGCGATGGACGCACATTTGTCTCACTCTCTCTGTGTGTTTGGTTGCTAGACGACGAGTTACGAGAGCTTCAAAACCAGCCGTCTTATAGAGATTTGTTAGTGGTGTGGCATTCATACCTCCTACATCGTTAAGGACAATGTCCACACTTTTGGTGTGGATGGATTTGTTCCAGACAGGACAAGCGTACTCGGCTCTTGAGAAGCACAATGCCTCAGCCGTGGTTCTTTTGACATGAGAATTAGCGCTCCATTTGCTTCCCATTAATTTTCTCATAGCTGGTTCCTTGTCGATACCTTTTGCCGAATCTTATGGCAATAGGATACTTGCAGAAAAAAATATTATGTCATTTACGCGTTCCTTAGAGCCTAGTAAACATGACAAAACCACTTGTTTGGTTTTTTGGAATCGGCTGTGAGAGATATTCCTAAAATTATTTCAAATGCCGGAAATCCCGCGCAAACAACCTCTGACGTCAGTGATGTCCTATAGTGATGGGGTGTAAAGTATTGATATTCGATATCGATAGCCAGTGCTAACCTAACATTTTGACATTGATCCTTATAACCACGAAACACAGTCACACGCAAAAGTACAAAAGTCAAAAGAATAAAAGTTAGGCTAGATTACTAATTCACTTTGTAGGGATGGGCTTGAATTAGATTCTATCTTTGGATTCATTCATAATGGAATGCGCCGAAATAAAATGATGGCTTCGATTAGTTGCGAATCTCGGTCACAAACAGGATGAACGATACCTATCAGATACAAAAATGTATTGCAACGAAAATGCTAGTGGGTTAATTGCCTGTTTCAAATATGTTTAAGTATCAACAAATTGAGTCGCATTGTTAAAGAATTCAATTCATCTCTAGTCGAATGCACAGTTGAATCTCACTGTCCTACGCTGTAGCAGTATCGATTGTCGATATCGATAAGATACCTGTGACGTCAGCCCTTGTTTTAAGTCACGTGGAAAAATTTGAATATATCCTTATTTTATTTTGCAAATATCTTTTTTTGGCCGTCAGTAAAATCATTTTTTTTGTTTCCTACTTCTTCTTGATATGGTTTACGCTATGTATACTCCCGAGGCGATTTCACGATCTGATGCTGTTTGTTGCTTCAAGGTATTTAGACTGGGTTGCAAGTTCTATGAGCGTCCCGATCCATTGGATTGACAGATTCTTTAGGGCGGCTCTCGAATTTAAGTGGAAAGCACACATCTGGATTTTCGAGGGGTAGGGTTTCTGGCAGTTAGCCCTAGAACTCCGACATGCGATAAGACATGCAGTTTCGCTTTAACTTCCGAAAACGTCTTTCTCTGTGCCGCAATGGCTTAAATCTTCTAACCTGCGTGAACAATCCAAGCACTTGTACCCTCGAAGATGTATGGCTGTGAGAGATAATTTTTTTATGGTCGACCACCCGCAAAGGCCGAAGCCTGTTGCGCTGTGAGAGGATAAGTGTGGGCGCACGTTAGATTTGAAATGCTGTGAAAAGTCCCCGGCTCCACAGTGTCGAAGTTCTGCAAAAGAACGAATGCTGGAGGAGACTGGTTAGGGTAGTAGGGACCTCGACCTGGTAAGGATGAGCTCGCAGAGCCTCTCTAGTGTTCCTCGTTCGGACGGCCTTCGGTGTTATTATGTGGGAGAGCTCACTCGAATACCTTCTGTGATAGAATCTGTAAAACAGGGACAGGTTGGCCACCCTTCTTCGATGTTAAAGGCTGTGGTGGTCCTTCGTGAGGTTAGGGGTATCGATTAATGTAATTTACTCTTCTGGATACTGTCCAGAAGCTTTAGAGAGTGCTTCGGAGCGCATCCCTACACATGGGAGCAATACCCCAACGATGGTCGAATCTATACCTTGTAGAACAGCAGTTGCTGCTCTGGTGTATACAGCTTCCTACAGCGAAACAAAACTCCAAGCTTCTGGGGTGCCGTTTTAGCAGTACTGACGTGGATTCTGGTGGCTCTTGAATTGAAGCGCACACCTGAGTTTTCGACGGGTTGAGTTTCAGACAGTTTCCCCTATAGTACTTCGACATGCCCGATAGAACATGTTCTAGTTTGGCTTTGACTTCTGAAAACGCACCATCGAATATTTATGGCTGCGAGAGATAATGGTCTAGACGTGGCTTGATATTAGGCCGAAAGAATTTAATTTGGATTCGGACACAAAAAATGTAAAGTAACCAGACTCGTTATTTCCTGATACATGCTTGTAACTCTGAACCAGTGAAATAAATACAATAACGCCCTTGGTGAAGCAAATAGAAGCCTGTTGAAAGGAAAACGATCCAGGTATGAATATGAGTGTTTCCAAATCTACTTCCGATATGGGGGGTGCGGTGCATCCGTAGGCATCTCGACACGACCTGGATCTGGATCTGTCTGGATGTGTGTCACGCCCCCTTTTCGGGCGACCTCCAGACCAGGGCCAGGTCGGGTGGCCTGGCACGTGTCGTGCGATCCCTTCGCCCTTCGGCCGCCCTTAAGGGCTCCGCCGCCGCCGCCACCCCCGCCCCCCGACGGCGACGCGCGGCGGCGTTCGCCATCGCACATGATGCGCCGCGCCTATGTGGGTCACTGGGACAGTCCGCCCGCCCCCCCGCGCCCCTCTCCGCCGTAGCAGCCGCCCGCGATGCCGTGATCGTGTCGTAACAGCGCGTATGACTTCATGGAGGTGGCGTTGCCGGATCGACGATAGCGGCGGTGAAGTCGGGGATATTGCAATCTTCTTGTGGAACGGAAGGGGGACGAATTATTGCCATGAAGCCATGAAGGTATGAAATAGCAAGCTGGGACCTAGGATATACTACTGGCAAACAACGTGGGGCATACAACTAGTGTCTAACGTGGGACAAACAATTGGCGCCCAACTTGAGGTATACAGTGGCGCCCAACGTGGGGCACACAATTGTCGCTCAACGTGGAGCATGCAAATGGCGCCCAACGTAGGGCATACAATTGGCGCCCACTTGAGGTGTACAATTGGCACCTGTAGTGAGGCATACAATTAGCGCCCAAGTTGAGGTATACAATTGGCGCCCAACGTGGGCCATAGAATTGGCGCCCAGCTTGAGGTATACAATTGGCGCCCAACGTGGGGCATACTATTGGCTCCCAACGTGGGGTATACAATTGGCGCCCAACTTAAGGTATACAGTGGCGCCCAACGTGGGGCACACAATTGTCGCTCAACGTGGAGCATGCAAATGGCGCCCAACGTAGGGCATACAATTGGCGCCCACTTGAGGTATACAATTGGCACCCGTAGTGGGGCATACAATTAGCGCCCAAGTTGAGGTATACAATTGGCGCCCAACGTGGGCCATAGAATTGGCGCCCAGCTTGAGGTATACAATTGGCGCCCAACGTGGGGCATACTATTGGCTCCCAACGTGGGGTATACAATTGGCGCCCAACTTAAGGTATACAGTGGCGCCCAACGTGGGGCACACAATTGTCGCTCAACGTGGAGCATGCAAATGGCGCCCAACGTAGGGCATACAATTGGCGCCCACTTGAGGTATACAATTGGCACCCGTAGTGGGGCATACAATTAGCGCCCAAGTTGAGGTATACAATTGGCGCCCAAGTTGAGGTATACAATTGGCGCCCAACGTGGGGCATACGATTGTTGCTCAACGTGGGGCATGCAATTGGCGCCCAACGTGGGGCATACAATTGTCGCTCAATGTGGGACACACAGTTGGCGCCCAACGTGGGGTATACAGTTGGCGCCCAACGTGGGGCATACAATTGGCGCCTAACGTGGGGCACAATGTTAAGCGCCAATTGAAGCTGAAATACTGCTGTTGCAATTCAACAATGCAGCTTCATAGAAGTTACTTAGCAACCGGTAGCTCAGCGGGTAAGTGATGGGGTGTCAAGGTCAGCTGTGGTTGAGAAATGGATGCAGGAGGTTGATCCATTAAAATTTCATTAAAACGATTCCCCTTAAGAATGAATAAGTTTACTTAAAAAAACTTATCGTCCGAGGACAGGCGCTGATTTCAGGGAAAATGACAAATGGGCTCATAAAAAATGGCCTTGCAGAAAATACTTAATCCGGAAAAAAACATCCTCATAGAGAAGGTAGGAAAAGATCCTCACAGAAGTAAATAGAAGGATGTCTCTCTGAAGTAGGAGGGTTCCAAGAATATATCCTGGAAGAAGGCCTCAGAGGGTGGAAACAGGTCCTCGCAGAGGGTTCCAAGAAGCAGTTACTTCATCCTGGATTAGAAGGGCTCCACACTGAAGAGTTCCAAGAAGCTACTTCATTGTGCTTATTTCCATGCTTACATCCGCATGTGGATTTCTCAATTTAAATTCGTACCAAAAAAAAGTCTGAAAAAGTCGGCGGCGACATCCAGCGGGCCACGAACCCACGAATCTGGAGGGCGTGGGTTTGAGTCCCGCCGGCCGCCGACATCTTCCGAAATTTTCTGGTAAGGATTTAAAGCTACTTCCTTAAGAAGGGTGGCATTCCCATGTTTTTAGAAAACCAGAAATTAATCTGTTAGCAATAATTATGTGTTCTCATCAAGAGCTCAACAAGAGAAAACGTAAGACGAAATTCGACGTCAGAAATTTATCAGGTAAAATCTGAATCAAAAAGTGGGGGAACCGTAAAAGTATGGATGCGTGGAAACTCGCAGGGGTAGAAAGGGAGGTCGACTCCGGAAGGAGATTGGTAACAAGAGGTGATTATAAACGATTGGCCCACTACCACTAAAAGTAGTCTGTGTCAGTTGATTATACAGGGTTAGTCATACGTTGATACTTTTTTTAAATGTGTATAGAAGTCGTTAAAATAAACAACTCTTTCAAAAAACTTTTTTTCAGAAAACTGAAAAATAAGGGAGATACAAAATAAAAAATTTAAATCTGGCCTTGTGTATCAAGAGGTACCTAGTCTTATTGATTAGGCATTGCACCTGTAAAACGGCTGTCTCAGGGAAAAACACAGTATATGAAAAAAATATATATTCTGAGAAATTGGCTATGCAAGTTCCTTCCTTATAACGATCACAGTTAAGTTTATACTTAATTAATTTAAGTGAATTAAAAGAGTAATGGCTTGAAAACAAGTTTTTAGGAAGAAATGCATATACTGTGTTTTGATCTTAATAATTTTTTAGATAATATAATCAACGAAGACATAATGTGTTTTTACTATATCACATGTATGCATTCATGGAAAGTTAATAACAGTATTAACACACGAGTCCATCGTCTGTCATATGCAGCAGTATATAGAACCGCGCTCTTCTGGTCAGGCCAGGCGAACGCGCCGTGGCGTTCCACCAAGAAGTCTGCTGCTGTTTAGCAGCGATTTTTTTCTTTGGTTTGCCGTTACCTTCGGGTACCAGATGGCGCAGAGACAGATCTTCTCTGTCGCCTGCCCTCAGCATTAACACAGTAAAATACCAAAATTCTAAGTGAATATTTATTGCACAGGTAATTTCACAGGCAGTTACAAAACATATAATCACCTTTATAATCATTTTAATAATGGTGCACAAAATAAAAACTAGTGACAAGGGTAACAGTGTGTTAAAAAAAAGTTATTGATAAAATACATATTATGAAACAATAAGTTCTAAACTAAAAATTAACAAAAATAAAATTCTAACGCTGGCTAGCCCAATTTCTATTCTACCGGACAATTCAGATCACTTGATTGCTCACTTTCAAGAAGATTTAGCCAAAACGCACGATGAATAATGTATTTATACCACGGTAGGCACCTTTAATTGTCTATTTGGTCCAAGTTAGCGTCTCAAAAACACTAGCGCTTAAGCCGCCAAAACATACTAAAGCCCTACTAAAACAAATGTCAAAACACAGCATCTACAACGGCCGTTACAATATGATGATACCTGATTGGTTGGTGCATTTACTACTGTTTTAAAATCTAGCTGGTACGCAGATACTGTGTTTTGGAATTTGGATAATTATTGTTGTTCTGTACATATTGGGTTTTGTCAGTTAAAATCTCCGTTATTTCGGTATATATTGAAATTTTGACTGTTTAAATAGTTAGGTCAAGGCCCAGTATGTAGAAATTCGTCAAAACCTCAATATATGAAAAAAATGCCTATACTGTGTTTTTCCTTGGGACAGCCGAAGATAGTGCAGTACTTGCAGTATTCGCCAATTAGTGCACTAAATGACAGGTACAATGCCTGATCGATAAGATAAAAATATAAGCAAAAAAATAAACATAAACAGACTAGGTAGGCTTCTATACACAAGTTCTCAGTTCTCAGAAAAAAAAATTATTTGAAAAAGTTGTTTGTTTTAACGACTTCTATACAAAGTTTAAGAAAGTATAAACTTAGGACTCACCCTGTATAAATATGTGAATAAGGCCAGACGATGTTAAAAATGAATTTTCAAAACGGGTGAATCATAAACGCTTCATTTTTAGACATATAAGAAGTCTTTGAACATTTGATTTTTTGATGAAATTTGTAATATGCATCCCTAAGCCATGAAAAAATCACCTTAGTGATATACCCTTTACTTTTCAGAACATTTCCTTTACACACAGCCCTGTGGCATTTTATTAATGTACACTATATTTCATAATCCCTTAACATGGAAACTACTAACCAGTTTTTGATAATAGTATAACTCGGTATTAGTACTGTGGTGGAAATGGAAGTATTAGTGTAGTAATCAATCAAACAAACAATAAATATACAAACCCCTCAAACTGAATTTTTAGGTGTTTTAGAAGTCCCAGACCATTTTACTTTTTTGGAACACTCTATCTGATCTCCATATCCCATCTATCAGCGCTAATGAAGCAGATATTAAAAAAAATGGCAAAAAATCAAACATCATGCTGATAGATGGAAATTACAATCATTTATCTATCGTAAACTGGAACGTTATAATGGCATAATAGTTTATTTAGCCACCGTCATCGCAATATATTACAAACCCATTTGAATTTAATTGAAGTTGTTAGTAACAGTAGCGCAGAATGGCATGTCCCTAATTTTGTTCATAAATATATACATGCAAATTGAATTGGTCTGTACAGAGTATAGGTCTCCGACACAAATACAAAAAAATAGCGACAATAAAATTTATATTCGACAAGTAAGCATAAAAAATGCTACTTGAGGTTGGTTGTGCAAAAGTATCGTGTAAAATGTATAATAAAACTAGCTTTGAAAGGTATATATCAGCTGAGCAAAATACATGAAGTTTTTGTCACACCCTTCCTGATGCTTCAATTTGATATGGCTTTCCAGAAAATATCATTTTCCTCGTTTTTCAGGGCATCTTTCCACCATAACTAGAACGATTTTCAAACGATTTAAATATGTTTGGTTTTTTACCAGTACGTACTAACCTCTATGAATCTTTCGTTCAGGTTAGATCAGAATTTTTCCACCCCTCTAAATCCAATTTAACCATGGTCAAGAAATGGAAATAGCTACTACTTCTTATGTTTTGAAAAGGAGGACCTTGCAAATCATCAGAAATTGCATGTGATATAAAAATGATGACAAGTTCATAATTACATCTCAGCAACATTAAACCATCCATAAAATTCACAAAAGAAGAAGAGAACAACAACAGCCTCCCTATTTGGACAGTCTTATTAAAGAGAAGAAATATTCAAATAGAAACCAATGTGCATAAAAAACCAACGCTCACAGGGTAGTACCTGCACTATATCTCAAACCATCAAATATCAACGAGTAAAGGGGTTATTCGGACCTTGGTCGATCGAGTCAAGAACATTTGTAATACACAACAGGGGTTGGAAGAAGAACTACGACACATTAAAGATCAAACACATTCCAAGAAGCTAGTGGAAGCAACACAACAAGGGAATGGTATTAGCAGAAATATAGGTCCTGAAGCACACAGGCATTTACTCAGTATACCATACGTGGAAGGATTATCAGATGCAGTCGGAAGAAAACGGCGAGAATATGAAGTTCAAATGCGATTCTCAAGAAGCGCCACTCCTTGAAGTCTACTAACGAAGACTAACTTCATCGGTCAAAACTATGTAAAAAGCACCAAAATCAACCAACTCATTTCAACGATGTCTAAGCGTCTCACATACAGTTGCACTAATTTCTATCTGTTCCTTCCTTCTTTCTGTCTTTTATCCCTCCTCTTTCGTTATACGCAGTTTCTGCGTGAGCAGTCTGACAGAATGATAGACTGACGTAACTATGGCAAAACGCAAACGATCTTCAAACCATCCTGATAGATACCAGCTTTAGAAGCCACGATTTGTAAATATTAGATTGCAAAATAATCAAAACAGATCCTTGTGAAGTAGTCTTTTCAACTGTAGCTGAGTTCTTGTTCAACTCAGGTATATAACGTATGTTGCAAAAGTTTTGAGAAGTTTTTCAAAAAATTCAAAAAAATATCTCACAATAACATATTTGAACTGTAACAAGAACTACAAAAAATAACAATATTTCTTCATATAAAAATGATATTGAAGTACTGCTAGTGGGCCATGATCTTCCACGGCTCGCAATTTCCTCTTAATGTTCCTCATTAGGTTTTGGACAGATTCTAAATCAATTTCTCTGATCTTTAGCATTATTCTTCTTCTTAACTGCTGTTCGTTTTGAGCCTCCCAGCCATTGTTATAAACTTTGGCACTCAGTTAAGCCCAAAAAGTTTCGATATGTCTTGCTTGAGGAAGATTGGGAGGGTTGTCGTTTCGTGGTGCAAAAGGTATTCCGTGTTGTTCTAGCCAGTTTCTCGTACACAAAGCATAATGACTTGAGGCCAGATCTGGCCAAAACATTATATTGTCGTTAGTACGGTGGGTGTTAATAAAATTGAGTAGTTTAGACAAACATTTTTGAGTGTAGACTTCTGCGGTAACCGCTTCGGCCCTAACTCATCCAACATACAGCTGTGAAATACCGTTGCCTGATATAGCGCACCACACTAACACTTTGTTTTCAAACTTTTCTTTTCGTTTGAATTTTACATTATCTGGACAGACTTCAAAGTCTCTTGTATAAAAACCATCATTACCTTGAACTTCTGAGTTCGAAAATGTAAAATACTTTTCATCGTCAAGAATAATTATTATGTTGCCAGCAAAATGAGTACGACGTAAATTGCGAAAGCATTGAGGAATCCTTTCTAGCTGATTTGGTGAATACTTTGGACATTTTCTTCTTTTTCGGAATTTTAAGTTATTTCTCTACAGATTGTGCTAGCATTAACGTGAAAAATGCGTCCAAGTTTTCGTGTTGAAGTTCCAACTCGATGTTCACTTCTGTTAACCATTCTTATTCTTTGAACTGTAGCAGCATTCAACGCTCTTGGACGTCTACTTTTTGGTAAATTTATACAAGGAACACCTTCTTCGCATTCACGGATCGCTCGATAAATTGTGGCAACAGAAATATTTTGATCTTGATATAGGCGAACTATTTCTTTTTTTTTTTAAGTCGTCCAACTAGACTGTAAATACTCTTCCGAATATCTAATTTGTATACGACACTTTGACAACTTATAACCAAAATGGTTTTATTGTTATACGTTTAGATGTTGACTGGTTACCATGGTAACGATTTCTGAATTGTTTCCAACGGTGAAACTACCTCCAGAGTTTTGAAAAAAATTCTCAAAGCTTTTGCAACACACGTTAGGTGCATTTAAAAAAAGGCTTATGCATCCGAATTCTCGTGTAAGCCCAGGGGATTGGTGCCTTTCATCATCATTATCATTTGTAGGTATCACTGAACCTCAACAGGTGATCTTTAAAACCTGAGATCCTCGCCAATGTCATGTTAATATAACTTATAAAATAAGTACATTTGGTTTCACATTTACTGACATTGAAGAGAAAGAAATGGCTCCCTGTTGAATATAGCAGGTATTGGTAGACCCTCCAGTAAATTCTGAACTACACCTATATATTTATGGAGCAATGGCAATAATCCAAAAGTACTTTTCAATTTCGGATGCACCTGATGGAGATATATATAATTTTATTAGGCTGTAATAAATGGGTAGCTACTCTGCTACTGGACGTTGCATACATTTTTTGGCAGTTTTTATTGTTATTGGACCTACTGAGCTACATTCTGAAATTATCTAAATTTACAACTAGCTACCTGTTAAATTATTCTGGGATATACTGCTGTTTGGTGTCCAAGCACCGGTGTCGATTTTATAATACAATATGATTACATATACTATAATCGAGAAAGTTTTCAAAAAAAAATTTTTTTTTCATAAAAGATTGTCTTATATTATAAAGAAAATAGGTTAAATTTAATGCCTCCAAGACCCAGTATTGTACGCTATCAAACAAGTGCCCAAGCCAACACCAGGTTCTAATGAGCAACCGGGCTCTGCCAAGGAGTCACTCATTCAAGCTGTTAGGAGTCAACATTACAGAAAATCTGATCTGGCACGAACACGTCGCGTCAATTGCAACAGCTGCTGGTAAAAAGCTTTGGTACCTATTTAGAGCCAGAAAGTATTTCTCACCATGTAACCTCCTCACGCTATATAAACCCCAGATAAAACCTGGCCTGGAGTACCGCTCTCATGTCTGGGGAGCTGCTGCCCCTACGATCCGGTCTATATTAGTGCCGTCCAGAGAAGAGCAATTCGACTAATTGGCAACCCGGCCTTAACGCGCCACCTCCAGCAACTTTCTCACTGGCGTTTTGTTGGTGACCTCTCACTCTTCTATCGATATTCCAACGGAATCTGCTCATCTGAGCTATCTCTATCGTTCCGCCGCTCACCGCTCCTATTAGATGTACCCGTGCGACCGCTGCATCTCATCCTAAGACGGTCGTTCTTCATACATCAAGAACTGAGCGGTACAACCGCATATTTATTCCCAGGGTGTCCAAGCTTGGAATGGACTGCCAGAAGATGTATTTATTGGGCCTGCGGGTATCGGCACATTCAAATCCCGCGTTAACAAACTTCCCCTAACATAACCCTTTCACAGTAGTCGCGGTACTCTGGTATTTAGGCTCTGCCTGCGCGGTCTACTCAGTTATAAAAAAATAATGATAATGATCACGGTGGTTTCTGAGCTTTACATACTTTCTTATATTAGAATTTTTGTGATTTTACTTAACACATCATAGGGAGTATAGTCCTGTAATTGAGAAAGTTTTCCAAAATTCTTTATATTCATAAAGGATTAACGATTTCCTTGAAACATAATATCATTGGCTTCCCGTTTCTAAGAACAATCACGGTAATTTCTGAGCTTTACAGACTTTTTTATCTTGGGATTTTTATGATTTTACTTAAAAGATCATAGTTGAGGGTAGTACTGTAATCGAGAAAATCTTCCAAATTTTGTTTGTACTCATATCGATTTCCTTAGAAAAATATCGTTGGTTTCTTGTTTCTAATAATAATCACGGTGGTTTCTGAGCTTTACAAGCTTTTTCATCTTAGGATTTTGGTGATTTTACTTAACATATCATAGGTCAGGGTAGTAGTATAATAGAGAACTTTTTTCAAATCGTTTTTTATTAAAAAAAAATCAATTTCCTTAAAAAATATGGTTGCTAACATTTTATCCTTTACGCTTTTTGGGCGTCTTCTGATATCTGCATAACGAAAACCCACGCCACTCAATTCCGTCGGCCTGTCTGTCTGTTGTGGTCTTGTGGAGGGTTGTAAAGCTAAAAAAATTGTTGTATCCATAATAGGCTGTCCATTGACATGTTGAAGACAGACCTAACTGTATAATACACTTTTTTATGTTCATCTGAACATTGCCTTGCTTATTAGAGAATTTTCTGATATATGCATAATGAGTACTGCTTTATATCGGTCTGTATTGTGCAACGTGGAAATTATTGAATTGATTTTAATGAAATGTTGACACAGTATTACTACAGTGGAGGGGATGGAAAACGCGTATCTTTTTTAGAAATCGTGTCAGTGGCGGCAGCAAGAAACTAAAAGTATAAAAACAGTTCAAAGTTCGTTTTTAGGTGATTTAGAGGATCCTGATCGGTCTCCACAAGTTATTATCTCTTCTCCGTGATGTCTATTATATTGAACGAATAATACAGGGTGTTTCGTAAGTTGATACTTCTTTTAACTGTGTATAGAAGTCGTTAAAATAAACAACTTTTTCAAACAACTGTTTTCAGAAATCTGAGAAATAAGCAAGATACAGCATAAAAAATATAAATCTGGCCGTGTTTAGACGTACCTAGTCTGTTCAGTTTTTTGCTTAGATGTTTGTCCTCCCCTTTAGGCACTGTACTTGTCAATAGTCACTTTTTGTTTATAATTTTTAAACACACATAAAAAGAATTTCTTAGCTGGAGCAGAAATGCTTTAATTCAAGTATACCATAACTTCCTATATGCGCAAAGCTACGCTAATCTTAAAGTGAGAATACGAAACTGGGAAATTCTTGAAAGTAAGAATATCAAAATCTTAAATCATACATATGGTAATCTTGACCGAAGCATTTCTTAGTCTTGACACTCTTGACTGAAGCATTTCATAATCTTAACATTTCATAAACTTGACGCAAGTAGCTCAACCTTATTCTAAAGTTGTGATATTCTTGGATGAGGAATCTAGTGGTATTGATTTGAGCGTTTTATAACTTTGATGTCTATGTCATTATCTGCAAGACATACGTGTAGAAGCCAATTGAATTTTGGACTTGGAAGATGTGTGCAAAGTTTTCAAATATTTGTAGATCAGTCGGTGCCTGTTTAATGATAAGTACATTGGAGAAATAGTTCTGCAAAATTGCTTCAATCACATTTAATATACTTGGTATTTACCTAGAAACACCTGAGTCAGGTCTTCGCATCCCCATTTTTTTAATAGCTCATTCATGGTTGGATAGATCCAGTGATAAGGAAACTGATGCTAACTGGGACGCGACTCAAATGGCGGTGAACCAGCACTACCGGCAGATTCGTTGACCGATTGTTGACGGTGGTATCACGGGCATCACGTGGCAATGGCAATTTATTTAACAGTTTGACTGGATACTATTATGTGCTATTATGCAGGATCCAAGATGCAGGTATTACGCTACGGTGCTAGAGACGGCGGCGAATGCGACAATCTGAAAACCGATAATGGCGGCGGACGCGGACGGGCAACAGGCGTCAAATAAATGATTTACTTGATACAAATATAGGGTGTGCTTGTAAAACAGCGTTCATTTTCAAACCAAGATTGTCATTTTGTAAATGAAGGTTCGCATTTGCAAGCTGTCTATATTCTTGATAGAAGTAAACGGGACGCCGCTGGAAAAAATGACAATCTTGATATAAAATTATGAAATACTTGTTATTAAACTATTATAGTCTTGGTTGCAAAGAAAATTATATTTTCTTTCGGAGCATATTTCTTTAAAATAAATATATAAATCAAAAATATATTATTCTTGATACAAATTTTCTATAATTTTCTCATCAAATATTCTTTCTTAGAGTGAGAACATATTCTTGTTGTGAGTATGTATTTACAAGAATATCACAATTCTTGACTTGAGAATTTCTTTTTATGTGTGAATTTACATCGATAATTCCCAAAAGTGGCACATTACTTGAAAACAACTCATCAACAAAGTATCAACTTAGGTATCAGCCTGTATATTAAATCTGTATCAACTGAATTGTTTGGTTACAGATAAGCTTCCAGGTATAATTCATCAAATCTAAATATCCTGTATTTCCCATTTTCCATCTGTATATGCAACAGACAAGCGGCCTTCATCTAAATGCGTTCGACATAACTTATGTCAAACGAGATGTAGCTGAACATTTATTTTTAGATGTCGGCGACCATTACATCCTTGATTTTATTTTCAATCTCCATTCATACTAAAAAAATTGAGTTCATAAGGAATTAGATCCAACACCTGAGTTGGAAGGATGTATTGTTTCATTGAAAAACTAGGAATAGTCGGTGGTACTTAGACAGTATGCGTAGTGAGAAAATTTTTCAAGGACCTTAAGATGCTCAATTCATAATAATAATCATCACCATTATACAAAGTACTGTATCGTATAATATTTAATAGTTAAAAAACAACAACTCTTATAGATATTGGGCACCCCCTACACGACAACATACAAAGCACATTTGCATTTGTATATACATATGAAAAAGGATTATTTTTCAAAATATAAGATATCATATGAGACTTTCCGGTGATCTTCCTGTGATACCAGTTTACAAAAAAGGTGTCTTGATCGGCACCGGTCACTTGCGCGTCGGAAGAAAATTAAGCTTGGATATTACTAATGACAACATCCCTTTTATTCTTGCGAACCTTCATTTCAACTATTGTATAAAATTTTTTTGTCAATTATTTACAATTCACGCTTTTAAGAATGGTCATTACATACCTGTGGTGTTTATGTAAACCTAACAAATTAAGCTCGACCTATTTTTTAGGTTCTAAATATTTAGTCAATTATTGTGCAGAATATAATTTATTTTTTGACCCCTCAGAAATAGTTTGTGATTTTGAAATCGCCATCCATTTAGGAATAAAGCAAGTTTGGCCTAACTGTACAATAATAGGGTGTAGATTTCATCTAACATAAGCCCGGTTCAAAAACATACAGAACTTAGGTTTGAATGTAGCATACAAAGATGCTAATTCTGAAATTGGGTGTTGGTTGAGATGGACTTTTGGTGTATTGTTTCTAGATCATGACCAGATTGCGAAATGCTTTGTAGGAGACTTTTATGCCATTGAGGCTAATGAATAAAAACGAAGCAATTACTTGAAGCAATTACTTATTAGTAAAAGCAATTGCTTAACTAGCAAATACTACAAGCAAAAGCAATTGCTTGATCTGGATATGAATAAAAGTCTGAAGCAATTGCTGCTTTTCTGATACCCCTGTAGCAATTGCTGCTGACTCAAAACAAGTCGAGACGTGTTTTTCGTCCACTCTTCGAGATTATCTTCAGTTTGGTTCCTAGTTTGCAGTAGAGTTGACGAGTTACGTTTCTGTGGAAAATAAGAACATACATTTTTGTGATATGGCAGAGTTCAGTGAAAATGAGGAATTTGATAGTAGTGCTAGTGATGGAAAAATTACAGACAAACAACTGATATTTGTCCATAAATCACACGTTCACGACAAAAAACGTTGTTATAATTTTGCTGCTCTTGGGTTGCAGGAGCTCTCCAGGGAGTCATAATCCAAGGCGATATGGAGTAGCCATCGTCTCCTAATAATACGCATTCTTCTGCGCTATTTTTAAGTATATTGTATATATTTGAATTTTTGACAATCCTGCTATCATGCACAGAGCCTGGCCATTGGCAGTCTACACTTGTAAAAACTTCTTGTGCATTACAAGTTGCCTGCACGTTGATGCTGGGGTACCCTTTTCGGTTTATATACTCATCACCAAATTCTTGAAACTTTGGAATCCTGACGTGCGTACAGTCAATTACGCCAATGCAATTTGGAAACCGGTATCTTTCTGACCACAACTGTTTTCTTTCACAATAGCTTCAGCACTTTTACGAAATTTAATAAAAATATTGGCCTTCTTCAAAACTGCATCCATTACAGAAGCGTATGTCTTACAGACAGTAGTTTGATGAATACCAAGTTCTTCACCTACAGAATTTTGAAAGCCCGGATCCGACAGTTGCCGCAGAAATATTTTCATCTTATTCACAGGTGATAGTGCACCCCCTCGCTTTTCACCAGTATCAGCTAAAAAATAATTTGCCAACCACTCAACATTTTCACAGACAAATCGATACAACTTTCTGAAATCTTCATTTCTGCAATTTTTACGTACACTGTAGATTTTTCTTTTACGGACGTTCATGTATTCAGCCATAATTAAAGACACAAATAAAGAGCAACTCATAAGTGAGTGCCTCGAAAAACCACTGCTAACTGCTATCAAGCAAATGAATAAATGATGCAGGGGTCGACCTACCTTCCAAATTTGAGAGCAATTGCTACGCTAGAAAAAGCAATTCCTCAATTTATTCATCACATTTCAAGTAAAAGGTAGCAATTGCTTCTATTTTTTAAGAAAAAGCATTCACTAAAAGCAATTCCTATGCTTGTAAGCAATTGCTGGCGGAAAAAGCAATTACTTGAGTTTTTATTCATTGGTTTTCAAGCATTTACTCCGAATTTATAAGAAAAAGCAATTGCTACATTTTTATTCATTAGCCTCATTATTCCCAATGACAACCAAATTGTCAAATACGCAGATTTTAGTGTGGAAAATTATATACAAGAGAACGCGTTATTTCCACCACATTTGTGGGCATCTTGTACGGCTACGGTGGAGCAAACGACCAATTGTTGTGAGGCTTTTCATAGCAATTTCAATTCAGGTTTCTACCATTCTCATCCAGATATATACATATTTATTTCTGTGTTAAAAGATGTGCAATTGCGAACATATATCACGATCAACAGCATAAATATTTAACGTAAATTTACCAATTGCGAGTCATCTAAGCGCATGAAGTACGTTGCCGATTTAATTGAGATGTATAAAAATGGAGCTATTGCCCGATTTGATTTTGTTAAAGGTGTAAGCTATAATTATTATAAGAAATACATTCTTTAATCTGTATAAGACTTGCTTTTTTATTATCAAATTAATCAATCAATTCGCTGGATTCAAAACATCTATACTTTATTTAAATACATTAAGTTTAATTAAATTTTCAACGTTTCAAGGAATATAGGTTTAAGTTAACTTTTTCAGTCAATTCGAAATGAATATTAACAGTATTCGACGAGCTAGAAAAGAACCACGTGATGCAAATAAAACTGACAGAAAGTGCTGCTAATCTATATTACGCATTACAATTTATTTCAGTCAACAATATTACGACCCGTCCCACGAGCTGTGCGGGGCGGGTTCTCGTGCCTGTTATCTGAAATACTTTGCGGGCTTCTGACCAGTGGGATTAGGACCAATTTGACCGCGGCGCGCTAGTCTCCTGCGGCCGACTTTCCAATGTTTAGTGATACCAGTTCAGGCTGCGAGAAGCTTTAAGCAATCAGATTCAATTTCTGTCTGATGATGGACAATATCTAAGTGATCCGCATAGAGTAAACAATAATTGTGACCAACAGCTATAACAATTTTATTAATGAATACATTAAATAATAGAGTACATAGGTTACTGCCTTGTGGTACGCCAGACACAGCTACATATTCAGAGGACTTCAGGCTATTAAACATAACAAACTGTTTTCTTCCCGCAAGGTAACTCAAACAGCAGTATAAAGAGGCCGCAATACTGCAATTTTTCGAGTCTGTGGTCAATTCTGTCGAAAGCATTAGAAAAATTGGTAAATATTACCAATTTTCCTAGTTTATCGAGAAACAGTGTGTAATCCAATGATACGAACTTTCAAATACAATCTTGTTACAAACAAAATATGAACTGGGATAAAGCCCTAAAGCTTATTACCTGCCTTAGCAACTGTTTTATCAAAGGGCTTATTTTAGATTGTATATTGGAGTTTATATCGGGGCTTTCCGTGCTAATCCTTGGGTTTCTAAGAAATTTCGGTTTCCCAGGTGTGTGGTCAGGCATTATCTCCTTACCTATTCAAAATTTGTTCGGGGATTTATATAATTATAGTGACCTTCATTAGGTGAAATGAAAAAGCGTAAATGAAATTTTGTGGGACAAAAGTAGGTTTCAGTTAAAATCTAGTAATCGGAATAGTAATAGAAATTTAAAAATGAATACTGACCGAATAAAAAAGAACACATCTTAAACAACAATAAATTATACAATCGAACAAGTCAGAACGCACCAATCTGGGGATCGTGCTGTGAGAAAACATAAAAATGTATATTGAAATTTTAAATCTACTATGTAAAAAACACCAAAATCGATCAAGTGATTTCATAAATATCTAGACGACTCTTATACCCTTAGTTGTGTCAATTTCCTTTTTCTTCTATTTTCTAGTTTCTGATTGAGTAGACCGATAGAATAACAGACTGACTAACTATAAAAAAAGGCAGGTGCTCTCCAAACCACCCTGACAGATATTAGCACTAGAATGGGGTATTTTCCCACTTGCTAATATTGCTTGTGTAATGGCTGAAATGGATTGCTTGTATCTAATTTGTAAGTATGGCACTGTTTGCTCAATTTTTTTCTGCCCACGTGGAGTGAAGATAGAGTTTGAAAATCATCCTTTTGAAAAGAGCTCATTTAAATCTCTTAAACCTCCCGCCTAAGAAATCAACCAATCAAAAGTGATTTTTATGCTGGATATAGATAGGATGTGACTATATTAATTTGAATTAAGCGTAGATTCAAGGTTGTCACGTTGTTAACATTTTGCCTAGTTTTTCTACATATAGAGGATGTAAACTTAATTTTATGTATTATATTTATTTAGTTTCCCTCTTTTTAATTAAATACAAGTTCATGTTTGTAGACTATAAATGTTATATTACACTGCAATTCCATTTTCTGCATTATTATGTAATTAGCAGTTCACTCTGAGAATGTTTCCTAGTTACTTTTCACAATTTTACTCGTCATTCTTTAACAGCCTGTCACTAGTGTCATGCCATACATAACCTCCCCTGGTCTCACGACTGTCACGGTATCTATTAACCAGGATGAAATGATGTAAACAAACATCTGTCAATGTCAATGCGAAGCGGAGGTTATGTTTGTAGATGGAGAAAAGGAGGTCAGACGACAAAGTAGAATCACATTCTAAGGATAGCACCTCGAAGGACTTACCACCACGCTAAGATTTATTAAGTCACAGCCTTGGCGCGAAATTTTATGTTTGAACTTTGGAGGGGATTTTAACCCACTTCGCGTTCACAATAAAATGTAAAAATGTTCGTTACTTGGTTTTTGGGGACGTAACATCAATATTCCGTCATGAAATTTTGTTCGGAAAATACCCCATTCTCCATTCATAAATATTATATTGCTAAATAAACAGCGAGTTTCAGAACGAATCCTAGTGAAAATACTTTTTTTAGCTTTCCAAGCCAGCCTAACTACATATGGATTCTGACTGAGCCATAACTCACCACTGAGAAAGCAGAGACTTTCTTATTAACAATAAGTTGCACATATATCGTCAACAGAAAACTCCGCAAAGAACAATTTATATGCCACTAAAAACTTAACTACATACAGACAAATGGGAAGAGGGAAATTAAGAGATGAAATATTCAGTTCTGAAGGCGTGAATCCATTATAAAGTAACAGATGCATGTAGGCGCTGCAATTCTTCAATCTTGTTTACGGTAGTTGCGTGCATCATGCTAAAAAATAGAGCAAAGTAGATGCACTCAGAACTTCCTCTGAATTTATGTAAATTCCTCTCAAAAATATTGCTTTGCAACCTTCACTCAAAAATAGACGCGATGTTTTCTGATTACTCTGCAATCTACTCACCATATTTTTAAAAAAAATACGGACATACCGTTCGACAGAATCGACGAATCCGAATAGGTTAGAAAAAGCAACGCCCATGCCCTAACAGGTGATCCAAGATCCCGTTGTTATTATTTACTGAGTTCACAAACACGATGTTATTTATATTTTTTACAGAAATCCGCAGGATTTAAGTCTTGTGGAATTGTTTAAAATAACACTTATGCACTGTTAAAACCCAAAATTCACTCAAAACTAACAATTAACCCCAAAACGATCAACCGAAATAAAGTTGCTATTTTTATTAGGCCACTATTCATGCCGTTATTTTTAGGGTTCTTTACCTGCCATCTCGTCGCGGGTGTACAAAGGGTATACGGGTTTATCAGCGATTCAACGGTCAGTGTGGCAGCATTACCAAGATGCCGCTTTGGGATTGTGGGGACAAACAAAATCCTTGATTACTTCTTCAAAATTATTCAAAATTATAGCAGCGTTACCTACTACGACCCCACAGCTCATTGCTGCCTAAATTTCATTACAATCCATGCAGCGATTACTGAGATTACGTGGCTAGAAAAACGCGCAGACAGACCGAATGACCGACGGAAATGAGTGACGTGGATTTTCGTTATGTAGACATCATAAAACATCCAAAAAACGTTTTATCTCAAAATCGAAAATTTTCACGATCACAATACTCCCCTCACCTATCGATGTGGGAAGTAAAATGAATGCATATTAATATATGTTAATTATGTAGTATATGTTCCTCTTTTTTATCAGATTGTATTTTGTATGCTTTTTATTGGAACTTAGACAAGCCCAATTTTTGTAATAATTATCAGGCATATTAAACACATTTAAGGCATTTTGTAATCATTCAAAATCTCTGTATTTTTTCAATATCTTGTCTCGCAGAGAAAAAAAGATTTCAAAGTGTGCACAGTTAATTATTGTAGTTCTTGTAACCAACGGATCTTCTTAAACTGTGATAAGAAGATCTCATCTGGCTAAAAATTTGGGTTCTGGCAATTTTAATTCATTTTGATGCAACGGTTGATCCGTAATAAGGTTATTATACATTGTTTATTTCAAATTTTTGAACCTTATTCAAATTAGCAGTCTATTTATCTCATCCAAGGGATAATTAATTTTTCAGATAGTAGCGAAAATAAAATAAATGTCGACGTTGAACGAGGTATAGACCTCGTTCTAGGAACTTCCCCGACTCAAGTGGTTGTTGTTCATCCCCTGTCCTCGTTTTACCACAACCCCCCTCCCTTTAATTAAGAGTCAAATCTAATAGTAATATTATTTTGAGGTAGAGTAGAAGTTATTTACCACTGCCTAATAAATATCAAACAATTCAGTGCACAAATATTTGAGTATTTCAATATATCTAATTTTTTAGCCCCCATGTTTTAAAAAAAACTACATGTGATATACAGGGTGAGCTTTTAGTACCGGCTCGGTCGATAACTTCACTACTATAGAAGATAGCGAAAAAAGTTGTATATGAAAGTTGTATCCACGGATATGCTCCTTGCTCACAAAGTATTTAGATTTATACAGGGTGATCCATAACTACGTGGTGATGCAAACATGCATTTTTTCAAATAAGATATATTATTCCATATTCAAATTCTACTAATGATTTTCGTTCTTCCAATATAGGGTACTGTTATATTATACAGGGTATTGCAAAAGTTATGACCATTTTTATATCCAAATCGCTGTCAAATGAACGTACTGTATATAAAAAAGTAATGAATCAAAAATTATTTTTTGAGCAAGCAGTGGAGTTATTGACCGAGCCGGTACTAAAAACTCACCCTGTATATGGTTTTAGACATAAATACACATTCTCTTTCAAATTTATAGGTTGTATTACATTTTTTTATGCACCCCTCACTCTTTTCCACGCCCCATTGTCCGATCGGCACCAAAACTTCTTCAACTCAACTTAAAGGGCCTATTAATTCAAGTTGGCCAAATTTGGAAACAATCGCTTAGGGCATTTTTGAGAAATCGTTGGAGAACGAAATCACGGACGTACGCATACAGACGGACATCAAAAAATTAAGTTTTCCAATTTTGTTCACACTTGGTTATCATTAGAATCAAAAATCTAGTTTTTGGTCCTGCTGCGATGATAAAAAATGAGTGGTGGGGGTAACTCAAAAAAATGTCATAACGCGAAATTCTAATGCTAGCACAATAAAGAGTAGTATTTTATGTCGAAAACGCTACCGCGCATGTCGCATAATATTCAAAACGGCGGAATAAAAATTCATTTGCTAACTTTTAAATGGCAGTAACTGTCACAAAAATGATTCAAATGAAAGTTGTTTTTGTTCTTTATCTTTTGGTCCACTTTTGGTGCAAATATATGATTTAATAAAAATAATATAACAGTTTCTTTTGAGAAAGTTATTCATGAGGTGAGTTTACCTTGGAAATGACTCCTTGCACGTTGATTTTGGTAAAATTTGTGAAAACAGGCCGATTCTAATAAGCTAACCCTCCTTCGTCGGGGAAGATAAATATTAGCGAATTTTGGAATCACTGAGTGACTTTTAGAAAAGTAAAGAATATTTGAACACAATGTATCATTATTATCAATTTGCGAATAGCTTATCCAATAAATACTGGGTAATCCAATTTATCAGTACAAATAAAAATATACATAGCAACTCTTATTTTATTCTCCTACATTTCCTGTACATTCAATTCACTGTATAATTATGATACCCACAATCTATTTGGTCAGTTTTACTTTACAGAAGAAAATGTCGAAATGATTGCAATTAGTCTGAAATATTCCCAACAATCATACCTCTGTATGTTCTCAAGTTATACGCATTACTACATTGTTTTAATATCTACACGAATGTTTTCACATCATAATTTGAAACAGTTTTTAGGTTGAAAAATAAATATTAATTTTAAAAAGTTCCATTGTTTGTTGTTGTATTATATTACCCGCATATAACATAAGTATATTTGTAGTTTAGATGTCAACGATGTTATTATTTTTTATCTGATACGCGCCCAAGGTTAGGCTATTTCTTGGTTTCTCTAAAACATTATCACTAGTGCATCATAACATTGATTAACAAATATATAATAATCTATATTCGACACGTATATTTTAGTTTTAGTATGCAGTGACCTAATTTCGTAGACTGCAATGTAATTGTCCCATAATCCGGAATATTCTTATCAAAAGTCCAAATTACATACCAGTGTAATATTGCCTGATAAAAGCATTGAAAATTAAGCTAAGTTGAAAACTCAACAAATACAATTATTTATATATAAAGCTATAAATGGTGTCAGTAGTATATTTTTGGAACTCCCATATTTACATTATTATTTCAACGATTTTTTAGGTATGTATAACATGTCAAAATCACACAAACTTCTTATTACAACTATCTAAAAATTATTTAGTTTTTACTTTCCACACTATAGGAGTGTTGATAAAAAAAATCAAGATTGCTGCGATATAGCTTTTTGGACCAACTGATGTTTACATCACGAACATATACATATGTGACTGAAACTCAAAATTGCACTCAGATTTGTAATTAGCACTCTCAAACTTGTCCAAAATACGAAGTTTTATCTTAACAGTGTAAATAAGGATTTTAGATTTTTTAGGCAAATTTGAAGATCTGAAAGACCTGACATTTTTTATTTTCTCACTTTCTCTCTCTCAGACTCAGAGCTGCAACCGGATTTGTAATCAGCACCCTCAAATTATCCAAAACACGAAGTTTCATCTAAATAGAAAGCCAAATAAAGATTTTCGATTTTTTGGGTTGAAGCTCCAGCAGTGGTTTGCACCAGTCATAGTTAAACCTTTGGCTTAACTAATTAAAGCTTAACTTTAATTAAGGCTTAAAGTTGTGTGTCTTTGCACCGGTCATGATTAACTTTAATTATGAGTTAACTTTTGCTTACAGGGAAATTTAACGAACTTCAGATTTTACGTTGGCGATCATGTCGTATTTTTGATGTTCTGTGATGGAAATGAAGGTTCGTTTCACTGTCGTTGATGGCTGTCAAACATTGTCTTTCAAGTTCAACTGAGGCTATTTGTTTTGATTAAGAAATTTCGGATTCATTTTAGTATTTTTAGTTTCATTTTCATTAATTGATGACCCATTATCGTAAATATCCAACTCACAGAATATATCAACAGTGGTAAAAGTAAATCCTTGAAGTAAATGCATTTCTTTAGGCAAGATTTTGTCTATGATATAGTTGATTGCAGTGACCCAACATTTGGTAGATTTTGGATGTCTTAATTCTGGATTCTCTTGTATAGGAGTGGCTACAGAAGACATCAGAGTAATAATATTTATGTCGGATCTGTTTGTGGTAAGTAAAAATATATAGAAATGTCCAAAGTGCCGAGGTCAACTAAAAACATCTTTATTATACATTTATAGTGTTAAACTAGCAAAATGTCCATTCATCGGTAATAATTACAATTTTTATATGTATATATAGGTGGTTTCAAGGAATGAAACAATTAAAACAGTAATCTTTTGGCATAACCTTAAGATGAGTTTCCGGAACAAGTGATATATGCAACAAACAATATACATCTTATGACTATCAACTTCTCTATTAAAACAGATTTGTGATATATGCACTACTACAAAATACTTTCTTTTTGTCATTGCAGTTGTGGAGAAAGAATTATTCAGGTTGCCAAGTATTTGAGAAAGAAGAGGCAGACCGATACCATGAGGCGAAGAGCACATAGTGTTATGCATTCAGAGCTTCATTGTGATGGCTTTATAGAAAGTAAATACTAATATGTTCCACATACTGTGTAAATTAATAGAACCAATAAATGCATTTGTTATACATATATTGTAATTATATCTGTTAATAAAGGTGGAGAAAAAAAATCACTTTCTTATAACTTCTCATATAACAAAATATAAAATATTTCATAGTATCAGTAGCTAATATGTGATATAAAATGGTGTCTAGATATAGAATGCCTTGTTAAAAATATGTATTTTAAATGATAGTTTGTATAACATGCTCACAGATAGTGATTAATTTCTGTCTTGTCAAACAAGGTGATTATTTAAAAAAACACTCATTGGGTGACTGTAAAGTTGCACCCATCAGAAGGTAAGTTTTATTACTTGAACAAAAACTACTGGTTGAATTCTCTTATATTTTTATTAAATATATTTTCTTTCAATATATCAGGGCTTGTCCTGAATAGTAGAAAATTCAGTAATTAGGATAGGGTGGTCGGTGCAACACACAACAGTGATGTGCTGCCGCAGTGCTCAATAATACAGTATGGGTCAATATTATTCAAATTACTCAGTTTTTGATAATAAAGAGGCTTCAGTTTTTCACTCGTCCCTTAAAGTATTCATTATCATCTGTGATCCTGAAATAAACAATATTTTTATTAAAAATAGAAGGAAATTAACTAATGGGTGGTGAAGATGAATTAAATAACATCCATGCGAGAACGGGAGGACACTTGCATTCTAATTTTTACAGTAATAACTACTACTGTGATAGCTATTCACATAATAATACTGCATCTTGCTGCAAACAAAATAAATCAAGCAGATCAATTTATTTTCTTTATATGGTAAAAATTGGGCGACTAAGATGCAGTATCAAACAACTGTCCCTAGTGAATGTGATAACTGTAATTTACAAATAAACGTTTTATCTTTGCTGTTTTCAAAATCCATCCAAGTTTTGAGCGCCCATTATCTCATAAATTACAGCATTCTAAATAACTGATTTGCTTACCTGCTAAGATAGACTTCTTGAACAAGACAGCAGTAACACAACAATGACCAAAAAGCTGTTGAACACGAAAAATCTCATAAACCATAACACGGTGTCTTACAACAGTGATATTTGGCCAATTCCAGAATCAGCTTTATATAGTTGTAGATTGAGGTTATGGTCGTATCCTCAGTTCCTCACGACTTGATATTGAATCCAAGTGATCTATTTTGATTCATAATTGCTTATAGGATATAGAAATCATTTTATAAAATATATTTCACAAACTAACCAAACTTATTTCTGTAGTGATCTGTCAGAATATGTTAAACCCACAAATGTCAAAAGTTAAGCCAAGAAACGTCAAAGTTAAACCCTACTTTGCTTTTGGCTTAAAGTTAATTATGAGTTTGACGCTAACTACAACCGGTGCAAAGCAATTCGTACTTTAATTAAGGCTTAACTTTAATTACAACTTTAACTATGACTGGTGCAAACCACTGTAAGCGATCTAAAATTTTTGACTTTCGTCAAACGAGACTTGAACTCAAAATTGTGACAGGAATTGTAATCAACACCCTCAAGTTATTGAAAATACAAGGTGTCACCTTAAGAGAGAGCTAAATAAGAATTTTCGATTTTTTAGACAAACCTGAAGATCTGAAGGATCTGAAACTTTTTTATTCTTTACATGAGACTGGTAATTCAAAATCACCCAAAACACGAGGTTTCATCTTAATATAAAACCAAATAAAGATTTACGATTTTTTAGATAAACCTGAACATCATCAAATAAAACTGGAACTCAAAACTACGGCCGGATATATAATAACCAGCACCCACAAATTATCCAAAACTCTTAATAGAAAGCTAAATAAAGATTTTCGATTTTTTAGGCAAACCCGAAGATCTGAAAGATCTGAATTTTTTTATTGTCTTTATATGAGGCTTGAAGTTAAAACTGCGACCGGATTTGTAATCAGCATCCTTAAATTAACCAAAACACGAGGTTTCATCTTAATATAAAGCCAAATAGAGAGGTTTACGATTTTTTAGGCAAACCTGAAAATCCGAAAGATCTGAATTTTTGTCATCAAACGACACTGGAACTCATAACTACGACAAGAATTGTGTTCAGCACCCTCAAATTATCCAAAATACGACGTTTCGTTTTAATAGAAAGGCAAATAAAGATTTTCGATTTTTTAGGCAAACCCGAAGATCTGAAAGATCTGATTTTTTTTATTGTCTTTATATGAGGCTGAAAGTTAAAACTGCGGCCGGATTTGTAATCAGCATCCTTAAATTACCCAAAACACGAGGTTTCATCTTAATATTAGGCCAAATAGAGTAGTACGATTTTTTAGGTAAACCTGAAAATCCGAAAGATCTGCATTTTTGTCATCAAACGACACTGGAACTCAAAACTACGACAAGAATTGTGTTCAGCACCCTCAAATTATCCAAAATAGATTTTCGAATTTTTAGGCAAACCTAAGATCTGAAGGTCTGAAATTTTTTATTTTCGTCAAACGAAACTGAAACGCGCTACGAATTTGTAATCAGCACTCTAACTTATTCTTGTCGGATTGTCTGTCTGTTGCCATTTTCAGCGTAATCTCACTAATCGCTACACGCTTTTTGTAAAGCGGTATTTTGGAGGCTGATTAATTAGCGCCGCTCTTGGTTTTCAGACATTTTAGAGGCTCCTAAGTTGATACCGTTTCTTTTAGCAGTGTATAGAAGTCGTTAAAATAAACAACTCTATCAAATAACTATTTTCCGAAAACTGAAAAATCAGTGAGATAAAAAATCCAAAACCGAAATCTGAGCTTGTGTATTAAGACGTATCTAGTCTGTTTGTATTTAGTTCTTTGTCAGGATTCTTGTCCTATTGATCAGACACTGTAGCTGTCAATTACTGCACTAGTCATTTTCAGCTTATCTTAGTTAATTCTTAATTGGTAAATCCTAAAATTTGTTTCATAATAATGAGCCAGTTTTAGCAATTTGACAGGTATAATTTCCAATCGATCAAATCAAAATCCGAGCAAAAAGCTAAACATAAGGTTCTTTCCAACAGCATGTTTTGTACCGTCCATTGAACCGTCACGAAACTGTTCGGATCGTTTGTGGTGCGCATGCGTTGATTTTAGATGGTTTCGTCAAAGTTTACGGAATACATATAAGTTGGATCACTCCGCAAAAATATCAAAACAGCCTGCCCCTTGCCCCGTATCCCCGGTCCACCGGTAGCAGTGTACCGACGTCAGCCGGGAGATACGGGGCGGCGCAAAGTAGTGGTTGAACGTGTGTAACGCGAAGTGTATACAGTGTCTCAAAAATATCGGATTTTGTTATCTCGGATTTGTTTGCAGGAAATGGATAATATTTTCAGAAGTTTGATTTTATCAATTAAATTTATTAACCGATGGAAAATGGCAATCAGATCCATCCTTATTTTGTGGTAAACCTTGAAATATAAAGGATATAAATACATGTTTCACGACGATTAGGACACGCAATATGTCGGAACTGGGCAGTAGTATAGAATTATATATCCAATGAGGTATTTGTTTTTGGTCACGTGACGTCCGATTCAAAATTATTAATGGGACACCCTGTACATTTGTGCCTTTCTGTGTTCTACCCGATAAAACAATTCCAACAAACCAGCACACGTCTAAAGTGATTAATTCGAGGCCTACAGGCCTACAGGTACTTAAAGGATTGTATCACGCTAACAGCGTATAGTGAGACAAAATATTCATTCGGTGGTCTTACCATACCACCTAGAGACATTCTGAATTATATTTTAGAGCTCGGAAATATTTTATTGATAACTTTGACAATTTAGTTTCTACAGTAGCAATTAGAATGACACTGAAAAGCAAAATGTCAATAATATTTATTCACATCCATGTAAAGCATTTCCACATCATTATCTTTTAAAATTGTACATACGAGTTCCTATATATTATACCATAAATTTTATAAGCTGTGGTCTCAAAAATATGCCAAATAAACAAAACATTAAGGTAAATATACTTCAGCACCTTTGAACCAATTTTTACGTATCTACGAAACAGCTACAATATGTGAAATCATTTGAGATTAATTAGTAATAGTTTTACTTTACTTTAGTTACCTAGTGTATTAGCAAAATAAACGTTATATTTGTATTTGTATGTCTAAATCGGCTGTCAATACATAGTCTTTCAATGACCCTCGTATATACGTAAAACCCTGGCGTTAGCAAGTCCCCGCTAAAAGACCCTCGTACTCGGCCGCGGCATCGCTTTGATGTGAGATCTTCAAAGTGCCGACGGAGAGTGATCCAACTTATATTTATTCCGTAAACTTTGGTTTCGTGGCCGTACAAACAGGAAAATCTGTTGGAACGGTTCCTTCTCTTATTTCACTGGACTCGTGTCAGTTCTGACAGCTATCAAAAAAACTAACCCTCGATTTCATTTCAAAAGCCACCGTCAAAACCCAAGACGCTAAAGGCTTTATTAAAATTGATCGGGGCCTGAGTTTTCTAACGATGACTTGGTGTTAAAATGAGGATTATTTGGGTAATTTTAGCCGTGAATAAGTGTTGCCACCCACAACCTGGTATTCCTATAGCTATAAAAACAAAACCTGGGTTATGTTTTCCATAAAAATGACCAAATTCCGAATTTATCATAACATACCATGTATAACATTATTGTTTGATTCCATTTCCATTTTTGGCTTTGGTGAAGTTTCGGCCAACAAACGAGCCAGCCAAACAACAGGCAACAGCAAAAACAAAAGAAGCAAAATCAAATCACACTCAAGACCAAGGAGGCAAAATGAAATTGTGCGCCAAGCGGGCGATTTACTTTCTACTGCGCATGTCAGTCCTCACAGTCCTTACTCTGGAACAAGTACCGATTTGACCGTACAGAAACCGTCCCATGAACGGTAACGAAATCTGTTGGAACGCTTTATGGACCGTTTCATGAACGGTCTCAAAACGTGTTGGAACGCATTTCACGTTCTGCGCATGTCTGTGACGATACATTGTACGGTATTCAGGCCTGTTGGATAGAACCTATAGACAGACTGGGTACCTCTTAATACTCTTAACACACATGCGCAGATTTACTTTTTTTTATTCTGTATCTCGCTTATTTTTCAGTTTTCTGAAAAAAGTTATTTGATGAAGTTGTTTATTTTAACTCACCCTATTATTTATCTCAAACTGAAACACAAGAAAACAACAAATTAATATTTAAGATAGATCGTAGTGCAACTTTTTCATAAATAATAATATATCGGCATTATTCTGTGGATATTTTTAGATGTTCGATCTCGGCCTTCCAACCTATTGAAACGCCTGCTAATGTTGCCTTTTATGATTATATCGTTACATGTTTGTACACAAACTGGGTAAGCGTATTTATTTTGTATCTGGGTCGCTTTATCATATTCATCCTCATTAATTGAGCTTAATTGAGTCTGAGTTTTGCACGGATGACCTTGACACACTATCGCATCTGAAACTATTTTTTTCTTATTTTTGCATTTTACATACTGTCATTGACTGAAATAGCGTTATCGGAAAAAATGGCGCCAAGTTGTGTGACTCGGTACTCATGCATTCCCCATCTATTTACAAACTATATCCATACCTACCAGTGTAGGAAGTAAATATGAACGTGGACATCTAAACAGCAAATTTTTTTTTCTATGAGTCGTTTCTGATACATCATGTTACGAGTCAAAATTGTGAAACAGGTAATGATTCTGGAAAAATATCGAATTTGTAAGTGTGTAATTTGTAACCATTTTGGGATTAAAATAAAGTTTGTATATGGGCTCTGATATTATTCTGCGAAATAATAATTGGCTTGGGGCTAGAGATATCAAAATATAACTGCATACTAAATCCACTGATTTTCATGGGGATTTTCAAATTTTTACCTTGATGTATCTATCACATTTATAAGGGAGGCCCCAACATCTCACTTCAATTGAGAATGGAATACAGCTTAGCAAGTATACCGTGCCAAATGTCCGGGATTTGGATTAAGAAGTCAGGTACTGATAATGTAGAATTAACTATAATCTAATCCCTTGGCTACTACTTAAACAGATGTCGTATCACTAATACTTAAACAGGTGCTAACATTGAATAACTTATACATTAATTAAATGTTCAGTTTTTCAAGATAATGGTCATCTAGTGTAAAAACTTTTTTTTAAACCAAGGCTCGTATTCATAGTCGATACTTAAGGGTCCTTCAATACTTGAGGGTCACTTACGTAAGGCTCCCTTGAGTAATACTCAAGTAATGAAATGTCAACATGACATTCCGTTGCAGTCAAGGCGATTTTGTAGGTTAATTTTGGGGTACGGTGTTGTCAGTTTCTGTCACATCCGGCAAAATATCCGGCACAAAACACGAAATACTGGCAAAAAACAAAAAGGGATAACAGAAAACATCAAAATGCGTAGGCATAGACATAACAAATTGACTTGTATTTGAAATATGACAACGTCGCCAAATGAATCCCGCCATATCGTAGATGTTGTCTAGGAAACAGATACACAAAGGAATTCCACACCCGAGGGTCCCTGAAGTATCCCTTGAATGTTACTCAAGGAATGACCATGAATACGGCCCTAGATGCTAGAACCAGAAATTCTAGGATACTGCTATCGTAGCTAGCCAAGTATATATTTTGACCCACACTTCTGATCCTATACCCAATACGGATAACATCCCATCTCTAGTAAAAAAACTTGCGATCTGAGACAAGAGACTTTTCTATTTTAGTATTTTGTGTTTTGTTTGGATATTGTGATGGATATTCGTCTATCTATTGTCTTGCTTGATTTTATATTTTTTCATTGAAATAGTTATTTATCAAATTAAAAACAGCTATATAAGTTTTCAGCAAGGCTTTGCATATCCACGGATTACCTATTGGGTGTCAATACCCTCTAAGCATAAATATTATTTTGGGTAAACCAATTTATGGTACAAAAGTAGGCTGTTAGATACGAAAAACGGGAATTGATGAACTACCTCCATAATATATCCTTTTTTATTATAATACAACGGTATTGTATCTCACAGGTATTTATAATTATTTTTATAATTCTTATAGATAGTAACAGTCTTGTTTTTGTCAGGATGGTGCAGTAATTATTGTTCATATGAAAGTTATGTCAAATTGTACTACTTTTCTGGGCCGGCAATCAGTTAAATCATGTGTTTAGCTTTGTGAAGTGCAACAAAATGTTATTTTTACCCCTTTTTACTATAATACAAGGGTATCTTGCAAGCATTTATAATTATTATACTTAGTAACATTTTTTTATCAAAATAATGCAGTAATTGAGTGGCTTTTCTTCATTATTATTTATCTGATACACTATCAAACCAGTGATCAAAAGTTCTGGTTTCCTGGATTCTGATTCGCTGTACTAAACCAGACGTCAGACTGACCGTCAAACACCAATATGCAATTTTTCACCCATTTAGGATGGAAAATCAGAGTTGAAAAGATACTAGATGGTTCATAATGGTCGATTGTATATAAAGCATGTTTTTTCACCTTTTTGAGGGAAATTTCAAGAGAAATCAATGATTTTCAGAGAACTTTGACAGATGTATGTTTTTGAATGGGCTGCTCTGATTGGTCAAAGCCTTTGTTAAAATGCGCGTGTTGATAGAATCGGGCCTAAATGTGTTTAATAGTACGGAAAAATAGATGCTGAGTACATTTTTCTTTTCGGAATATCAGATTGCAATTTTTGTGTCGAAAAGGTCGATATACTATACATACCGCCACAACTGAGTGATAACGTTCAAAAAACAAATCTCAACTTCCAAATTTTCACGCTTCCTCTTGTTTTATCCTAACTTTTAAAACCGCAGTTTCACCATATTTCTTATCTTTTTTCTTAATTACCTACTACTGGATTGATTTTCATCAGTAGAGACTTTTTGCTATTGCTGCAGGAGTAACTGACCATAAAATTTATTTGTTTCGTTTCAATCCTTTCCAAGTTATAGAGAAATAGGAAAACCCGCTTTTTTATTATTAGTTCGCTGCCACCTCAAAAATTTTCAGAAACTATAAAGTTGCTTCGTACTTGACATAGTGACCTGCTGTCTGCTTTTCGGAATAATAACTATTATTTAAGAAAACTAAAAAACTCGATTTTATAGCAGTAGAAAGTGAAAATAATTAATATAAGCTGAAAATATTAATGAATAAAAAATAATAGTATTGTTGTGAAAAAAGCGTGGGGTGCTTTATGCCATGTTTTTCGTATATCCCACGATTTTTTCACAATAATACTAGTATTTTTCGTTCATCATTATTTTCAGCATATATATTTATATAGCATTAAGGAGGTGTGAGTCGTGACCGACACAATTACAACAAACAACTAGAAATAGTTGGGCATGCGGTCAACACAATCAAAACAGGGGGCTCAATTGAAGGAGTACTCTTCGTTTAAATCAAGCTTTCGAAAAATTTTATTTTCTTCGTCACGATTTGAACATGTGAGGTTTAACAAAGAAAGCATGCTCACTTTCTTGGAACGTGGTGATCTAGTCAGCTACACTACAGTAGAAAGGGTAACTATCCTTATTCTTAATTCTACATATCTTCCATCAGGAGAAAATAACATTTACACACGGTCACATAGTTAAAAATTCATAAAACAAGCCAATTATTATGCCTAGCACCGAATTAATGCATTTGACGAGTTAACAACATGTCTGTTAAGACATTGTTACTATGATGATGATCTGCTATTTAACCCCGTGGAAGGTCTGTCAGGCACGGCCATGCGTTGTATAGTCCTTTTATCATCATACGCCCACGCAGCGCAAGTTAACTTCCTCTTTTTGCTCCCGGGAGATGAGGAGCTGGACGGATCTCCTCGCAATTTATTATGCATTATTCCCCGCTGATTAATTCAGCCATGTCCGGATAGAGGCGGCCGCACATATTACCGGAATGGGATGCATTAGCCAGACAGTTCGTTATAGTGCAGTGAGATTAGTTGAGACCCTGAATGAACCAACGTTAGTGGCAATCCGATAACCGATAGCCTAGGCCATGCTGTAAGTACCTGCGTGGCTACCCATTCCAGTCTTTGAGTTATTGCCTTCTGGTCCCAGAACCGTTACATGGTACGCGCACATAAATCGGCATCGGACGGACGGTACGGATGGAACGGCCGGTACGGTACGGATTTTTCATTAGGGTATCGCACATATCTGATCGGAATCGACGGAAGAATTGGAAATCAGTTGCTGATATGCAAATGATCTGCAGGCATTGTTGCCAGGCAGATCAGATTGAAATTCGCTACTGAACCGCCTTGATGTTAGGTATATGTATAATATAATATAATATAACCCTTCATTCAAAAATAGTGGATTACCCGATACATAGTCCCGACACAGCATAGTAAACAACCAGCAGAATATCTCTGAGGATTTCCTATATAAAAATGGTTCCCACAGAATTTGACCTCCGGATGATTTTACGGATGTGAAATCTGGGTAGAGACGCGAACATAAAAATATCAATACCGGTACCAATTCGATATTTTTTAGCCAAGTATAGAGCTGTACACACCAATGGAGGCGCGGTTGGATCGTCATTATTTTCGATACTGATACCGTTACAAAAGTAGCGATACCAGCTTGGAATCGTTCAAAAAGTATCTAAGACAAAAATACTCGACACTAATGCAGAAGTATTGATACATTTCAAGTATCGAAGTATCGTTAGCGTCCCTACAAATAATCATCCAAAAGGGGGGATGCGCGTGTAATTGCCGCCAACCTGAGATATTGTGCTGATTGTTTACTATGCTGTGGTCTCGACACCAATACAAGACGGCCTGGGCAAAACCGAAAAAAAGAATAGACAAGCAGTAATTAGTGGCGAAAAAAAGATAGTAACGGAATTTTTCAAAATGTCGCTACAAATCGGTTTATTTTGTTAAATCGCCGCTACGTCTCAACATAAAATGTTGCCATTTTCGCGACAAGTTGCTATGAATGGCAACACTGTCTGCAGGCAGTACAGGTAGAAACTTGGAAAATGCCGACGGTGCCTAGCCAATCGCCGATCAGCATCGCACTCACGTCGGTATTGGCACGCATCGACCGGCTTTATTCTAGTTGCTATATTTTCGACGGATTTTGAAAATTCAGTGCCTACCGTCCGCACGTATGTGCGATGGTCCATTAAATTTAATAGAAAGTATTTTTCTCCGATCCGTACCGTCCGTCCGATGCCGATTTATGAGCGCGTACCAATAGTCTGCCTGTAGCATCCCAAGACTAAAAATGTGAACGTTGAACGAGATAGACCTCGTTCTGGGAACTTCCCCGATACAAGTGGTTGTTATTCATCCCTTGTTCCTGTTTTGTGCAACCCCACTCCTTTAACTCTTAAGAGTCCAATCGAATAGTAATATTATTTTGAGTTAGACATATTTTAAGTTATTTGCGACTGCCGAATATCACACAATTTAGTACACAAATACAGCAGCAGCATTTCAATTTATTTAATTTTTTTAGCCTCTATTTCGGAAAAAATTAACATGAGATATATCTTTTTAGGCATAAAGACGCGCTATCAAATTGATATGTTGTATTACATTTTTTTGTGCACCCCCCCACCCTTTTCCACCCCCATTGTCCAATCAGCACCAAAAACTTTCCAACTCGAAAAGACCTTTATTAATTCAAGTTGGCCAAATTTGGGAGCATTCGCTTGAGGCGTGTTTGAGTAATCGTTGGAGAACGAAATCGTGGACGTACAGACAGATTATTATTCATTGTTTAAGTAAATTACGTTAAGTGAGCATAGTATTTGAAAGTAACTAATTTGGTTTTCGAGATATTAAAAGATAAAAGGTTGCTGTCACAGTATCTTTTGATTAAACCTATATAATTTCCAATTTCTTCATTATCATGCCAGAGCATTGTAGTGTCATCAGCAAATACAGTGATTTGACCACTTACTTCCATTATCATTAGATTCTCAATATAATATTGTACATCAAAAATCTTATGGGGCCTAACAGAGGTCCATGTGGTACTCCAGCCCGTATGTTTAATTTTTCAGAAGTTGAATTTTTAGTGAGCATAGTATTTGAAAGTAATTAATTTGGTTTTCGAGATATTAAGAGATAAAAGGTTGCTGTCACACTATCTTTTGATTAAACCTATATAATTTCCAATTTTTTCATTATCATGCCAGAGTATTGTAGTGTCATCAGCAAATACAGTGATTTGACCACTTATTTCCATTATCATTAGATTCTCAATATAATATTATACATCAAAAATATGATGGGGCCTAATACAGGTCAGAAGTTGTATTTTTAGTTAATTTAGCAATTTGAGAACGATTATTCAAATAAGAGATAAATTATTTAAGTGTTATTTTAGATCAACCATAATTTTTCTAAAATCTTTTGATTGACACAATCAAATGCCTCAGAAAAATCACAGAAGCAAGCCACTGAAATTTGATTTTTATTTATGTTGGAGTATGATCTATGAAGTAGAGAAACAATGACACCTGTCTTTGTTTTTTAAATCCCAACTGAGAGGGACTTATGAGGTTATTGATTTTTTAAAAGTTTTTCAATCTAATCTGAAGGATTATTCCAATAATTTTCGCTAAAATGGTAATTATACTTATGGGTCTAAAATTTAAAGATTCATCAGTTGTTCCTCCGTTATACATTTTTTAAGCGTTAAGCGCTAAACGCTTACGCTACTTAGTTTCATTCACAGTATTAACGCTATTCTAACCTACAAGAAGAGAATCCAGTCTTGTGATATAAAGACTTTCACAGACTGGCGCGAACTATTCGTGCCTATCGCGGATTCGCCTTAGTTGCCGAAGTTTCGCGTTAGCTGCGGTAGCGATAGTTGCACACCTGTTCGCACTCAGGCGTCATAACGCAGACGGTGTCGCAAAGAAAGTACCTATTGTCAAAAAACATATATAAAACAAAAAAATGGAACTTTTAGTAGTTTTAAGACTGATCCAAGGAGGGCAACAAGAATTTGATTACTCACCCGACAAAAATGTGTATGCTATTTTATAGGCTTAAGGCATGTTTACACATGTAAAGATTTAGTAGCGTAGGGGGAACTGGCAAATTGAATCTCTATAACTATATGAATAAACCGAAAAACTCTGTATCCTCCTAAATCACTGGCACCAGTGGTGTTACAAATCCACGGAAAAAAGTCATGTTTTTAGTTTGATGTTCGTTTCGGTAGAGCTACTAACCTGTGAATTTTATTTTTGGTTTGGTAAATATGGTAAGAAGGAAGTGGCCAGCAGAACACGGATATAAAATATATTGCAGTGAAGTGGAACAATCTCAATTTGCAAGATATCCTTCCAATTTCAATTGGGGTGTTAAATCGCCTCTCATGCGGGTATCAGTTTTTTTAACACGTGTCACAATCTAAAACAATTTGAAAATATTGTTTTGTCATTCTAAGAAGGTTTTTGTAGCTTGCAGGATCTTCTGCTGAGAGTTCTCATAGAATTTGTGCAGAAGCACCCAAAGTAGGTCGATGGCGACAAATAATCCATGGTTTAACCTACACACGGATTTTATGTTTTGTAGCATTTTTGTTGCGTACATATATCTTTTATCTGTTTTCCGTTAAATATTTAGCGACTACTTTGCAGGCTTCGCAAAGTTCGGTCGACATATTACGAACTATAATAAAATGAAACTGGCGATCCCAAAAATTTTAGTACCTACATACAGTGTAAACCTTTAGTGGCACTGAAACCATGCATGTGTAAGTTCTCCTTTAAGTAAATAAAATATTACTAAGAATAATATATTTTTCTCATATATTTAATCCAGTTTTCAAATCCTTTAAATAACCACGTGAAAATTACAGAAATATTTCTGGTTTAGTGTCATTTTATTTTATATTAAATTATAGGTATTTGCCGCTTACACCAAATTATTTTGGTATTTGGCCCCATATTTGATTTTTTTGCACATTCCTATAATCTTCGCGGGATAAATAGAATCATATAGGATGATTTTTAACCAGTTCGATGAGTTTTTCTTGTTTTGCCATGGCGAATCGGGAGCGGCAGCGACCAAAACGCAGTCGGACGCGAAACGGAAATCGCGGCGAAATAAACGCTGCGCTGTCAGATCCGCAGTCAACGCGGAAAAAATCGTACAGGTCTGAACGGGCACGTATGCCGTTACGTAAACAATATGGTGCGATTTTTACCGACGCGAATTATTCGCAGTCATCGCGAAACATTCGCGCCAGTCTGTGAAAGTCTTCAAGACAGGCCCTAAGAGGATGAGCGATTGAAAAAGGAATTGCATGTTTTCTGTTGTATTCTGCGTTGGGTTAAAGGATTGTGTTCTCTGGAAGATCTGGTATAGCGATGCCCACAGAACCTGACGTATCTGCGGATCGCGAAAATTTAAAATAGGTCAGTCCCGACGATGCGCGAATTAGGTGACCTAGTTTTCTAGCGTCGACCAGCAGCGTCGATTGGCCAGATAGCGCGTGGTTTATGTGCATCCAGCACTCCCGACTCTCTGCTATATATTTATACACACACGATAAAACAAACAGAACAAACAATAAATGAGCATCTTGAGACGGGCGTACGTACACAGAGAGCAGTAGCGTAGATGCATTTGTTCGCATTCAGTCAACAATAATATCATCTGATCGTATATAGTACAATAGAATGAAATTTGTTTACTAATTCACTATGATACAATAGATCCCTTTTTGTATTATAATTATTTTATATTAATATTGTGGTTGAAGGTAGAGTTGGAAAACACCGTTAAAGTAAAATTCCTCCTTTTCGTTTTTTCATTTATATTATTTGGATTTTGTAATTACCAGTTTTTGTTTTATGACAATAAAGACGTATTATTATTATTCTGATTTTTCGTGTTTCTCTCGCATGACTGCGGTAGCAACAAATGTTGACGGGCTGTGCCAAGTCAACACCTGAACTATTACTGGTCGGAATTTAAGAAAGATCGTACTATATTACAGGTCTTAAGGATTACAGACTTTTGGAATATTTTGTGTAACTTTTCGTCCAGGCCTAGCTGATGCAGGTGTGGTGTGAATGTGTTAGGTGTAAGGCCCGAGACCGACATAATTAGGGGGACAATAACAACTTTGTTTTGTTTCCAGAGTCGTTTTACTTCTATGGCAAGGTCTGTGTATTTAGATATCTTCCCAGCGTAGGTGGTTTGAACATTCGTATCATTAGGGATAGCAATATCTATTAAATAGGTAACTTTGTCTGCCTTCGACTGAAAAACTATATCTGGTCTAATGGCTGGGATAGTTTTGTCTGTGTGTATTTCGACGTCCCAGTATAGTTTGTATTGATTGTTGTCAAGTACTGATATCGTTGTATAATTATAATATGGATCTGATGTGTTTTTGATTAGTTCGTTAGTTGTGGCTAGGGGTTGGTGTATGATTTTGGCTGCAGAGTTATGTCTGGCCGTGTATCCGAATACACGCTGCATGCAAAACCCTCGCTGGAACCGATTCCAGCGAGGGTTTTGCATGCACTTGTTATATGATCTATTGTTTCCTTCTGTTGGTGGCATTTTCTTACGGATGGATCTTTAATTATGTATTTTTTATAGTTTTTCGTCGTGTATTATTATTATTATTTTTGAAAATAAAAAGGTGCAGCCCGGGCTCCGACGCACCGGGCTTCTGTTCCATTACCCAGTGCCTACTCCTCACACTAAGTAGACGAAGGGACCCAAAGGATTACTGTCTTTTGCATTCTGGTGGCTAAGATGTGCTTTGCCACACGGCACACCGGCATTGCGCGCAGTGCAGAGAGCAGCGTGTTGCTCATTTTACCTAGGGATTCAATGACCTTAACCTGCTGACTTACAGTGTAGTCTAGCTAGAGCCTGCGAAGTTTTCCGAGCAACTCCTAATATTTAGTCCGCTTGTCCTCCTCCTTAGAGACGATATTCACCTCGGCAGGTGCCGAAAACTCTATAACGAGCATCGTCTTCTATTGGTGGACGAGGATGACTATGTCGGGCTTGTTTGCTTGTACAAGCTTGAGCGTGGGGAACGAGTAGTTTCAGTAAATCTGGCATCTCTCCTTCTCTACAACGGACTTTATATCCCCTGGAGCGTATGGCAGCACCGCTATCTCATCTATACCACATGAATGCCTTAAATGATTGTAGAGTTTTGTTCCGCTGTAGGAAGTTGTATACACCAGAGCAACTGCTGCAGCTCTACAAGGCACAGATCCGACCATCGCTGAAGTATTGCTCCCATGTGTGGGGATGCGCTCCGAAGTACTCTCTAAAGCTTCTGAACACTATCCAGAAAAGAGCGATTAGACTAATCGATACGCCTAACCTCACAAAGGACCTCCACAGCCTGGAACATCGAAGGAGGGTGGCTGACCTATCCCTGTTTTACAGATTCTATCACGGAAGATGTTCCAGTGAGCTCTCTCAGATAATAACACCACAGGCCGTCCGAACCAGGAACACTAGAGAAGCTCTGCGAGCTCATCCTTACCAGGTCGAGGTCCTTACTCCCCAAACCAGTCTCCTCCAGCATTCCTTCTTTTAGAGAACTTCGACGCTGTAGAATCAGCTGCCGGGGAATTTGTTTCCCGACGGCTACAACCTGCAACGTTCCAAATCTAACGTGAACCGATACTTATCCTCTCGCAGCGCTTCTACAGCGCCATAGGCTTTCAACCTTTACGGGAGGCCGACCATAAAAAAAAAAGAGTACTAGACAAGAGATGCATAGGCATCTCTGGCAGGCCCTACAGCGGGTACATTATAGATGTATGTACTTTTAACCCCACTACGGAATAGCAAAGTGTCAAAGCATCTTGGGAAGTCATTATAAAGCCCCCAGTCTCCTTGCAACATTCCCCCTAACGCCTAATTTGCCCAAATTTGATTTTCTCCATCAGCTTCCATTTGTAATTTATGAAAAAAGTGTTCTCTGCCACTTAGCAGACTCCCTAGTTTTATTTATTCACAAGCTTCTATCTGTTTGTTTGCTTTTTGTATGTATGTCAGTAAGCGACTACTTTGGACTCAATTTCAATCCACTTTTAACGGAAAGACTTAATTTATCTTGGACAAAAAGGTAACGTTTAAAATCAACCCAAATTTTCGTAAATCCTTTAACCGAAATAACAATAGATATGGCAGTACAAAAATGTGTCATCTAATACAAATATTGGTCATTCAAACTTAGAAAATATGTTGACCCATTTTCTTCAACAATTTCATTTTTCTCGATAATTTTATTTGTTTTTTTTTATGTAAGTGGTTTTAAAGTTCCTCACGCTTAAAGAAAATATTTATGACACCACTGCTGCAGTGTCCAAATTATTGGGATAGTGTGTACGGAATTGGTCGAGTTTTGCAGACGTTGAAACTTAAAAATTATTATATATTAGTTGCGTTACCTTTTAAAATATTTAACAAAGTGTAGACGCCAGTCTACCACAATTCCATACAAGATGGGCAAGCTGTTCAGAAGAAGTTCCTTAAAAAACATAAAATTAGACAATCAGTTTTTAGTAAAGCGCATGATATGGAGCTGCTGGTAGACAGACGGAACCTTAACCCTTCTATCTTTTCTGTATAAGTTGGTTAACAATTTTCCATACATGATATCAAAACTAAACTTCTCTGTGCTGAGGATTAACATCTGTAATAATTTTTAACTATTTTGATTTTTGTAGAGCAAACGTATTATCAAAATAACCTGTAATTCTTATGTATTTTTTTTAAATAAAGTATGCCAACTTTCTAATATCAATTTGACAACCTTTCGTCACTTGTAAACGTTTATAAGTACGCATGTGTCATTTATTTTCGATATTTATACTTTTTTATTTATTTTGTTTTGTATTATTATCTTAGTTTTAAACCTGTTGATAATAAACTTATCTATCTATCATGATAACGATCCATAAATCTACATAATAGTTACAATACCCATGAAAATTATCAAAGACATCGAATGGATGGCTTGCTTCCGATGTTTTGTAATTACTTCAAGGTAGCGCAAACTTTCTTAGCGTTACAAGGTGCTTACTTTTTAAATATTTTATGATTAAATTATAAATATTGAATACCTTTGGATGTTTTATATAAACTTTTCATAGTTTGCCGTGTTTGTAAGTAATAAACGTCAAAATCTATTTGACCACATGTTCCTATAGTTATTGTGCCGATTAAATACAATATTTGTATTGATTTATTGCGCTTTCCTACAAAATATTGGACTGAAAATGAATTTGTAATAAGTGACATTGATAGATGTGATCAGGATCAAAAACCAAAAAAAATAATATATGTAAGAAAAATTAAATAATCAAATAATCTAATTCTAGGACCAAAAACTGCCATTTATTTTACATCTACTCACTCAAAAAAAACTAATAATTCTAAATTCATTTACAGCTCCACAATGTGCATCCGTATACTAAATGAAATAAAGAAGTGTAAAAATTAAAGACTCAAAAAAAATGTTGCGCATTGGTTACTGTAAGCTCTCCAATCCTGAAATCTATACATACAGGGTGAGTCAAGCTCAACGCCTCGGACTCTTGTGACTAAACGATACTACTTTTTGACAAATCAACTTTACGGGTGTATGTAGGTGGAGTTGAGCTACATTTTAAAAATAATGACTTTTATACAGGGTGTCTCATAAAAGCGACACATATCGAAGTTATGTTTTTTAATGGAACACCCTGTATATTATTGCATATTTAGATTCCCGGGTGAATTTTAGTGTGACTTTATGTATCACACATGGGACTTTAAGCGAACCGTTTAGGTGCAAATCACAATTTTTGGTATGAGTAGATGTCAGAAAAAATTGAATATCGCAGCTATTATAAATCTTAGAGGGCTGTGACTTTGCTGTGTTACTAAGCATGAAATGTGTCAGCTTACGTTAAACGGTCGAGTTCGAGTTACATTTGTACTTGGAGAAATCGGTAGATCAATTAAAGAAACCTCAGTTCAAAGGTAACTTTATTTTTTCAAACGGGAATGCTTAATTTTTTTTATACGATCAAATGTGTAATTTGATAGGCTTTCTATTGATATTAGGTTATGAATATCAATCTATGGCAGTTTTCATTAAATTTCGAGATTTCAATCAAATCAGTGTTTTTCAATTTCGCTACCTATAAACAAACTAGCAGACCATGAAATATAAACAAAATCGTATTCAAATGGACGAAAATGACTAACTTAGCAAAAAGATCCAGAAGAACTAGAGTGAAAGGACAAGATTATAAAAAATCCCTACAACAAATCAACTCTAACCAGAAACAAACATTTTCAAGTGTACACCTCCACAAATTCGTTTATTATTTACACCTGAACGTCCTTATCACGTCTCATTAAGCCTCATTGTAATTCCTTGTAAATCCAGCAGGTCAAAAATACCTCTTTTTCAATCCAGTTATGCAAGTAAAATAATCGTCTTAATTTCTAGTGGTATCATCATCATTAAATGTACCTGTAAACAATAAGGTTACATATAAATAGGGCGCTTGCTTTGAAGATTTTATCATTCCATCGAGAGAACCATAAGCACCTCAAAATGGGAAGCTTCACGAAAAACACGTTTCCCGTCGAATTGAAAAAAAGGAAATTCACTATCTACGAAACTGGAAACACGTACGAATCAGAGTACTTGAAGCTAATAAAACGAAGCAAAGCAGATTTAGAAGAAGATACATCCTGCAAAGAGAGACAGCCAAACAAGATAGCGGCCAGGCTCCTAAAATTCGCAATCCAGAAAGAGATGAACAACAGAGAATTGGGAACATTTACTGAAACCCCAGCGACTGACACATTAGGCGACGTGATTAAAACTCTGATGGCCAGGAGCATGAGGGAGAAGTTGAGACACCAAGTCGAGAGAAAAGAAGACATCTACTTGAAATACGTCGCTCTAAATAAGGCGTTAAAGGTGCTCTTCAAAGCGTACTCATTGAAGTTGGTAGAAACCGATGGCATGGAACGGTGTTCCGGAGATACTTGTTAGTTAGACGATAGTTTCTGTAAGACGTGACCTGACCTATGTTATTGTACTAAATTTTAAGGTTGTAAATTTTTTAAATTAATTGTATGTTAGGGTTAAGCTCGTTGTTATGTGATGTGTGAAAGAAAGAATAAATGAAAATGTGTAAGAGTACCGATACCGATTATCTTTTGGTTAATTCTGTTACTTAATTACTTCCTGCAAAAATTGAGGAATATATTTGTATTTATTATGTAATTATTATTTATGTGTGTTAGTCTAGAAATATTATTAAAATATGTGAAAGTACAAACTCTATTTTAATTCCTTTACCGATCGTGATTTCGGAAGCATTACCTCTTACATTTTTTATAAATTTGAGGAATACATTTGCGTAACAGAGGGAACACAAAGTTTTCCTAATACCACACCTATTTTAGAATCGAACATTTCAATTTAAGTCGTTAATGCTGATAAAAAGTGCAAGATATATTTTGGAAACGAACTCCAGTGGCTTGAATCAAAAGCTCCCATACTTTGTCGGCAGTAACGAACATTTTGGAAAATTTTGATTCGTACCCGAACCCTCGAATTAAAATTGAGAAATCCACATGCAGATGTAAGCATGAAAATAAAAACAATTAAAAAAAAATTGGAGTTATAAGGTAGACCCTCACTTGTGAAAATAGTACTAGGCAAATCTGACTTCTTCTGACGAACACTACTAAAATTTACTTTACGGTATAGTAAGCATGCTCGGAATAACAAATCCGGTCGCAGTTTTAAGTTTCAGTCTCGTTTGACGAAAATAAAAAATTTCAGATCTCTCAGATCTTCAGTATTTATTACACACAAAAAATCACCCACATAGGGTTAATAGTGCACAAAAAATCAAAAATCCTTATTTGGTTTTCTATTAAGATGAAACCGCATGTTCTGCATAATTTGAGGGTGCTGATTACAAATCCGGTATCAGTTCTGAGGTTCAGTCTCGTTTGAAAAAAATCGAAAATTACAGATCTCTCAGATCTTCAGGATTGCCTAAAAAATCAAAAACCTTTATTTGGCTTTCGATCAAGATAAAACTTTGTGTGTTGGATAACTTGAGGGTGCTGATAACAAATCCGGTCGCAGTTTTGAGTGTCAGTTCCATTTGACGAAAATAAACATTTTCAGATCTGTGAGATCTTCAGTATTTTTTTTCAGTATTTATTCACACAAAAAAGGTCACATCAACCGCATAGGGTTATTAGTGCGTAAAAAATCAAAAATCCTTATTAATTTGGTTCTCTATTCCTCTTCAGATCTTCGTGTTTACCTAAAAATTGAAAATCCTTGTTTGGCTTCCTATTGAGATGAAACCTCGTATTTTATAAAACCGCATGTTCTAAATAATTTGAAGGTGCTGATTACAAATCCGGTCGCAGTTTTAAGTTTCAGTATCGTACTACAGAAATAAAAAAAACAGATCTTCAGGTTTACCTAAAAAATCGAAAAATCTTTGTTTGGTTTACTATTAAGATGAAACGCTATATTCTGGATAAATTAAGGGTGGTGATTACAAATCCGGTCGCAGTTCAGGCTGCAAAATCTCTCCGGAATTTCTAGCGTTTCAGATCGAATTTAAGAACACTTCCTCTACACGTCTGGGAGGGTAAGTGCCGTTAACTTCAAATAAGAAATACTTCAAGAATCGTCTTTTTAGTTTTTCGATAGAATACAAATATGTGACAATTATAGCAAGAATTCCATACAGGGGAACAGTACCTGAACTTTGACCGAACGAAAGTGCAATATGGGGTTTTTAAACATGACAGGCTACAAAAATATTTACAGTGGCGTACCATAAATAATACCTCACTCGCTTCACAGCCTTTTTTATTGATGTGCCAAATTTTGAGTTTTTTTGACAGCGACATCCACAATGCTCGTGAAACAAAACTATATCGAGTTTCCAGTTATAGATTTAAAGTCAAAAAAGGGTTCCTCATATTAATAAACACGTGACAAATCTACAAAGTCGTTTGTTATTCACATACCTGAACGTTCTCATCAACTCTCGTTAAGCGGTTTAGGCTTTTTACATCCGCTGTACCTAAATCCTTCATTAAACCCTCATTAAATGTACCTGTAAGTGGTAAGCTACATATAAATAGGACTCCCAATTTTAAGATTGTATCATTCCTATCGAGAGAATCACCACAAGTACTCAAAATGGAAAGGTTGGTGCACAACACGGTTCCCGTCGATTTGAAAAAAAGAAAATTCACTACACGAATCACTTACCAACCCGAGTACTTAGGGATGCTTAAACGAAGCACACAAAATTTGGAGATAGCAATAGATACGTGCAGAAGCGAAAAAAAGACGAACAAGATAGCCATTAAAATCCTAAAATATACCATAAAAAAAGAGATGGAAGCCAGATACATAGCAGAGTTAACTAAACAACCGGCAGCGGATCCTTTAGGAAACATAATCGAAACTTTGATGGCGAGAAGCATGAAAAAGAGGCTACGATACCAGGTGGAAAGAAAGAAAGACATGTATATGAAATACGTGGGACTCAACAAGGCGTTAAAGGTGCTATGCAAAGCACACACTCTAAAAATCCTAGAAGTTGAAGTTAATTGTGCTTTATTGCTTCTTAAGCTTATTTATGTATGATAATTCATAAGACTAAGTTTATAATATGTAGAGGTACAGCCTATACTTTATTTTCTTTAAGGATCATATTATCGTACGCCTTTTGTTAAATCTGTTCTTATCCTTCTTTCAGTAATTGACTAATACATCTGTTATTATTATGTTGTTACTATTATACTCGCTATTGTGTGCTGATTTAAGAAAATTATTAAAATATGTAAAAGTACAGCAGAATATCAATTCCTATTCTGACCTTTTCGCAAGCATTTTATTAATTCTTTTATATTTCTTGTGAATTTGAGGAAATACGTTTTCGTAAAGAAGAGAACTCAAAGTTTCCCTAATATCTCAATTTTTTCTGAAATTAAATACGTCAATTCAGATCGTTAAAGGTATGTGATTCATTTGAAAAATAATATATTTTAATAAAAAAGTTGTGCAAAACATTTTTTGTAAAAATTGCAGAAGTCGAAATTAATTGTATTTTATTATCTAGTTAGTTCGTTATTGTATGATAGGTTATTATTAAAATGTGTACAAGTACACCTTAGACTTTATTTCCTATAAGGATCATATTTTTGTCCGCCTTTTGTTAATTCTGTCATTACACTTCTTTCAGTAATTGACCATTTGTTATTATTATGTTGTTAATATTATACCCGCTATTGTGTGCTGATTCAAGGAAATTATTAAAACATGTAAAGGTACAGCTGAATTTCAATTCCTATTCTGAACTTTTCGAAGCATTTTATTAATTATCTTATATTTCTTGCGAATTTGAGGACTATGTTTTCGTAAAGAAGATAACTCAAAGTTCCCCTAATATTTCGTACTTTTTTCTGACATTAAATCCTTCAAGTCTGATAATTAACCTAGTGTGATTTATTTGAGAAACAATATAATTTAATAAAAAGTAAAAGCTATCGAAGGTTCGGATTTTGGAACACAGGCGACCAGTGGCTTGTCCCATATATTCTCGGAAACAACAAAAATTCTAGGGACAAAAATTCTCCACATTCCTCGGCACAAGTGTCAAAAAGTGATTCCTGAAAAAACAAGCTTATACTATAACATAAATAAACCTTTTCGTCACCAATGACCGCCGTCGTCGACTCTGCTGGAAACAAAAAAAAAAACAAAAAACCTGAACATTCTTACTAGCTCTCGTTAGGGGGTTCAAAAAACAACAACAAGGGAAAATGGAATGTTGCATGAAAAATACGTTTCTCTTTGAAATGGAGAAAAGAAAAATCACCATGTACGAATCAGGGAACACTTACGCACCTGAATATTTGAAGCCGATCAAACGAAGCACAACATATTTGGAAGAATATATATCTTGGAGCCAAATAAAGTCGAACAAAATAGTTGTTAGGCTCCTGAAACTTGCCATACAGAAGGAAATGGAGGACAAGGGTTGAAAAAATCTAGTGAACAACCAGGGTCAGACACGTTAGGCAACATCATTAAGGACCCTAGGTATACACAGTTATACATACAGGGTTGGGATAAAGTATGGAACCAAGCAAATAACTTTGGAACGGAAAGTGTGATATTGCTGAAAATTTGCAGGCAAGTTTAGTGACGTCTAATGCATCCGAAGACATTATGTTAGCTATTAGTGTACTTCCGGTTTAACCGGAAGTACCGTCAACTTTTTTAATTTAAATGGGACACCCTGTATATTTTTGCAAATTTTAATTCATCTTTTTTTTTCCGAATACGTCCATAGTGGGTTTAGTATTTGTTTCTTAAAAAATTTGTCTCATAAATTCGTCCGTGGCGGTCTGCGCTCTTCCCGTTTGAGATAATTTTTTTGTATTTTTTTATTTTAGTCACCGTCAAACGTGTTATAGGACCCCTGTCGGGACGTAAATCATTAAAAGTTGACACACTTCTTTGTGAGTTCTCACGCGATCGCCAAAGCCGACTTTGAATGACCGGCATTTTAAACACCTGAAATGATAAAGAAGCTTTATCTTTCTCGTTTTTGTAGAAACTAATGCTACACCCACTATGGACGTATTCGGAAAAAAAGATGAATTAAAATCTGCAAAAATATACAGGGTGTCCCATTTAAATTAAAAAAGTTGACGGTACTTCCGGTTAAACCGGAAGTACATTAATAGCTAACATAATGTCTTCGGATGCACTAGACGTCACTACACTTGCCTGCAAATTTTCAGCAATATCACTCTTTCCGTTCCAAAGTTATTTGCTTGGTTCCATACTTTATCCCAACCCTGTATGTATTTGCCATGTTAAAAACACGGATTCCCATTTCGAACAGAACTCACTTGTTTTTCAAACTACATACACAGTATTTGAGAAGGTGTTAGTTAAGACCTTAATGAATAACAACTATTTGCGATTTTCTCAAAAAAGTTTTTTAGTGTGCAAAAAAACTCGCAATGCAAAATCATACATTCTTCAAATGTTAATAATTTAACAACCAAACACGGTATCAAAAAAAAAGGCCAAAACAGTGACAAAGCGCAAGCTTTCTTCTTCAACTTGCTTTTCGAATCATTACTGTAAGTTTAAAGGTAAAGTTAGGAGCTTGGAAATGCGAAATTCATTTTTATGGTGACCTTTGGACCTTACCTTTGGACCTTTTGACCTTACCTTTGGATTTTTTGACTTATCTCCCCTCATCTTAGACACACACACTGGAAAAAGGAAACAGGCGGCCACGCCTCCTCGCTAACACGGGAAGACGTCTTTTCTTGGATTCTCAATTTCGCGCGCTATACCCTAGACCCTTAAGAATCTAATAGCAAGAAGCATAAGACAGAAGTTAAGGTACCAGGTGGAAGGGAAGAAATACGTGTCAAAATACGTATTTCTCAACAAGGCGTTGAACGTGCTGTACAAAACCTCCCCTTTGAAGATTCTAAAAATCGAATTCAATGGTATTTATTATTTATTAAGGTTTTTTATTATGAGATAATTTTAAAGATATGATTAAAATATGTGAAAGTCCAGCTTTGATTTTAACTCCTATACGAAATCATCATCAAATTGACGAATACTTTGTTATTATTATGTTGACTATTATACTCGCTATTGTATGTTCATTTTAGAAGATTATTTACAGATGAATTTTAATTCCTGTCGATGAAGTTTTCGCAAGCATTTTATTAATTCTGCTCTGATATTTCTTGTTAATTTAATTAATGTGTTTGTGAAATGAAGAGCACTCAATATCTCACATATTTTCACGAATTAAACATTTCAATTAGAACCAACAAGGTGTGTGATTTAATTTTAATAAAAAGGGCAAGGTACCGAGGTATCGAATTTGAAAAAAAAGGCGGCTATTTAGTGGAACACACAAGGTACGAGGAACAAAAACCGTCAAGATACATTGACCGACACAAAAACAACATGATATGCTGAATTTATGTATGGTTCAAGCTTCGGTAGTCAAAAATTATAGAAGCGAAAGACAACAAATTACTAATTATTATGCACATCATCATCATTAATAAGGTATTTTCATTTAGCTGTTTTATGATTTATAACAAATTTTAAGCGACAGTGTCAATGCTTGTGGAACAAAACCATATCGAATTTTAAGTTATACATTTATTTATTTATCGACTTTATTCTGGCGAAATTTCGCCTAAGACTATTCTTACATTTAACACATATTATAAAAATAAGTACCACCTAAACCTAAGCTAACAGCGAAACGTGGATATCTACACAGCAGTAAGAGCAACACTGAAAAAAATATTACTCGAAATTGAGAATTATGCTAGCAATAAAATGTTTTTCATTTTCATTTTAAACCTATCAACTGATAAAAACTTCAACGTATTATCTATCGCTCTATACCGTTTTGCGGCATTATAGGTAATGTTAACAAACTCCATGTCTCAGGTTAAGCGCATGAGTATCAACTCGCGGTATGAGTTTTTCCATCAGGTACACAGGAGTAGAGGAAGATATTTTCTGGGTAAAAGTAATAGGCCTTCTAGGGGTGGCATTATTTGTATCTTGGAAATAAAATGAAATGAAAATGAAATGTAACTTAACCAGTTTACTTCTATTTAGCCACCTCAAGTTTTTAATACTTTCGGAGATATGATCGTATTTTCTTAGCCTAAAAACAAACCTGCAACACATATTTTGGATTCCTTGAAATTGCAAAAACGTTTTTCATGTTAAATCTGTACACCTGTACACAACCACAAAGTCGTTAGTTATTCACACCCAAACATGCATTCTTATTACCCCTCATTAAGCCTGGTTAGAATCCCTTGTAAATCCTCCAGGTCAAAAATACCTCTTTTGTGATCCAATTATACATGTCAAATAATCGTCTTAATTTCTAGTAGCATCTACACCCTCATTTCATATACCTGTAAACATATAAATAACGTTCCTGAGTATAAAATTGTATCATTCCTATCGAGAGAACCATAAGTACTCAAAATGGGAAGCTTTTCGAGAAATTCGTTTCCCGTCGAAACAGAAAACACTCAGGAATATGAGTATGTGAAATTTATAAAGCGAAGCAAAGTTCGTTTAGAGGAAGAAATGACTTGGAGCCAAACAAAGCCGGACGAAATCGCTGTAAGGCTCCTAAACTTTACCATACAAAAAGAAATGGAAGAAAGGAAGATAGAAAAATTTACCGAACAAGCAGAATCAGATACGCTAGGAAATATAATCAAGACTTTGATCGCCAGGAGCATGAGAGAGAAGTTGAGATACCAAGTGGAAAGGGAGGAACACTTCTACCTCAAATACTTGGGCCTCAAAAAGGCATTGAACGTACTGTTCGATGCGCACTCTTTGAAACTTGAGGAACAAGAATTGTACTCCTAAGATGTTAATATTAGTTACATGATAGCTTTTGTACTAAAGGGCCTGTACTATGTGATTTTAATATCATTTAAGGTTGAATTTTTTTGAAGAAAAGTATAATCGAAATGTGTGAAAGTACACCTTCCATTTTGAATCCCATACTAATCATATTATCGTAAGCATTTTGTACAGTCTATTCTTATCTTTCCAGCTAAAATTGACGAATACTTTTGTTATTGATGTGTTATGTTGTTATTGTTATACTATTATTATAATTATTAAAATATGTAAAAATATAGTTGAAGTTTAGTTCGTATACCGGTCAGTTTTTCGAAAGCATTTAGTTAGTTCTTGAGAATATGTTTGCGTAATAAATGGAACACAATGTTTCTCTATTATCTCGCAAATTTTCTGAAATTATATGTCTCAGTTTAGATCATAAGAGGTGTGAGGTTTGATTAATAAATAATATATTTGTAAAAACTGCAAGATACCGAGGGATCGGATTTTGAAAAAATATAAATATCTATCTTGGAATTATAAATCCTGTGCATTATTTTTCAAAGAGTGTTTTGTAGTCGATTTTCGTTCCTTCGATTACATTTTTTCAATATCAAACATTTACTTGTAGTGTTTTCAAGCGGTTTTATATGATCTATATAAATTCTGAGTTTTTTGACAGCGATATCCTCAGTGCTGTGAAACAAAACTATTCTGTAAACCTGTACACGTGTACACTTTTAGAAAGTGGTATATCACTCACACCTGGAGATCCTTATCATCTCTAGTTACGCAGCTCAGCGCCATTAAATCCGTTGTAAATCTTTAGGTAAAAACTACCTGTAAAACGCGAGCTAGGGCTTCTAATTTGAGTATTTAACATTACTATCGCGAAAACCATAAAGCAATCGCAATGGAAGCTGTACAAGAATTGTGTTTCCCTTCGAAAACACTCACGAATATGAGCATTTGAGATTTATAAAACGAAGCAAAGTACGTTTGGAAGAAACAAAGCCGGACGAAATAGCTGTAAGGCTCCTGAACTTTACCATACAAAAAGAAATGGACGAAAGGAACATAGACAAATTTACCGAACAAGCAGAATCAGATACACTACGAAATATGATCAAAACTTTGATCACCATGAGCATGAGAGAGAAGTTGAAATACCAAGTGAAAAGGATTAAATATTTCTACCTCAAATACTTGGGCCTCAAAAAGGCATTGAACACACTCTTTAAAGCTTGAGGAACAAAAGTTGTACTCCTGAGATGTTAATATTAGTTACATGATAGCTTTTGTACTAAATGGCCTGTACTATATGATTCTATCATTTAAGGTTGAATTTTTTGAAGAAAAATATGACTAAAATGTGTAAAAGTACAACTTCCATTTTGAATCCCATACTAATCATATTGTCGTAAGCATTTTGTACAATTTATTTTTGTTTCCAGCAAAAATTGACGAATATATTTGTTATTGTTTTGATACGTTGTTATTGTTATACTCGTTATTATTATATTAAAATTATTAAAATATGTAAAAATATAGATGAATATTAATTCATATACAGTTTTTCGCAAGCTATTAGTTAATTCTTGATAATATTTTGGCGTAATAAAGGAAAAGCAAAGTTTCTCTAATAACTCAAAAATTTTCTGAAATTAAATTCCAATTTAGATTTCAGAGGTATGAGCTCTGATTAATAAATGATATCCATCTTGAAATTATGAATCCTGCTCAGCATTAATCAAGGTGTGTTTTGTATTCAGTTGTAGTTTTTTAATTGCATTTTTTGTGTGAGTGATTTTATGCGATCTATATAAAACTCTGAGTTTTCTGCCAGCCACATTTTCAATGATATGAAACAAAACCCTTTTATAAAGAATTATATTCTTGAGATGTTAATATTATTTAGATGGTTTCTCTAATATCGGACAAATTTTCTAGAATTAAATATTCCGCTTTTCGTTTTTTTGATTACGTTTTTAAATATACCAAATATTTTTGTGAAGTTTTTTAGGGATTTATGAAATGACCTGACCTTTGTGATTTTACTATATTTTAAGGTTGTAATTTTATGTGTTTGTTGTTGTTATAAGGCTTGTTATTGTGACATAGTGTAAGAATATGATTGAAATGTGTTGAAAAATACAGCTTTGAGTTTAATTCCTATACTGGTCATATTCTCGTAACATTCTATTTTTATGTTTTTTGCAAAAATGGACGAACACATTTGATAATATTGTGTGCGGAAAATATGCAAAAATACACCATTTTGTTAATTCTTGACAATTTGAGGAACATGCTTCCGCAGTAAAGGGAACGCAAAGTTTTCCTAATATCTGACAAATTTTCTGGAAATAAATATTTCAACTTAAATCACTAGAGGTGTGAGCTTTGATTATTGAAGCAAATATTTACACAAAAAGTGTAAGGTACCGAGGAATCGGATCTTGAATTAAAGGTGGCCAGTAATATTAAAACTTTTTTGAAAATGCAGACGGCCAATATTTGAAATGAATAATGATATATTGCCGTGTACGATCGTTGCATCGATGCTTCGGGTAAAAGTGTTAACAATGTTCTTCAAAACAAAGAGTAAAGTTTCATCAGGTTTTCTTATAGTTTCTTGTTGGGTCCCGAATGAGATGCGGGTTTGTTTTGTCTTCGGATTGCAGCCTGTATGCAATATTATTCACCCAAAAGACAGACAGCACCTCATCACCATTAAATAAGTATTTTTATAGTAACCTGTTATCTTTCTTCCGTTCTTTTCTAACACAATTCTGAGTTTTTTGACAGTGACATTCTCAATGTTCGTGAAACAAAACAATATCAGATTTCGAGTTTTAAAGTTGTACATTTTAAAATTATAAAAAGGTTTTTCACATCAGTAACCTAACCAAACAACAACAGTTCCACAAATTGGTTTATTATTGAACCCTGCACATTCTCGTCACCACTTATTGTAATCCCTGTAAATCCTACAGGGCAAAAATACCTTGTTTGCGATTCAATTATACAGGTAAGATAATCGTCTTAATTTCTAGTCGCTTCTAGACCCTCATTCAATGAACCTGTAAACGGTTAGTTACATTCAAGGGCGTCGATAAGGGGGGTAATTACCCCCCAAGAATAATGAATAATAATCCACAATTTTAGAATAAACGCTATACAATGCAGTAAGACGATGATCCACACAAATGCACAAATTCAACTCGTCTTTGTATACTGTACACTATTTTCACGGTTGAGGTTCTATCTGGTTATATACAATTTAGAAGGTAAGCTAAACTTAAAAGTATCCGGTTTAAAATTATCTAGGGTGGATTGAATTTCATTCAAATTTTTCTATCGCGATGGGTTTATCACCAAAAAAATTAAGTCAAGTTGATTGACTCAGCGCAATACTCGTATGTATGACACAAAAGTCTCTTGGTTTCTGTAACAGGCAAGGCAATGGGGACAGCCTATTATAAATACAACAAAATTTTCAGTTTTACAGCTCCTCACCTAAAAAAAGTAGAAAATAATCAGGAACCCCTGAATCGCTTAAAAACAAAGTTTGCTATCGCTAACCAAATTTCATCGCAATCCATGTAGCGGTTACTGAGATGACGAGCGTCAACAAACAGACAGACATACCGACAAACAGGCCGATGGAAATGAGTGACATGGACATGGATTTTCTGGTTATGTAGATATCATAAAACGTCCAAAAAGCGCATTACCTCAATATCGAAAATCACAATACTCCTTCGGTGTGGGAAGTAACAAGTCAAAATTGATTCTACATCAAATCAAACGCGACTGTCGCGATACTAGATCAAAGACTAGTGAAACGCAAGAAAAATTGTCAAATAATTCGAAGCCACATATCCCTGGCTCCAAACTATACCAGATACCCCAAACATTTCGGTTACTTCAAGCTCATTCAAATACTGCTTAAAAAATGGAGTCAACCAGATTAACTCAGACTTCCCACACATAATGATGATACCATTTTATTATTTCCCATTGCATGAAGCTATAGTCTGAAATCCCCTTGCAACTAAATCATCGCCCACCCTTCTGCAAAACAACATCCAACACAAAAACCCTCGTAAATAGTTTCTTGCGTCTCCCTCCTTATAGGAACTAGGGCGCCACAGCTATTTTTCTGCAAGCTTCAACTGGACGATGCGAAACGATCAAGAGCCTCCAACCCGTCTAAAAACGGAGTTTGAGTTGATTTTATATTTTTGGTTTTTTTATTATTGCTGCGCCGCCACTGACACGGTTTCTCAAAAACAGAGTCGTTGTCCAATCTCGCCGCGATAATAAATTCTGTGTCAAAATTTTATTAAAATCAATTCAATAATTTTCGCTTTACGCAGTATACATAGAACGAAATAAAGCAAAACTCGTATGTACAGATCACAAAATTGGTTTCTGTAATAGGCAAGCCAATGTTCGGACGGACCTAAAAAAGTGTAATATGCCGCTAGGTAGTTCTTCTACAGGTCAATCGACAGACTATTATGAATACAACAAATATTTCAGTTTTCAATCCCCCACCCCCCAACCGGCCCGATTTCACCCCACGCAAAAAAATTGAAAATGATCAGGAACCCGTGAAACGCCTAAAAACGAAGTTTGAGCTGTTCTTATATTTTTAGTTTATTTATTATTGCCGCGCCGCCACTGACCCGATTTTTTCAAAACATACGCGTTTTCCATCCTCGCGAGGATGTAATACTGTGTCAAAGTTTCATTAAATCAATTGAACAATTTTCGCGTTGCGCGATATGGAACGATCTAAAACAATACTCGTATGTACACATCACAAATTCTAAGTCCGTGGTTTCTATAAGCATGCAACGTTCGGATGGACCTAAAAAAGTGTATCATGCCGCTAGGTTTTTCATTCACATATCAATGGACAGCCCATTACGAATACAACATATTTTTCAGTTTTACAACCCCCAACCACCCCAAATCCACCCCCACCCAAGTAAAGTAGAAAATGATCAGCAACCCCTAAAACGCCTAAAAACAAAGTTTAAGTCATATTTGAAATTTTTTGTTTTTTGCTAATTACTCCGCCCCCCGTATAACGATTTTCAAAATTATAGGAACATTACCTACTACGATACCACAGCATATCGCTGCCCAAATTTCATCACAATTCATGCAGCGGTTGCTGAGATTACGAGGCTAGAAAAAAGCGACAGACAGACAGACCGACAGACAGACCGACGGAAATGAGTGACGTGGATTTTAGTTATGTAGACATCATGAAACGCCCAAAAAGCGTGTTATCTCAAAATCGAAAATTTTCGCGATCACAATACTCTCGTCACCTATCGGTGTGGGAAGTAAAATGGTAGCTAAGTGCTGAGCATACAAAAAATAAAATTCCATTTTGCACTAGCGTAATAAAATAACTATGGCAACGAGTGTGTTGTACTGTTGTGCGTGTGCGAGCAGCAAGTTGCCGAAGAGCATGTATTCAGCACAGCGTTGCGTAACAACCATCATGGTGAATTGACACCATTCCCAGATGCCGCCCCACCAACCATTATTATGGTACACGGTGCGTTGGGTTTCGACCAAAGACGTTCTAAATCATCGGCTAGACGACTAGAGGTGAGGCTTGTAACGGTTCGCCTCTTTTGTGAAAATTCTTTCTATATTATTTACTTGGCTGTCATAGTTGAATAACTTTATATGATCCATTTTGACCAACAATTTCTTCATTACAGTAGAAACCCTTCTATACTTGATCGATCGTTTTTTATTTCTCCCTTTTCCCATCTCTATTAAGTCATCTCAGTTGGAATTGACAGTTGTTGCTCGATATAAGGCCTTTACGGAAACAGTGATCAGAAGCGTTTTCTGGCGGTCTTAGGTATTCGAATACATATTTGTCACGCATTAATCGCTGAGGTCATAGACTTCAACCAGCGCTAGAATTCACAGTTTTGAAAACATCTCAGAAACGGCGTCAAACTTTAAACAAGTAACCTATCTATTTTCGATGTATTTTTGTGACAGTATGTACTTGGCATCACTTTGGTACTCGTATTAACAATAGTCAGTATCAGTCAGTATTGAGAATGGATATTTCAAGTGCCCTGGGAGTTGTTCTTGATTTGGCGAATCAAAAAGAGGAAGAGTTATACTAACCCACAGAGAAGAGCATCCAAAAATTCCGGGATTTGCAGAAAATTCACTAGGCCAATATATTGAATACGCCAGTAATTAAGAACTACCCGAGCTGCACTTCCATCATATCTTGTTTTATTTCGCTGTTGTGTTTTGTGTTGGTTCATTCGAAATTTTTGAAATTACGATGACAGGCTACGATAACAGCATTACAATTACATGACAATTACAAGCGATAATTTGCGGTTATGTTGGTTTGAAACTAATGTTCGGTTGGTTTTGAATCGGTTTGAATACATTTTGAAATATTGTTACCATGTACGTCATCGTTTCAACGCCAGAACGAATGTATTTGAAATGCAGACGAATACGTTTTGAATGCATGGGCGCCAGAAAACAGCCCTGGATCCGGATAGATCAGTTATACGTCAGCCAGCCGTCAAGTTGGATGTATGATTCCATTGATTTAAGGGACATCGAATAACGAAAACATTGGTTTACGAATAAAATACAGATGGTTAAGAAAAACAGCTACTGATCGAGTCATCCGATCGTAATCACTTATTGTACAAGAGTAGACTGACCCTGTTTCTGACTGATCCCAGATCACTTTCCGAACGTCAGGATCAGTGATCCAAGTGATCGGGTTAACCCGATCATAGTTTCCGTAAAGGCCTATAATTTATTGATAAACACGGAAAACACCTCATACACAACAAGGAAATAACAGTTATTTTGTGCTCATGTTACTATTTTCAGTTACTGTTTTGTGCTTCCCAAGTCTAGTTCGAAACTCAACGTGATCCTTGTTCTTTTCGCCTCTAGTATTAAATTTGGCGAGGCATTAAAATGAGCCTGTAACATACACTGATTTGTGTGTGCAATTATGATTACTTAATTAAGTATGCGGCCATGATTGGCTTCTGAACGATCACTGAGAAAAAAAAGGGATGCGGTTCATGAAATGGGATAGAACTAAAGACAATAATAAACGAACCCATTTGCCGTAATTAGTTTATAAAAAATACAACAGGTCAATAATGGGTTTGGGTGGGCCATCCATGCTGAAGAATGCACTTTTCGCCTAGGCTACTAGGCGACATGCTCGTAATCAAGCTATTAATAAACTCTAAAGGTACAGCCTCATAACATGTACCAGTTTGTCCACCGTGGTTGGAGGATTGGGAAAATGCCATATGTAGCGACCTATCCAATTCCATACTTCTTCCTTTGCGATAAATCGGGTGATCGTAGCGGTCAGGGCAGTACCCTAACCTCAGTTTTCTGTAGAAGCCTCATCGACATCCTTGCAATATGAGGACGCGCATTATCTTGCTGGAAAACGCTCTTCGAGGCCTCGGACATGCAACACCAACTATAGGGTGCCCCAATAGAATGAGTAAGGGTTGACAATCCATCATGGATCATTTCACGCTTGCCGATCGTTTGGAAATTATTAAAAAGTTCTACGGAAGTTCCCGCAAAATTGTAAATACGCAACACGCATTTCGTCGTGAACTCGGCCCTCAACATGACTTCGGTAAGCAAGCAATTCGTCACAACGTGGAAAAGTTTGAGCGTGAGTACGCTCTACTGGACCTAAAGAAACCATCCCAAATGCGAACTGGTCGACGAAGTGAAGAAAATATCGCCGCCGTAGCGGCCAGTGTTCTTGATGAGGACCCAAATTTGTCGTATCGACGCCGAGCGAATTGGGCATCTCCAAAGAGACAACTCGACGAATGTTGCGTCTGGATTTGGGACTGCACCTGTATAAGATTGTGTTGATGCAACAATTGAAGCGAGAAGACCATAGGCCGTCGCCGTGAGTTCGCAAATTGGGCGCTACGAATGTTGGACGACAGTCATTTTGGCCAAAAAATAATCTTCTCAGACGAAGCCAATTTTTACCTCAGTGGCTGTGCAGAATTGTTACTGGGCTGTGAACAATCCACAAATGACCGAAAAAGTGGTCCAGTACCCGAAAAAATTGAATGTGTGGTGCGGATTGTGGCGTGACGGCATCATCGGTCGTTATTTCTTTCGAAATGAGGAAGAAGACACCGTTACAACCAATGAGCCACACTACCGAGCGGTGTTGGAAGAATTTCTGTGGCCAGAGCTCGACAACATCGATATTACCGACATGCGGTTCCAACAGGATGGAGCCACGAGCCACACAAGCGACGCAGCGCTCGAAGTTGTTCCACAGAAGTTTGGCGACTGGATCATCACAAAACGAGCGTTCATTGATTGGCCACCGCGATCGCGTGATTTGGCCCCTCTCGATTATTCTCTGTGAAGATACGTCAAATCGTTGGTCTACTCCAACAAACCAGCCACTTTGGATGCTCTCGAAAACAATATTCGAGTATCCATCAATGCCATAACGCCGCAAATGCTCCAAAATGTCATCCGAAATTGGACCGACCGCTTGAAGGACTGCCAGGGAGTCCGAGGCAGACATTTGAATGACGTTCTATTCCATACATAATGTCATGGATGTAGCTTCAAAATAAAGCCAAAACCAATTTGATATCTCAAACCATTGTTGTTTTATTTAATTTTGTTTTCCTATTGTTCTTATTGGGGCACCCTATAGTTCTAAAGGCTCCCTTAAAGTGCTGTAAGGTAAGAGGTAACGTAAGACGTAAGAAAATAAACCTGTGGAATCTTACCTTACAGCACTCCAAAAGATACTTAACACCTTGTCCACATAACGTTGGGCTGTCATTGTGCCACGAAACACAAATTAAGGTGGCTTGCTGTTACATGTAATGATACCCCAAATCATCAAACAAACAGGATGTTGTACATGGCGCTCAACAGCAAACTGGAGATCGCGTCGTTCACCCCGTCGTCATCTAACGCCATGGCCTCCGTGTGTTATTGTTGACCCACAATCCGACACCGTTAAAGGGTTAACTGCGTAAACTGGGGCTTTATTACACAACAAATTAGTCTCTCGCCACATTTGGAACACATATGATAATGTTTGGGTCGACAAAAAGCCAAGCTTTGTTTTTACTCGTATAGTTTTTTTTTGATATGCAATGTAGTTAAAAAGCACCTGAATAAACAACAAGTATTAAGGCGGCCATAGACCGGCATGCATGTGTGACATACAGGACTGTCAAACTCGTATGCGAAACACAAACTAAACATGATGGTAAGTACGCTGTTGTCCACACACAAGGCTGTTTGAGTGTCAAACATGAAGTTTGATTACGAACGATGAGCAGTGAAGACGAGTTAATTTTGATGACAGTGGCGTACGCGTGCATTGTCAAAAAAAAAATAGAAACAAAATCGAACAACGGCAGACCCGCACAAAGTGGGTGAAGGAATGACTTTCAAAACGACAACTTTTTACACATATAAATTGACTGGAAGAATTGCAACCGGATGATTGGAGAAACTATTTAAGGATGAATGAAGCCAGTTATCGTATGCTGCTTGATTTAGTAGCTCCAGTAATTGAGAAGCAGGACACAATACTGAGGTCTGCTATATCACCTCATAAACGATTATCAGTCACGCTTCGCTATTTAGCGACTCGAAGGAATTACGAATCTTCTGTAGTTTATTCAATAATACATCATACGCTGCAACTGTTTTAATTCTATTCATGTAATTTTTGCATTTCGTTTTCGACAGACAGTCAAAACTTTTATAAAGTTCAATGAATTCTGTCATGCTTCTCAAATCAGACATTTTGAAAATAGTACGCTATATGATATAACCTATGATATTACCTACGCGACAATGAACAGAATAATCACGTTAAGACAGAGTGAGATTAATCCACACACTGACATACATGTATGAAACAGAAAATTTGTATGTCGCACATGTATGTCACTTTTTGCCCACACACCAGCGAATATCAACATAGAAGCATGTATGACATACATGTATGTCACACATGTAGGCCGATCTATTGCCGCCTTTAGATGATTACTAGAGAGGGTACTACTGCCAAGCTGAGCACATATTTTTAATCAGAATATCCCTTTTTTCTATGTGTTCGGATTCCACTTGCGATTAGCTACATTAGAATGGGCACGGAATCTATTTAATTTTTGAAACGGAGAGATGGGAGTTAAAAGGAGCAGTTTTACCATGTAAATTACTGCGCGGAAATTCGAAAAAGAATGGACTCATCAAACCACCCTTGTATATTCTCAGTAATACCAGCAGATGACATGAATAGTGCCGGCTTTCCTAGCCTCTGCTAACACAGAACTAACATTATGAAAATGAAACCTGATACATAAATGAATTGCGACACCTACTACATCGGTCTGACAGTGTAGATGCGTGGTAGTGTGCCAACAGTTTATATCTTTTATAGGATTTACATGAAGTCATAAGTAGGTTTGTAGAATCCATTAATTAATTCCATAATTAGATCCAACTGGTGTGTTTGACATGTTGAATAATGATGCATTTGAGATCAGTCATCGCCTTTTTTTTATTAGTACAATTCCCTCATTTTACAGACGTTCTGCATGACCACATATAGGTCGAATATTTATATATATAAGTAACAATTTTGGGATGAGGGAGAAGAGTACCGATTTACGAAAATCGATATCGATTAAGACATAAGACGAATCGTCGTATTTTTTTAAATTCCCACCTGGTTTTCATCTATCCCAGAAAACATAGGCTACCTTCAAGAGAATTATAACCTGATATGGCAGATGTGCGAACTCCTTTAAGTCTTAACTGCGAATGTCTTTGCTTCAAACATTCATTTGTAATTAGCTTGTTTATTATTATAATATTTCAAATACAAACTAAACAGAAAAAATCATGGGCTGCCTTCAAGAGAATTATAAACTAACATGGCAGAATGCGTACCTCCTCTCTAGGGTAAAGTACCCTCTCCTCAGTGCCAATCCGGCAACTAACTCATCCATCGCGTTAGAATGTATCCTGAGGGCCTATAGCTCCCAACATTCGTTTGTAATTATTACTTTTATTATAGCACTATTTAAAATATACACTAAAGAGAAAAACAATTAATTAGAGGTCTAAGGCCTAAAAAATGTTGGCGAAAAAAGTTAAACTTATTCAATAAATATAACATATTGGATTTTTAAAAAACAATTATTTAAACTAACACCATAAATAAAAAACCATGGTCTTTCTTATGCACTGACCACCAATTCAAAATTTCTGACTATGATCCTAATTATACCCAGTAATAGGCGATGGGTGAATACCCAAACGGGTAGGTAAATAAAAACTGTCGAGTGGGGATTCGTAAATAAGCGACAGAAACGCAACAACCCTTACATAGGAGTCTCACGATGGCTTACCAACTGTGGAAATGGGGGGGTCACCCAATAGTCGGGTCACCTTCTGTCAAGATTTTCAGGATCAACATCAACAATAACGTGTACTGGCACGACCATGTCGTCAGTATTGCTAAAACGGAATCCCAGAAGCTTGGGAGTTTTGTTCCGCTGTACAAGTTGTATACACTAGAGCAACTACTGCAGCTCTACAAGGCACAGATCCGACCATTGCTGGAGTATTGCTCTCATGTGTGGGGATGCGTTCCGAAGCACTCTCTAAAGCTTCTGGATACTATCCAAAAGAGAGCAATTAGACTAATCGATACGCCTAACCTCACAAAGGACCTCCACAGCCTGGAACATCGAAGAAGAGTGGCTGACCTGTCTCTGTTTTACAGATTCTATAACGGAAGATGTTCGAGTGAGCTCTCCCAGATACTAACACCAAAGGCCGTCCGAACGAGGAACACTAGAGAGGCTCTGCGAGCTCATCCTTACCAGGTCGAGGTCCCTCCTCTCCGAACCAGTCTCCTCCAGCATTTGTTTTTTTTTAGAACTTCGGCGCTGTGGAATGAGCGGCCGGGGAATGTGTTTCCCGACGGCTACAACCTGCAGCGTTTCAAAGGTAACGTGCACCGACACCGCACAGCGCTTCTACAGCGCCATAGGCTTTCAGCCTTTGTAAGAGGCTGCCCATAAAAAAATTGGGTATATACCCAGTGAAGAGCAATGTGTGTACCTTAGTTCGTTTTATGTTTTCGTTTATAATCTTCTATTTTAATAACTATTTGTTATAATACTGTTGACGAACAAAGGTGGCGCACTTGGTGTTTACTCAAGTACCAATACGGTTTTTACCCATTGGGTGCAAAACTTTGAGTATTCACCCAAATTTTAATATACCATGAATCCCGTCACTGGTTATACCACAGAATAACCTGTACTAGGTTACTCTACGGTTATCCAAACACTTAATTCGAAAATATAGTATGTCAACGTAGTCCGGTCCTGGTAGCGACCTTTCTTCATCGCTGCCGAAATTTTGCCCAATATCCAGTCGAAAATTTGTTATCTGCGACCTAGATCTGAGTTGCTGCGACGCACCGTGCGTAAAACTACTCTCGCCGCGTTGAAAGTAAAAGTTTTTCGTTTTCATCGAGACCGCTGTTGTACAAAGAATAGCCGTCGTTTCCTCTAATCCAGTCATTTTAGACCAAAACTGTGTGGATTTGGAAGATATTGACCCTCCCTAGAAGACGGTAGGCGACAAAAAACAGTTTTATTCGGCACTTCTGGTGCATGTTGGTTACATCAAACATACTGTTTAAGCAGCTCAAATTTTTGAAGGCAAGTTTTGGATGCCCACCAAGGCATTTTTGCCTCTAGGGGCCGTCCGACAGCGTTAAGGGTCTAGGGTATAACGCGCGAAATTGAGAATCCAAGAAACGACGTATTCCCGTGTTAGCGAGAAGGTGTGACCGCCTGTTCTCTTTCTCCAGTGCGTGTGTCTGAGATGAGGGGAGATAAGTCCAAAAATCCAAAGGAAAGGTCAGAAGGTCCAAAGGCAAGGTCCAAAGATCACCATAAAAATGAAGTTCGCATTTCCAAGCTCCGGTCGTTGCCTTTAAACTTACAGTAACAACGATTCAAAAAGCAGATTGAAGAATAAAGCTTGCGCTTTTCACCTATTTGGCCTTTTTGTGATATCGTGCTTGGTTGTTAAACTACAGACATTTGAAGCATGTATGATTCTGCACTGTGAGTTTTTTTGCACACTAAAAAACTTTTTTGAGAAAATCGCAAATAGTTTTTATTCATTAAGGTCTTAACTATCACCTTCTGACAAACTGTGTATGTAGTTTGAAAAACAAATGAGTTCTGTTCGAAATGGGAATCCAAGTTTTAACATGGTAAATACATATGTATAACTGTGTACCCAGGCTCCTTAAGGCTTATTGTAAAATGTTGTGAGATGGGTTTGGTCCCATCCTCTTCACTACTTATTTCCACACTAGATTAGTTTTGTCTCCAAATTTGGTACAACGTTGAGAGCGAGGCTCTTCGCACATGGGCGAATTTCAGTTTGCTCTAGAATCTTAGACATATTTATCTTACACGTGGAACCCTTGGTTCCCAGAAGCTTGTAATGTTCTTATATTACTACATATAATTATAAAATCAAGACTGATTTGACAGTCCCCTCCCCCCAAATATTTCCATTCTATCGCATGAGATTGGAAACAAGGAGATGCAAAATGCACGACTCGAAACGCTTTGCATGAGAAGCCGAGTAGACGCGCGTCTTCATTTACATGAAGGCTCGTCCTACAATGTAGAAAGGAGGAGCTGGCAGCAAGTACAATTAGAAGAAAAACAGAACTCTTCTTCCTCTTCCTTCTTTAGTTAGAAGAATCTTCGTTCCTTTCTTCGTATCTCTGCTTACACTGCTAGGTTGTCGCTCCATCGTTTTTGGAGACGTCCTGGACTTGTGCGACCTAATGGTGACTTGTCGCCTGCAATTCTGACTAGTCTTTCTTTTTTTCTACCTTATACCCATTCATTGATGTTTTCTACCTTGCACTTTCCTCTTATATTTTCACTTCTCTCTCTATCAAAAGGGTCTTTCCGGTCATTCTATGAAGTACTCTCATTTCGGTTATGGATTAGTTTTCGCTGTGTCGGGTCGAGTTTCAGAGTGTACTATGTCATAGTTCCTCGTACTATTGCCTTGCAAATTCTTGATTTGTACGTGTGAATTGGCCTTAATAATTTGACCGTACTATAGTTACGGAGCGTGTCGTCGCGAATGCGGGCACGGTTGGTCCACTTTTCGCTTTTTCACCGCTAATCGGACGTCTCGTCTCGTCTCGTCTGGATACAAACGTGGCTTGTTATCTCACTGTATTATGAATGAGCAGATTCACTTTCTTCAACTGCTAACGGCGTTTCGGAGAAATTGGAAAGGAAGAACGACAGTTGTATGTGTATACCATCACGTACAATATAAATAGGATCTTTCAAAAGGGCTGTTTCAGAATAACATTGTCTATAAAATGTTTGAGTACCACTTTGATCTAACGTAATCATGAAAAACTTGTAGAGAGAAAGTCTACAAATTTGAAACATATTTTCGAACTAAAATGCATGGAATTAGCACAATATTTTACAATTTTATGTTTGGAAGTCAGGAACTACAGCGAATAACATTTTAATTTTTCACACATTTTTATTGTTTATTTTAGGGTGAAATTTCAATCCACATCCACCCCAAGCATAAAATGATACATTGATACTACATAAGTTTTGAATTTGCGCATTTCCAATGGGTTTAGATGGTAAGTAACTAATTCAATGTATTTAGTGTCAAAAACTGCCATTTTAACTAGGTACATCAATTATTAAAATTTGACTTTCGTTAGTATAAAATATAACTTAGATCAAAAAACTTTTTCATGCTCTATAATTACGATTTTAATCTTTTTTCTTGTATATTTATGTTTGACGTTGGTAAACATATATAGATATATATAGAGGATGTGTTACGAGGAGTGTGTTTTTAACGAACCAATAGAATCGCTTGAATTACCTCGCCTCGCTCAGCACAGCTCCGGTGGAAATGGCTTACCGCTACGAGGTTTTTGTGCTAGAAATGTGTGCTAGGGATGTGTGCGAGAGATGAGTGCTGTGAATTAGGTGCGCAAAAAGAAAAATCTGAAAAGAGTTCGCTACACATCCTCGCAACGCTCAACTGCACACCGTTTCACAACTCCGCCACACATCTTCGCACCGCTCATCTTCCTAGCACATCTCAGAGGGAAACACCCACACTATTTCATAGTTCCGCTACACATTCTCGCTGCGGGCATTTTCCTAGCACATCTCTGATGGAAACGCAGCCTTAGTCACTTATGTGGTGGCAGACTAACTTTTGGTCCAAATTTTCACATGCGAGGAACATTAGAATGCCAGAACCCTTCTAAACCTACCAATTTCGCTCAAAGATGCCATAAAACTAGAAAACAAAGTATAGGTACTAACCTATTTATAAAAGGTTATATCCTCTCTCTCTCTCTCCTCTCTATATAGGTATAGAGAGAAATAACACCAATAATAGTAGATCTAAAATCTATAGAGCAACATGAACCTTAAGAAACCCACGTGTCAGAAGATATGCAAAACACCACCAGTGGCGCGGAGTACGGAGACCTTACGCGATTGTAGAATTTAACAAAAAGCAAAGTAGCGGCTAAATGACCTTAGATATCGATGCTGGAACAAAAATAATAATTTCTAAAGCTAAGCGCGCACTGGGTCGGACGGAACGGTACGAACGGTACACACCTTCGGCACTTTTCTTTAGGTGACTGCACTCACTGGCTCGGTCGGTACGGACGGACGGAAGGTCGGACAATAGAGACAAGCAGTCTCGTAATAGGTTTTGTGCTGTTATGTATTGTGAAAACCAAAACGATATGTTGAGTGAATAAGAAATAATTGTAAGTCTAATGTTGGAAGCAGAAGAAGAAGAAAGGTCAAGAACTCGAGGAAAACCCAGATTTTGTATTCATAGAATACATCGCAAGAGATTAGAGCACCACCGTAATTAATTTGGGAACATCCATGCTCGCTTTGCAACCAGTATTGTTCAACTGAAACGGCGGAATGTCTGTGCCGAAGCACGTGCAGGCACGCGCCAAAGGGCTGATGAGTCATCGGTACGGCCGGTCAGGACGGTCGGGATGCCCAGAAATATTTCTTTCGGGATTTTATCGGACGGTGGAAGGTGCGGATGGTCCTGTTCCGACAGTGACGACCCAGTGCGCGCACCCATAGGCAAATCAATGCTAAACATTTTTGAAAAATCCCGTGCGTACCGTTCGTACCGTACCGTCCGACTCGGTGCGTTCAAGGCTTAAGCATATCTACTTACGTGGTTATATTGTTGTTTGGATATTTACCTGAAACAAAACAGAAGATTTGAAAATGCAATCCAACTTTGCGGGATTTGTTTTGACCTTGTAAAATATACTTAATGGCATTAATGCCCATAGCTGTAGGATGCATTGTGATTTTTTATCTTTTTTATAATGCGATGTGAATTCTGTGATGTAAACAGAATCAGTTTACAGACAACATTCACAGACGGCGAGCGCTCTTAGTTATACTGCGGATGCGATCCTCATCCAAACCAGTCAAACATGGCGGGCAATTCAAATATTGCAACACCCATGATGATATGCCAGGATTCATTTTGTCAATAAGCAAACGATTAGAGCTTCTTCTGCATACAGATACACATTTTTAGAAACCAAAAAAATGTGACTTTTCCCGAGACACTGCCTTTTTTCTGCACAGAAAAAATACTGTTTCCAATTAATTGTTGGTATGTGGAAGGTTTTCCATCGCTTTAAATATATTTACAGTTGTTTCAAATCCATGATATTGAAAGAATCCAATCCTTATATTCGAAGTAATCACAGGTACACCAATAAATTCAAAATAATTTTATATTCGTTCTAACGATATGTATAATCCTTCTAATACCAGTATTGACATATAATGCAATCAAAACATCCTTTTCGAAATTTCATTTAAGCAAAGCATACAGTCTATTCAATGTACAAAAATTATTACTGCAACAGCAGTGCGTGATAATTCATCTGATAAAAATTAATTTTGTTTCAATGGCCCTTGTTGTTCGCTGAACTATGATCAGTATTCGGCGGGACTGACATCCCGATTTGATGAACGTAAAAAGAAAGACGAGGAGGATTATCTCAGTGTTATCCGTTGTCTGCGCCAACATGGACGAGGTTGTTCGGTAACGGGTTGTTTCGTTGTGTTGTCTCGGTGTTAGCCGTGTTGTGTCATCTCGTGATTTTGCGTATTGCATCTGCAATTGTGTGATTTAAATGTGTCCAGTTATATAATAAATGGAGGACCTACTGAGAAATTGGGGCTTAGAAGAGCTAATACCCACATTTGAATGTAAGTATTTAGATTAGTCAGACAGTTATATTTCAGGTAATAATGCAACAACTGGTGCAGGCTTATGTCTAATTCTTATATCATGCTTCTTATAACTTCATACAAAATCAAACAATTAAACATCCAAACGAATCGATCAGTTGTCCTCGCAATAAAATCTGTTGGTCCAAGGAAAAGCAAGTAGTTTAGAATCAATTATCAAATGCGATTGAATTATTCATTGGAATCCAATGACATCCTGTAGTTGAATCTACAATACGGCATAATTCGTTACCAACTATACACTTCCCATTGGATAAAACATCCATGTATTTGAGAAATGCTGAGTGTAACGTCCCATTGAATCGAAACGTAAGTCTTTGACAGAACGACAGATTTTTCTGTGTGTGTTCTCAACAATCGATAATTCTTCACGATTAAACAAAAGTCGCTCTATAACACAACGACATCACTTTCTGTGTGGTACTGTACAGCATGATAGAGGACGAGGCCGCTTATGATCCTCTGTCGGCCCTTTTTCATCTACGATCCATTAACAATATGTTTCTCTCCTTGATAGATAAAATTTTCAAGAGCCAGCTGGCGAGAGGCGTCAGGCAGAAGGACAATTCCGTCGAAGGTGGCAATATCGGGATATAGCGCCCGCCCGCCCGCCGGTACTGCCTCATCGATTGACCCCGATTTTCCCGCATAAAGGGTAATGTCATGTCTAGATCGTCCTTCAACCATCTGTCTTCCATCGGCCTCGCCACATGTGCGTTAAAGGAAACTGTAACTATTTTTGGACAGGATTTGAGGTTATAGTACGTACATGAGAGCTTTTTGCAATGGTTCAGCTGTAACCATTTTTGGAACTGAAACTGAAAAAAATATGAGCATGAAGAAAAATGACGGTTCTAGAGAAATGTCGACGTATTTTTTGAAATTTCCTAATAGACAATTAGTAAAAAATTGCCAAAATTGACGTTTTTTTGACTAAATTCATGGTCTCGTTAATCACCCTGTATAAACTTATTCTAAAATCTGAATCGACATTTCTCTAGATTGAAGTTTTATGGAAACGCAAATCAGGTTTTTGTGCCAAAAAATATTAATATACAGCGTCAAAAATGGTTACAGCTAGAGCCTTGCATTGAACGATCGCGCGCCGATTGGGACACTGATAAAGGCGCCACCAATACAAAAGTATGTACACTACAGTTTATGAATGAACTGAAGTTCACTTTAACGATTTTTTGCGTTCAGTCGGCAAAGTAGCGATAGTAACTTTTTGTGACATAGAACTGCCACTGAACTTGATAAAACCAATTTTGGTTTCTCTTTCCGCACCATTTTTCATCCAAAAAGTCATTTTCTTTTCTGAATACCTTCTTCATCAGGTGTCATATATCAGGTGAAATAAGGACACCATCTTGGTGTGGCAGAATTAGAGGTCATATAGGCATCTATTATAGTCCGCAATTATTACTCCCATCTTTTTATTAAACGCTCTGCATCAGAGAAAGCAAATTTTTCTTTTTCTTCAGAGTAGCCCACTACGAATACAAAAAATGTTTCACTTTCAAAATCCCTCACCCTCAAATTACCTTAATTTTACCGCCACTAAAAAACTTTGAAAACAATCTCACCCTCAAATTGCCTAAAAACGAAGTTTGGGCTGTTCTTTTATTTTTAGTTTTTGATTATTGCTACGCTGCCATTGACATGATTCCTAAAACCCATACGAGTTTTCCATCTTCGCCACGGTAATAGTACTTTGTCAATACACAATACAGCATGATCTAAACTAAAGCAATACTCCTTCCCTTACCCTTGCTTTCTGTAATAGTCAAGGAAATGTTCGAATGGGCCTAAAAATGTGTATTATGTCGTTAGGTCTTTCTTTCACAGGTCAATGGATATAGCCTACTATGAATATAACAAATTTTTCAGTTTTACAACCCCCCATCCCTCAACCACCCGAATTTCACCGGCCACTCCAAAAAGAAGTAGATAATGATCAGGAATCCCTAAGACGCCTGAAATCAAAGTTTGAGGAATATTTGAAACTTTTGTTTTTTGCTAAATACTTCGCCTCCCATGCACCGATTTTTAAAATTATAGTAGCATTACCTGCTACGATCCCACAGCATATCGCTACCCAAATTTCATCATAAACCATGCAGCGGTTACTGAGATTACAAGGCTAGAAAAACGCCGACAGATAAACAGATCGACAAACAGACAGATCGACGGAAATGAGCGACGTGTATTTTCGTTATGTAGATATCCTAAAACGGCTATAAAGCCTATTATTTCAAAATCGAAAATTTTCGCAATCACAATACTTTCTTCACCTATCTGTGTAGGAAGAAAAATGGAGCAGCTCAAACTCCAGTGGCAGATGACACAGTAGCAGCAAGTAGGTTAGAGACATAAATTGCAGTTATAAATTTCGAATGCCAATACTCCGGCATAAAGCATATCCTTCAGACTGCCACTATTCGTATGATTCAGTACGATTAAAGCAGACTCTGCGAAATACAGGGTGTTTCAGAACTATGGGATCAAACTTCTAGGGGTTATTCAGTGCAACAGTAGAAAACTTTTTAATATAGGGACCCATGTCCGGAAAAGTGTCCATAAAGTTACTACGGTCCTAAGAAGGTTGGTTGGTCTGTCAATGCATGGGCAGGCATTGTTGATGATTATGTGATTGGGCCGTACCTTCTACCGGAACGGTTAGCAGGACCTATTTACCGGCGTCTCTTGGGGGAAGTTCTTCCAAAACTTCTTGAAAATGTTCCAATAAACGTTCGACAGCAAATGTGGTTTCAGCACGATGGAGCGCCGGCTCACTTTGCTGTACCAGTACGTGAGGATTTAGCTCAGCGGTTTGGGCACCGTTGGATTGCTAGAGGTGGAGCCGTTTCTTGGCCTCCTAGATCACCTGATTTGACGCCGCTAGATTTTTTTCTGTGGGGACATGTAAAGTCTTTGGTCTACGAAACTCCAGTAGAAACAGAGCAAGACTTAATCGGACGAATTGCAGCAGCATTTGAAATCATTCAAAACGAAATCATTCAAAACGAGTATCAAATTTTTAGTCCGCCGAAATCGGTTTATTCAGATTGGAGGAAGACATTTTGAACAATTGTTGTGATGATATCATGTACAAAAGGCAAAAAAAAGTGAATGCATTGCAGGCTATTTAGGTAATTCATCGTCTTTCTACATTTTAACGCTTCTTAGGGCTGTAGTACCGTACGGACACTTTTCCGGACATGGGCCCCTATAATCAAAAGTTTTCTACTGTTGCACTGAATAACCCCTAGACATTTGATCCCATAGGTATGAAACACTCTGTATATTGCCGAAACATTACTAATGTGTTTATTCCAATCGGATGTGGTTTTGTTTACGGAGCAGAGAAGCGCAATGAATCAGAGCAACGACAACCGTTAAAGAAGTTACTACCAAGTATTATTCCAAGCGACCTACCCCAGAAAGACACAGTTCGGAGAAACATGGGATAAACAAGCATTTAAGGTTAAGAGGTCGCTTTGAAACCCTGCTAAGAAATTCCATTATCGGAAAAGTCGCATGCAATGTTGCATTAGTCCTTCTCGAATGCCGCTGACGTCAACCACTTCCGAGAGAAGTAGGTTGTTCTGGTTACTAGGAATGAGATCTGAACACGGATCTGGGTAAATTGCTTATGGAGTCGATTTCGACTTGAAGGCCCTAAGGAATGATGGTCCATAAAATCGTGAGACCTATATAATCAACAATCATGGTATATTCTATATTTATATGCGATTTATGTAGCGAGTCAAGTAGATTTTCTCAGTAACCCTACCCAATGACGTTGATCCTCCTTAACAGTTTTTGAATATGACCATGGCCAAAGGTGATTTAACGGATGTCGCAAAAGTTTTGAGAATTTATTCCGAGAAACTATGTAAGTTTTAGTGAGGACACATCGGAGGGTCTGATCCCCTTTACCCCTCTGCCCATGTTCTTTAATAGGGTCTTTGCACCAAAAAAAATATTGCTTTAAAGCATTCATTATAACGTACTAAACATCATAAAATAGAAGTTTTTGATTTTTTACATTGCTTGTGAGACTTAGGGCCGGTTTCTTAATGTCCAGTTAAATATTTATCTGGACGTTAACGGTTATCTGTTGGATACATTGTTTAAACAATTGAAGGTTAAACTTACGAAGTCACGTAAATCTTATCTGACAGTTGTATCCATAGCAGCGCTATCTGGCAGATACCTATCTGACACTTTTACTGGACATTGAGAAACCGGCCCTTATTCCAACTATAAATTTGAACTAGTGAAAACGGCGCAAAAACAACGTCTGACGTCACAAGACATTATAGTGATGGGATTTGAGGTATCATAAAGACTTTTTCGTTGATAATTTTGGTTACTGCACTTGACGACTTGACGCACGTCATTCATCATATTTTAATGGAGGTTAGCGTCAAAAGTCCAAATCACAAAATCACAAATCAAACTGGAATATTTACGTAAACAAAACCAACCTTGTAGGCCTTTACGGAAACTATGATCGGGTTAACCCGATCACTTGGATCACTGAACCTGACGTTCGGAAAATGATCTGGGATCAGTGATAGATATGGTTAGTTCTCTTTTGTACGGTAAGTGATCCCGATTGGGTTATACAGATCGGTAGCTTTTTTCTTAATCATCTGTTTTTTATTTTTTAACAAAGTTTTTCGTCGTCCAATATCCGTTAAATCCATGGAATGATAAATCCCACTTGACAGCTGTTTGACAGATAACTGATCGATCCGGATCCAGATCACTGTTCCCGTAAAGGCCAACATGTTGTTTTGTGCTTTTTGAGGTTGTCATTTATAGTTAGAGATGGGTTTAATAATGTCGATTATTGTATCTTATGACGTCAGCAGCCGTTTTCAGTTACGTGGAAAAAATTAAAAAAACCGTTAATTATAATTACAAATTTATTCATCTGAACAGCTACAAGAGTGGGAGTTTTGTTATAGACAGCCTTTGAATACGTTTTTCTTTCCTCTAAAATTACTCTTAACCCAAAATTACAACCACTGCAAGTACCCTATTGTGATCAGTAAATTATTACATTCTAGCCATGCATGGAGCATACAGGCAACAAAGTAAGCATCAGTAAGCTTTTATAAATCTACTGTCAGATACGGTCACCAAAAGACTGCCCTTGACATTTTTCATCGTTTCCCTAACTCTGCCATCGCTCAGCATCTTGGTAATGAACAGAGGGCAATAAGGGAAGCCCATCAGTGCGATTCGTGTTTCGCATTCCTCAAGAGCCGGGATCCGAGATTACCAGGTTAGGGGATGACTGCGTCGTTTCTATGGAGGTCGCTCGTATATGTAGGTAATCTCTTTTTGTTCCTTCATCCTTGGAGATCCTTCGTTGCGTCATGTTCCGACGATTCTTTCTTGCGGTTTTCAGAGGCAGCTAGGCAGCATAAACGTCTATTAGGTTGATGCAAAGGAACATCATCATCATAGTCACAATATCTTAAGAGACATGCTGTGAACTCGTAAAAAGCATTAAGTCGGAGCTAGAGTATTGCCGACACGAATATTATCAATAATTTTCAGAACTGTAGCTCGCCATCGTTCGCGACTGACTGTCAGTTCAGTGGCGCTCTTGATATACTCATATCCAGCAACTGTTTCGTCGTATCCACCAGCGTGTAGAGGAACGGCCACGGCGCCGCCTACACGGGGCATGACCCTGAACTACAAGTTTCTCCACGTTATCGCTTCTGTGAATATGTCCGAAGAATGTAAGCATTCTCGTCGCCACAATGGAGGATAGTCTCTTTAGATTACCGAGCAGATCCAGTATGGAAACGTTAGATCGATGGGCGGTATGGTATAAGGAACTCTCAGCATTCTCCTACACGTCCACATTTCTCAAGCATCTATGCGAACTCGATTTGCCAGTCCAAGTTTCTGAGGTATACAATAATATGGAGAACACAAGAGACTGAACCAGCGACATTTTGGTAGGTTTAGTGATGTTATGGTTACGCCATATTTTAGTAAGCCTTGTCATGGCCCCAGGTGCCTGTTGAATTGTGGAGTAACCATTTATAATTTTACCTATGTCTGTGTGTTATATTGTTAGAATCTCATGAAAGGATTGTTAAGAAGTTGGGGATGTGGGGACCTCATACATAACTACATATGTTCGTATGTGGGTACCAAAATACTTCGTTATTTCTTTTTTTAAGACATGCCCAGTTTTGAATTGAATACATGTACTTAACATAACCCTATATGATCAAAAATATCACATTCTTGGTTTCAGATTATTACAGCCTTCCGCATATAGGTAGACTTGAATGAAAGTATATTTTTCGTCCAAAAATTTATTTTTATATGCGTGTATTGTATGATATAATAGCATTTTCAAAATAAATCATTTTTTTTATCAGTATCTGAATAATAAATACACACAACATCTGGGAAAACTGTAATAATCTGCACCGACATCAGACAAGCACTTCTAACCCTGCAAATATCTCGCGTCACATCAGGGCTAGGAATGGAATGCCACCAAGCATTAGTCCATGCTTCAGACAAAAACAATATTGTCCTTAGGTGGGTTAAAGGACACAAAAACAACAAAGGCAACCATACAGCGGACGGTCTAGCCAGGAAAGACTGCTGACTAAAGAATTTTAGGACCATGTCGAAACACTCCCATGCCCAAATGGTAAAACGATGGGAAGGATGCCGATTTGCCAAGGAAGCCTTTGCGGGCTTTGGCATGGCAATATGCAAAAAGTACTTGGCGATGATCAGGTCAAACCTATGTCTCATAGTAGAATTCTTGGCTGGCCATTGTCAACTCAAGTAACACCTCCACCTTATGGGGTTAAGTGACACGCCTATATGTGAAGTGTTGAAGCGAAGACTAAACTGGGGAACATGTCAGTACCTAGAGTTATCTTCTCAGAAAGTGTGCGTTCAGCAAGTCTTGACCTACACCTGCCCAAATAAGGGATGCCTCCAAGCGACTTGTCCACCTTCTTAAAATTAGCATAATCTGAGGAAATGCAACAAAAACCAACCACCCCAATTTCACCTACATCCAAAAAAGGAGGAAAATGATCTGGGACCCCTAAAACGCCTAGAAACAAAGTTTGATGTGTTTTTGTATTTTTAGTTTTTTTGTTATTGCCGCGCCACCACTGACATGATTTCTAAAAACATCCTCGCCAAGGTAATAATGCTGTGTCAAAATTTCATGAAAATCAATTCGGTCATTTCCAAGTTACACGATACAGAACGATCTAAAGCGATACTCGTATGTATCTACATCACAAGATTCATGTCAATTGGTTTCTGTAATAGGGAAGGAAACATTAGGAAGGTCCTAAAAAAGTGTATTGTGCCGCTAGGTCTTTCTTTTGCAGGCAATGGACAGTCTATTATGAATACAACAAATGTTACAGTTTCAAACTACCCCCCCCCCCCCCAATTTCACCCCCACCCAAACAAAAGTGGAAAATGATCAGGATCCTCTGAAACGCTTAAAAACGAAGTTTGAGCTGTTTTTTTATTAGTTCTGCGCCGCCACTGGCACGATTTAAAAAACCATACGCATTTTCATCCTCGCCACGCTAGTAATACTCTGTCCAAATTTCATTAAAATCAATTCAACAGTTTCCACGTCACACAATACAGAACGATCTAAAGCAATACTACAGTACTACAAGTTTGGGGATTATTTGAATTTTTTTGTTTTATGCTCATTACCTCGCCGCCTATGCACCGATTGTCAAAATTACAGCATGCAGCATTACCTACTACGGCCCCACAGCATATTGCTGCCCCACTTTCATCAAAATCCATGCAGCGGTTGCGGATATTACGAGGCTAGAAGAACGCCAAAAGACCGACAGACAGACAGACCGGCGGAAATGAGTGACATGGATTTTCAAAATGCGTATTACCTCAAAATCGAAAATTTTCGCGATCACAATACTCCCCTCACCTATCGGTGTCCGAAGTAAAAGGAAGAATAGTTCGACAACAAAGTTACATAGCAGTGTATAAAATTTATGCTATCGCTCTTACTACTTTCCTTACAAGCTTTTTTTTGTATGCAAATGTTTTTCCTGGCATTATCCTATTAAATGGTATCCTGTAGTTTGCAAGGTTACAACTGGCATTAAAACAATCTTTATTTTCAGTTTAAGCCAGCAAAACAGCTTTTACGATGCTATAAACTTGTTTTTTTGGAACATCTCGAGGTGGATGGATGACATGAATGAAAAGGAATAGATAGCTTTTCTGCTTGGCATGCAAAGATTCACGATAATTTCTGTCTAACACATTATTTTAATTTGATTTATTTATCCAGCATATGACATTAAGAAATATAACTATCATAATCGTGGATTATAAAAATACAAAGAATAACCAAAACTACAGGCGCTAGAGAAAAACTAAATACAGATTCGGAATCAGCATGAAGAAACTAGTCCGGGAAAAATCCGGTTTTGTCAATATCGCTTCCGGTTTGAAAAAAAAACTCTAAATTTGTATACCAACAAATTCCACAATTCCTATTTTTTTTTACTTCACAACTTCACAATCTCGACACTTCTTGACAACTGCGTCCACGCCACTAATGGCGTCTTATATACAGTGTGCCCATTATGTATGGAATATAGTATATATCTCAGTAAATAATGATTGTTTAAGAAACTTTTTTATATACAAGTTGTTTAATATTTTCAGTTGTTTTTGGTTCCAGAAAACAAATGAGTAACGAAAAACATTTGATTTACTTTAAATAGCAATATACCCTTTCATTAGTTTCATTCGATAAATACTTTTTCCTCTTTTCAAAGCCACAACATGACCGTACGCAAATGCAAGAAAATGTTTCAAAAAAATTAAACATTCTAGTAAGTTTATTACATCATATGCCGTACTATGGGAAATACAACTGTTTTTTTACTTCTGTGACATCGGCATCGACTGCTTTGGTCATTAGCCTCGTGTTCTGTTTGGCTTTGTTACTTTTTCCCGGCGCCACTTAGGAACAGCACTGTTAATTAGAAGCCAACAGTGAAGGCTCAGGTGGGGATTTGCGCTGAGCTTTTTTTCAATTTCGCCTCTAACGAAAATCGAACCCAGGACCTTCCGGCCACGAGCCCTCGACCCTAACCACTGGGTCAACCCACCGCCCAATACAACTGTTATATAAATGTTTTCATAAAATTTTACTTCCCACACCGATAGGTGAGGGGAGTATTGTGATCGCGAAATTTTTCGATTTTGAGATAATCCACTTTTTGGGCGTTTCATGATGTCTACATCACGAAAATCCACGTCACTCATTTCCGTCGGTCTGTCTGTCGGTCTGTCTGTCTGTCGGTCTGTCTGTCTGTCTGTCTGTCGCGTTTTTCTACCCTCGTAATCTCAGTAACCGCTGCATGGATTTTGATGAAATTTGGGCAGCGATATGCTGTGGGGTCGTAGTAGGTAATGTTCCTATAATTTTGAAAATCGTTATACGGGGGGCGGAGTAATTAGCAAAAAACGAAAAATTTCAAATATGCCTCAAACTTCGTTTTTAGGCGTTTTAGGGGTTCCTGATCATTTTCTACTTTTTTTTGGGTGGGGGTGAATTTGGGGTGGTTGGGGGGTGGGGGGTTGTAAAACTGAAAAATTTGTTGTATTCATAATGGGCTGTCCAATGATATGTGAATGAAAGACCTAGTTGCATAATTCACCTTTTTAGGTTCATCCAAACATTGCCTCGCTTATAATAGGAACCAAGGGACTTAGAATTTGTGACACCGTATACATACGAGTATTGTTTTAGATCGTTCTATATTGCTTAACGCGAAAATGATTGAATGGGTTTTAATGAAATGTTGACACAGTATTACTACCGCGGCGAGGATGGAAAACGCGTATGTTTTGGAAAAATCGTGTCAGTGGCGGCGCAGCAATAATAAAAAAACTAAAAATATAAAAACAGCTCAAACTTTGTTTTTAGGCGTTTTAGGGGTTTCTGATCATTTTCTACTTTTTTTTGGGTAGGGGTGCATTTGGGGTGGTTGGAGGGTGGGGGGTTGTAAAACTGAAAAATTTGTTGTATTCATAATAGTGTGTCCATTGACCTATCGAAAAAATACCTAGTGGCATATTCTTTAAGTTCATCTGAACATTGGCTTGTCTATTACTGAAGCCATGGGACTTAGAATTTTGTGATGTTTACACAGAAGTGTTGCTTAATTTCGTTCTATGTATATTGCGTAAAGCGAAAATGATTGAATTGATTTTAATGAAATTTCGACACAGGAATTACTATCGCGGAGAAAATGGTAAACACATCAGTTTCTAGAAAATCGTGTCAGTGGCGGCGCAACAGTAATCAAAAAACTAAAAATATAGAAACGGCTCATACTTCGTTTTTAGACGGTTTGTAGGCTCCTGAGCATTTCGCTTCGCATGCAGAATCAAAACTGTGGCATCCTAGTTCCTAAGGAGGGAGACGCAAGAAACTATTTACCAGAGTTTTTGTGTTGGGTGTTTTTTGCGGGCAAATGGGCGATGATTTGGTTGCAAGGGATTTCAGACTATAGCTTCATGCTATGGGAAAATAATGAACTGGTGTCATCGTAATGTGTGGGAAGTACTGAGTCAATCAACTTGACTCCATTTTTTATTTAGTGAGACATATACATAAAACTACATTCCATGCATAATGGGCACGCTGTATACCCATTCGTCACCATTTCTAGAGAATTCGGGTCATCCAGATAACATCTAGGCGATTCCAGACCGCATATCTGTCAGCCTCAAAGCTTCAGATGATTTGATGACGTTTACAGATCCCAAATCTAGTCTGACAACTAACACACAATACCATATACAGTATGTTACAATAGCAATATTACAATTACACTTACAAACATTTATTTCTTTTATGTAAGCTATTGACCTTGGGGTGATACTCCATAGCAATTATTTATAGGTACGCTATATCCCAGAATGGGGTAAAAACTATTTTACTCCATATACTTGCCATCTTGACGGATATTTTAAGGTTAGAATACCAGTTAATGAAACAAAGACAAAGAAGTTAAATATTCTAGGGCAGAAAAATTAAAAATTTTGTATCAATTTTAATTGAAAATAATGTCGCATATCACTTCAGCCTACTGTAGCTGACGTTACTAAAACTGTAAAACAGTTAATTATTTTACGAATCACACTGACAGAGGACAATTTAATTACTTTATACTTAACGCGGAATAGACCTAAGCTCATCTTCATCTGTTCTAAATATCAACATATAGTCGATTATTTATTTTAAATTAAATTACATACCAGAATTAGGATTCGCAGGTGTGGATTTGCATTTGAAATTTTTAGATGCTTTCCATTATTTATCGACAACATCAAGAGCCAATGAAACATCAACGTGTAGAGCGTTATGTTTCGACAAGATTCAAATCGTCCTCAGACTTTTTCGTTTTTTTCAATTCTTTAAAATAGACTAATTTCAAAATTAAACATAGATCTTTAGGAGGATAAGTTTAAAAATATAAAAGAAACAAAAAATGTCTATTAGAAAATTGGATATGGTTACCAGGCTGCGCAGTAACCTTCAATACAAAATAAATAGTTAAACGTATCTGTGGACTTATTGCAAGAAGCATTCTGCTTTTAATAAAATATATCATCGACCTCTTACTTCACAAAACTGTTTATATATCACGGTAAAAGTATTCCCAATTTAAAAATGTAGATTATCACATTCGTGGCCATCATGTTCATATAATCCTATTATTTTTACCTGCCAATGTGAACAAAAGGTAGATGTGCAGTTTATGAAAAAAAACTGGTACTAGTAAGACCTTGAAGTATCCCAGAGTACCAGAAATGTATGTCCAAGACGAATCTGGCCTTAAAAGGATTTTGAGCCTTTCTGTACATGAAATGAGAAAAGGGATCAACATATTTTTATATTAATTACTAGATTTATTTTTTTAACTGACTTTAATAATTATTTCACTTTGTAAAAGTAATAATTATTTGTTTCGATTTACAGAAAAAAAGTGGTGGAAGCTCAGATTGACCAATGGTGATAGTGATAGTTGCTGGCTCCAAAGTAACAGAAACATTAGTATTCCAAATAATTTAATTATATATTTTAAAACTTAGTCATGAAATGTTTCAATTGAAGACCTTGGCGTGAAAAGTGCAAGTCACAAAAACTAAGAACCTTACATGTTCAGTACAAACAGTTCAGAAATATAGGTGCTGGATGTTCTCGCGATTTAGATCATTCTTATAGTAATTTAAGCGATGAAACCAGTTGTGACTTTGACTCAGACAATAGTGTAAAGAACAAGGATTATATTAAAAGTGAAAGTAAGGGCAGAGCGTCATCATCTGAAGACCAGTAGCTATGTTATTAAGATTGTGAGGCATATAACCTTTTACTGAACATTTTGGCGGGGTAAATTTGCTTATTCTTATTCTCTGGCATTTATTCTTTGTCTAAAATTTTATTGTCTCCAGTGAACCAGTTTTTGGATATTTGTGATAAGCATGTGCTTAACCAAGAAACCGAAGAACCAATAATGGAAGTGGAACATCTAGACGAATATTACCCGTTAAGTGATTAAATAAATCCTTATTTCCAATTTTGTATTATTTTAGAGTATCGTATACTTTTTCAGGTGAAAGGATACAAGCCTCATTTTTTGAACAAATAAGTCTTAAGCAACAATACTTGTGTTTTTTTTCACTTTCTTGTTATGGGTAGGATACTCAACAACCAACCTTGACTTCCATACCTAAAGTTAAATATATTGTTGTGGAATTATTTTCAAACCCTAACATCTCCAAACTTATCACATGTGGCATACGTCTTTTTCAGCCAAGGTCTTCAATTTAAGAATGACCTTCGATAAGTAATTTGAAAAAGATAAGGACCATTCGTCTTTGTATGTAGTGATAAAGTAAAATGGCGATCAAACACAATGAGGAACAACATTACATATCATATATGCATTTATCACGCTGCGGCATATTTCATGGAACAGACTATTTTTTCCCAAACAAAAGAACAGCAATGCCAAAATATTCTCTGCATCCGTCTGAGTCGTTTTAAAAATAGCGTCGCTGTTTTAGCATTTCCAAGAAGTAGTCCAGGAAGATTGGCGGCTCAAATATTGTGAAAAGGGTCAGAATCCACTTGTACATGTTCAAGTTACTGATCACCCTATAATATATCCGGAAGGATCACTATTTCTGAGAGCGTAGTTATTGTGGGCACTTCTCGGAATTGAACTAACTTCCAATTTTATTCAAACTTGAAATTTAAGTCAGGGGCGTATCCAGATCTCAGTCTTGGGGGGGTAGCGGGGCATGAAGTTGTGTGTGGTTTCACCATTTTTGTAATACCTTCGTGAAGGACGTTGATGCAACAGAAAGGGAAAATGTTAATAGTATTAAAAAAAAAGAAGTTATAACCAGCAAATGAAACGAAACAGTGGAGAGTATCAGGTATTTTAGGGAGATGAAATAAAAAATCTATTGATGCATTAATAAATTTTAATTTTACGGAATACAAATAATACCATCCGTGAACATTTTACTGGCACAGCATACAAAATTAAACGATCATGAACACTAAACAGTCAGGTACCCTAGTAGCCACAACACGTACTCCATTTTTTTAATTAGTGTTTTAACTTTTCAAGTCGGTGCAATTTTCAAAACAGGTAATTAATGAGTTAGGTAAATTTTTGTGATAAGCTACCACGTTGTATAGGACATTTAACTGATTATGTAACAATGGGAATATATTAGATATGCATCACTGTAATAATGCAAAACAAACCCTTTTGTAACTTAGTTACTGCAAAAAAGATTTTCTTTTCAGTGCTTAAATTAAATTGCTTAAATAAATAAGTCAAATAAAATAAGTCAAAGTTGAATTGAGTTTCTTTTTCGAAAATCTTGTATACGCCTGTGATTTAAGTCAATGCTTTTGATGATATTCTGTACTAAAAACCCTCCCCAACAATGCCTTTGATGACATCTGCGAACTCAAATTTTGCTTTTAGGTGTTTAGATGCCCCTGAACATTGTTTATTTTATTTGGCGGTGTCAAATTGCGATGGAGGATCATACGAGGTTGGAAGAAAATTGATATTATTTGCTACCATAGTTGAAACTGAAAAAGTTTATAGTTTCTGCAAATCATATCAACAGAGACGGAGTACTAATATTTCCAGTATAAGTAATGATTAGGATACTATATATATAATGAGTTTTGGAAGTTTACTATATGTACATTAGCTGCTGCATTAAGGGGCCTGGGTATACGCAGCAATACATATGTATTTGTCATGTTAAAACATGGATTCCCATTTCGAACAGAACTCACTTGTTTTTCAAACTACATACACAGTATTTCAGAAGGTGGTTGCTAAGACCTCAATGAATGACAACTATTTGCGATTTTCACAAAAAAGTTTTTTGATGTGCAAAAAAACTCACAGCAATGCAAAATTGTGCATTCTTCAAATGTCTGTATTTAACAACCAAACACGATATCAAAAAACGCCAAATAGGTGACAAAGCGCAAGCTTTCTTCTTCAATTTGCTTTTTGAATCATTACTGTAAGTTCAAAGGTAACGTCAGGAGCTTGGAAATGCGAAATTCATTTTTATAGTGACCTTTGGACGTTACCTTTGGATTTTTAGACTTATCGCCTCTCATCTTAGACACACACTCTGGAGAAAGGGAACAGGCGGCCACGCCTCCTCGCTAATATGGGAATACGTATTTTCTTGGATTCTCAATTTCGCGCGCTATACCCTAGACCCTTAACTGCTGATCCAACGTTCATCAAATTTAGGGTATTATAATTATAATATGAGGTCATAGTAGGTGGTGCTGCTATACTTTTGGATATCGGTGTATTGGCAGCGGAGAGCAAAAAAATAAAATTTTATGTACCGCCCAAAATCTCTCTTTACGGCATTTTGCTGCTATGGAAAACAACAACGTGTGGAAAGTACCGAGTCAATTAATTTGACTCCATTTTTACTTCCCACACCGATAGGTGAGGGGAGTATTGTGATCGCGAAAATTTTCGATTTTGAGATAATACGTTTTTTGGGCGTTTTATGATGTGTACATACATAACGAAAATCTACGTCACTCATTTCCGTCGGTCCGTCTGTCTGTCTGTCGGTCTGTCTGTCTGTCTGTCGGTCTGTCTGTCTGTCTGTCGCATTTTTCTACCCTCGTAATCTCAGTAACCGCTACATGGATTGTGATGAAATTTGGACAGCGTTATGCTGTGGGGTCGTAGTAGGTAATGTTCCTATAATTTTGAAAATCGTTATACGGGGGGCGGAGTAATTAGCAAAAAACGAAAAATTTCAAATACGCCTCAAACTTCGTTTTTAGGCGTTTTAGGGGTTCCTGATCATTTTCTACTTTTTTTTGGGTGGGGGTGAATTTGGGGTGGTTGGGGGGTGGGGGGTTGTAATACTGAAAAATTTGTTGTATTCATAATGGGCTCTCTAATGACCTGTGAATGAAAGACCTAGCGCCATAATACAATTTTTTAGGTCCATCCGAACATTGCCTTGCTTATAATAGAAACCAAGGGACTCAATAATTTGTGATGTATACATCCGAGTGTTGTTTTAGTTTTAGATCGTTCTTTATTGCGTAACGCCAAAATTATCGAATGGATTTTAATGAAATTTTGACACAGTATTACTGCCACGGCGAGGATGGAAAGCGCGCATGTTTTGGAAAAATCGTGTCAGTGGTGGCGCGGCAATAATAAAAAAAACTAAAAATGTAAAAATAGCTCAAACTTTGTTTTTCGGCGTTTTAGGGGTTTCTGATCATTTTTTACTTTTTTTTGGGTGGGGGTGAAATTGGGTTGGTCAGGGGGTGGGGGGTTGTAAAACTCAAAAATTTATTCCATTTATAATAGTGTCCATTGACCTGTGAAAGAAAGACCTAGCGGCATAATAGATGTTTGTTAGGGGTAGGTATTGATTCAGGTCGTTCTGAATTTAGTAACATGGAAATTATGGAATTAATTTTAATGAAATTTAGACACAGTATTATTACCGCGGCAAGGAGGAAAAATGCGTCTGGTTTTTAAAAATCGTGTCAGTGGCGGCGCAGCAATAATAAAAATCTAAAAATATAAAAATAGCTCAAACTTCGTTTTTAAGCAATTTGGGGGTTCCTGATTGTTTCGTTTCGTCCAGTTAAAGCTGAATTGTGTCGTTTTAGTTCCTACGGAGACATTTAGGAGACTATTTACTAGTTTTTGTGTTGGATGTTTTTTGACGACAGGCGGGCGATGATTTGGTTGGAACTGTTATGTGTGGGAAGTACTGAGTCAATCAACTTGACTCCATTTTTTATTTACAAGCATGGCTCACTCTTCTAGAGACTTAATTATATTGGACATGTATGATATCTAAAGTAGCACTTAGTTACTTGAACCTCATTTGCTTTCATTTCGTAACCATAGCGTCGGTGAATTCTATGGAAGATACACTTGTCACTTCTCTAATCCGTATACGGCCTACCTGGCAGGCCTTTCTGTTTATGGAAGCGTGTCCATTCAACGACTTCTAGTCCAGAAGACAAAGTGATAGCACTGACGCTGTCACGTCAGCCGAAGAAAGATATACAGTGTCCATAAAAAGGACATAAATCTAAGTGTTTGCCAACAAACGCGACGATAACATGCAACAATTCCCTTGTACTTTTCATTTTACTGCCGGTAATACAATCGCGTTAAGCTAACGAACCGGAAAAAACGCATCTAGGTGAGAAGCAGAGCTGAAACTTTACCGATTATTTAAATCTTTTTTGTTTAAATCTTTTTTTCATTTAAATCGTTTAATTTAAAATCATTTGCCAGCTTAGTGATTTATGATTTAACAAAAAGATTTAAAATCATTTTCTGTTCAGCATACATTATATTTTTTTTTTTTTTTATTGGAAATAAGGCATCGACTGCATGGTCATTAGCCATATATCTTTTATCAACTATTTTGTACTGAGTGATTTATAATGTTTTGTAATGAGCTTATGTTCGTTGGTTTATCGGAGGTCTTACAGTTTGAAAAAGAGTCCAGTTATTTTAAGGAAGGTGATTAATTTTCTTATTTCAGTCGGAACGGTGGTTAAAATATTCAGATCAGTCGGTAGTCGCATCATGTTCCTTAAGTTTGTGTATAACTGACAATCATAGAAGATGTGCCTTATTGTAAGGGTGACTTGACACTGTTCACATATAGGAGGATTCTGACCTAGAAGTAGGTATGATGAGGTAAGATGGGTGTGACCTATTCTGATTCGGGATACTATCACCTGCTCTCTGCGTTGGGGTGAGGTGCCTTTGTGTTTGCTATTCTTAACCGAATTACATATCTGACGAAGTTTGTTATTGGTGTCTCTGTACCATTCATCTTGCCAACAGTCTTGCACTTTGTTCTTAAGGAAGCACTTTAGGTCATCTGCTCTGACTACTCGATGTGTAGATGAACTCCTTGGTGCACTACGAGCTGCTATATCAGCTTGTTGGTTGCCAGCTATTCCAATATGTCCCGGTGTCCAAATGAATATAACAAGCTTACCTTGCTGTCGCAGGCTGTGGTGGAGTTGTAGAGCTTTCTGTACCAAGGGGTCGGTGCTAAAAATATTTTTAAGGGATTTCAATGAACTCAGAGAGTCTGAACATATTGAGTAGGTCCCTATTTCCCAATCTTCTATGCGCTGTAGTGCTTGGTATATAGCGAAAAGTTCAGCCGTATACACATTATATTAAATCATTTTTTGATTTAAAATCATTTTTTGATTTAAAATCATTTTCAAATTATTTTAAATCAGTTTTTGATTCAAAATCATTTGCTAATTATTTAAAATACTTTTTGATTTAAATATCTGCACAAGATTTTAAATCACTTTTTGATTTAAAATCATTTGCTAATTATTTAAAATACTTTTTGATGTAAATCTCTTCACAATTCAAAATCATTTTACCGGATAGATAGTAGGTACTTACTTGCTTAGTACTAAGTTTGTTACTTATCTGTTACGTGTTACCGCAATGTTACCTGACATATTATTTACAAATGGTGTTTCTATTTAGGAAGTAGGACTAGTAGGGAATGGTGTTTGGGAAAGGATTTTCAATCATCAAAATGATTTACAATTCTAAAACGATTTAAATCATGAAAAATTACTTACATCCCAAAAAACGATTTAAATCATAAAAAAGGATTTAAATCAAGACAAGAATGGTTAAAATCATATAATGATTTTTGATTTAAATCAATTTCTTCCCTCAGAAGGATTTAAGATTTAAATACTTTTTAATGATATATTATAATAATTTTATAATGATTTGTGATTTATGATTTAAATCTTTTTGAAAAGGATTTGTTTCGGCTCTGGTGAGAAGGCACGATTTCTTAAAAAAAAAACGTGTTTCTAAGATCGAAAAGAGAAGGGAAATTTACATAGTGGGATGAATGTGGAATAACATAAGTTAACAGCAAAAACGCTTTTAAAAAAATTAATGTATGAGCAGCCATTTTGGGGAACAAAGCAATTAGGCCATTGTTTAATAATGGAAATGTAAATGGAGACATTTATTTGGATATGTCGGAAAATACCATCCATCCATTTATTACTTAAATCATTGAAAACCAAATCCAAGGGGATGGAAGCCTCATGAGGATCAAATCTATTTCCATCAAAACGGCCTCCTCCTGTTCTTCGGCAATGGCTAGACGACGCGTTTCCACATAAAATGACGCCATAAGATTTTTTCTATAGGGCCTTTTCAAATCTATTGTATGATTTATAAGAAGGGCAAAAAAACCAATCCCACCAACTATAGACAGTGGCTCTTCTCAGCATCATGTCTAAGGTTATGGAAACTGTCAGAAATACCTGGACAACAATAAATGATTGCCAGTATGGGTTCTGTAAGCACAGGTCTACGGGTAACCTCCTGGCCTACGTCACTCACTTGTGGAACAGAGCAATTGAAAATCATTGAGAATCCCGTGTTGTTGCACTTGACATATCGAAAGCTTTCGACAGAGTGTGACATGAGGGACTTCTGGTCAATTTTGCTGCTTATGGAGTACCACCTCGCCTGCGCCAGTGGCTGAATAGCTCTTTGAACGACCGATCTCTGTTTGTTGTAGTCGAGGGCTGTTCATCAGACGTATTTTCAATAAACGCCGGTGTTCCACAGGGATCTGTCCTGTCCCCTACACTGTTTCTCCTGTACATCAACGAGCTGCTGGAAATAACGTCCAATCCAATCTACAGCTTCGCAGACGACAGTACCTACATTAATATCGTGCATGGAACCAGGCAAGCCACTATCATCCCAGGAGACGGTACGTCGGCGACAGCAGCATGCCTCACAGATCAACGTAGATATCAAGACAATTGTCGAGTGGGGATTAGTAAATAAAGTACAGTTCAACGTACCGAAAACTCAGGCAACAACATTGACAAAGAAGTCTCATGGTGGCTCACTAACTGTGGAAATGGAGGGTCACCCAATAGTCGAGTCACTTCGGTGAAGCTTTTGGGGATCAACATCAATAACAACATGTCCTGGCAACGATCTCGTCGGCAGTATTGCTAAAACGGCATCCCAGAGGTTGAAGTTTTGTTCCGCAGTAGCAAGCAATAATACACCAGAGCAACTACTGCTACTCTACAGCGCACAGATCCGACCATTGTTAGAGTATTGATGTGTGGGGATGCACTCAGAAGCACCCTCTAAAGCTTCTAGACATTATCCAGAAGAGAGCAATTAGACTAAACGATAAGCCTAATCTCACAAAGGACTTCCACAGCCTGGAACATCGAAAAAGGGTGGCTGACCTGTCCCTGTTTTACAGATTCTATCAAGGAGGATGTTCGAGTGAGCTCTCCCAGATAATGAACTGTCTGCCAGGAATTTGAACATCCCCTATATCATTGTTTGGCCAATAACAGGCAACATTTTGAGCAATCAAGATACACAAAGATTTTTCTAATTTTTTCGAAAAAATGTAGTCAAGTTGATTGACTCAGTACTTCCCACCCATTCCGATGATACCAGTTTTATTATTTTCTCATAGCATTAAGCTATAGTCTAGATGCTCTTGCAACCAAATCATCGCTCGCCTGACAGCAAAAAAAAGTGTTTTATTCTACTAGGTACTTCTTTCACAGGTCAATGGACAATCTATCATGAATACAACAAATTTTTGAATTTTACAACCCCCCACCCCCCAACCACCCCAATTTCACCCCCACCCAAAAAAAATTAGAAAATGATAAGGAACCCCTAAAACGCCTAAAAACGAAGTTTGAGGCATATTTGAAATTTTTAATTTTTTGCTAATTACTCCGCCGCCCATGCATCGACTTTCAAAATTGTAGCAACATTACCTACTAAGAGCCTACATCATATGACTACCCAAATTTCATCAAAATCCATGCAGCGGTTACTGAGATTACGAGGCTAGAAAAACGCCAACAGACAGACAGACAGACCGACAGACAGACCGACGGAAATGAGTGACGTGGATTTTCATTATGTAGGCATCATAAAACGCCCAAAAAGTATATTATCTCAAAATCGAAAATTTTCGCGATCACAATACTCCCCTCACCTATCGGTGTGGGAAGTAAAAGGAATCCACCGTTTTTAAAATTTTAGGAGGATGAGCCTGGAGGGTAGAGCATTAAAAAGTTGTCCCTCTTGACAAGTCTTTTGACGAGTCTCGGCGATTTTTCTTTTAATCTATGTATGCATGCACAGTGAAAAAGGGTAGCCTGCTTTGTCCAGTGTCGAACCGCTCGCAGGTAGAAGCAGACAAAGCGGGGAACCTTAATATAAAATTAGTACATGCATTTATAAGCCACTTTCAGCGCCGGTTCGCGCGGGTTCCCTGCTTTCACGCGCACAATGAAAGCAGTCTGCCTGCTTGCGGTGGGCTGCATGCAGGAAACCGCTCCACCGTGTCTACGTCCTATCGTCTTAATGATTTGTTAGTGCTACGCTAAAGGATTCAGTGTCACTTTAATGAAATAACGCACTACTGCATTCGGACCCACCAAGAATTGGACGAAGTGTGAAAAATTGGATGTGGGTACGGTGCAGCAATTGGTTACATCAACTGGTTTTTAAAGAGATTCGTGTCAAGGCTTCCCCTGTCGAGTTGCCGCCGCCGCGCGTGGTACACCGCGCGACGCGGCGTGGCCGCGGCGATATATTTTGGAGATTGTTTTGTAATATCGGCAACACGTCTATTTTTATTATTCACATAATACGTGCCCAGGGACCATAAGCAAAGTATGCACCATTTACTAATACTACTATACTAAATATCCAGTTAACTGTCTCGGTAGATGTTATGCAGCTAAGTTTTTTTATAGCCTACGTCCAGCGGTTCTCAAATTTTTGCTTTTAGCGCCACCTGTTACTTTTTTGTCATCGGAATCGACTACTTTTGTCATTAGCCTCGTGGTCTGTGTAGGCTTTGTTACTGTGTCCCGTCGCCACTCTAGGAACAGCATTGTTAATTGGTAGCCAGGTGGGGATTCCTCGCTGAGCTTTTTTTATGGATATTTATTTTGATTGAAAAGAACCAGAAATAAATTTCCGCCTCTAACGAGAATCGAACCCGGGACCTTCCGGTCACGAGCCCTCGACTCTAACTACTGGGCCAACCCATCTCCCAGCGCCACCTGTTGTAATTATACAAATTATTTTGCTCCCCTATTTGTAAATTCAGGTAATAAAATCACATTTGGTTTTAAATCCACTACAAGAAGAAGGACAACTGATGTTTCATCAAGTAGCTTACAAAAATGACACTTCGTTAATGAATCTTCAACGCACTTCAACAATGTGGTGAAATACATAGGGTTGTTCATTTGAAAACTTCCCACCACGGATTTATCGAAAACCACTTGATTGAAAGAAAAAACGCCGAGACATGTCAAAAGATTTGTCAAGGGGGAATACTTTTCAACCACAAACTACTCCCCCCTTGTACCTTCTGCCTCCGGAACCTCTAAAAAAATATAAATGACAAGTGATATCGAGTAATAGCTTATTTCAAAAGTATGTTGAAGCCCTTATTTTGACGTTTGATTCTTTAAAATCGTTTTTGAGGAAATTAGAAAAATCTTTATATCACTTAATTTGTTCAGAATGAAAACAAAAACACAAGAAAGTATCACATTTTATTGCAATATGTGTTCAAAATGTTACCCGTTATTGGCCAAACAATGATATAGGCGATGTTCAAATTCCTGATGGGCAGTTGCAAAAACAGTGGAAATAATAATAATAATCACTTTATTTCCCATATAAAACATAAACATCTTAATGCTTACTTGGCATGCCTGACTAATAATAATTAGGTTGAGGTTTCCTCAAGGGCAGAGTTCACACAAAGTGGTCTTCCACTCAACCCTTGGTGTAAATCAATACAAGTAAATTTAAACTATGTCCCACGCATCTATAACTAAAACATTAACGAGTAGCCACAACAAATACAAAGACAATCATAACTTTAGCGATATGGTCATACAAATCTTTCAGATCTACACACTTCTACTTATCTACAGCAAACATACAATAACTTATTATACCTACTTATTAATACTTTTGCAGAAAATGGTTCACGACAGCTTTTTTGAACCTATAGCAGTTAAATGACTTAAAGTTGTCTGGTATAGAATTATAAAATCGGTATATGTTAAATCTAAAACACCTTTCAAACAATGTCATTTTATGACAAGGAGCTAATATTAAGTTCTTATTTCTAGTATTTACATCATGTATTCTTGAATTGAAGGATATTTTATTGTAAAGGTAGAGGGGTGTCTTAAAAATTAATATTTTATGAAATAAATAAAGAGCGTTAAAAGAAAACTAATCTATATTTCATAGCAAGCCATTTCAGTTCCTTCAATTTGTGTGAAACATATTCATATTTGCGAATACCAAAAATGAATCGAATACATGAATTGTGCACGCGTTGTATTCTACCCAAGGTATCTTGATCTATACACGGACCATAGACAAATGATTCTAATTTAGAGCATAGATAACTTCCCATAGGTATATTTTGAACCTTGTTAAGAAATTTACTTAAACTGGATCTGTTGCAAATAAAATAATAAAAACAGAGTTTTAGATGAAGCCACAAAAACAGTGAAAATGATTAATAATAATTTAGAGCGTAGATAACTTCCCATAGGTATAATTTGGACCTTCTTAAGAAATTTACTTACACCCGTATGCATCGTTTGGCGATTCTAATCCTAGTTCCCTAATCGCGTTTTGCTAATCTTCGGCATCTAGCCATGCACCGTCAAGAGATTAACTAATCCAGATTGGAGATACGGCAAGGTTGTGTTCGCAAGATTGTTTTGACAGTGACAGTGTCAAAATTGTCAGTTTGCGGTGCATAGTAAACAAGTAATCTAATCCAGGTTTACGTAACTAATCGCGCAATTGACTTCCGGTGCATACGGGTGTTAAATTGGATCTGTTGCAAATAAAATAATAAAAACAGAGTTTTGGATGGAGCCGCTCAAGTTTTGGGTCATTTTGGCATAAATACTAATACAACATTTCGCAAAACTTTGGTGCGACTGATATTTCATTAGGCTCTATGCAGACACAGTTACTAAACTCCATACATTTTATCCATTCACAATGAAAATAGCGCAAGAGTTAACCGAAGATGATTTCGATCGGCGAATAGTTGAGTTTTGTGAACAAATGACTTCAGCGACTAATGATAATACCACTCATGTAATGAATATCTGCTTGACTGCAAGTATTGGAGCAACGAAAATCCTCATGATCATAGCCAGTACCCCAAAAAAATTAATCAATGGGCACTAGGGCAGGCAGCAAAATGACTGGGACATTGTTTATTAATGGAAATTGAAACGGAATTTGGAAAGATTGAAAAATACCATCTATCCGCTTATCACCGAAACCGTTAAAAACCAAATCGAAGTGGATAAAAACCCTATACCAGATGAGGCTGAAATTTATTTCCAGCAAGACAAAGCTCCTCCTCACTATATCCTACTGGTTCGGCAATGGCGAGACGACGCGTTAACAGATAAATAGATAGGACGAAGAGGGCCTAGAGAATGGCCTGCTAGCTCTCCTGATTTGATGCCGTTAGACATTTTTCCATGAGGCCATTTAAAATATATCGTGTTTATAACGCCCTTATAAGGTGTTTGTTTGTTTATCTTTTAGAACACTTATAACTTCTTCAAAAGAAGAGAATGCTTGTTAAATACTTTCAGTGCATGATGAGGGAGGGTGTCTAATTTCAGATTTTTTGAAGTAATACGCTTATCTCTGCAGAACGAATCCAGTATTGCCGTATGCTACGAAAAACGATAATTTGTCGGGAATACCGAGTCAATCAACTCATTTTTTATGTCTACTCGTACTGCATATCGTTCATCAACCTTAAAAGTAGTAGACGCAATAGGATGCAACGATATTTACTACGTGCATCATATATGCGTAATGTTTGCAATCTTATATAAATTCTAACAAAGAGTTCGTTTAAAAAAGGGGTCAGCGTTTATTTTTCTCGTTACTATGTCACAAAGGGTAGGTGAACAACCCGTCTTATTTGACAAATGGAAACAAAATGAAGCGTTCTACGACGGCTGAATTTCTACTAAGCAAATCTGACACAGTAAGTATCACAGGGTATCACATGATATCAGGGTATCACAGAAGGTATAACAGAAGCATAACAATGCCCCCTTCGTCACTGAAACTGTTCATGTTTAACTATTTCAAAAGGCTCTTTCCTGTTTCAATCGTCAGAGACGACTGATAGTGAATAGTTCTACATTTACTTGTAATGCATATAGATCATCAGTCTTTATTTTATTTAACGTATGGTTGTAGTACACGTGAAAAAAAGTCATACAAAAGTAAAATAATCAAGATAAACAACACAAAATAAAATTTAAAAAAAATCGGTCTAAATTGTAACTAGGCTTTATAGCCTCACTTATGTGAATATTGAGCCTGGAAATCAATTTGTGGCGGATGGCTTGGCTTGAGGGAAGTTCTTGTTGTTGCCTGTATATGCTCTAACGCCATTTTCTTGCACTATAATCCTGACAGTTTGGCGTTACACTTCACAGTCGCATCGTGGAGATTCGCGCTTGTTTCTTTTAGACAGCGAATCAGGGCATATTCCATGCGAGATGCGAATTCTGTTTACTGTCGACCATTCCTTTCGGTGGAGCTCAAAACCAGGGAGTACTTGACCAAGAGTCAGATTACTGTTCACTTTTTCTGCTGTTTTGGTTGCCCAAATTTCTGCCTATTTAACTACAGGGTTAAAACCATCATACTCAAGTTGGAAAGCTGTTGTAATGGGTGGTTTTCTGGACCTTAATCTAAGCAAGGAGATATACGGTTTGTCTTCGTGGATTGGCAGTGAGGGATTTGTTTTGATTTTCTTATATTCTTTCTGAAGGACGTTTTTTCGCCGGGTGGGTGGTGGGGTTGTTTGGCTGAATGTTAGTAGCCAGTAAATTGGGGTTGATTTGATGCATCCCGTAATAGTTCTCATAGAGTTTAACTGAGCGTCTAACAGTCTATTTTGTGGACTGTTCAGCCACACTAGCGAAGTACAGAGCATAGAAGCGTAGGCACCCCATGAAGTTCCACTTCATTTTTGCAGGAAGTTATTTCTGCTATTTAGTGGGTACCAATCCAAGAGTTGAAATTTCAGTCAACCTTGGGAGGTATACCACAGTCTTCCAAGCAGAAATGATTGCCATAGAGCTGGGAGTCAGGGAACTCACAAAAGGCCCCTGACAAACAGATCTATAAAAATCTTTTCAGACAGCCAGGCTGCATTGAAAGCACTGTGCTCCAGTCGTGTTGATTCAAGACTGGTATGGAACTGCGTGCACCTCCTCAACACACTCGGAACGGGAAACAGGGTAACCTTGATTTGGGTTCCGGGTCACAGCGGAGTGGAGGGGAATGTATTGGCCGACGCGCTAGCAAAAGGAGGAACTAAATCTGTGTTCATAGGACCAGAACCATTTTGGGGCATTGCAAAAAGCACCGCTAAACAGACCATCTCGGACTGGGCAGTGAGGAAAGCACTCCTGAACTGGCAAGATACACCAGGGCTACTGCACTCGAAGGCGTTTATAAGATACCCCTCGAGTCAGGCCCCCCGAGGACCATGGAATGTAACAGGTACGACCACCGCATTCTGGTCGGTCTGCTGACGGGACACGCTCGTCTAAGGTACCATATGCGGAAGTTGGGTCTTGAACAAACTTCAGACTGTCGCTTCTGCTACGTGGAGGACGAAACAGCGAAGCATATTCTTTGCTCCTGTCCAGTACTGGATAATGCTAGGTTCCAGACATTCGCATTTGCCCAACTGGAACCTCATGACCTCAAGGAAGTTTCATCCTTCACGTTGATCGCCTTCGTAAAGAGGTTCGGACTGTACGGTGAAATCTAAAAAGGTGTGAGCCACAACTGACACAATTGAGTCGCAGTAGAAAGAGGCAGCTCTGCCCCACTCACTTTCAACCTAACCTAACCTATTTCTGCTGTTTATTCTACTAAATCGACTTAGTTTTACGTCTACTTGTATTGCATATCGTTCATCAACCTTAAAAGTGTTAGACGCAATAGGATGTAACGATATTTACTATGTGCATCACATATGCGTAATGTTTGCAATCTTATATAAATTCTAACAAAGAGTTCGCTTAAAAAAGGGGTCAGCGTTTATTTTTCTTGTTAGTATGTCACAAAGGGTAGGTGAACTACCAGTCTTATTTGCCAAATGAAAACAAAATGAGGCGTTTCGCGACTGCGGTGTCGGCCTCGTTTCAAATAAAGAAACACAAGGGGGATTATCTTCCGTCTGGTGCGCCAGAAAGACGGAAAATACAAAGAAAATACAAATACGTATATATTATTGTTAACGGAGAAATATCCACCAAGATAAATGTATTCTGGTGAAAATGGGCCAAGGTTGTAGTTTATATTGTTACAACAGCGAAATATTGACCATTGTTGTGAATGGAAATTAAATAATTGTACGCTATTACAATGCGTGGATTGTCTGCCTCATTGTTGTGTATAAAATTAGCTTGGAATTAACACTTCGGAAAATTTCAGACAACCGTATCGTTCACACTTTACACGCTTTTTAGTTCGGTAAAGGTAAGGGAAAAGGAGCTCTGTCAAACATTTCAGAGATCATCATCGTAGTCACAATGTCTTAACAGACATGTTGTGAACTCGTAAAATGCATTAAGTCGGAGCTAAATATTATCAATAGTTTTGAGAACTGTAGCTCGCCATCGTTCGCGATTTACTGTCAGTTCAGTGGCGCTCTTGATACTCATATCCAGCAACTGTTTCGTCGTATCCACCCAGCATGTAGGAGAACGGTCACGGCGCCGCCCACTCGAGGCGTGACCCTGAACTACAAGTTTCTCCATATTATCGCTTCTGTGTATATGTCCGAAGAGTGTAAGCATTCTCGTCGACACATTGGAGGATAGTCTCTTTGGATTACCGAGCTCATCCAGAATGGAAACGTTAGTTCGATGGGCGGTATAAGGAACTCTCAGCATTCTCCTCTACGTCCACATTTAAAAAGCATCTATGCGAGCTCGATCTGCCTTTTTAACAGTCCAAGTTTTCGAGGCATACAAAAATATGGAGAACACAAGAGACTGAACCAGCGACATTTTGGTAGCTTTAATGATGTTATGGACACGCCATATTTCAGTAAGCTTTGTCATGGCCACACGTGCCTGTTGAATGGGCCGTCGAATCTCATTTTCACAGCTACCTGGATTCGATCAAAGAATCGAGGTACACAAAACTTTGAACTACTTCACAACGGCCTACTGACTTTATTGCTCGATGATTATTGTGCTCTGTATCTACGATCATAACCTTGGTCTTGTTGTAGTTAATATCAAGACCATACGCTGCACTGTGTTGTTCTAAGATGTTTAATAGAGCTACTATACCTTATCCACCGAACAAACGGAGTAACCATGCACAATATATGTAAATTTTTACTGTATGGTCAGGTGTTATATGCACACTGTCTACAAAACTGCATACTGAGAGCAGTGATGTTATTATAAACAGAAAAATTAAGTTCGATTTATCCGAGTAAAACCCCAAAATATGGGTTTGAAATAATTTTTTACTCCTTTTCTTCAGTGGACAGACTATAGTTCTTCCTGAGAAGCAGCAATAAGGGTTGTATCGTCAGCAAATCTTAAGTTGAATATTTTGCTTCCGCCAATAGTTATACCTACCGTCATTCCAGTTGTCCAATACCTGTCTCATCACAAATTCAGAATAAATGTTAAATAACGTCGGAGATATTACACATCCCTGATGAACTTCTTTTCTGGTTGCAGTTTGACCAGAGATAATTGTGGATATTTTTTATCTTAACGAAAGGCGTCAAGTAGCTTGACTCAGTACATCCCGCACGTTCTCGGTAACAAAAAAAAATCATTTCCCCACCCTTTCCACCAGCTCAATTTTACCCCACATACCTAAGGTCTGTGGATACTGTCTGCACTAATGAAATTTGTATACTACAAAAAATAATATCATCCTAGAGTCTAGTTCACTATGCATCGTAAAGGCTAAAATAAGGAAAGCTGAAACCCATCCGTGTTTCAGGGGAATAAATTACAACCCGACCATTGTCTTCTAAACAATCTGAAAAGAGCTTCACAACAATTTGGGCATACTTTATTACTTCAAGATGTTCGTCACATAGAAAATAAGGTCCAAAATCGCGTATAATTTTTGTTTTCTACCAGCTCGAAATTACGTCTTTCTTGTGGAAATATCACTCTGAATAGTACAGAGTTGTATCATGTACAGGTGTTGTGATTTGTTTTGAGAGTGTGCAATAGCTTAAGTGAAATTATCTCAACCTCCTAATTGTATCGTTATTTATTGATATATTGATGTATTTTATTAATTCATTTGAGGACTTGTTTACGAGACAATTGACAAACTTTCTTACACACATTTATATCACTAATCGTTTGATAATCCAATTCTTGAATGTCTGCGATATACAAACAAATAACATAATCTCGAAGTACGTTGCGAGTTAACCCTTCGTACTTAACTAGTTCAAAGGGGTGGTTACTTTGTGAGTTGACTTCAAGTATCTTAGTGTAGGCCCCTCACAGTTCTCCGCTCTAGCTGTTTTGATCTCTTGGTGAGGTATTTCGCGAGTTAACCCTTAATACCGATGGCACTAGAGAGATAAAATCATGTTAGGGTGCGGTTGTCCATATTGAACCAAATTTTGAAAAATTGTCCGTACATGTGTGCCATTAAGAAAATAAAATAAATTGATAATAAAAAAAGAATTTCTCAACCCTGAGGAATATTTTGAGTAGCATAAATTATTTTTGGACTTGTTAACAAGAGAAAAGGAAAATTAAGATGGTGTTGCAAATGGTGCATTTTAGGCAACCACGTACTCAAATTGAACTCGTGGTCTCTTAAATAATTGAACCCGCCCTCAGATCTTGATAAAGTAGGGATAATACTTCCAAGAAAACAAATTAAACTGAACCAATCTCTAAGAAAAGTTGGTAAGTACCGAAAAACATTTTTTTTGTAATAATTGGTAACAAAATGTGTAAGAAAATTCTGTACCGCAAGAGATAAACACTTAATTATTTTCTTTTTTGATCCAACACCAACACATTTCCAATGAAACCAAGTGTGGCAGGCACTGAATCATTTCAACTTGGTCTTCAGTCTTGCGCTCAGTACAGAACCACAAAAGTTCACGTTCAGGAGCCTTAGAAATCTAGAATGGCCTTAATTGAACCGTGGTTCAATTAGAGGTTTTTTAAGCGGTTCAGTCTGAGCACCTAGCTCCAAAATCAAGATTAACCCCATATTTAAATAGGTTTTTGACAATGCTATAGATATTGGGAAACAGTACTTTGAAAAAGTATTGGATCTCCATCTATCTACCAAAGCCGGTACCTGCGCGTTTAATCTGAGGAACCGAGCACTGTTTTTGTGACCCGTTTAAAAGCATCAGGTGTAGGAACCTGCGGATACGACAACAAACAGACTCTTTTTTGTGGATCACTCATTTAACACTCCCGACATTCGGTTTATGCTAAAAACCAAATTAACTCAATTAATTAATGCTATTGTTAGGTAGTGCAATAAAACACTGCTATCTAATAAACAAATTATAAAATTGAAAGAACAAACCTAATTCGTATGGTAATCTATTTTACTCTCTGATGACCTGTTTACTCAGGTATCTTTTTATTTAATTTCCAGATGTGTCATCTAGAGCGCTTCTCCTGATACACGTCCAACCTTTTATTGGTGATAAATTACGTAGTAGTAGTAAGTTATTTATGCTTAGATGTGTTCTCATTTAATTTATTTTGGTAATTTGTTTATCGATTGAATTAGTACCTTACTAAATGTTTATGAGACTATAACGTAAAATGATAACCTTGTTTTAAACCCCTTACACTAAATCATCAAAAATGTTATTAGACCAGTCCGCATAAGATGCCTTGATTTACGACAAGACTTCTAAATTTAAGCAACAACCTTGAAAAGGGAGATGCATGAAAGGAAAATAAACGTACAAGTATAGGTTTTTGTAAAGCACTGATTTAAGAAACTTGTCTGTATTTACAATGACACATTGTAGGGATGTCTGGATCATAAAGACACTACGTAAAACACTGCTTTCGGAGAGAACAAATTCTCGAAAAAAGATCTATCCACAAGGCTGGTAATCTATAGATCTACTATATTATATTAGTTTTATTGAAATGAAAAATCATAAACATAGCTCAGCATATCTTACTCAATCCAAAACAGTGCATGTGAAACACATATAATACTTATTATCATCTCGAACTCATAAGTTTTCGTAGTTATAATACTACCCCCCCCCTCTACGGTGTGCAAATAGAAAATATTTTTGAAATATCTCTGTAAGCCTAATGTAAAGCTTGCTTTTTTAACAATGTTTTATGACGTAAAAATAATATCCGTAAACCAGCTCTCAACCCATATAATACCAAATAGGGTGGGGTTGCCCATATTGAACTGTCTCCCAATTGATCTTTTGCCGTTTTTGTTACTTAAAACTTGGCAATGTTGCCATGGGGTATTCGACACCACTCCTTTGAACCTTTTTACGACTCAGTTGATATTTAATTAGGACAACGTAATACAGATCTGTGAAGTTTTGAAGATTTCGACCACGCACAAAGTAATATTAAGAACTTGGCGAAGACTTCAAATATAACTAAAACAATGTAGGTTTGTTCTTTCCATTTAAAAATAATGTGTTAGCAGTTAGCAGTGTTTTATAAAGCTACCTAACAATAGCATTGTCAAAAGCTTATTTAAATATGGGGCTAACCTGGATTCTGGAGCTAGGATAGGTGCTCATATTCAACCACTTAAAAAACCTCTAATTGAACCCCGGTTTAATTTAGGCCGTTCTAAATTTGTAACGCTCCTAAACCTGAACTTTCGTCGTTCTGTACAAAACGCAAGCCTGAAGACCAAGTTGAAATGATTCAGTGCCTGCCATACTTGGTTTCATTGGAAATGTGTTGGTGTTGGACCAAAAAAGAAAATAATCCAGTGTTCATCACTTGCAATACAGAATTTTCTTACACATTTTTTTAGCAATTATTAGAAAATATTCAGTTTAATTTGTTTTCCTGGAAGTATTATGCCTACTTTATCAAGATCTGAGGGCAGGTTCAATTTAGGAGACCACGGGTCCAATTTGATCACCTGGTAGCCTAAAATGAACTACTTGCAACGCAAAACCATCTTAATTTTTGCTTTTCTCTTGTTGTTAACAAATATAAAAATAACTGAAGACACAAGTGGTTAAAGATGTCATGTAACGTTTTTTCAAAAATGTGCACTTTTCATTCAATAAGCTTAAAATATGCTTCCATTTCATTCTTAAGTCCCTTTGTTATGTAATTTTCATAAATAACATCGATATTTAGGTGACAAAGGTGTTATGTACAATACTTTTTACTTTTCACAGTGGATAAAGGTGTCAAGGTAACATGACACCTTTATTCACTGTTAAGAGTGTTAAGAGTAAAGTTTCTCTCTAGAGTTCGCAGCATGACACATGAGTTTGAGGTTATGTCATACTGTTTTGTTGAAACAGTTTTTTTACTAAGATGTAGTCAGTGATTTATAGAGGAAAATACATTTGAAGACACAAGTGGATAAATGTGTCATGTAACATTTTTTCGAAAATGTGTATTTTTCATTCAATAAGCTTAAAACATGCTTCCATTTCATTCTGAAGTCCCATTGTTATGTTATTTTCATAAATAATATGAATATTTAGGTGATCAAGGTGTTATGTACAATACTTTTTACTTTTCACAGTGAATAAAGGAGTCAAGGTAAGAAAGAGTATAAATATGGTTCTACGAAAAAATTTTTGAAGACAACGAAGGGCATCCAAAGAAAAAAAGAAAAACCAATAATTGATTAGATTAGTTTCAAGTTTTGTGTCTTTTTGAAATAAAAAACAGCAATGTTTGTGTAGGTAGCTCTTATGCTCTCATATGCTTTTAATACAGGCTATGCCAATATTTCATGTATAAAGGTGTCATGTACATTCAAAGTCCATCTTCCCGTGAAATATAAGAGTGTCTCCACAGAGGCACAGACGAAGAAAATACATAACTAAGCTTTAAAAATACTTGAACTATATGCCTCAAATGTGGTGCATAAAAAAGTTCCAATCGAAAATCTTTAAATCGATTTTTCTCAAAATAATTATTTTGTGACATGTCACCTTTATCCACTTGTGTCTTCAATTTATGCTACTCAAAATATTCCTCAAGGTTGAGAGATTTATTTTGTATTATCAATTCAGTTTATTTTTTTAATGGCACACATGTACGGACAATTTTTCAAAATTTGGTTCAATATGAACAACCGTACCCTAGTAATTTTCTTCCAGTTTAGGTTAAGTGAAGCACCACCAGACCTAGGTCACGGAAATCAGGAGCAACAAAAAGCGCAATACAGTATCCCAATTAAAATTTGAACGAAAATCGTTTCCCCATACCGCAATTACATCTGTAACTGACACAAATTAAAAACATTTAAATTTTTATTTTGTCGGAATCGGTAAGCAAGGACGTCCGCCAACCGTGACTGATTACAGCTAGCGACACAATTTCGAGATGCAGTGAAAAAAATATGTAGAACAGACAAGATTACACAACGGTTGTTTTTTTATCATTCGTCGACCTATTTTCTTATGCGCATTTCATTGATTTTTTATAAGGAGCAATCTGACGAGACGGGAATCCTCTTTCTGTTTCCGACATCTCACGGTATTCCTGGTCGTAATACTGTATTTTTAGCTTTGGAACGTTAATATACATAATTAGAAAGCCAGTCTAAAGGGCTGTTTCATAAAAATAAAACCACCTCACATCTCTCTAGCACAGAAGGTCGACGAAAGACTTCATTTTATTTATTGGACTAGTATCATGGGTTTGAGAACAATGATTAAATCATTAAAACCTCTTACACTGCATTTACACATTCGCACATCGTACTTGAAAAGCGAACAACGTATTTTCACATTCGCAGTCCCGCTTCGCTTTGTAATGGATGACCTGGAAGTTGTAGTACACCCTGCATTTGGTAAGTATTGACATGTAATGGAGTCTTGGATTCCAAATAGCACTTTGTCCGTGATAGAGTTCCAAAAATTGAAATACTTCAGCGTTATTCTTCTCCATTTCTTTTTCTTTAAATAACACCAATGAATACGCGTATTGGAGACGGAATTGTCACTGCCTTACCGGCAAATGTGTAAACGATAAGTTCGCCTCGTCAGTTAGTGTCCGACCGAAACTACTTTTTACGACCGAAACCGAATTTCGGCCTCCGTCTCGGTTTAGGCCGAAACCGAAACATCAATATAACGTCAGTAATTTTTTCGTGGATATAAAAATGAATAACGTATCATAAGCATTAGCATTATCACACCTTATTTCAAATAAATTATTTATAGTTTTTGAAGTAAGAAGTTAATCTGAACCAAATATCAACTATTTTATATTTATATTATATTTTGTATCTACTAAATTACATTCCAAACTTTGGTCATTCTTTATGACACTCTTATCAATTAGCTGCCTTAAAACTAAATTTCAGAAGTACCTACGTACTAAGTACAACTACTAACTATTTTTGAAAGTAAGGAGTTTTCTCTGAAGAAACTGTTGTGAGCTTCATTGAGCTACAGCTATTGTTGATTATCAGTATTCGTAACTGAACAATCTGATATTGTAATATTGTAAGCGAGAAACAATAATTTATCAACTTTCTTTGCAAATTGCTTCTTCAGTCTGAATAAATTTGACTAGTAGTGTTAAGTAGTTGTTCAGTGGAAACAGTCGTCGGTAAAGCAGACGTGGACTTTTGGGGAACCTTTCTCAAAGACAGAAATGGACTGAAATTCTAGTAAGAGTAATATCGGCGTTTCTTTGCAAGCTTGGCACCGATAAGTAGGCTTCCTAACTTGTGATAAGTTATTACCATCATCTACCCAGCAAAATTACACTTCTTCGCTTGCAGATTAGAGCTCCGAGGCCGACCGATCGCAGCACGAAATCCATCGAATTTAGTTTCGGTTTCGGCCGGTTAGGCCGGTTAGGCTGGATGGCAGCCGGAATCGAAACTAAATCGTAATCCGTTTTTTGGCCGAAACTAGGCCGAAACCGAAACAGAAACCCAATGTTCGGTCGGACACTATCGTCAGTTCGTCACTACGGCTCTTTGACTCGTCCTCAAAAGACCGCCTCCGACGCGAGCTCACGAACCACACGGCGAGAGGCGAGGCGAATGACGAGCGAGGTGATTACACATTCTCTCTTCGCGATTCGGCTCGCAGTTCGTGCGAATGTGTAACTGCGGCTTTAGTGTATATGTTAAACTCAATACCCGAATTCGGGCAATGCCCGAAAAAAATGCGCAGAACTAGTTTTGAGCAAGAAATATTTCCCAAACTCGGAATATCAATTTTATACGGCTATTGAGCATTATCAAATAGGCAGAACTAGTTTTGCGCATCTTGAAGTGCACAGAACTAGTTTTGCACGACTTGAAATGCACAGGACTGGTTCTGTATATTTTGGCATGGTGGCATTTAGAATTGTAGAGATTTTTTTTAGTACATTGTTGATACATTTTTTATTGCAGAGACATGAAGGTTTGGTTAGGATAGGTTCATTCAATATAGTGAGGATATGACCTTTTGTCAAGAGATTATGTTTTTGTGTACTTGAAGCATCAAGTAGCCGAACTAATTCGGGTTCCTATTTAGCTTGTATTTTTTCCACAAGATGAAACAAAAAACATTCAAAGCAACAACATAAACATAACCTTACTTTTTTAGTATAACTGCTGCGGGCCATTCAGTACCACAGAACTAGTTCTGTGCATTTCAAGTTGCGCAAAACTAGTTCTGTGCATTTCAAGATGCGCAAAACTAGTTCTGCTTATTTGGTAATGCTCAATAGCTGCATAAATTTAATATTTCGGGTTTGGGAAATATTCCTTGCTCAAAACTAGTTCTGCGTATTTTTTTCGGGCATTGCCCGAATTCGGGTGTTGAGCATAACAGATACATTGTTGATACCATTTTACTGCAGAGTCATGAAGGTTTGGTTAGGTTAGGGTAGGTTCATTTGTCAAGAGATTATGTTTTTGTGTACTTGAAGCTTCAAGTAGCCGAACTAATTTGGGTTCCTATTTAGCTTGTATTTTTTCCACAAGCTGAAACAAAAAACATTCAAAGCAACAACATAAACATAACCTTACTTTTTTGATATAACTGCTGCTGGCCATTCAGTGCCACAGAACTAGTTCTGCGCATTTCAAGTTGCGCAAAACTAGTTCTGTACATTTCAAGATGTGCAAAACTAGTTCTGCCTATTTGGTAATGCTCAATAGCCATATCAATATTTCGAGTTTGGGAAATATTTCTTGCTCACAACTAGTTTTGCGTATTTTTTTCGGGCATTGCCCGAATTCGGGTATTGAGCGTAACATAGTATACAAAAATATGTGTACTGATGCATTTCGTTACTCTCTGCATCATTTTGTTTACTAGTAATTCCATTTCAAAGTTTAAAAAAAGGAATTTAAATTTAGTCAATCAGTGCGAAGCGCGCCATACATCGACAGTGTATTGTTGCCTCGTCAACTTTCAAATCGCGGTATTAACGCAATTTTCACAACACAAACTACTTTTTGTGATTTGTCTTCCGTCAAGGGGATGTCCTTTGGGTTTCATCTCTTGGCTTCACATGAAGAAAGGTTCTGTGAGAGAAAGCTTTGTTTTGTGAATTGTGCTGGTAGTTGTCAAGTGAAGTTAAACGTAAACTTATAATTTTATAAATTTTCTGCCTCCAATAGAAGTTTTTTGTGTCTTTACTTATTGTGTGGAAGCATTTAAAAAGTACACATCAATTTCGTAATAATGGATACTCATCACACGTTGCCTTTACTGCCGTATTGGGGAGCTATTGAAATAGTGCCATCCGCTAATAGTGCCGTCGTTACACTAATAGTGACAGGCACTGCCTGACCTTAAAATTGTCTCTAAAACAGAATTATTGATGCGTTCTGTCAAGCGCGGATTTGATTCCAACCTAAAAAGAGACGGAACTTCTGTTTAATTCTTTGTACTGTGTTTTGTACATAGAAGTCCATGACCAAGACCCTTACAATCACACAGCAACATTAAACACTTTTACAAACTATTATTGGCCTGTTGTTACCTATTTAGATGGTATATTTTTAATCTTATCATCATCATCAATATACTTATTTGTCAAGTATACAAATAAATATTGGTTCTAGTTCTCAAAAAGCTTATCCATTATGGTTATGTTCACCAGTCAAATCTATAAAATATTAAATACCGTGTCTCAAAACAACGAATAGAATCATATGTCAAAATAGTGCCTTGGCAGTGCCGCGACACAAGGCGTCCATAAATAGTGGCAGGCACTTTATTACTGCCAGGCAGTATTTTTGTCTTAGTGCGCATGCTTAGATGTCAAATACGCCAGGAATTATTAGTGCCTTGTTCCATCGCGTCTTCAATAACTGCGTATTATCTCTACCTGCTAAACACAAACCTTTCAACCAAGCACCAACCAGGTTAGATAAGTCTGCTCCACTGGCCGCATATAGATATAATTAAAATTATGTAGTTTTTGGAATGGACTATAGGGCCATGACGTCCTCGTTTTTTCGACTTTCCCTTACCCAAAAAAAAAACCGCTGAAAAAATATGAGGAGGTTTTTTTCCGCTGACATTCCACGAACATTGTTTTATATTAGTTATAGTTGAAAGGTACAGTGTTATTTTTAGTTTTTGTGTGCAAAAGTTATATAATAGTTTGTATGCACAGTTGTTTTCACTAGCTAGTATAGAGATCATATTAGCAGGTAACGGAATATAGTTTGATAATCTGTGATACAGGTCTGTCACCTCATTACGGATCAATTGGCATTCTAATATACAGTGTTGAGCCCTATTCCCTATTCTAGTTTTGTGTTGAGGGCTTAAGCAATGACCACACCTCAATCTGCAAAGTGTTCACACAAATGGTCTATTCGTTTCTCTCTTAAACCAGGGTTCTGTTCTTATGTTCTTCTGGATCTGTTTGTATATCGTTCCGGATGGATTTCTATGGTAGTGCTCACACCACTTTTCTTTCAGGTTATTGTTTAATTTACTGTTCAAGTCACTGTAGGGAATTTTGAAATTCCTCATCAATATTCCATCTGTAGTCGTCATCTTTGCTAATATATGAGGAGGTTCTTATGCCATACTCTATCATATGGAGTTATAAATAAAAATTCATGATAGCAGTCAGCAGTTTAAACTTTATTATTTTTCTTTCTTTTTTTTGCGGCGTCAACTACGGGGTCATTTGCCGCGTGCACAATAATTTAATATCTGAATACCTTAAATATATGGTTTTCAAATCAAAATCCAACGGATCATTTGGTTATTAGACACTAATTTCCAATACATCGACCATGTTTCTGTATTCTGTACGTATTGGACTTCTATTTGGATGAAATATTTATGCTTGAAACGAAACTTTTTTAATGAAAAAGTTTACTTTTACTAATTTCTCAGAAACAATTAGATTAATTGAAAAATATCAATGAGACGCCGAAAAAGAGTGTTTAACGTAAGTTATAAAACCACAATAATATCCTGTCCCTATGGACCATAGCATTTTTTCAAAAATGCGTCGTCGCCGGTTGAAATTTTAACAAATTGCGCAGGAAAAGTTAAATTAGTCTCAATGAGAATTTAAAAATATTTACGCACGAGCTGGCGAAAGTGAAGCTTATCGCCCTAATGAGTAGTGTTTGTAGAGTCTTACTGGTTAATTAGGGTACCTTGACGTGATAAATAACAATAGAAATTCTAGAATGACAGCAATATTTAAAAAATTTAAAAATATTTAATATTTGCGATGATATTACACATTTTTTTATGAATTGTAAAAAGACAGAATATGTACCTTTTTTAACCTGTTAGATATGAACAAGTTGTCACTATATTGGAAAAACGCAACTATACTTATCTTGTTCGACTTGGTAAAACAATTTATTATAAATTTCAAATAAGCAAATTAAATGTTTTTCGGACCAGTTATGGTATCTACACGATAAACATCTGTGTCAATCTTTTTTGTCGGTCTGAAGTCATTGTTCATAATGTTATCATTATCGATGCTGAATCAGCATGATTTCTAAGAGATTAGAAAATGCATCATGAAAACTTTATCATTTTAACAGAAAATAGTACCTTTGAGTTAGACATATCTTTGTCGTTTTTTAAAATACCTCTTAAATATTCTATGCTTTTTCTGCTTTCTTTTACTAAATTTGACACTAATATTTCCAATATAAAATAATAAATTGACAAACAATTTGGAGGATAGTTTTAACCCATAGAACAATAACACTTTGCTAAGCTCTAGTTAAGCTACATAACTCGTCGGTTTACAGTAAGTCCTTGTTGAGATTGGAGTGGGATGCTAAGCCAGCATTGTACAAGGGAAGTTTTGTAACTTACGTGTCTTGGAGGCAGCTTCTGTTAAACCCAAGCCTAAGCGCGCATTGTACAATAGGGCCTACGTTAAACTGGTAAAAGTGAACATTTTTTTATATTTTGACAGTATGAGTATATTAAGCAACATACGTGTTTATGTTCAAAATCACCCGTCACTCTCGTATAGATATAGGACAGTTAACCAATTAAGAGACTAGTTCCAGCGACTTCTTCTTAATTTACTTTACAGGAATATTATTATCTGTATATCTAGATACACACGCTATATTTTTTAGCAGTCCCTACATACCAATTAACCTACCTTCAGACAAGGGTCTTGATTGGAATGAAATGCGGCGGAGACCCTTTATTGCCCTCATTAGTCTGAATGTAACTTTTCTCCCTCTCCTGTTGTCAAAGCAACCCTACATCATCATCCCGAACCCTACGACCCTATGCCCTCATTTTGGTGAGCGTAGAGACTATTACAGGGCTTTGAATATTAAAGATGATAGAGTGAACGTTCAGCCATAGTAGTCTGTGTATCAAAAAAATGGAGTCAAGTTGATTGCCTCAGTACGTCCTACATAAAACCCCTAAAAACGGAATTTGAACTGTTTTTACATTTTTAGTTTTTTGATTATTGCTGGGCCGATACTGACACGATTTCTAAAAACCAAACACGTTTTCAATCCTCGTCACGGTACTAATACTGTGTCGAAATTTAATCATAATCAATTGAATGATTTCCACCTTACACAATACAGAACGATCTGGAGTAATCAGAAAATTCCTTGGTTTGTGCAATAGGCAAGGCAATGTTCGGATGGACCTAGGTCTTTCTTTTAGAAGTCAATGGACACTCTATTATGAATACAACAAATTTTTCGGTTTTACAACTCCCCACCCCCCAACCACTCGAATTTCACCCCCAACCCAAGAAAAAGTAGAAAATGATAAGGAACCCCTAAAACGCCTAAAAACAGAGTTTGAGGACTATTTGAAATTTTTTGTATTTGCTAATCACTCCACCGCCCATGCACCGATTTTCAAAATTATATCAGCATTACCTACTACGACCCCACACCATATCGCTGCCCAAATTTCACCGCAATCCATGCAGCAGTCACCGAGATTACGAGGCTAGAAGAACGCCGACAGACAGGCAGACCGACGGAAATGAGTGACGTAAATTTTCGTAATGTGGACATCATAAAATGCCCAAAATGCGTATTATCTCAAAATCGAAAAACTTCGCGATTACAATACTCCCCTCACCTATCGGTGCGGGAAGTAAATTAGGTTAAGCATGCACTATTCACTTCGCATCTATCAACGAAAATATCCTTACTATGAATGCCGAAGTGGCAGGAACAGGAATTAAATATGAAATAAATTTGGTAATATTAACGGATCCTTCTGAAGCATTTGCTAGCAAATAACTTCATTTTTTGCCAGTACCCATGTTGATAAAATCTTTATGGCTACGGATAAAGCTCCGGGATCAAGGTTAATATAAAACAGTATATTAGATGCTTTTTTTAAGTTAAACAGTGAAAAGTATGATATAGCGACAAACAGTATCTGTTTTTAGCAGTATGGTTGGCAACCCTAGCCACAGAGGTGGCCGAAACAAAAGCAAAGTCGATCTCAAACATACGTGGTTTTTATAAGAGGTCCAGTGGTATACAGGGTGTCCCTGAATTTCCTTGACACGTGATATTTATCGTAACAAAAAATGTTCAAACAAAAAATTGAGTGGATTTTTTGTTAGTACTGAAGGGTCTATCATACCATGCTTTTAAAACATTTTTTTGTCCCCTTAAAACTCACCCTCAACTTTTGTTTTTCAAATAGCTCCAAATAGTTTTTTCTACACAAATTAAGTCGTTGTTTTATTTAAAATCTTGCAGTGCCTTTGATTTTATACACAAACTTATTTTTTTCGTAAATTATAAGAATAAAATAAATAAAATAAGAATTTGCTTGAAGCAAAAAGCGGATAAGAATAAAACTAAGTGAGTTTTTAAGGGTACTAAATGTCCTATAATACATGCTTTCAAAAACAAATGTCTTTTTTATCCTTTTTTATTTCGAATATATATTACGCCTCAAACAAATCCTCATTTCATTTATCTTATGTTAATGACTTTACGTAAAAATTGGTTTGCTATGAAGACAAAGGCATTACAAGATTTTATGCAAAATAATGACCTCAGTAATGTAGGAAAAGCTGCGGGGTGCTATTTGGAAAAAAAGAAGGGGGCGAGTTTTAGAGGTTGAAGTAAAAAGAATTTTTTCGAAAGCATGGTATGATAGGTCATCCGGTACCCTTGAAAGGCCCATTTAGTTTTGATTTTTATCTGTTTTTCTTACGAAAATATTACCCCTCAAACAAATCCTTATTTTATTTATTTTATGCTTATAACTTTACGAAAAACATAGATTTTTGTTTAAAATCACAGACACTACAGGATTTTAAATAATATATAGACTTAATTTGTGTAGTAAAAACTATTTGGTGCTATTTAAAAAACAAAAGTTAAAGGTAAATTTTGAGGGTTGAAGTACAAAAAAAATGTTTTAAAAGCATAGTATAATAGACCCTATAATACTTACAAAAATTCCTCTCAGTTTTCGTTTGAACATTTTTTTGTTACGAGAATATCACGCGTCAAGAAAATTCAGGGACACCCTGTATACGGTCGATTAATAGATTGGCATTTGAAACTTAGATTTTTCATTTTTCTAATATATTGGATGGAGCCATTCTAAAAAAAAAAAAAACTGAAGCATGAAGTAATCAACTATTACGCGGCATGGATTCTACGATTTAATAAATCTAAACTAATCTCATTTCCGAAGTTTTGTACGAGTATGTCACTATTTACAGAAATATCTATAGAATCAGCCAAAGACTAATTAGTTTCCGTCAAATGACAAATAACTCTAGTAAACGATATTAGCATAGTGGCCATGTAAAAACTTAAAAATAACATCATATATTTATCCGCTCCGAAGCCATCAATACGATTATTCTCAACGAAAATCATGTTGACCTAGTAAACTAGCATTCGAAAATTTGTTTCGCAAATATCACGTATTTTAATAGATTCTAAATGGATACATAAAACAAACAGATTTGTTACGCCGTCATTTCTTTATTCAAACTAGTAATTTTCCTGATATCAGTTCTCGATGTTCCGTGAAATAAATGACGGTTCTCAGAGCTAACAACCTGTTCGAAAAATTTTATTTGCCTTTCTATTAAGATGAAACCTCATGTTTTGGATAATTTGAGGGTGGTGATTGCAAATCCGGTCGTAGTTTTGAGTTTCAGTCTCTTCTGACGAAAATAAAAAATTTCTGATCTTTCACATCTTCAGGTTTGTATAAAAAAATGAAAATCTTTATTTGGCTTTCTATTAAGATAAAACCTCGTGTTTTGGATAACTTGAGGGTGCTGATTGCAAATCGTAGTTTTGAGTTTGAGTCTCGTTTGGCAAAAATAAAAAATTTCAGACCTTTCACATTTCAGGTTTAACTAAAAAATTGAAAATCTTTATTTGGCTTTCTATTAAGATGAGACCTTGTGTTTTGGATAATTTGAGGGTGCTGATTGCAAATCCGATCGTAGTTTTGAGTTTCTGTCTCGTTTGACGAAAACAAAAAATTTCAGATTTTGCACATCTTCAGGTTTACCTAAAACTTTAAAATCTTTATTTGGCTTTCTATTAAGATGAAACCTCGTGTTTTGAATAACTTGGGGGTGCTGATGGCAAATCCGGTCGCAGTTTTGAGTTTCAAGCTCGTTTGACGAAAATAAAAAATTTCAGATCTTTCAGATCTTCAGGTTTGGCTAAAACATTGAAAATCTTTATTTGGCTTTCTATTAAGATAAAACCTGACATTTTGAATACTTTGAGGGTCCTTATTGCAATCTAGGTCGCAGTTATGAGTTGCAGTCCCATTTGACGAAATCTAAAATTTCAGATCTCTCCGATCTTCGGGGTTGCCTAAAAATTGAAAATCTTTATTTGGCTTTCTGTTAAGATGAAACCTCGTGTTTAATATATTTTGAAGGTGCTAATTAATACATATACGGTTGCAGTTTTGAGCTTCAGTCTCGTGTGACGAAAATCAAAAATTTCAGATCTCTCAGATCTTCTGGCTTGCCTAAAAACATCGAAAATTTTTATTTGGGTTTGTATTAAGATGAAACCTCGTGTTTTGGATAACTTGAGGATATTAATTTGCAAATCCAGTCACAGTTTTGAGCTTCAGTCTCGTGTGACGTAAATCAAAAATTTCAGATCTCTCGGATCTGCTTCTGGCTTGCCTAAAAAATCGAAATTCTTTATTTGGCTTTCTATTAAGATGAAAACTGGTGTTTTTGTATTATTTGAAGGTACTGATTACAAATCCGGTCGCAGTTTTGAGTTTCAAGCTCTTTTGACGAAAATCAAAAATTTCAGATCTTTCAGATCTTTGCCTAAAAAATTGAAAATCTTTATTTGGCTTTCTATTAAGGTGAAACCTCGTGTTTTGGATAGCTTGAGGATATTAATTTCTAAATCCGGTCGCAGTTTTGAGCTTCAGTCTCGTGTGACGAAAATCAAAATTTCAGATCTCTCAGATCTTCTGGCTTGCCTAAAAACATCGAAAATTTTTATTTGGCTTTGTATTAAGATGAAACCTGATGTTTTGGATTATTTGAAGGTACCGATTACAAATCCAGTCGCAGTTTTGAGTTTCAAGCTCTTTTGACGAAAATCAAAAATTTCAGATCTTTCAGATCTTCAGGTTTACCTAAAAAATTAAAAATCTTTATTTAGCTTTCCATTAAAACGAAACCTTGTGTATTGGATAATTTGAGGGTGCTGATTGCAAATCCGGTAGTGGTTTTGAGTTTTAGTCTCGTTTCACAAAAATCAAAAGTATCAGATCTTTCAGATCTTCAGGTTTACCTAAAAAATTGAAAATATTTATTTAGCTTTCCATTAAGACGAAACCTTGTGTTTTGGATAATTTGATGGTGCTGATTGCAAATCCGGTCGCAGTTTTGAGTTTCTCAGTCCCGTTTGATGAAAATCAAAAATTTCAGATCTTTCAGATATTCAGGTTTGCCTAAAAGATGGAAAATCTTTATTTGGCTTTGTATCAAGATGAAAGCTCGTATTTTAAATACCTTGAGGATGCTAATTACAAATCCGGTCGCAGTTTTGAGCGTCAGTCTCGTGTGAAGAAAATCAAAGATTTCAGATCTCTCGGATCTTCTGGCTTGCCGCAAAAATCGAAAATTTTTATTTGGCTTTCTATTAAGATGAAATCTCGTCTTTTGGATAATTTGATGATGTTGATTGCAAATCCAGTCGCAGTTTTGACTTTCAGTCTCGTTTGACGAAAATAAAAAATTTCAGGTCTTTCAGATCTTCAGGTTTACCTAAAAAATTGAAAATATTTATTTGGCTTTCTATCAAGATGAAACCTTGTGTTTTGGATCATTTGCAGGTGCTGATTGCAAATCCGGTCGCAGTTTTGAGTTTGTGTCTCGTTTGACGAAAATAAAAAATTTCACACCTTTCAGATCTTCAGGTTTGCCTAAAAAATTGAAAATCTATATTTGGCATTATATTAAGATGAAACCTCGTATTTTGGATCACTTGAGGGTGCTAATTACAAATCCGGTCACAGTTTTGAGCTTCAGTCTGGTATGACTAAAATCAAAAATTTCAGATCTCTCAAATCGTCTGGCTTGCCTAAAAAATCAAAAAATTTATTTGGCTATCTATTAAGATGAAATCTTGTCTTTTGGATAATTTCAGGGTGTTGATCGCAAATCCGGTCGTAGTTTTGAGTTTTTGTCTCGTTTGACAAACATCAAGAATTTCAGATCTTTTAGATCTGCAGGTTTGTCTAAATGATTGAAAATCTTTATTTGTATTTCTATTAGGATGAAAACTCGTGTTTTGGATAACTTGAGGGTGCTGATTGCAAAATCCGGTCGCAGTTTTGAGCTTCAGTCTCGTCTGACGAAAATTAAAAATTTCAGATCTCTGAGATCTTCTGGCTTGCCTAAAAAATCGAAAATTTTTATTTGGCTTTCAATTAAGATGAAATCGCATGTTTTGGATAGTATGAGGGTGCGATTAGATCAAAATAGAGACAAAAAACGCAAGTATACGTAGCAGCGCGCGTTTGAGGTCCCTCGAACTGTTGACAGGACCGCACTTAAAACTTCGCAGCGAACGAATAGTAATTAATTACTTTCTTATAATTTTTTGCATATTATTCTGCTGATGATTCGCCGTACATCAGCTTTATCATTTCAAAGGCAATCATTTCTGAAAAGGAAAGTCCCAACTTCGGAAACACCCTGTAGAGAGGCTCTACTATACGCCCTCAAGCATATTACGATGCTTGTGCACTAAGGCGACAAAGTGCAGCATTGCGTGAGGAAAATCCCGATCAATAGGACTCCACCTTCATATGTTGTGTTGTTGCAAACTAGTTCATCCAGTCCGGCTCTGTGCAAATTTAATCTGACTTTCAACGAGCAACCAGCGCAACTGGGTCAGGCCATGCCATGCCATGCCGCATTCATCAGATATGTTATTAATTATTTCGGACATCGCACCACCAATAATTAAGAGCGCTCTTTATGTGCCTCATTCCGACTGTAAACAGCATGCAGCGCCAGTCAGTGCATAATGCTTCTTTGGATTTGGACACCTCTCTAATATACTATGTATCGCAAAACTTTGGCTCTTTTAAGGAAAATTGCTTTCCTATTCGTTGATTGATTGATGATTTGATTTGATTGCTTTTATTACTAACGTATGTTGCAAAAGTTTTGGAATTTTTTTTCAAAACTCGGGAGGTAGTTTCACCATTAGAAACAATTTAGAAATCGTTACCATGGTAACCAGTCAACATCTAAACTTAATAATAAAACCATATTGGTTATGATATAAGTTGTCAAAATGTCGTACAAATTAGATATTCAGAAGAGTATTTACAGCCTAGTTGGACGACTTGAAAAAAAAAAGAAATATTTTGCCTATATCAAGATCAAAATATTTCTGTTGCCACAATTTATTGAACGATCCGTGAATGCGAAGAAGGTATTCCTTATATAAATTTACCAAAATATAAATTTACCAAAGGTGGACGTCCAAGAGCGTTGAATGCTGCTACAGTTCAAAGAATGGTCAACAGAAGTGAACATCGGGTTGGAACTTCAACACGAAAACTTGGACGCATTTTTCACGTCAATGCTAGTACAATCTGTAGAGAAATGAAGAGAAATAACTTAAAATTCCGAAAAAGAAGAAAACGTCCAAGGTATTCCCAAAATCAGGTAGAAAGAATTCCTCAATGCTGTCGCAATTTACGTCGTACTCATTTTGCGGGCAACAAATTATTCTTGACGATGAAAAGTATTTCACATTTTCGAACTCAGAGAAATCAAAGGTAAGGATGGTTTTTATACAAGAGACTTTGAAGCCTGTCCAGATAATGTAAAATTTAAACGAAAATAAAAGTTTGAAAACAAAGTGTTAGTGTGGTGCGTTATATCAGACAACGGTATTTCACAGCCGTACTTTGGACGAGTTAGGGTCGAAGTGGTTACCGCAGAAGTATATACTCAAAGATGTTTGCCTAAACTACTCAATTTAATTAACACCCACCATGCCAATGACAATATAATGTTTTGGCCAGATATGGCTTCAAGTCGTTATGCTTTGCGTACGATAAACTGGCTAGAACAACACGGAATACCTTTTGTACCACGAAACGACAGCCCTCCCAATCTTCCTCAAGCAAGACCTATCGAATCTTTTTGGGCTCAACTGAGTGCCAAAGTTTATAACAATGGCTGGGAAGCTGAAAACGAACAGCAGTTAAGAAGGAGAGCAATGCTAAAGATCAGAGAAATTGATTTAGAATCTGTCCAAAACCTAATGAGGAACATTAAGAGAAAATTGCGAGCCGTGAAAGATCATGATCTACTCGCAGTACTTTAATATCATTTTTATATTAGGAAATATTGTTATTTTTTGTAGTTCTTGTTACAGTTCAAATATATTATTATGAGATATTTTTTAATTTTTTGAAAAACTTCTCAAAACTTTTGCAACATACGTTATTGGCCAGCGGTTTTCACCGCTGCGATTCAGTAGGATCTATTTAAATTCGTACCAGGAAATGTCGGCGGGCGGCGGGTCTCGAACCCACGACTTCCAGATTTGTACTCCGGCGCTCTCACTAGTTGAGCTACGGTACCAGGAGATGGCGCGAGAGAGTTGTTGGCGGGCGCCAGCCCGTTCACGCGTAGTACCAGACGGCGCTTTCGAAGTTGAGCTGACAGGGCGACCGTAACTCAACTGGTGAGAGCGTCGGAGTACAAATCTGGAGGTTGTGGGTTCGAGTTCCACCGGCCGCCGACTTTTTTCGACATTTTCTGGTACGGATTTAAATTGAGAAATTCGCATGCGGATGTAAGCATGATAATAAAAACAATTCAGTAGGATCTGTTGTAGTTTTTCCAACAACTGCACTCGCACCACTGCATCAAGCTCTGATCTTTATTAAGGTTCCCTATAAATAGCTTCATTATTGTAGCCTTTCGCTTCTTGATTTGTATTACTATAAATTGAAACAAAAAACTTTTTTGAAAAAAGCTTTTATTTGAATGTTCTACAAAGAAGAAAATAAAGTTTTCCTTAAAAATGTTAACTATCAAATTATAGCCTCATTATACACAATTTATATGATCATAAAATCTTGTTGCGAGGTTTACGTAAGTTCCTATAAGTATTTAATTAAACTGAAATTTTAACACAATTAAACTTAGCAGACCAAGTTATTCAATTAAATAGGTACTAGTTCTTTTACACAAGTAAATCGCGAGACAAGCATTTATGATCATATAAATTGTGTATAATGAGGCTATAAGTTGAGAGTTAATCATTTATCATTTGTATCAAAATATTTTTTTTACTTATTCTCGGCAAGCCCTTTTATTTGATACTCATATTGCAGAAGTGCATAAAAAATAACTATTCCGCCATCTTGGATGGTCCGCCATATTTGATTTAGAACGACGTCACATTATTTTTCGAGTTACTCTCAACAAGCACTTTCATTGGATACCCATATTGTAGAAATGCATTGAAGATAACTATTTCGCCATCTTTGATGATGCGCCATATTGGATTTAGAATGACCTCAAATTATTTTTCGATTTGCACTCAACAAGCCCTTTTATTGTGCAAAGACTCTCTTCTCTCAGGTCGTAAGCAAGGTTCATGTATTGATAAAACAATTCACCAACTTTAGTAGTATATTTTCCCCATACTGTTACAACAAAATCTATCGTATTATATCTAAAAGTTTTATATTATTTTCCATCATTTGAACGATAGTTTGTAACTCAGAATTTGCGCTATCATTATTTTAACTCATTTTCGCAACCCTTAAACTAAATTAAAAATATTTTCCTACTCTAGACATAGCGTTAAAACTGCGTTGGTAATGCCACTAAAAATACGCGTTTATCCCTATTACCTTCCCAAAATCAGTCCAGTACCCCAAATGTCCCTTTACAACTTATTATTGGAAAATCTTTACCGCGGATCTTTATCAGTTACGCCGCGTCACAGTCTACCACTCCTTTACCAGTATTCGGTACAGTCATTCATGTACCCCCTGCACCGCGACACACCAATTTACCGGTCCACCCTCCGTGGCTGTTCGCTGCACCAGCGCGCGGTTCGTTAGCTACTACCTAACCTCACGTCAATCGTCGATGGCGATGACCACTGCGTAGGTTGTATAAAGGAACTCGTACAATTCGATCCAGAATCCCCTATCAGTGCTGCCAGATTCTTGCTCACACCGCAAGCCTCTAGTTGGGCGCCAATGCAAAGACTCTCTTCTCTCAGGTCGTAAGGTTGATGCAGTGATAAAACAACTCACCGACTTTGAATAGTATATTTTCCCCAAATTCTTACAACAAAATCCATCGTTTAACTAAAAATGGCATCCCTCTTATTGGTTTTCATTCCCCTTACCATGGGCGTTCTCATATCAATTGAGTACCCATATTGTAGAAATGCATTAAATAAATAACCCACTATGGAATTTAGAACAACGTCACAAAGCTCATCGTGTATTCTCATCCAAGCTAAACGTGCCATACAAAATTTCAGCTCAATCGGTTGAAGGTATCTGCTTCAAAATTGAGTAGCACGATTCCACCCGAACATACATACATACATACATTGCAAGTTTAGTTCTTAGAAAATATGCTATTACGTCATTATCGAATGGAAGAAGGTGATCATACTATATATCAAACATTTCGCGAGATACTAGAGGTTTTCGCGAATCACGTCCCGGACTGTTTCGGGACTAGTTCGGATAAAAAGCCCATGTACAGTATGATTAGGGACGTGCGCGGTATGTAGATGCTTACTTATTCTGCGATGTGAACAGAATCCCGAAGCAGACTGGGAAGTGATCCGCGAAAACCTCTACTGCCATAATCGTCATGTGTTGAAAAGTGAAATTCAAGAAACGTTACAAAAAAATGAAAAAATGAATTTATCTTAAAAACTATAGCGATAACTAAAAAGTAAGAAATAAATTGAAAGCAAAAAACCTTTTTTAAGAAAAGTTTTTTTTAAATGCTATAGAAAGAAGAAAATAATTTTTTTCTTTAAAATATGAACTATCAGCTTATAGCCTCATTATACACAATTTATATGGTCATAAAAGCTTGTCGCACGATTTCATCATCATCATAGTCACAATGTCTTAACAGACATGTTGTGAACTCGTAAAATGCATTTACTCATTTTACGAGTTTCTCTTGGGATATCTTTAAGATCTTTAATGCAGTAGTTTCTCATTTGCTTTCTGCATCCTCATGCCGTTGACCAGATGGTATCTACTGGTTCATCCGCCTTTAGGGGCAATTTCTCACCCCAAGGACATTAAGGTGTCCTGACTCTTGCCAACTCGTCCACCCAAAGCTGTTGGTTAAGAAGAGGTTACTGTTTATACCGACAGTAGTTCGGTTCCGTTTAGTCGCCTCTTACGACACGTAGGATATACGATGGGAGATATTCTAACCCGCCCCCACACAAGGATGTCGCACGATTTAATTATGTAAATAAACTAGTAGCTATCTAATTGAATAAATTAATCTGCTCAGTTTAATTTTTTCTTTTAAGCTTCAGTTTATTAATTACTTTTAGGTACTCACGCAAACATGGTGACAAGCTTTTATGATCATATGTTGATTAGTTAATGTTTCAAAGAAAATTTTATTTTCATCTTTTTAGAGCATTTAAGTAAACCTTTTCTTAAAAAAGGCTTTTTCCTTTTAGTTTATTGATAAAAAACTTGGCCAGCATACCGCACATACTGTAATTGCACGATGTTACTGGTTTCCCGCCGTAAGCCATTGAAATACTGCGGCGTTATATAATTGCTTATGCGATCTCTATATTAGGAGGTGCTCATGTAGGTGCAGCGCATAACCTTTTTCGAACTGTCATCGTTTTTAAAACGGATTTTCATTTCTTCGAGCACGTTTTCGCTGGCCGGTAGGTAGGTAGGTGCTCCTTGGTGCGTGGGATGCCGGCCAGTCTGTTTTTAATGATGTCTGTAAAGCACGCGCCGCACGTGCTTGAAAGCAGCGGGAATTATCTAAATATCAATTCATTCCATACAGAGTAGACACGGCATATACTGTTAGTGCGCAAACACAGTGGGGCATTTTAGTGTGCGTGCAACTGCGTGCGAAGGCGTGCAGGTACCACAGTGGGGCATTTTAGTGTGCGTGCAACTGCGTGCGAAGGCGTGTAGGTACCGCATGCTGGCTAACCTGCTCAACTGAGTTTTCGACCGCTTACCAGCGTCGGAAGCCCGCTTGAACGCCTTTATAGTAACAGAAATTTAGTTTGCTACCTGCTTTCGTCTGTGCCGGTCGAAGATGAGTATCGATAAAGAGTTACTTCACCCCTATTTGGGATAAAAGACACAAGCTGCACTATAACCATATACTTTAGACTCACTCAATTGATCCATGTGCAGCCATATGCCTTCTCTGGCAATTTCCCTATTTATTTACTGTTTCAGTAATTTTGTATCTCACGAGTAAATAAATTATTATAATTGTTATATAACATATACTTCATAAATGATAAAAAATAGTAATATCAAAAAAATAGTATAACAAAACTGCTTACCTCAAAGTTTTAACAACCCTTTCTTCTGGGAAAATAGGCTGTTTGTGTAGATTGCACCATTTCCTTGTTAAGCGATATTCCACTTTGTCCAAAATATATTTAAACGTATCCAGGGACATTCTGGTATATTGAAAATATCTTTGATTATCATTCTTTAAACTTTGGGATAAATGATGATATTCTCCATATTTTGTTCTTTCGCGATTAAGCGTATGTATACCAACTTTTTTCCTTTTCAATTTAGTAAACACCGATTCTAACGCAATAAAGTCGTCATCTGAAGAAGACGACATGCTTTCTACAGCGTGTCTAGATACGACTGGCAAATCTATACAAAATATAAAACATATGAGGTAACAAAATGAGCATTTAATGATGTTATGATTATCTTATAACTGGCGGGCCAGCCCAAAGGATCTGTCCGACGCGGAATTGCCACTGAACCCAGGTCGTCCCTGCTGCGTTGCCAAGTGCGGGAGCCTCCTTATGTAGCGCGTCCAATGTCAATGTTGTTCCCATATTATCTCAAAATCAATAATTTTTGCGATCACAATACTCCCCTCACCTATCGGTGTGTATCGGAAGTAAAAGCTATTCTAATATTAATGTTTAACAAAATAACAATGTACCTGACCAATGATATTACGAGACCAACATATATAACGTTAGGCAATTGTATTTACTACGTACTATCACCATTGATTAAGGTATTAAGGGGAAGATGGGTCACCAGATGCTAAGATCTCGCGCCTAATTTTTGTTTCTTCTGGAGTGTCGCCACCTATATGAGCACAAATGTACCTCTACTGATACAACTTTGACAGTATAACAACCATCGACTTTGATACGAATAAAGTACCCTACTTCCCACCATCTATCAACGCTACTTAGTATTATCTCCGCCAGGTGTCGCTGAAATTGGCAATTTGACATCTGTCATATTGATGTCAGTGTCATATTTCAATTGTTTGAATATTCCGATGTTATTTGGAAAATTTCGATCAACCACGATTAAAAAATATTAATTGATTATATTGATTTCGGTTTATCATCGTTTGTATTGAATTTTTCGCGATTTCGGGAAGCAAAATGGTTTACAGATGTTATTACTATAACTGTCCAAACAACAAAACTCGTAATCCAGAGATGTTCTTTGCTTTCCCAAAAGCAACAGCTATACGTGATATTTGGATCAAGAATAGTGGCAATGTGAATTTGTTCCAATATGTTGGAAAGTCTGACCCACTGCCAAAGCAATTAGGTGTCTGCGAACAACACTTCAAACAGAACTATATCCAGAGATCAGATACAAAGAAATTCTTGGTCAGACACGCAGTACCGTATGTATGAGTATAATTCAGGTAAGTGCCTATACCATTGAAACCAAACTATTGCCTTCTATTACTCATCTACATCACTAAAAACTTGAAGCAATACGCAAATTTACCATACTCTGCCATTTTCTTAAGCCTATGGGGCATTCCACCACAACAATTTCAAACATAACGCTTTTGTATCTTGACTGAACTTATATACTGCCCAGCACCAATGCATCAGCAGAAAGAGTCTTTTCTTCAATGGTCTAATGTTGAATGCCTCAAAAAACCCAGTGATTCATTCTGGTTATTAGGACGATGTTGATACCTAAAATGGATATTGAAAACACCTTCTAAAAATGTTATTCCTACTCAAAATCAGCACCAGCTGACCAACTGCATCAAAATAACTAGGTATTTTTCAATAAATAAAACAAAAACTTTGTGAACACTTTTCAATAAACCAATGCCAGTAACATTTCTCAATGCAGTAACTCCAATTTCATGTTACAATTTAAGCTTGCTAAATATTATGGCAAACTGAGCAGCAAAATGAATTTCTTTTGAGAATTACTGATCCCAAGAATTTGGCAACAAACAGACAAGAGTGGTTCCAAGGCATGGCATAATCATTATAAAGATGTACGAGTGGCTGATTAATGGTCACTTTAGGTATACTATGCTCAAGCATTGATTAAGGTATTAACGCTCAAGCTAATGTGTGGGTTTATTAGTGTGAGTAACAGCATAAATCTGCCATACTTCTGGTATTTCGTTTTGTTTTGTTGACAGTCCAAGGTATCAATGGAGCATTCCAATGATCACTAAACTAGATGCTCGCAATTACAGCTATTTAGAACATGACAAACCATATGGTCTCACTAAATTTCAGTTTAAAAAAAGTTGGTGAGAAAAATGCAGAAAAAAATGCTTGTTGTATTCTTAATTTCAAGTGGCTGAATCACTAGTGAATACACCTTCCTTTTTTTTCTTGTCAGAAAAAGTAAAAAACATGTCTACTTCTTTATTTCACTCAAAGTTTTACTGGGTGATACAAATAATTGGCCTGAACATTTTTTTATAATTTTATTTTATGTAAAATTAATACAAAAGAACAAGCATGTGTAATGTAGAATATCCTTGTTACATGATATTTATGTCAAGTCAATTTTTCCATGTTGTTATGTGAAGCGAGAACAATCTATCAAAAAAAAATAGTTTTAGAGATTAGAAAGAACCATCCATCCTGTTTTCGCCCATAAAAGCAAACTATACCTACTAAAACAGCCCTTATTTTGTTACAGGTTATGCACTCACAAAGAAGAAATGATAAACCACTACAGGTATGGATTATCGTACTGTCAGATGGTGCTATATCATGTGCTCATTGCACTTGTATGGCAGGATTAAGTGAAGTTTGCAGCCACATAGCAGCAGTTCTTTTCTTCCTTAAAGCATGTCCTAAAAGTGTCGGCCAACAAGAAAGCTATATATACATATTCTAAAAAAAAAGTTGGCATACACAGAGTTGAAGTATCATTGTTATACATAACAAAATGACAAGAATTTCTGAGACATTAAAAACATTGTTATAGTTTATAGCTACTTCTAATATAATTAGGGACACTATTGTATGATTTAGCTACATTATATGAGAATCATCTATCAAAAACTGCATTTTTTGTTTAGGCATTGTTAGTTTCACAGAATTCCTAGTAATTGTGAGGATATAATTTACATATATCTAGTATAAACTTATGTGAACAATATAAATGCATTTGAATATGATGTACAGTTGTGTAAAAAATATTGAGACTAATCAAGGGGAATTTGAGATGGACTAACTCTAGCAATACTACGAGTGGTTTCTATCTCTACTGGGTGAAGTTGCGTCTTACCTTTTGTAAATGCTGGAATATGTAAGTGACCTCCTAGAACTTCAACTGAGTCTCTAATTAAAAAACCTCTATCTGCTAATATTATGTCACCAGGTATAATTAAATTTAAAAAGCCACAATTTTCTGTTAGATGCTTGTCACTTGTCCTTCCACCATAACCATCGAAAATGTAATTCCCCCACTTCTCCATGAAATACCTTACAATGGGCTAACATTCACCATATGTCACTCAGGTACAAATATTATTTAAAGAAGATTCTACAACTTTTTCAAAATATTGTGGATGTCTTATTAAATATTAACTTATTTATTTGTTAATTATAGTAGGATATTCCAATTTGCAATTTTTTAGTTTATCAACGTAACATGAAATCTCACGTTTTTTAAGTAAATAAGTGTAAATTTTAATAAATAGCTCAAAATTGTACATGGTGAGTAAACAAATTTTTCGAATTTGAGTTTTTTTTCAGTTTTTTGCATTTTCTGAGAAGATTTTCTATAGTAATGTATATTTTTTTTACACCATCAGAAAATAGAGATTTCAACGAACGAAAGGCTCCCAAACTTTTTGAAAAAAGCTGATATTTTGACGCGAGAATTTGTGATTGAAAAATGGGGTGCATTTTTTATCTTAAGGTCAAATAAGGCGAAAAAATAAATATTTTAAATCAAATAAATTACAGTGTATTTGGGACATAATAAGGGAAGTATTCACCAAATTTCGTAAAAAAAATATTTTTTTTGAAAAAGATAAAAATAAAGGACCAAAAACTTGGTTTTTTGAATTTTTCACCAAAATATTGAGGTTATGTGAAAAAATTGATAACACAAGAGTTGTAGATCTTTTTATTACCTACATCTTTGCCATTCAACTTTTTTCCATAGGACTTGTAGTTTTGCCAGAAATCAAGATAAACCATTTTCTACCCTTAAAAGCTCACCCCCTCCCACTTCCCGATCTCGAATCGACCGTAATTTATTTTTCCTTTTATTCTTATCATATTCTCCTCCTTTTCTAATGAGTTTCATCCTACTGTAATTTTTTTTCACTTTTTATTATTTTTGAAGGCTTCGGCACTGGTCTAAGACAGCTTTTAAAGCAAATGTTGAACTCAGCATGTCAGTCCCGAGATGTATTATCTGTGGTTGTTAAAAATGAAACAAAAATTGTAAAGAAAGATGCAACTGTTTATCATTTAGAATAATAAAATTTTTGAAATGTATCCTGTTTCATTACCTCATCGATACGTTTATGGTTAATTATAATAATAACGTTTAAAATTATGAAGTAATGTGATTATTAAGAACATCATTTAAAATCAAATTTGTTAGCAACATCAGACATGAAATTTGTTTTGAATAAACATAACTATAATATGTGCACAGACAATTACTCTTATGTAAATTATAGAGGGATTTTGACATCACTGAATGGTGTTTCACTCATTGCCCTTCGATACACTGAATTATATACTGTTCAGAACAAGCCTTAATACAACAAAGAAATATATATATAATAAATACATAGGAGAATATAACTAATAGTTTTTCATTCAATAATCCTTTAGCTTCTGGTGTGTGCAACAATCAATGGTGCAACTTAACAATCATCCAATGAGTGTTTTTGAGATAGTCACCCTGTTTGATAAGATACAAATTAATCACACTATGTTAAGCAAAGTGCCATTTGAAATACATATTTTCACCTCTCTGTAGCTAGACACCATTTCATGTTACATATTTGGAAAAAAAGTATGAATGTGGGTATAAGCTATTGATATGAAATATTTTCATTTTGATTGTGTGAGAAGCATACCTTATAATAATAAATAATTCATTTTAACTCCACCATTTATTAAAAAATATATGGATAGATAACATGAGCATTTATTGGTGCTGTTAGTATACACAGTATGTGGAGTAAAGTCAGCACACTCTTCGCCTCCTGGTATCGGTCTGCCTCTTCTGTCTCGAATGCTTGGGAAGCTGGAGAATTTTTTCCACACCTATAATGACAAAAAGGAAGCATTTTGAAATAGTGCGCAAATTATTCGAATAGAGAAGTGAATAGTCATAATGTACCTATTCCAGAAACTCAACTTTTAGGTTATGTCAAAAAATGAATGTATTAAATGATCCATTTTTTGAACTTGCCTATATGTACATAGGTATACAACTAGCAATTATTACCTACGGATGGATGTCTTTGCTACTTTAACATAATCCACCAAAGGTTGGCCACTACAACTTCATTACTTCTATATACTTCACAGATAAAACTTCCAAGTAAGAAATGCATTATTTTGGAGTATCAAGTGATAAAAATGCAGTATGACTATAACAACTATCGCTCTAGTGAATGTGATAACTCATGGGATAACTGTAATTGGCGAATAAACGTTTTTTTTTTTGCTGTTTTCAATATGCATTCAAGTTTTCATCATGCATTATCTCATGAATTACATCATTTTAATTGACAGATGTGCTTACCTGACAAAAAAGGTTCCTTAAAAAACACATCACAACAACAACTATGGTGAAAATGTCCAAGAAATTGTAAAAAACAAATAAAAGTCCTCAATTTCATATGGCGGTATACCGACAACAAGGTTATCAACCGCTGTCAGCTGATCGTTTGGAATTGGAACACAAAGCATATTTTCGAATGTTAGGTTCACCGACGATCCCGACCGACCCGTCGGTGGTTAGGTATGGGTCAGCCATGGTCATTGGCACTTCAAGGTCGTATTTTTATAGCTGGATGCTCCTTTGCTCCATCTATTGGGCATATTTATTATAAAGGATTCAGGAATTTTTGAAGCTTCTGAGATTGGCCCAGAGGGCGCCAGGTGACGGTGTCGTGGTTTCTATGAGAGTGAGTGAGATAGACTAGAGTGAGTGAGATAGACTGCGAGCGCGCGATTTTACTGTGTGGTTGTTCATCTTCCCCTAAATACTTTAATCAATGCTATCACTTAGTATCATAGGTATACTCAAATGAGCATAATACATTTATACACAACCACATTACTAGATATAGGCTAGTGTTAAGACTTTCATCCAAAGAACACAAAACTCTATAAATTCTATTCAAGATGTAAACATGACAACGTCGCATGTGCGACAAATGACATTCTGTGACAACGCTTCAAAAGATTCGGACGTTGTTTACATGTATCCGCTAAAATCTCAGTTTAGTCAATAAATCACGATAGCAGAAGTGCGTCGTTTTATTACAAACGCAACATGGTCCTTCGAGCTACGGATGTGGAAACTCCAGTGAAATCAGTAAGAAAAGCCATTTAAACGTATTCCAAAAGCTGGGTCCCGGCCGGTCAGCCATTTTATTCGGCACGGCTATACACGGCGCATCAGCAGTTCGGCACATCAGCTGATTCACAGACACGGCGACAGCACAGAGCACAGACGGAGAAGACAGACAGATCGGCGTTGCAACGTTCCAGGTACGGCGGACGGACTGCAAGCGTGCCTGATTTGCATATACGAGGGGAGTAAAATAGTAAGTGAGCTTCCTTTGATTCGTTTATTTTCCTTGCATTTGTTTGCAGTGTTGCTCATTCTGTGCTAGTTAACGTCAAATATAATCACTTATTTCTTCATTTTGAATAAAAATGACTGAATCATCTGAAAATTACGTACGCCTTCGCGGCACTCTCAAAGCTCGTTTAACATTTTTGAAAAACTATATTAATTCTCATTGCTCTAACGACAAAATAGAAAGTGATCAGGTCTATCATCAACTCAAACTTCGTTCAGAAACGATACGTCCAATTTTGAATGAATTTGAATCTATTCAAGAGAAAATCGAAGATAGCTCAGAAAATCTAGAACAAGAATATGTCAATAGGCAAAACTTTGAAGATGACTACTATAACCTCATTTCTAAAGCGGATCTGTTACTATATAAATTTGAAAGTGAACAAATAGAGACGAAAAGCCGCGATTCTCCTTCTGGCTCACACGTTTCGGCTAATTCAACTAGTGTTTACGTTCATGATTCAGACCCCTCAATACGATTGCCTGTAATAGATCTACCTAAGTTTTCAGGGGAATACCATGCTTGGATAGAGTTTCGGGATAGCTTTAATTCCATGGTGCACAGCAATGCAAAACTTTCAAATGTGCAACGTTTCCACTACCTACGTTCCTCGTTAAGTGGAAATGCTAAACGCGTTATCTCAAGTTTGTCATTGTCTGACTCTAACTACGGTATAGCTTGGGACAGGTTATGCAAAAGGTATAATAATAAACGATTGCTTGTATACAACCATATTAAGGCCATCCATGAAATTCCGCATATAAATCGCGAATCTTCAGAAGAACTTCGTAAAATAATAGACACTACTAAAATTCATCTAGAGTCATTAAAGGCACTCGGCGTTGATATCTCAAATTGGGATATTTTAATGATATTTTACTTAGCAAATAAGTTAGACAAGTATACATTCAAGGAATGGGAGAAATTTAAAATTCATTCTGAACTACCAACACTTGAGGACTTTGAAAAGTTTATTGAAGACAAAGCGGATCTGCTTGAACAGATCGAACAAAAACAAAACAAAGAAAACATTAAACCTAATAAATCTCATAATACACAAAGGTATACAGAAAATAAAACTACAACACTAACTACTGCATTTCAGCATAAATGTGTTATATGCAATGGTGCACATAGAATCCATAACTGTCACAAATTTCTAGAATTAACAGTTAGTTCCAGAAACTTAAAAATCGCAGAATTAAAACATTGTGTAAATTGCCTCAAACCCAATCATACTGCCACAGAATGTAAAGCTGGCACATGCAGGCACTGCAATGCAAAGCATCACAGTTTGCTTCACGTAGAGGCAACGTCAGAACTAACGCCCAGACTGACACAGACTAACGCCAATAACAGACAAAGTCAGAATACTGATGCTACACAAAGTCAAAATCAAAATAATTCTAATCAACAGCATCATACAACTGTGTCTATGTCGAATCAGTATAGTCACACTGAAAATACAGGTGAAGTTTTGCTGTCAACAGCAAGTGTTCTTGTAAAGGATGTGGATGGAAACTATCAAGTGTGTAGAGCACTTCTAGATTCCGCCTCAATGTCCAGTTTTATAACATCTGCATGGTGTAATAAGCTTGGATTAAAAAAGACAAAAATAAATATGTCGGTAGTGGGAATAGGTAAGGCTGCTTCCAACATACATTATAAATGTAGTGTAAACATAAAATCTAGGAACACCTCATTCAACTGCGACATTTCATGCTTGGTTATACCTGTTATCAATGATAGTATACCAATGAACTATGTCGATCAAGTGAAACTCAAAATACCGACAGACGTTCACCTGGCAGATCCAGAATTCAACGAACCAGGACACATTGACCTCCTGCTAGGTGCCAATATTTTCTGGAACCTCATTTATGCAGGTCAAATACATTTAGGTGTAAATATGCCACTATTACAAAATTCTGCTTTAGGTTGGCTCGTATCTGGATGGACACCGGTAAACGTAACGGCCGTCCAAAAGACGATTTGCAATTTGTCAACCAAAGGCATTCAAGAACAACTTGCCAAATTTTGGTTAATCGAGGAACCTCCTTCTTGTCTAAAGGCTGAATCAGATGACGATACAGAATGCGAGGACATTTTCGTAAAAAATGTCTATCGTGATTCAGATAATCGCTTCGTTGTCTCGATCCCATTCAAGGAACCATTGACAAAGCTAGGTGATTCTAAGCTACCAGCTTTAAAACGTTTGTACTCTATGGAAAATAAACTAGCAAAAAATACAAAACTAAAAGAAGCCTACTGCCAATTCATGGCGGACTATGAAAAGGCAGGCTATATGACCAAACTTCAAAACCCTGACAACAGCCATGTCTGCTATTATCTACCACATCATGGCGTTGTTAAAGAGACAAGTTCTAGTACTCCTTTGAGGGTGGTATTCGACGGCTCATCCCCCTCTGATACCAACGTATCATTAAATGAACTTCAATATGTGGGTTCTCAAAATCTACAAGATGACTTATATTCTATATTGCTTAGATTTCGGACACATAACATAATTATTTCAGGAGACATATCAAAAATGTTCCTCCAAATAAAGATAAAACCCGAACAACGCGATTTGCTCCGTGTTCTATGGAGAACAGATCCTTCGCAGGAAGTGAGTACTTATACACTCAACACAGTTCCTTTTGGATTGAAATCTAGCCCATTTTTGGCAGTGCGGTGCTTGAAGCAGCTGTCTGTCGAACATGCAGAAACCCATAAGGAAGCCTCGCAAGTAATATCTCATGACTTTTATATGGACGATATGCTGTCAGGTGCTCACTCAGAAGCTGAGGCTATACAAATATGCAAGGACGTGTTTTCCGTTCTAAAGTCTGCAGGCTTTGAGTTGAGTAAGTGGAACTCTAACTCAAAGCAAGTGTTCAACTATATGCAAACTCTCAATAAATCCCAAACCGCTAGTGCACCAATCTCCAAACAGTTTGGAGAGCAGAACCAAATCAAAACTTTAGGGTTATACTGGAACTCCCATGCGGATATTTTAAAATTCAAGGTTGGAGATGTAGATAGTGGAGTGCCGATAACAAAACGCACTATACTTTCTTGCATCGCTCAAATATTCGATCCTCTAGGTCTAATAAGCCCATGTATTATTATCGCAAAAACATTACTTCAAAGTCTTTGGCAAATTGATTTGTCATGGGATGATGATCTCCCTAACGAAATAAAGTCTAAATGGCAGAAATTTAAGCACGACATTCAAACCCTGAATTCCTTAGATATACCCAGACAAGTAATTTGTAAAAGTCCTGGAAATGTCGAGCTGCATGGGTTCGCTGATGCCAGCTGCACAGCATTCGGAGCAGTAATATACATTCGCAGTGTCGATAGCTCTGGTGACATCTACGTTAATTTACTATGCTCAAAAAGTAAGGTAGCACCCTTGAAGTCTCTAACAATTCCTAAACTAGAATTGTCTGGAGCAGTGTTATTAGCTCAGTTGATGAAAAAGGTTCAGGACAGCCTTGGCCTCAAAATAAATAAAGTCTTCCTCTGGTTAGATTCTACAATTGCGTTGAGTTGGATTAGATCACCAGCCAACCACTATCAAGTATTTGTTTCTAACAGAATAGCACAAATTCAAGGTCTAACATCGCCAGAAGATTGGCATTATGTTAACACAAAACAAAACCCGGCCGATTTAGTCTCTCGAGGAATTTGGCCTAGTAGTTTATTAAACAATGAACTATGGTTCCATGGACCGGGTTGGCTTAGCCAAGACTACGAACAATGGCCCAAGAATGAATTCACATTGCATAAAGATTTGCCGGAAAGGAAAAAACAAATCGTTTCCCTGGTGGTCAATAACTCACAGGAAATCATTCCATTTAACAAATTTTCTAGTTATACCAAAATGAAACGAGTCGGTGCTTACGTTCTAAGATTTATTTATAACGCAAAGAAACACAACGTGGATAAACTTCGAGGCCCGTTAACTGCCAGTGAGCTCTTTCAATCAACAGAACTCCTTCTTCGCTTATCACAGCGTGATAGTTTTCATGACGATATAAACATACTCAAAAATTCCCAAAACTTACCTAAAGAGTCAAAATTGCTAAGACTCGATCCTTTTCTCGATTCGAAAAATATTCTTCGAGTTGGTGGACGATTACATCTATCGGATCTTACCTTTAACCAAAGGCATCCAGCATTACTAAGTCCAAAGCATCATTTTACGCAATTGCTTGTACGCTATGAGCACTTGCGATTATATCATGCTGGTCCACGACTGTTAAACTCATCTCTGAGGGAAAATTACTGGATTGTTTCCGGTAATAATACTATAAAAAAGATCGTACACCAATGCGTAACCTGTTTTAGGGCTAAACCCAAGGGAATACATCAAATCATGGGTATCTTGCCAGAAGACCGTGTCAAACCTCAACCACCCTTTTACATTACCGGCTGTGATTTTGCTGGCCCGATTCTGATAAAACAGCGGCAAGGTCGCGGAGCATCACATATTAAGGCTTATATAGCAGTATTTGTTTGTTTTGTAACACGTGCTGTGCATCTGGAACTCCTAACAAGTCTGTCAACTGCCGCATTTATTTCGATGTTCAGACGTTTTGTGTCACGGCGTGGTAAGCCTCAGAAAATATATTCTGATAACAGTAAAACCTTTATAGGCGCTCGGTCTGAATTAATTGAACTAGGTCGATTTTTAAAGCAAGATCATAAAATTATTTCTACCGAACTTGTCAACGATGGCGTGGAATGGAAATTCATCCCACCATATGCACCTCACCATGGCGGAATTTGGGAGGCTGCTGTAAAATCAGCGAAATTCCATATGAAGCGTTCGATCGGTAACTCTAAATTTACGTATGAGGAAATGGCGACGTTGCTAGCTCAGATTGAAGCGATACTCAACTCCCGTCCTCTAACTCCCTTGTCTTCCGAACCTACCGATACTGATGCCCTAACCCCAGAGTAGTATGGATATGCCGGTTCTGATCCTCCCTGAAGGTCATTCAAATGGGGTGGGTATGACCTTGGTTTCCATATTTCATGAGCTGTCTTGACGTGGGTATGGGGTGTGGATAGCCGTGTGCTTCGTTGTGTGTTTTTTAAATGAGGTGTTGGGTAACCTTGAGCTTTTTCGGTTACGTTGTGCTTATAGCGGCTGGTTTCGCAATATTTGTCAAGGCTAGCATTGGTTATTTGTGTAGCATTGAAGATTTTTTGTAACCGATTACATCCGTCGATTGCGGGGCCTCATTGTGCCCTTTCCTTTCGCATACCGGTTGTTATCCTCTCTGAAGGTCATTATGTGTGTGCTTCGTAGTGTGTTTTCAATTGTGATCGTATCTGAAGGGCTTTTTAAATGGGGTGGGGATAACATTGAGCAACGTTGTGTGTTTTTCATATGGGTGCCGGTTGTGATCCTCCCGATGTAATTAAAATAGGGTGCGGATAAGCTTGAGCATTAACGTGGGTTTTTCTTATGGGTGCCGGTTCTGAACCTCCCTGAAGGTCATTGTGCAACGTTGTGTTTTCAATTTTTATCGTGTCTGAAGGGCTTTTTAAATGGGCGTTAGGTAACCTTGAGGTTTTTAGGTGTATAATTGTGCTTATGGACACTGATTCCGAAATATTTGTCGTTAGTGTTTGTATTGGTTGTTTTTGTAACCTTGAAGTTTTCTGTGCTCCATTTCACCAGTCACTTCATAAGGCTTGTTTTTGAGATTACTGTGGTTTTAGTTGAAATTCCTTCTCATTATAATGGACTCCCGAGGTCATTTAAATGGGGGGCGAATAACCTTGAGCTTTGATGTGGGTTGTTCTTATGGGTGCCGGTTCTGATCCTCTCTAAAGATCATTTTGTAACGTTGTGTGTTTTCAATTGTGATCGTATGTGAAGGGCTTTTTAAATGGGCTGTTGTGTAACCGTGAGTCTTTTAGGTTTACATTGTGCTTATAGACACTGATTTCGAAATATTTGTCAAGGTCAGTATTGGATATTTATGTAGCATTGGATATTTTTTGTACCCGATTGCAGCTGCCGACTGCGGGGCTTCGTTGTGTCTTTTTCGTATGCATGCCGGTTTTGATCCTCTCTGAAGGTCATTTATGTAATGTTGTGTGTTTTCAATTGTGATTGCATACTCTACATAGGTACGGTCTCGCTAGCGTATGGTATGGCCTTATAACTGGTTCTAGTCCATTATATTTACTATTTCTAATAATAAGCCCCAGATATATACTTACTATTTGGATATAATGGAAATTGGACCTCATGATCCTTATAAGGCCATACCATACGCTAGCGAGACCGTACCTATGTAGAGTATGCAATCACAATTGAAAACACACAACATTACATAAATGACCTTCAGAGAGGATCAAAACCGGCATGCATACGAAAAAGACACAACGAAGCCCCGCAGTCGGCAGCTGCAATCGGGTACAAAAAATATCCAATGCTACATAAATATCCAATACTGACCTTGACAAATATTTCGAAATCAGTGTCTATAAGCACAATGTAAACCTAAAAGACTCACGGTTACACAACAGCCCATTTAAAAAGCCCTTCACATACGATCACAATTGAAAACACACAACGTTACAAAATGATCTTTAGAGAGGATCAGAACCGGCACCCATAAGAACAACCCACATCAAAGCTCAAGGTTATTCGCCCCCCATTTAAATGACCTCGGGAGTCCATTATAATGAGAAGGAATTTCAACTAAAACCACAGTAATCTCAAAAACAAGTCTTATGAAGTGACTGGTGAAATGGAGCACAGAAAACTTCAAGGTTACAAAAACAACCAATACAAACACTAACGACAAATATTTCGGAATCAGTGTCCATAAGCACAATTATACACCTAAAAACCTCAAGGTTACCTAACGCCCATTTAAAAAGCCCTTCAGACACGATAAAAATTGAAAACACAACGTTGCACAATGACCTTCAGGGAGGTTCAGAACCGGCACCCATAAGAAAAACCCACGTTAATGCTCAAGCTTATCCGCACCCTATTTTAATTACATCGGGAGGATCACAACCGGCACCCATATGAAAAACACACAACGTTGCTCAATGTTATCCCCACCCCATTTAAAAAGCCCTTCAGATACGATCACAATTGAAAACACACTACGAAGCACACACATAATGACCTTCAGAGAGGATAACAACCGGTATGCGAAAGGAAAGGGCACAATGAGGCCCCGCAATCGACGGATGTAATCGGTTACAAAAAATCTTCAATGCTACACAAATAACCAATGCTAGCCTTGACAAATATTGCGAAACCAGCCGCTATAAGCACAACGTAACCGAAAAAGCTCAAGGTTACCCAACACCTCATTTAAAAAACACACAACGAAGCACACGGCTATCCACACCCCATACCCACGTCAAGACAGCTCATGAAATATGGAAACCAAGGTCATACCCACCCCATTTGAATGACCTTCAGGGAGGATCAGAACCGGCATATCCATACTACTCCCCAGCTCATTTTCTCATCGGAAGACGCTTGACGATGCTACCAGACCCTAATCTACAAGACATACCAGACACAAGGCTATCTAGATTTCAACGCATCCAACAAATAAATCAGAATTTCTGGAAACGTTGGGCTTCCGAATATATGAATGAACTCCAGCAACGAGTCAAGTGGAAGACAACCCAGCAGCAATTACAAATAGGCACGCTTGTCCTGATTAAAGAAGACTCGACTCCTCCACTTTCATGGAAACTCGGACGCGTTGAGAAGCTGCATCCAGGTCCTGATGGTATGGTTCGCGTGGTAACCGTACGTACTGCCACGTCCACTTTCAAGAGAGCGCTGTCAAAACTGTGCCCTCTTCCAGTCGACGAAGATGCTGATCACTTAGTGAGTGAAAAGGGGCTTTCCCAGTCTGTGTAAAGTGTTCAGTGTTATTACTCCCTATTGTTAGCCACCTTCATTTTGTATTTTTATTAAAAGGAAACCTTTCAAGGCGGGGAGTATATGTTAAGACTTTCATCCAAAGAACACAAAACTCTATAAATTCTATTCAAGATGTAAACATGACAACGTCGCATGTGCGACAAATGACATTCTGTGACAACGCTTCAAAAGATTCGGACGTTGTTTACATGTATCCGCTAAAATCTCAGTTTAGTCAATAAATCACGATAGCAGTTAGAAGTGCGTCGTTTTATTACAAACGCAACAGCTAGGTACCACAATAATTCCCAAACCAAACAAATCAGTCATGCGGCGGTCATATCTCAATTTAGCGCCAAAATAATACAACACTTCTACCTTTTGATACCAAAAACTTGTTTACAAAGCGATTCAAACAGTCTATACCAGAGTGAATAGCTTCCTTAATAAGACGCGCACAAGAATTCGTTGAACATGTACAGTATCAGTCACATATTCATCTGATTGACAAATTTCAAATAAATGGTTCTAATGTATATGATGTGAATCTACATGTGTATGTCCTAATAGTTCATTTGACAACTTCCCACCACGGATTTATCACAAACCGCTGATTAAACGAAAAAACGCCAAGACACGTCAAAATATTTGTCCAAATAAGAGACAACTTTTGAACCAAAAACTATTTCACCCCCTATTATACCCTCTAGCCCCTCAGGGGAATCATTTCCAGTGTCTTTGCAACTGTCCCTCATTGTTTTGCCAATAATGGGCAACATTTTGAACCCTTATTGCATGTTTCCTATACCGTGTCTAGATGCGACTGGCCAATCTTTGTACTCTTTTTCTTGTCTGTTCTCACTGTACCATGCACTTGCGGTTTTTACATGTTTGGTGTGCGACCAATAGGTTTCGTCTTGCAGTCCGCCAAAGTTAGGGGTTGGTTTGTGATTTTCACTAAAATCAAAATCCCATCGCGGATTAAGACGAATAACTTCATCAAAAGTCGTGTAACATTTTTGTTTCCCTAAAAGTATGATATCTTCTCATTGTTCTTTATAATCTGCAGCTGCCTAAATAGTAAAATTCGAAATATAAATTCGGGACATTAAATTGCACCAATTCGTTGGAACGACCCATAAGCATTCGGCATTTTTATGTTATAGTATATTTCAAAGTCATGTAAAAAAATATCGAATACCACAGGATATAACATTATGTACCAAAACTTTTGAACTAGAAGACTATGCTACTTACATAAATATATTGTATATCAAACACTTGACAAATACATTCGAACATATGCATGAGGTCCTCACATTCCCAAATCCGTAACAATCCTTTCCTGACAGTAAGAATATAACACAAAGACACAGATAAAAGTATGACTATGAGGCCTTTGGTGCTCTGTCAATGCGCTTGAACTTGAAACCAAGATTATAATATCATTATCAATGAAGGTGCTCCACAATTCTTAAGTTGTTTGTATTCTTGCTCGAAGTATCAGGAGCATAGTTGGAAAATATGATATCCTTACTAAAACTTCATAACATACTTGGTCAAAGAGTATTGAAATTTTAGTTGTGAAGAAAATTATGTTCTTAGTCACAGCATATTTCTTTAGGATGAGTATTGAAATCATAAACATATTTTTTTTTTGTTCTAATTAATCATAATTTCTTCGTCAAGGATATTTTCTCAGATTTTTTTAAAAGATTATCAGAATTCTTGAATCGAAAATACCTTTTTATGTGTGCATGTTTTTATATTCATTTAGTGCCTTTATCTGGCCTCAGAGGACACAAGTCCACGCTGTACCATAAATTACTACTTTCTAGTCACCTGAAGCCAAATTATTATATTTGAAAACTGAAAGCCTCTGAAAGGTGACTTTAAAAGTGAAGCGTGGCCATTAGATACGCACCATCACTGGAACGTCAACAAACGAAACAGGTCCATTTACCATTTTCGAGGAAGACGTCCCTTGTTCGATTAAAGCGTTACCGTGTTTTAAGAAAATATAGGCGAGCTTGTCTGAAAACAAACCTTTATTGCATTGATAATACCTGAAAGGGTCACAACATTTTTGCTCAGCTTGCATTCCTTTGCTGCTATGAATCGTGATAAAAAAGTATAGTTATGAGACCATCTAAGTCATTTATTTACTACGTGGAAACATTTAGTATGATTTTTACCGATAAAGCGTGGGAAATTCCTATCTCCCATGTTTTATCTTCAATTGGACCCTTTATCCGGCCTCTGTGCCTCTCAAGTCATCACAAGTCTACGCTGTACCATAAATTACTACTTTCTAGTATTCTAGTCACCTTAAGCCAAATTATTATATCTGATAACTGGAAGCTTCTGAAAGGTGACTTTAAAAGTGAAGCGTGGCCATTAGATACGCACCATCACTGGAACGTCAACAAACGAAACAGGTCCATTTACCATTTTCGAGGAAACCTCCCCTTGTTCGATTAAAGCGTTACCGTGTTTCATGAAAATATAGGCGAGCTTGTCTGAAAACAAACCTTTATTGCATTGATAATACCTAAAAGGGTCACAACATTTTTGCTCAGCTTGCACTCCTTTGCTGCCATGAATTGTGATAAAAAAGTATAGTTATAAGACCAAATAAGCCATTTATTTACTAAGTGTAAACAGTTAGTATGATATCCAGGAAACAGCTGGTTGGGTTTAGGTCAAGAAAAAGAGGGAGTCTCTTTTACTGGTTTGCCGACGTTTCGGCCTTTATTAGGCCATCTTCAGGGCACTAAAAAATGTTTGTTTATACTTAAGCAGACAAATATACATTACAGTTATAAAAAATTGAATATATAAAATGACAATATACAATAACGAATTAAAAAGGAGGGTGATCATTGCTATTAAAAAAAAACCTAATATACAATATACAATAAACGGGTAGTACTTACACCAGTGATGGACTCCTTGAGTCAAATATGGTGAAAAGGCACATGTAGTATAAAAAAAGTATATAAGGGCAAAACGACACGTAATAAAAAAGACAATAAGGCGGAGATTGTCTATTCACAATCGATGTGTACGCCGGACTGGCAAAAATCATAAGTATTTTTATAGGAATTCTATGGGGGCACAAAAAGGTTAACAAGAAACATATTTATAAGAATAGACATGGAATACAGGGTGAAGTTGAAAACAGAAAATGTAGAAAAAGGCGTGGGATGAGGTAATGTAGAACAGAGGTAATGTAGAACAGTGTTAATTATAAAAAAGAAGAAGCAAATGTGTGGTTAATTCTTCTTGGGTATTTTGCTGATAAGGTTAAAATAACTACGTCTGCAAAACAGTAAAAGAGACTCCCTCTTTTTCTTGACCTAAACCCAACCAGATGTTTCCTGGATAGTATACAGTAGGTCACTAGACAATTGAGCATTTAGTATGATTTTTACCGATAAAGCGTGGGAAATTCTTATCTCCCATGTTTTATATTCAATTGGTCACTTTATCTGGCCTCTGTTGCTCTCAAGCAATGATGTCAGTCATAACAAGTCCCCGCTGTAGCATAAATTACGACTTTCTAGCCATCTTAAGCCAAATTATTATATTTGAAAACTGAAAGCGTTTGAACGGTGAATTTAAAAGTGAAGCGTGGCCATTAGATACGCACCATCACTGGAACGTCAACAAACGAAACAGGTCCATTTACCATTTTCGAGGAAGCCGTCCTTTGTTCGATTAAAGCGTTACCGTGTTTTATGAAAATGTAGGCGAGCTTGTCTGAAAACAAACCTTTATTGCATTGATAATACCTGAAAGGGTCACAACATTTTTGCTCAGCTTGCATTCCTTTGGTGCCATGAATTGTGATAAAAAAATATAGTTATAAGACCAACTAGGTCATTTTTTTACTACGTGGAAAGATTTAGTATGATTTTTACCGATAAAGTGTGGGAAATTCTTATCTCCCATGTTTTTATATTCATTTGGTCCCTTTACCTGGCCTCTGAGCATCTCAAGCAATGAAGTAAGTCATCACTAGTCCACGCTGTACCATAAATTACTACTTTCTAGTCACCTGAAGCCAAATTATTATATTTGAAAACTGAACTGCCTCTGAAAGGAGACTTTAAAAGTGAAGCGTGGGCATTAGATACGCACCATCACTGGAACGTCAACAAACGAAACAGGTCCATTTGCCATTTTCGAGGAAGACGTCCCCTTGTTCGATTAAAGCGTTACCGTGTTTCATGAAAATATAGGTGAGCTTGTCTGAAAACAAACCTTTATTGCATTGATAATACCTGAAAGGGTCACAACATTTTTGCTCAGCTTGCATTCCCTTGCTGGCATGAATTGTGATTAAAAAATGTAGTCAAGTTGACTGACTCAGTACTTCCCACACATTCCGAAGATACCAGTTTTATTATTTTCCCACAGCATGAAACTATAGTCTAGATGCCACTGCAACCAAATCATCGCTCGCCCGACCGCAAAAAAGTGTTTTATTCTACTAGGTGCTTCTTTCACAGGTCAATGGACAATCTATTATGAATACAACACATTATTGAGTTTTACAAACCACCAACCCCTAACCACCCAATTTCACCCCCAACCAAAAAATAATTTAAATGATCAGGAACCGTTAAAACGTCTAAAACGAAGTTTGAGGTGTTTTTTATATTTTTAGTTTTTTTAATATTGCCACGCCGCCACTGAAATGATTTCTAAAAACCATACGCGCTTTCCATACTCGTAGCGATAATAAATTTGTGTCAAAATGTCATTAAAGTCAATTCAGAAGTTTCCACGTACACAATCCAGAACGATCTCGTATATGTTTTGTATGCATCAGAATGTTTAAGTCCCTTGGTTTCTGTAATCGGCAAGGCAATGTTCCGATGGACCTAAAACTAGAAAAAAGCGACAGACAGACAGACAGACCGACAGACAGACAGACAGACAGACCGACGGAAATGAGTGACGTGATTTTTCGTTATGTAGACATCATAAAACGCCCAAAAAACGTATTATCTCAAAATCGAAAATTTTCGCGATTACAATACTCCCCTCACCTACCGGTGTGGGAAGTAAAAGTGTATTATCCTGCTTTCACAGGTCAATGGGCAGCCTATTATGAATACAAAAAAAATCAGTTTTACTACCCCCACCCCTTAATCATCTCAATTTCACTTCCACTCCAAAAAAAGTAGAAAATGATCAGGAACCCCTAAAACGCCTAATAACGAAGTTTGAGCTGTTTTCATATTTTTAGTTTTCTTTAATATTGCTGCGCCGCCACAGCAACGATTTCTAAAAAGCAGACGCGTTTTCCATCCTCGCCAAAGTAGTAATACTGTGCCCCTTGGTTCCTGTCATACACAAGGCAATGTTCGGATGGACCTAAAAAAGTGTAGGTCTTCCTCTCTCAGGTCAGTAGACAGCCTATTATGAGTACAACAAATTTTTCAGCTTTACAACCCTCCACCCCCCAACCACCCCAATTTCACCCCCACCCAAAAAAAGTAGAAAATGACCAGGAACCCTCAAAAACGCCTAAAAACGAAGTTTGAGGCATATTTGAAATCTTTCGTTTTTTGCTAATTACTTCGCTGCCCATGCACCGATTTTCAAAATTGTAGCAACATTACCTACTACGACCCTATACCATATCGCTACCCAAATTTCATCAAAATCTATGCACCAGTTACTGAGATTAAGAGGCTAGAAAAACGCCAACAGACAGACCGACAGACAGACCGACGGAAATGAGTGACGTGGATTTTCGTTATGTAGGCATCATAAAACGCCCAAAAAGTATATTATTTCAAAATCGAAAATTATCGCAATCACAATACTCCCCTCATCTATCGGTGTGGGAAGTAAAAGTATAGTTATAAGACCAACTAAGTCATTTATTTACTACGTGGAAACATTTAGTATGATTTTTACCGATAAAGCGTGGGAAATTCTTATCTCCCATGTTTTTATATTGAATTGGTCCTTTTATCTGGCCTCTGTGCCTCTCAAGCAATGATGTCAGAGGACACAAGTCCACGCTCTACCATAAATTACTACTTTGTGCCAAATTATGATATTTGAAAACTGAAAGCCTCTGAAAGGTGTCTTTTAGAAGTGAAGCGTGGCCATTAGATACGCACCATCACTGGAACGTCAACAAACGAAACAGGTCCATTTACCATTTTCGAGGAAGACGTCCCTTGTTCGATTAAAGCGTTACCGTGTTTTAAGAAAATATAGGCGAGCTTGTCTGAAAACAAACCTTTATTGCATTGATAATACCTGAAAGGCTCTGAACGGCGCACGGCTAAATGAGAGTCGTAAATCCAGTTGACACAATAAAAGGTGTATAAAACGCCTCCGAGCGGCATTGTTGGAAATATATAGGGCACTAGTTGACGCCATAAATCTAACGTCAATAAAATTTGTTTCGCTTTTCTCGACGGCAGGTTCTCCCTATAAGGGCGTGCAGGTATACGTCGCAGATATGCGTTACAGGTACAATAAACATGCTCTTTTTAAAACATCCGTTGCTTCCGTAACTCATTTGGATTTTTATGATGGCTGAAGTGTCGGTACTTTGAAGAAAACCATAAATCAGTCAATTGCAAAAATCGCTTGGTGTTTCATAAGGTACTTTTAGGCCCGATTTTATCAACATGCATATTTAACAAAGACTTTGACAAAGTTTTTCTATTGGATGTTATTTAGCAAAAGCTTTCTATTGGGTATTGAGGGATAGGTTAATAAATATCATCCAATAGTATTTTATCAATATTGAAAACAAAATGCCAAAGCTGGATGACACTTTTCATCATATTGTATATAAGTTTTATAACAAAACTATTGTTGTAACAAGTGTGTATTTGTTGCAACATAGGCGATGAATGAAGTTTGCAGCTCGAGACGAAGTCAACGATCGAAATAAATATCTTTTTGAACGGTTGAAATTAGATCACATTAATAAAGTACCTAACCAAACATGTTTCGTTGAGGCGATCCGCTCCGCAAGATGCTGGGAGACCGAGCGGTATAGTTTTTGACAGCGAATTACTATGTTCGAGGGTGGTGTTGGTACTGTTAGCTCGAGACCCAGCCCTTGCAACTACTTTTTTTTATTTTTTTTTAACCAAAATATTCATTGATATGCTTTTTACTCATGTTGCACACATTTTTTTGTACCATTGACATAAATATGTTTTTGAATCAAATTTTATTATTTATTCAGTTACAACTGTTGCAAGTATTTTCACGAAGTACGTCACACGGGTTCAGGATCCGTCGGCGTGTTTTCGGTACTGGATTCAAAAACCCATTCTGGAATCTGGCTGGATTGATATTTACAACCGCATATCGTTAGAAAGCTTATCAAATTGCACATTTGATCGCATAAAAAAAATATGCATTCCCATTTGAAAAAATCAAGTTACCTTTGATTGAAGCTTGCTTAATTGATCTACCGAAGTACAAATGTAATTCGAAATCGACCGTCTAACGTAAGCTGACACATTTTATGCTTAGTAACACGGCAAAGTCACAGCCCTCTATGATTTATAATAGCTGCGATATTCAATTTTTTTCTGACATCATACCCAAAATTGTGATTTGCACCTACAGGGTTCGCTTAAAGTCCCATGTGTGATACATAAAGTCACACTAAAATGAACCCAGGAATCTAAATATGCAATAATATACAGGGTGCCTTTAAAAAAACATAACTTTGATATGTCACGCTTTTATTAGACACCCTGTATAAAAGTCATTATTTTTAAAATGTAGCTCAACTCGACCTACATACACTTGCAAAGTCGATTTTTCGAAAAATGGTATCGTTTGGTCACTAGAGTCCGAGGCGTTGAGCTTGACTCACCCTGTATAGTATAATGCAGTAACCATTTATAACGCACGATTGAATATTGTGCAATGAATATTACCACGGAACATCTGAAAAAATATAACTTTATAACTTTTTATGTAGAAATGTTCTGCTAAATTTAATATTTGAGCTTACATATTTTACTTCATTTAATAATTAGGATAACATTAAGTGCAGCACCAGTAAATAGATTTCGCCCCTCACTCCTTGTGTATTAATTGGTTCATTCAAAAATCAAATGGTAAAAATAGTAACGGTTACGCAGAAACCATTTCTATATGTATATCTTAGGGGGTCATAATATAAGTGAAACTATTGGGTTCATGATACTATAGTTCGTTCGCGCTTAATCGTCCCTTAAACATGTAGTACGGGGACTGTACAGCGAATAAGATGATTTATGTACCCTGCACGGCATTATTGACTATTGCCGTGTATGGAGCGCGCGGCTGTTTCGTAGAACCACCTAAATTATGCCAGCAGCGGCACCAAGAACAATGGTACCAATTTCGCATTAGGCACGGATCGCCAAACCCACCGCGTCGCCAAAAGTCGTGCCTGGCTAGTGATGGGCTCGATCGAGTTAAAAAAACAGAACCTCGCTTGAATCCAAACTGAAATAGCTAATGTGAACTAATTACTACAGGTTCTTGTCGTCTTGACAGCAGAATTTTTTTACAGAAAACAAAGTTCACTGAAAAAAATGTAATTCAAAAGGAGCAAAACGCGTATCAATTTTTTCGAATCGATTAAGGCAATAGCATATAAATTGAATTACACCAAAGTCCAATTTTAATAAACACATAAACCATTACGTGAATTATTAAGCGCACAAAATTCATAATTCTCATAATAATGACCATACTTTTTAAGGTTTGGCAAGCCTGAATGATAACACTGCATCACAGAAATGTTATGATCAGCACACCACCGATTGGATCGCGAAATTTTCGATAATACAATTTTTGGTAGTTTCACGATATCAACCTTAAGGCGAGATCCCATGGCGCGTGGAGTGCCACTCCACGCGCCAAACTTGCCGGTTCACGCGCCGTTGGATAGGGCAGGCTTGGCGATCTTCGGTCGGCGCGGTGAGTCCCGTCATTTGTCGGTAACTCAACACGGTTCAAAGGGAAGCAGGCGTTGGCGCGCAACAAGTCTGTACTAGTCCAACGGCGCGGCTAGGGGCTAGGAGCGTGGTCAGTGTCGTGTTAACTTCAGTATGGAGTGGTCAAACGAAGTTGCTCTAGATTTTTTATCCTGCTATGAAGGAGAACCAGTTATTTGGAACCCACGGGATCCAAACCATAAAAATCGAAACGCAATCCATGAAGAGAAAATGGGGATGAAATATTCAGTGGATGAATTGAAAAAAAAGAAAGATACGTTGATGGGCACCTTTCGAAAACTAGTACAAAAAGTTAAAGCATCGTCAAAAACCGGAAGTGGCAGCGATGAAGTTTTCAAACCAGAGTGGTTTGCCTACGACTTCATGTACAAATTTTTGAAATGCGTCTATTCGCCAAATGAAACTAAAGATTCAGAGGTAAGTGGATATTGAATTAACAAACCTTTTAAATCTCAAAATCATTTCATTTATTTCATTTTAGTAAAAGTAAACACAATCTTGCTTTAAATATTGCTATTATACAGGATGTAAAAGACTAATGTGTACTTTCCATTACTTTCGGATTAAAAAAAAACTTCGTAAACTTTTCTGTTAAGTGTTTGTAAATCTATTGATTCTAAGAAAAACTTTGAATTGAAAATTCCTTATTGTTTTTAGCTTTACAACATAGTGTTTAAATACGTTTCGTTTCTGAGATACAATGATCAACTCAATTTTTTTAACACCGACCTACGATTTTCATTTAATTTTTTGTTATCATTGAGTATAATGAAAACTATCCCTTATATTATTTTTTGATAATAGATTAAAAAATAAAGTCCGAATTCAAAAATAGAAAATTTATAATATCCAAATAACGAAACATCGTAATTAAAATTTAATATCACTGTCTTATAGAGGCATTGATAATGTATGATTGAAGTTGCGATATTTTTCTGAACAAATCTAAGAAAAAGTATTCTAAATTACAAATTTACCGATCGTTTTATTTAAGAAAAAAGCTTATGATGGCATATCGCAAACAGAACGACGTATTTGAAATGTAAGCTCACTATGCTAAAGAGCTGAAAAAATAGACCTTCATATTTGAACAGCATGTGTGAGTTCAATAGATTTTAAATCTGTATATCTGACCCAAAATTTGATACCATCAAAATTTGTTTTTTATGCACAAACATAAAAATATTCTGAGAACATGAATGAATTTTTGGACTTCTTTCGTGCTTTATGAGCACACTGTATGATATATGTCTATGAAACAAATGAACACTTCCCATTTAAATCTAAAAAGAAACAGTAAACTGGCGAATACATAAACAGAATGGTACCACATACTCTTACTAGGTTAGTAATAAAATGAGTATCTACACTTTGTTTTGCCAAGATACAGCTCCTGTCGTTGCAAAATATTGAGTGTAAGAATGTCTAATAATTTTTCCATCCTGCGCTGATTTTCTTGCAACTTTTTTCAATGACAGAAAGGAAGTCATGTTATTATCATTTCTCCAAGTACCAGGAATAAGCAAGCCTTCCACTTCAGAATCGAGACTCTCAGGTGGCATATACCTTAATTTGGATGATCGTAAAAAGTTATGAAGTAAAACACATGTCATCGTAATTTCAGATACCCGCAGAGGTTCAAGCAATATCGGCTTCCTAAAAATTCTGAACACGGAACAAAGTATGCCGAAAACGTTTTCAACAACTCTGCGTGCCCGGGACAACCGATAATTAAATATCCGTTCCTGGGTACCCTTGTTGTACACCCCTGGATATGGTTTTAAAATACGAGTTGTTAGGGCAAACGCATCATCCGCTAGAAATATGTACGGTAAAGGTCCGTCGTCATTGATCACTGGTTCATCTGCAGGAAGCATCAACTGATCTTTGCTAAGTTTGTCATAGAAAGACGTATTTCGAAACACACCACCATCACTGATGCGACCTTGACATCCGATATCTACGTATGTGAATTCGTAGTTAGCATTAACTACAGCCATAAGTACTACACTGAAAGTACCTTTATAATTATAAAATTCTGTTCCACTATGAAGGGGTGATTGAATGATTATGTGTTTTCCGTCTATGGCTCCCAGACAATTGGGAAAGTTCCATCTATTCTTAAATTCTTCGGCAATATTACGCCATTCGTTTGCAGTTTCGGGTAGCTGAAACCAAAAATAAAATATTTCACAAAATCAAAAAACACTAAGGATCTTGGTGAATAAATTTTTTGTTGTGGATACCAACACTGCAAGTGCATTCCATAGCTAACGTAGATATATTAAAATTTGGAATAAAATATAGTGGGCATAGTCTCTAATATGTATGCACATTATTTCAGATGCTACAAGGTGGAGGTACAGAAGGCAACGGGAACGCAGACGAGAAAGACTCTGGTGAAGTGACTGTCACTGAAGGAACTGGAAATGGAAGCCAGTTAAAACCTCCAAGAACGAAGAGTGGAAAAAGAAAATTTCACATGCCACCAGATTTTGACCAGAAGATGGATGAAGCCTATAGTGTCTTCAAAAATGTTACAGGCACACAAATGTCCGCTCCAGATCAGTGTTCCTTATATGGAGAGCTCCTTGCTACAAAACTAAGGGCATTAGATGCAGATACTAGAGAAATTGCAATGATTGAGATTGACTTGTTAGTTTATCGTTTGAAACAAAGACACAATGCAAGCCCTGAACAACATTTTTGCCAGGTGAATCTCCAAAACGTTCCAATGCATTCAACAGCTTCGTTTTCTCACAGCTCCAGTCAACATCAGCAAACTAATTTTGAACCGGTTCTTCAACATACTTTAAGCAGACCTGCCTCATCCAATTCATCACACCACTCGATCCTTCCAAACTACTCTTGTACTACAAGCTCACCTTCCCTATCACCTCTTGCGCCGATATTGCCCGATCATATTTCGAACACGTTACCCTCAGCCGACCAATACAACACGTATGAAGAATTGTGACATGTGGCTTTAAAGAACTCTTTTTTATTTTACAGATTTTTAGAATGTATACTATTACTTTTCCTTTTAAATGAATAAATCACCTTACCTTTATTTCATCTTTTAATTCTCGTATTAGTGCTCTGCAGACATCTCCAATACATCGGGAAACGGTTTGAGGTAAAACTTGAACAGGTATGAAAGGCTCTTGAAACTGTCTCCAGTAGCTAAGAACCTTAGTGTGACCGCCAACCTTTCTTGTACTGGTATGCTGTCTCTCATGTTTGTATTATTTTTGACGATTACAGGCCCTATTTTGTTTAATAAATATTCAAAATCAGTGGCTGATATCCGACAAAAGTTTTCGAAATGTCCTGAGGGTTCGTGGCGTAAATCTTCTAACATGTTTGTCGCACTATACCTAAAAATAATTCAATGGAAATTTATTATTTATAGCAAGAACCTTAAAATTACAAATTATTACAAAGCTCATTTTTTACTACTGTCAGGCTATAATTCCAAGCTTGAAAACAGTTTAATGTACTTACCTCTCTCGACTTCTGTACAAAGACACTCTCCACCATCTCCTCCGTTTTCGTAGAGTTTGTTCTCTTGCCATCCTGTAAAGGCCTAACATAAAATAATAGGCGGCGGCAGTAACGATACGCCTCCGCTCACAGTTCATCTTCCTGAGCAATTAAACAAAGTTATAAAATTTCACTGCCACCACTGCCAAAAGACCTTGCTGCTGCGTGTCCACACTGTCCACGACTGAACCGCGATCCTACAAGCGCCGTAGAAACGGCCGGTCCACATTGCGACGCGCCAACCGCCAACTCTCAACCGTCGACTGAGGATTGCCACGCCACGCGCCGTGGGATCCCGCCTTTACGTCTCTCTGTCTGTCGGTCTGTCTGTACGTCTGTTGGTGTTGGAGCCTGTTGGAGCATCGTAATCTCAGTAAGCGCTGCATGGATTGTGATAAAATTTGTGTAGCAATATGGGGTCGTAGTAGATAATGTTACTATAATTTAAAAAATCGGTGCATGGGCAGCGGAGCAGGTAATTAGAAAAAAAACATGCATTTCAAACATACCTCAAACATAGTTTTTAGGCGTTAGGGGTTCCTGATCGTTTTCTACTTTTTTTTTGGGAGGGGGGGTGAAATTTGGGGTGGATGAGGGGTGGGGGGTTGTACAACCGACAAATTTGTTGTATTCATAATAAGCTATCCATTGACCTGTGAAAGAAAGACCTAGCGGCATAACACACTTCTTTAGGTCTATCCGAGCATTGCCTTGCTTATTAGAGAAACCAAAGGGAATTGGGACTGAATTTTCTGATTTATACATACGAGTATTGCCTTAGATCGTTCTGTGTTGTCTAACGTGGAACCTACTGAATTAATATTATGAAATTTCGACACAGTATTATTAGCTTGGCGATGATGGAAAATGCGTATGATTTTTAGAAATCGTGACAGTGGCGGAGCAGCAATAATTATAAATCAAAAAATATAAAATCGGCTCAAACTTCATCTTTAGACGTTTTAGAGGCATGGATTGTGATGGCATTTGGGTAGCAATAATATGATGTGGGGTCGAGGTAGGCAATGCTGCTATCATGGGTGCATGGGGCGGAGTAATTAGCAAAAAACAGAACATTCGAATATTTCTCAAACATCGTTTTTAGGCGTTTTAGGGGTTCCTGACCATTTTCTACTTTTTTTAGGTGGGTGGTGAATTTGGGTGGTGAAATATTTGTTGTATTCATAATTGACTGTCCATTGACCTGTTACCTGTGAAAGAAAGTCCTAGCGCGATAATACACTTTTTAAGGTGCTACCAAATTATTCTGTAATCTTTGGTGCTACTTTAGATCGTTCTGTATTATGTAACGTGGACACTATTGAATTAATTTTAATGAAATTTTGGCACAGTATTATTACCGTGGCGAGCATGGAAAACGGATATAGTATTTAGAAATCCTGTCAGTGGCGGCGCAGCAATACACAAAAAACTAAAAATATAAAAACAGCTCAAACTTCATTTTTAGGCATTTTAGTGGTTCCTAGTGATTTTCTACTTTTTTTTTTTGGATGGGAGTGCAATCGGAATTGTTGGGGAGTGGGGGGCTGTAAATCTGAAAAAATTGATATTCACTTTTTTCTTGTGAGCGGGCGGGCAATGATTTGGTTGCAAGGAGATCTCAGACTATAGCTTCATGCTATGGCAAAATAATAAACTGGTATCACCGTAATGTGTGGAAAGTACTGAGTCCATTAACTTGACTACATTTTTTAATAACAGAGTAGATATTCTAACACACTGCTTCATAAGCATTTTGCATATACTTTCATTGTAACATTTGTGCAAGATTATATATTCCATAATTGTTCTGAAGAAACATACATTGCCGTCGCATTCTGTCAATTTCAGACGTGAATGTGACGACCATTTTTTTTTTAATTGTGATTTTGACAGTCTATTTCACTGTTACGAAATCGGTCATGATGAAAAGTAATGATAATTGAGAAAATACAGTGTTACTCAGTCAGAATTGTGAATTCTATTTCGTTCATTATTCGAAAGTACCCATCACCATTCTTGATATTATTATTTGCCCTATAACATTTAGACCATCGGCAAAAGTTTATGCAGCTATCGATACCAGACAAACTGTAATTATTGTCTAGGTGCACTTTATTATATCGAGAAGGCATTGATTTAGATGTTATGGTAATGCTGCCATTAAGGGAAATCATGAAACAAAAGTATGTCGTCATAGTTTTGGTCGATTATGTTGAAACCAAAACTACGTGTTCGTATGTCATATTCATAGATACGTGGGCAATATTGAATTCATGCTTGGAATTTCAATCAGTAGAAGAAAAAGTAGAGATCAAGTGTGTAATCAAATAGGAGCAATGATATCAATATTTAACGGTTGCCAGAAAAAGCCTGGTGCAAAAAATTGTATCAAGAGGCTTGTCTCAGTATACTTCCCACGTAACGTATGTTGCAAAAGTTTTGTGAAGTTTTTCAAAAAATTAAAAAAATATCTCACAATAATATATTTGAACTGTAACAAGAACAACAAAAAATAACAGTATTTCTTAACACAAAAATTGGTATTAAAGTACTGCTAATGGACCATGATCTTCCACGGCTCGCAATTTTCTCTTAATGTTCCTCATTAGGTTTTGGACAAATTCTAAATCAATTTCTCTGATCTTTAGCATTATGCTTCTTCTTAACTGCTGTTCGTTTTGAGCTTCCGAGCCATTGTTATAAACTTTGGCACTCAGTTTAGCCCAAAAAGTTTCGATAGCTCTTGCTTGAAGAAGATTGGGCGGGTTATCGTTTCGTGGTACAAAAGGTGTTCCGTATTGAATTGTTTTCTGGTACAAATTTAAATAAAGTATTCCGTAATAAAGTATTCCGTATTGTTCTAGCGCAAAGCATAATGACTTGAAGCCAGATCTGCCAACACATTGTATTGTCATTAGTATGGTGGGTATTAATAAAATTGAGTAGTTTAGGCAAACTCTTTGAGAATAGACTTCTGCGGTAACCGCTTCGGCCCTCGTCCTCGTATGGCTGTGAAATAACGTTGTCTGATATAGCGCACCACACTAACACTTTGTTTTCATACTTTTCTTTTCGTTTAAATTTTACATTATCTGGACATGCGTCAAAGTCTCTTGTATAAAAACCATCATTACCTTTGATTTGTGAGTTCGAAAATGTGAAATACCTTTCATCATCAAGAATAATTTTTATGTTGCCAGCAAAATGAGTACGACGTAAATTGCGACAGCATTTCTAACTGATTTGGGGAATACTTTGGACATTTTCTTCTTTTTCGGAATGTTATTTCTCTTCAGTTCTATACAGGTTGAGCTAGCATTAACGTGAAAAATGCGTCCAAGTTTTCCTCTTGAAGTTTCAACTCGATGTTTACTTCTGTTGACCATTCTTTGACCTATAGCAGCATTCAACGCTCTTGGACGTCCACTTTTTGGTAAATTTATACAAGGAATACCTTCTTCGCATTCACGGATCGCTCGACAAGTTGTGGCAACAGAAATATTTTGATCTTGATATAGGCGAACAATTTTTTTTTCAAGTCGTCCAACTAGACTGTAAATACTCTTCCGAATATCTAATTTGTACGACATTTTGACAACTTATATCATAACCAAAATGGTTTTATTGTTACGTTTAGATGTTGACTGGTTACCATGGTAACGATTTCTGAATTGTTTCCAATGGTGAAACTACCTCCCGAATTTTGAAAAAAAATTCTCAAAACTTTTGTAACATACGTTATTCTCGATGATAACTATAATTTTGAGGTACTAAATGCCCCATTTTCCCCTCCACACCAATTAAACCCCTATACTGCGGACACTATCGCTAATAAAGTTTCAAATGTTATTGAAACAGTCTGTATACGGCCCCTTGAGGTATGACGACATTTCAAGGAAAGTTATTTAAAAAAATTGTGTATTTCAACTAGAGTATACTCATCGCAACTCATTCATTATTTGGATACACCTAATGGTATCAATAATCACTTCCTAATACTTGCAATAAGACTAGTTTCACCTCGATAACCGCTTTATTCACAATAATGCTTATAAGTATATACATACTTAATACAAATATACAGGGTGTTAATTTGCAAACTTTCCACCCCGGATTTCTCGAAAACCGCCGACTAAAAGAAAAAATGCCGAGACACTTCAAAAGATTTGTCAAGGGGTACAACTTTTTAACCAAAAACTACTTCATCCCCTTAAACCCTTTCCCCCTCAGAATCATCCTCTTAAAAAATTCAAATGAAAAGGGGTATCGAGTAGTACTTTGTTTTCAAGGTACGTCGAAGTACTTTATGTTGACGTTTGATTTTCAAAAATCGGTCGATTCGTTTTCGAGAAAATTAGAATCCTTATGTATCTTAAAAAAAAGAATAACGAACGTTGAAGTCCTTAATCGTATGAAGAGACAAAAAGAACAAGGAACGAAAAACGGCTTATATAGGTCATATCATGCGAGGGGAAAAATACGAACTTCTGCGACTGATTATAGAAGGAAAAGTCCAAGGTAAAAGGTCTGTCGGTAGACGACAAAATTCTTGGTTGAAAGACATCCGAAGATGGTTTGGTTGCTCATCACTTGACATTTTTCGAGTGGCCATATCTAGGACTACGTTAGCTGTTTGGATCGCCAACCTTCGAAAGGAGACGGCGTCATAAAAAGAGAAGAATGTATCTTAACTCTTAACTTGTTCAAATAGAAAACAAAAACACACGAAAATATCTCTCTTTCTTTCAACAAGTGTTCAAAATGTTGCCCACTATTGACCAGTGATGTAGTCGATGTCCAAATTCCTGACGGACAGTTGCAAAAATGTGTTGTGGGATATATCATGGAAGCTTTCGATAATGCGTTGACGAAGGTCATCCAAACTGCCCGTAAGGAATTTGAAGATCACCTATATCATTATTTGGCCAATAACGGGCAACATTTGAATACTTTATTTTCGTATGTTTTTGTATTCAATTTGAACAACTCAAGATTCATAAAGATTATAATTTTCTCGAAAACGAATCAACCGATTTTAAAAAATCAAACGTCAAGATGAAGGACTTCGATATACCTTTGAAACAAGATATTAGTCGATACCTCTCGTAATTAAAAATGTTTAAGGGGATGATCCTGGGCGCAGAGGGTACAAGGGGGTGAAGTAGTTTTTGGTTGAAAAGTTGACAAATCTTTTGACGTGTCTCGTTCCGAGAAAGCCGGGGTGGGAAGTTTTCTAATGAACACGCTGTATGTATTTAAACTAGAACTAGAGTATACTCATCGCAACTTTACCGTATTATAGGTTATATACAAGGCTACCATCTTAGACAAGGAAAGAGAGAGGACGGAATGCGCGACTAACATTTCTGTTACTAAATTGCACCAAAAATGTACCAAAGCGCTATTAAATTTACGTGTGTTATGTGATTCCCAGCTCCTTCCTGCTGCTGTGGCTTTTACAACCGTAAGCTTCACACCCTACCATGATGCACAATATTTTACAATGACTGGTCTTAAAAACGCTAAATATCATAAAAAAATGTTTTGACAGCTGTCAAATAGCTATTAATTTTCGGTCACAGCTAATTCATATAGCATCAAACGGGCGTGCGGTATTCCCTCTCTTTCCTTATCTAAGGCTACCATACTGTCACAATAGTATTGTTAATTTAGAATTGACACTACTTTTCTTTTTGTGTACACACATCCGCCAGCATAGGGGGTGAAACTGGGGTCGTGGGAGAGGTAGGGAAACACCAGAATTTTTGTTAATATCGAGAATGTGAAGAAAGTTCATAGTCAAGCCACGTCTGCCTTTTTTTGTGTTTCCTATAATTAAAGCTCACTTTTGGGCAAAGCCAAAACACGGACGCATTCTTTATCTGTGATATAACGATGATGAATTTATTAATCTGCTGTAACAAGACACATTAGGCATTACTACAATTATGTCAATTACTGTTTCAAAATAGCCACATTAACTGACCACTCCAAGTACAAATGAGTACACACACATCGCCGGTATTTTTTGTTGACATTTTTCGAAAGAGAAAGTGTTATGCGTATTATGATATTATCAAACCAAAGTGCGAAAAAAGTGTGTGCAACAACCTGACGCAAGAAGAATAATTGTTTTTTGGCGAGAGAAAATTTGCTAATTTTTAAGGTACATTAATGAGACGTAATTTAGGCAACGTTTTTCAAATTTATGCGAACAGGAAGCTAATTAAGCGTATACACATTCGCATATTCGCTTTTTTCCTGTGACATTAATTTGTTTTGTAAGTTAATACGATTCATATTTTGCTACATATACATACAAAAGGGTATAAAATTTCAGGACTGTCACAATGCATTTTTTATCTTGACCCATTTATTGCATGTTTTGTGAGTCACCAGCTGTTATTAAAAAGTAGAACGAAATTCATACATACATGTATTCAATACAGAGCAGTTTCGGTTTTCAAAGAATGTAAAAGCAATTTCATATAGATCATAATATTATGTTCATACAAAAAGTGGAGACTAAATCAATTGGATTAATACTTAGAACAACCCCAACAAAAAAAAAAATTACGCTACGCACCTATCGGTGTGGGAAGTAAAAAATGGAGTCAAGTTGATTGACTCAGTACTTCCCACACATAACAGTGATATCATTTTATTATATTCCCTCTGCATGAAGCTATAGTCTGAGACCCCTTGCAACCAAGTAATCGTTCGCATATCCTCAAAAAACATCAAACACAAAAACTAGTAAATAGTATCCCAAGTCTAGGGATTAAAACGACACAATTTTTATTCTATCAGCTTTAACTGGACGAAACAAAACAATCAGTAAACCCCAAATTGCTTAAAAACGAAGTTTGAGCTATTTTTATATTATTAGTTTTTTTATTATTGCTGCGCCGCCAATAACACGATTTTTGAAAACCATACGCATTTTCCATCCTCGCCACGGTAATAATATTGGGTCTAAATTTCATTAAAATCGATTCCATAATTTCCATGTTACTAAATTCAGAACGATCTAAAGCAATACCCGTATGTATACCTCAGACAATTTATTCTAAGGGCCGGTTGTACAAATGCGGGTTTAGCACGAGCTTTGCTAAGCCTAAGCTTAGCTAAGCTCAGGCTTAAAGTCGACACCCGTTGTACAATGGTCGGCTTAGTTAAACCTGGTTGATAATGAAATTCACTACAGTTGGCATCAATGAAGCAACACGTCCTGACATAATCATCTGAAAAATTACCTTTTTTGGTTAGGCACTTATGACAGTTTGTGTCAAATTTCGGCAACGACCGTTTCTGTCTCTGTTCTTTCATTTGCTCTCTGTTGAATTAGACACAAATCTTTCAAAAAATATGACCTAATAAAGTGACAAACAATTTGAAGGTTTCTTCTTGACATATCGTGTCACTTGTATCAGGTTAGGTTTAAACCTTAGCTAAGCTCGCGTTAAGCTTTGGCTTACGTAAGCTCGTGTTAAGCTTGGAGTGGGGGGCTAAGCCAGCATTGTACAACGGACGTTTTGCAACTGACGTGGTTTAACGTCGGCTTACCTTAAGCCGAAGCTTAAGCTTGCATTGTACAACCGGCCCTAAGTCCCTTGATTTCTGTAATAGCCGAGGCATGTTCGGATGAACCTAAAAAAGGGTATTATGCTGCTAGGTCTTTCTTTCACAGGTCAATGGACAGCCTATTATGAACAGAACAAATTTTTGAGTTTTACAACCCCCCACCCCCTAACCACCCCAATTTCACCCCCACCCAAAAAAAAAGTAGAAAATGATCAGGAACCCCTAAAACGCCTAAAACGAAGTTTGAGGAGTATTTGAAATTTTTTGTTTTTGCTAATTACTCCGCCGCCCATGCACCGATTTTCAAAATTATAGCAGCATTATCTACTACGTCCACACATCATATTGATGCACAAATTTCATCACAATCCATGCAGCGGTTACTGAGATTACGGGGACAGAAAAACGCGTACAGACAGACCCATAGACAGATAGACAGACCGACAGACAGACAGGCAGACAGACCGACAGACAGACAGACCGACAGACAGACAGACAGACAGACCGACGTAAATGAGTGACGTGGATTTTCGTTATGTAGACATCACAAAACGCTCAAACAGCCTATTATCTCAAAATCGAAAATTTTCGCGATCACAATGCTCCCCTCACCTATCGGTGTGGGAAGTAAAAAATCACATTTTAAACAACAATAAATTATACAATTGTGCAAATCAGAACGCACCAAGCTGGAGATCGTACTGTGAGAAAACAGAATCTTGAAATTTTGAATTAAATTTCATAAATGTCTAGACAACTCTTGTCTCCTCAGTTTCGCCAATTTCCTTCTTCTTTTATTTTCTAGTTTCTGATTGAGTAGACCGATAGGAGAACAGACTGACAAACTATAACAAAACGCAGATGCTCTCCAAACCGCCCTGACAGATATTAGCTTTAGAATCCTCCATTTATGAATATTAGATTGCTAAATAAACAGCGAGTTTCAGAACGGAATATTTGAAATTTTTCATTTTTTGCTAATTACTCCACCCCCCGTACAACGATTTCCAAAATTATCGGAACATTACCCACTACGACACTACAACATATCGCTACCCAAATTTCATCACAATCCATGCAGCGGTTACTGAGATTACGACGTTAGAAAAACGCCAACAGACAGACAGACCGACAGACAGACCAACAGACAGACAGACCGACAAACAGACAGACCGACAGACAGACCGACGTAAATGAGTGACGTGGATTTTCGTTATGTAGACATCATAAAACGCCCAAAAAAGCGTATTATCTCAAAATCGAAAATTTTCGCGATCACAATACTCCCCTCACCTATCGGTGTGGGAAGTAAAACACAAATATTTTTGAGTCACAATAAATCAAAGGGAAAATTGATGATCTGCTAACTTCACAGCTATACCTACCTGCCTATATGTTTACTAAACATTAACGCCTTACCCAAAGACGTTAATGGTTCTAGAAGCTTTCGTCAAAAAAGAAGAAACCTACTATACGTATGAACGATTTACGTGAGACCGTCCAATATTACGTGTTGACCTTGGAAAAGCCCTGTATGGTACGCTCTGTTAATAACCGTAATTTGGGATAACAGTTTCCGAAGAGTGTATCGTGGAAGTGATAGGATCGTCGTTGCTTCATCGTCGGAAGTCGGAAGACACGCAATTTTCGCATAGACCATCAAAGAGGCCTTTAAACCCCTTTTTTACTTTACTGTTCGATGGATCTTACAACGTATGAGTACAAGGGCTCTACAATATGTTCCGATTTTATATCATCTGATGTTGACATCACTAAAATTTATATTACTATTTCTTTTCATTTTCTGGGGTGTGATGATCGGCCTGTTGGAATTTTTGATACAGCATAATCATGATTATCTTTATCGTTCAAAGGATATAATTATGATCTTTACTAGAACACCTCCTTTTTTCTGCTTGGCAAGCTCTTGTTTCTGTATCAAGTAATTTTTCATATCTCAAATTCCTGGCCATTTTATAATAATAATAATAATTCATTGATCTGATGTTTGATTTAGTTACTCGGAAAACAGTTTCGTTCAGATTAAAGATTTGAGCTCGAAAAGGTAAGAGGGTACTTGCAGAAAAAAATATTATGTCGTTGACGCGTTCCTTAGAGCCTAGTAAACATGACAAAATCACTTGTTTGGTTTTTTGGAATCGGCTGTGAGAGATATTCTAAAAATTATTTCAAATGCCGGAAAATGCCGCGCAAACAACCTCCGACGTCAGTGATATCGTACAGTGATGGGATGTAAAGTATTGATATTCGATATCGATTGTCACTGCTAACCTAACATCTTGACACTGATCATTATAACCACAAAACACAGTCATAAGTCATAAGATTATAACCATGAAAATTTACTCTCAAACTCAAACACGTGCACAACGTACACAACAAAAGTGCAAAAGTCAAAAGAATAAAAGTTAGGTTAGATTACTAATTCCGAGACTAGGGCCGGTTTCTCAATGTCCAGTTAAAGTGTCAGATAGGTATCTGCCAGATAGCGTTGCTATGGATACAACTGTCAGATAAGATTTACGTGACTTCGTAAGTTTAGCCTTCAATTGTTTAAACAATTTATCTAAAAGGGGTGATACACGTACGAGTAAGTACGCGTACTTATGGCTCGACGACCTTTTTCGCCTGTGTGTCACCGTAAGTACGCGTACTTTAAAACCGTCGCGCAAACCGCCGGCGATCCAACTGGTTTGAAATCTTGCTCGTAGCTTGTCTCGGCTTGTACTGCGAGCCGCGAGCCACCACTTTGTTTCAGCAGGCCATCGATGCGCACCGCTTGTTGTGTTTGGAGTTTGTTAAAAGTTTTGTTTATTTAGGAAAATTATCAAAATGAGTGATTTCAGCTTCACGTGTGTCACCGCGTCGAGCCGAGTAAGTTCGCGAACTTAAAAACCGCGTACTTAAAAGTTCGTACGCGTATCACCCCTTTTACAGTTGCTGTTATCTTGCAGATAAATATTTAACTGGACATTGAGAAGCCGGTCCTTATTCACTTTGTAGGGATGGGCTTGAATTAGATTCTATCTTTGGATTCATTCATAATGGGATGCGCCGAAATAAAATGATGGCTTCGATTAGTTGCGAATCTCGGTCACAAACAGGATGAACTGTGATACCTATCAGATATAAAAATGTATTGCAACGAAAATGCTAGTGGGTTAATTGCCTGTTTCAAATATGTTTAAGTATCAATAAATTGAGTCGCATTGTTAAAGAATTCAGATCATCTCTAGTCGAATGCGCAGTTGGCAAACCACAAAGAAAATATGGTTGCATTCGAACAGCTGATATGATTTCGTTTTGCATTTTGCATCTCGCAGCATTACTCAATGAGGAGCTACGGTAGGATAAATGAGGTCTCATTTCATTTGGGAATATGTATACCCATAACAAAACACACTCGTAAAATAAATTATTGATATATGGCTAACGTAAATATTTAAAAAGAAATTTGGCAACATCAGTAATAGTTTGCAGTTGAATCTCACTGACCTGCGCTGTAGCAGTATCGATTGTCGATATCGATAAGATACCTGTGACGTCAGCCCTTGTTTTAAGTCACGTGGAAAAATTTGAATATATCCGTATTTTATTTTGCAAATATCTTTTTTTGGCCGTCAGTAAAATCATGTTTTTTGTTTCCTACTGCTTCTTGATATGGTTTTCTTTACGCTATGTATACTCCCGAGGCGATTTCACGACCTCTGCAAGTATCCTATGCTTGGATACCGTGGAGTGTCCTCCAAAAGAGAGGGAGAGCTTTATTTTTGGCCCCCAGCAGAGCCTTCGTTTGCCATTTGTATACCAGACTTGCCTAAAAGACTAGTAAGGTATCGGACAGATTTTCACATGACCTAAATTTTTAAATGGATTCATTCAAAATGAATGCCACGTATCGTGTATAAGCTTTGCGATCTTGATGGAACTGTTGTCACAGTCTGGCAAATGGAGTCGGATCGAAAAACTCCGGCACTGCCATCATAGCGTTCCGTACGTGTCAATTTAAGAAAGGAATGAATTAGTTACAGGGAAATGTGGGACGTGAAATTCGGCAATGTTTAAAGACTACACGTGCCCAAGACGAAACAAAGAGGCTCTTATAAGTCTGAGTCAATAACAACGCCGTTAAAATTTTATAATATGGGCGATGGAAGAAAATTGTTTCAGCTATGAGAGGCGAGTCTACGGAAAATTACTCCTTAATTTAGGTACGATCACGTCCACTGTCAGCTTTGGAGTTTTCGTAAGGCACATAATGACGCAATTGAAGAAATTAACCTGTTGAAATCTGCTGGAGTTTTGTTATACAACAAAACAATTGAAGGATCCATTGCAAGAAGTGCCTAAATCACATTTTCATCAATTTATAGACTATCAGTACCATCTATGCGAACTCTTGTAAGCTTTCTGGTAATATATCTAAAATTTTTATAAGATGCACCTAATTGTTTATATGAGCATATGAGTTTTTTTAAAATAGTTCTCAGTTCAGAGCAACATGTGTTCAAGTTCAGCCAAATATTAGACAAAATATATTCAATGGAAGATGAGCCTAAGTCTGTTAGTCACTATAAATGACCACTTCAACGCAAAAATTGCCTTAGTCCACTAGCATATTATTTATGTGTAGTTGATTATTTACCATTCGTTTTTCCATTTTGCTAATAGAAGCATGCTCCTAGTGATTTATTATTTCGCTCAATTTGTCTAATCGTTTATAGTTGAAAAATTGTGGAGAAACAATACAAGAAACACAGGTGAGTGGGTTTTTTGATAATATTGTATTTGTATAGGAAAATGCTTTTTTATGCTGAGATAACAAAAACAATTTAACATATGAAGCAAAACTGTGAATTTTACCACATTTCTCTCTTATAGATATCACATATCTGACCTGCAGATCATCATACATCTGATAGGCATCCTACCTTAGAAAATGAAGTTCTTGATGAAGCAATAAACTCCACGCGTATTTATGAATAACTTTTCTATTTGTAATGCGTTTTGTATTCTCATATATTATTATAAAATAAATATACTTTGAAGTATGTGACACGTTTTTTTTACCCTTTTGAAATCCAAAGACAACAATACCTAAGTCCATTTTTGAAAAAAAAAAATAAATTTGGGAAAGTAGACCACTAGACTAGCTTTTACTTAAAGCCGCTCACTCTAAAAGTAATAAAATACAAGATTATAACAAATCAAATGACTATTCTAAAAGGTAATGTTTCTAGAGAAAAATATAAGCTTTAAAAGCGTTTTTCTCCTAAACTGAAAAATGTGACTTCAATTCAAAAATGAGTGAAGTCAACTTTATATATGTCAATACCTCACACAAGGTGTAACCTTCGAGGTGTGATTTTTCTATCTTAACTAGTACAAATAAATGATGATGATGGTGATACCAATATTTCATCGTGGAAAATTTACAAATTTTCTTACTTTACTACCTAAACCTGTGTAAGACGCCTCCAAAAAAATGTGCTATCTTAATTTTCAATGTCTGTAATCTACAAATGGCCTAACATTTCGAATTGTACTAAGCATCTCTGGTGCTATGGGGCATAATAGGGCTGACACTCGGTCCAGCGGTTCAACCGTAGAGAAAAATTGTATATGTATATACATCGATTCAGCTCTTAACTCCGAATCGATCGACTCCAATTTCAGTTATTGAGGTACAAGTTTGCTCGAATTGGGTCTCTCGATCCGGCCTAGCCTAATATGTACTTACGATAGTAGCTCTATGGCGAGGTAAACCTTACCTGAAAAAAAAAAAAAAATAGAAAATATTAACTGTATGTCAAGTACATCCATTCAATAATAAGCTTCGTTATAATACAAATTGTTCACTAATATTAATGTAGAAAATGGGAGTCACGTTGATTGACTCAGTACTTCTCACACATAACGATGATACCATACTGTTATTTTCCTATTGCATGAGGCTATAGTCTGAGGTCCCCTGCAACCAAGTCATCGCCCGCCCGCCCGCAAAAAAAATCTAATACAAAAATTTTCGTAAATAATTTATTGCATCCCTCTCCATAGGAACTATAGAACGACACAGTTTTTATTCTACAAGCTTCACATGGATGAAACGAATTGATCAGGAACCCCCAAATCGCCTAAAAACGGAGTTTGAGCTGTTTTAATATTTTTTGTTCTTTTATTATTGCTGCGCTGCCATTGACACGATTTCTAAAAACCATACGCGTCTTCCATCCTCGTCACGGTAGTAACACTGTGTCAAAATTTCATTGAAATCAATTATGTTATACATCAGAAAATCCTAAGTTCCTTAGTTTCTGAAATAAGCTTGGCGGCGGAGCGTGTCGACGGCGGCCGAACAGCCCAAGAACCAACGGACCATGGCCGCGGAAGCCTTACACAATACATTCTTAGTGTTATACCAGCAAAGAAACTATATAAACCAGTACAGGGTGCCAGACTGCGTGATTGGGTACTCGAAATAAGCTAAAAGGCTGCAGAACTGAGGACATTATAACGCCTCCTAAAATGGAAAAACTAAATTGTAACAATCAAACATTGACCCCTTTTAAAGGCGGTGAACTACGCTACTGATTTTCGTCAACGTTTATTTTCGAAATAGCAACGCGACGCATTTATGGCAACGGCGAGCCAGCTTTCTCTTTTTAATTGCATTTTAGGGACGAATGGAACAGACCGAAAAACAAAAGCGAGCAGGATATAACCGAAGAATACGTTTTATTCGCTGTAAACTATCCTTATACTGAATCCATCGGACAGATCAGTAACCAGAAATGGATCAAGCGTCAAGTACACGCGAACTTCAAAGCTTCAGAAACGGAAAAATTGATATATATGTGCCGAGAAGCAAGGATAAAGCATTCTTTGCTCCGCCTTCTCCCTGAACTAACATAGCTATATCTGATCAAATTTTTCAAACTGTAATGAGTCATCCTCATAAAGGGCGTCGACAGTTGTACACGTCTATACATGTTCGGACTTCTAGTCTAGAGTAGAGTCTAGTATAGTAAGTGAAAATAAAGATAAAATTATACCCGTTTTACGATAAATCTATGGGTTTAATTCGTGGATTCAGTTCGTGGTCAAAATTGACAAGTGTAAAACAGGAATTTGGCGCTAAATAAGTCAATTGCTTTCTTCTTGGATTTCTTCACTGATTTAGAACCTGTTCTAATCTGTGGTCAAGTTTGACATAACATTCGGTAGTGCCAACCTTAAAAATCATATGATGCATGTCATGCATGTTGCATGCCCGTCTCTGTATATTATTAAACATTTTTTAAGTGAAATTTCGCAATCAAATTAAGTTTTACTGTCAAAAGGCAACAAAAAAAAATGCGAATTAAATAATCTTGCGAAAACCGCGAACAACAGTGTTGGCAGCACTGCATGCTGTCACAAATTGTATGGTTTTAGTCACAGATTTAAAACCACAGTTTGAAACACAATCAATTTGACCTTGAAGACGACCATGGGATGATCAATGAATAAATTCGCGGAGAAAGTGTCGATATAAAACGGGTATTAGAAAAATATTGACAGTGGTGATTATTTAAGCATAATGATTTCTAGTGCATCCTAAATTAAATTTCCTAAAAACACTTGAAATCACTAAGCTTAAATTCTCAGGTAACCTATAAGTAATTCACCCCTTTCAAATCTTTCCGATGGTCTGCAGAACAAGGGATTAGCATTTAATAGGTGTTCCCTTTACTCTTTTAATTTTGTATAATCACACAAGGTAACTTAAGTTTATTGTTATTTTGCTTATTTCTGCTCTAAATGAGTTGTATCACTATTAGTTACTAAGCTAATAGTTTACTATGTAGGCTGAAGCTGGTTCAAGTGGGCGTGCTGGAGGGCAGGGAACTCGTAGTAGAAAACTTCCAAGGCTCTCTAAGGAAGCGAAAGAAATTGTGCTCTACATGTTCAATTATTTTAGCAAGTCAGTGCACCACGTCTAAGCGTTTTCTCGTTGCGAAAGCATGACTGGCGTTCCAGAGTAGACTGTGCGCAGAGTGGTGGGAGAAAATAGAACTGGAGCTGTTCAAAACCCACTATTTCACTTGAAGGGAAGAAAAGCTATCAAATTTGATGACGATAGTAAAATGGCGTTGGGGCGAACTGTAGTACATTCATTCTTTTTTAAGAATGAGGTGCCAACAAAGCTAACGACATTATAACCCCCAATGAGCATGAACATTGCTAGTAAAACACTGCACCGTATCATAAATACTGACTTCCAGCTTCACTTTTCGTGATTTTGATAACAACAACAAGGTATATATATTTGTTCATGATGTTCATGAGCGGTGCTAAACCGTTCACGGTTCCATAACATCAACTGGTAACAAAATACGAGAAGTACCCCCACTTCTCTCGCCCTGGAAGAAAAATAGTACTAGACTATACTTCGCCATCAGTTTAAGCTACATATATATTATTTTTATATAATTGGAGGAAATAAAGAAGCTTTATTGTCATTATTCTAAGTTCCACTCGCATGATTGCGGTAGCAACAAGTGATGACGGGCTGTGCCAAGTCAACTCCCGGGCTATTATTGATGGGAATTTAAGAAGGATCGCACAGGTCTTCAGGATTACAGGATTGTGTAAATTTTCGCTCAGTCCCAACTGCTGCAGGTGTGATGTGAATGTGTTTGGTTAAGGCCTAAGACCGAGGTTGACAATAATAACTACTTTGTTTCCAGAGTCGTTTTATTTCTATGGCAAGGTCTGAGGATTTAGATATATCTTCCCAGCAGTGTTTTGAATATTCTATCATTAGGGATAGCAATATCTATTAAATAGGTAACTTTGTCGGCCTTTGAATGAAAAACTATATCTGGTCTATTTGCTGAATAGTTTCGTCTGTGTGTATGACTGTGGCTGCAGAGTTATGTTTACTACTCGGTTCCAGCGAGAGTTTTGCATGCGCTTGTTATGTGGTCTATCGTTTCTTCCTGTTGGTGACATTTTCTGTAATTATCGTCGTTTATTTCATTGATGTGTTCTTGTGTAACACGGTATCTGGAGTGCTTTCTGTCACCAGGCAGATCAGGTGCTTATTTTTCTTGTTGTGATTGTATGTACTTATGTGCCTCTACTGCGTGGTCTGTGCAGAATAGGGTGAGTATTGTTTTTGTCTGCTTTTACTATTGACCTATGTACTAAGTTTGCCTTTTTGCTTTGGCAAAAATCTCTGAGCGTATTTATTTGTCTTGTGTGAAGTGACTGTATGTCATAATTCCTCTATTTTCTGTACATGGTAATATTTTGCTTGCACGCTTTCGGATGTGACATTCTGTGTTTTGTGAGCTCCATTCTTATGAGTATTTGATGTTTTCATGTCAGTATGCGACCACTTGATGATGCCAAAGGAGTATGTAAGGACCGGTATCTTCTTCTTCTTTAGGTGTCATCCCCATTCTGGAGGTTGGCAATCATCAAGACAATTCGAACTTTGGAAACCGCCGCTCTAAATAGCTGGTTATTGGAGCAATTATACCAATCCCTCAGATTCTTCAGCCACGAGTGTCTTCTCCTTCCTATTGTTCTTTTCCCTGCGATTTTTCCTTCAACTATTACTTGAAGTGGATGATATTTCTCCCCTCTCATGATGTGTCCCAGGTACTGTAATTTTCTTTTCTTTATGGTTAGCAGCACTTCTCTTTGTTTTTTCTTTCTTATTAATACTGTTCGGTTGTAACTTTGTCTACCGTACTGGTATCGCAAATATGATAATGGCTTTTGTAGGATTTTATGATTATTCTTATATAAGTATTAAAAATTACATTAATATATTAATAACTATATCTTGACACTTCTATTCCACACCGAACTCAAACATCTTTCAGTGCAATACCTGCGGAAATTTCCAAATTGAGTTCCTAACTTGTTCGGTTACACTACCTATATTATATAAGCAATTTGGAAAAATGAAAAGCGGTGTAAAGTAGATCAACGGGGTACTTCATAATACTTCTTATAAAATATTGCGTAAGGCTACTTGAACTGTAGGAAACCGAGTATACCCAAATTACTGCTATACATTCCATGTTCTCTGTTCGTAATAAGCCACATAGAAATGCCAAACTGTGATATTTATGATTAGGAAACGTGCTGCACTCGTAATGTGAACGAGAGTCGTGTATGCCGAATATATTTTTCGGAGATTGTATTTCGTCAACCCTAATAATAATAAATAATAACGAGATACGCTGGTCTAGCATTATTTAAGTGATATAACCGAACGCATATTACAAACATTACGATAACAACCCGCCTTGTCATATTAAATATCTTGTTTTGTACGAGACTCGTTATCCTAGGTCTACCACTCACGTGACTTCGTGAGCTTGAGTACAGTCCGTTCATTTCAAGAAAGAGCTAGTAATCTCTTACAATTGATCTGATAAAAGACTGCCTCTATCGATACGAAGGTTACATTTTACTCCCCATACCGATAGGTGAGGGGAGTATTGCAATCGCGAAAATTTGCGATTTTTAGATAATACGCTTTTTGGGCGTTTTATGATAACTACATAGTGTTCACTAAACATCGACTATCGGCTATCCATAGTCTATCGATAGTACCCGAAAACATCGGCTGGGCCGTTATGCATACATCGATGTTTCCGGATAGGTTGCAGTTGCACAGATTGTGTTTGTTTTGGTCGATTATAAATTCATTTCGTTTGTTTAGCAATTGCTTCGGCAAGTTATATTTATATATCTTTATAATGAATGCATTTTGGGGTAAGGTTAGAGATAAAAAAAACTCGTAACACACAAAACATATACATTTATTGAAATAATTGTTTTTATACAGAAGTTGTACATAATACTTATAAAAAATTATTGAGACATTATTTTAACGAACGTTTGAACTGGAATCGGAGAGAAATCTTGTTTGCAAATTTTCATTGAATTTACATATTTTCATGAAGGAAAAGTTACATTGCCAAAATATGTCCACACACTTTCTGTTTCCTTTTCCGCAGTGTAACATGAGTGCAATGAAATTGCCTTTTAGTTGTTTTCGTGTACATGTTCTCGATCAACAAATGCAGAGTTTGAGAGAAAAAAAGTAAACAAATAACGGTACCGGTTGGATTCATTCATGAATCCGAGGGAACTGTGCAATCTTATACGCCGCAGAAAACATCGATAGGCCTATCGGACTATCGATAGTCCTATAGCCTATCGAACAATCGATTGCACAACGATGTTTAGTGAACACTATAAACTACATAACGAAAATCCACGTCACTCACTCATTTCCGTCGGTCTGTACGTTAGCGTTTTGCTAGCCTCGTTATCTCAGTAACCGCTGCATGGATTGTGATGAAATTTGGGTAGCGATGTGATGTGGGGTCGTAGTAGGTAATGTTGCTATAATTTTGATAATCGGTGCATGGGCGGTGAAGTAATTAGCAAAGAACAATAAGTTTCAAACATTCTTTAAACTTGAGAGATGAGGAATTGTAAAACTGAAAGATTGTTCTATCATGTCCATTGACGTGCGAAAGAAATACCTTTTTTAGGTTCATCCGAACATTGCCTATACCTATTACAGAAACCTGATGTATACATACGAGCATTGCTTTAAATCGTTCTATTTTGTGTACCCTGGAAATTACAGAATTGATTTCAATGAAATTTTGCCACAGTATTATCACCTTGGCGAGAATGGAAAACACGTACGGTCTTTAGAAATCGTGCTAGTAGCGGCGCAGCAATAATTAAAAAACTAAAAATATAAAAACGGCTCAAACTTCGTTTTTAGGCGATTTGGAGGTTCGTCATTGTTTTCCACGTTCTTAGAGGAGGGCGGGTTAGAATATCTCAAGAAACCGAACTACTGTCGGTATAAGCAGTAACCTCTTCTCAACCAACAGCTTTGGGTGGACGAGTTGAGAAGAGTCAGGGCACCTTCTTGTCCTTGGGGTGAGAAATTGCCCCTAAAGGCGGATGCACCAGTACATACATCTGGTCAACGGCATGAGGATGCAGAAAGCAAATGGGAAACTAATGCATTAAAGATCTTTAAGATATCCCAAGAGAAACTCGTAAAATGAGTAAATGCATTTTACGAGTTCACAACATGTGTGTTAAGACATTGTGACTATGATGAGAGGAGGTAAAACTGGTGTAGTTTGGAGGTAGGGCTCTTCACTTCGTTGAAAGACATAAGATATTTTTCAGCTTCCGACCTTGGATAAAAAATAATTTTTGAAATCACATTGTTGTAGATAATTCTCTAATCTGTACAGTATTATAAACTGATAGCAATGAAATTTCTAAATCGTATCGTGGGCCGAGGTAGAAATCAATAAAGTTATTGATTTTTAAAAATATTTGTGGCGGTGAAACTAAATAAAAAAAACTACAATACAAAAATAGTTCAAACTCTGATTCTGTTTTTGGGACCTGTAGGAATCTAAGATCATTTTCTACTTTTTTTCTGAGTGCTCCAAAATGAGTCGAGTTAGGATGGGATATCGGATAAGGTGGTGAGAACCTGTGTTTTTTGTATCTATAGAACACTTTTTATTGCCCTTTAAAGATTGATACTGGTAATATAATCTGTTTTTAAATATAGAAAAATTAGCATGCCATGTTATTGTAAGCTGAAGCGCCCTAGTTCCTTCGGAGAGGGATGCAAGAAAATGTTGAGCAGATAGTGTTTTACTTCTCAGGCGGAGCATGCAGTGTAATAATTCTAAAAAAAATCTAACTTGCTGTAAGAGGTGCATAATTATAAAAAAATTAAGGAATCTGACTAATAGAGTTAAATCACACTAGCACTCCTAATTTATCCGCTAACTCTTACTCAGTACTGTTGGGAATGCTCTGAAAAAATATGATCAAATCACAATTTATTCCAGGTTTCTTTATGGTTTGTTGTTGAATCTTGAAAAAGATGCGGCATTGTCTCATCTTGGAGGTTGTAGTCTTAAAACTACTTAGATCCTAAGATGCTTGTACAGTATTTACAATGAATGCATTTTTTAATAAAATTATATAAGGAAGTCACATCATACCGAAATATTTAGTCCATTACAAAACATCGAGGTTTCTTCAATTTAAGAGCTATCTGATACCATGTAATTTCGGCAGTCATGATGATAATTGACCTTCCTGCATAAGTTTGGTAACCAATTATATCAAAAAGTGAATTTGCTCATATAACAGCTATAAAAGATTAATAGCTTCACATATCTGAAACATTGGTACATCAGTGCGAAGACAGAGTATCAGTAATAAATCAAAATGACTGAATAATTAAAACCACTTTTATTCTATATGATGAACATTCCTATAATGACAACTTTTGTATAGAAACTACGATTTCGTAATTTTCTTAAAAGTAATGGTATTATATCAAACACCACTGGTGAACATGTAATTTATTATAATATATGGATGTCACATCTGCCGTAACAAAACTCATTGCGAAGGCAAAAGATCCAATACACAAGCTACCTCTTACTAAAAAACCTGAGTCCAGACTGATCATTTGCGATTAAGTAATTCGTGTGATACGTAATAAACTTGCTGCACTTTCGGCATTATTTGAATGAACCAGCCTCGTCGCTAAACTAAATTTTTACCTCTGACTTGAGACACAAATTGCTCATTTCTGACTTCAATTATTTTAGAACAATCAATGTCGTTAAGTGGCTCGACACTTAACGACATTACTTCCGTCATATTCTGAGTAGGTTAGGATAGTGAGTGTGGCGATTATACTCAGGGCCGTTTCTGGGGTCATACGCGCCCTGGTGCAGGCTAAAAATTTCCGCCCTTTACATAACGGGAGATAAAATGGGGTGTAGATGGATTAGACCTAAAATCAGTAAAATCGATATACTTTTATATTATGTTCCAGGTTAATCACGTTATTCGACACAGAGCATTATGGCTAAAGTATTTGATGAAAAAGAAAATAATAATTTCGCATGGATAGGGGCCCATTAAGGCTACATTTTAAAAATATGTTCATGTTATACAGGGCGTCCCCAAAACACGAAACGTATCAAAGTTACATTTTTTTAAATCATACACCCTGTGTATTATTACATATTCGAATTCCTTGGTGAATTCTAGTGTGACTTTAAGTATCATACCTGGGACCTAAAGCGAACCGTTTAGGTGTAAACCACCAATTTCGGTACAAGTAGATGTCTGAAAAAAATTAAACATTGCAGAAATTATAAAGTCTAGAAGGCTGTAACTTTGCCGGCTTACTAAGCGTGAAATACGTTTGCTTAGGTTAGACGGTCAAATTTGTATTGTGTTTGTGCTTGGAGAAATCGGTCGATTAGTTAAGGAGACTTCAATCAGAGATACCTTGATTTTTTTAAACGGGAATGCCTAAAGCCAAATTCAGATGCACACGACATCCGACATACGACACACGACGAACTGATTCTGTCGTATAATTTAAAATGTATCCATTCACATGAGTCCGAAATGTTCGGACGAAATTTTGTTACCCATTTGGGGAATTTGTATCTTCATAGTTGGTTACCAACTGTTACCTCTAAGGGTATGCAACCTGTCAACTACATGTGTGTATGTTGGTTTGCCTGCCCAAGACAAGTTTTATAAGAAATATGAATAGTAAAGATCAGTGTTGATGTTGAACCAAACCTATACCTTGTTACCATGTTACCAGAGTTGCTGGATGGCACCAAATGAGTACAAACTGGGCAAAAGTATTATTGTTAGGCGCCCCTCTCAACAAACCCACTACAGGTTCGCAAATTGAAATGAAAGTCTCTAATCAGTGCTCTAATCCTCCATCCGTGGTGCGTGGTGCCATCAATTGTGGTAACGAGGTATAGCGTGATAAATTACGTGCCGACAAGTACCTTTTAAAGCACAAGCAAAACCCAAGCATTACAGCACCTAGGTACCTATGTCAGAGTTGCCGAGGTTCTGTCGAAACCATTTAAATTTCTAAATAATATGTGATTTATGGTTGTTAGAAATCAAATCCAATCCACAACATACCTCGATTCCTTACCAATATTTCACCACTGTTAGGTGCACGGTTGAATACAGTTAACCGATGGAGGATATCTTTGATGATTAATATGATTTGATGATCCAATAAGTATGTTTAAAGTTAAAGCACGTCTTTACCCATAAGCAATAGATTCGCGAATACACTAAATTTTACTCAGTTGTGGACCAATAATTTCAAGCAACGATCTAAAAGCATTACTTGGTATTTGTAAAAAATTAAAATATTTCTCTATGCCAGTTAGCTTCATCTCCTGCAACATATTATGGTACGCTCCTTGCTTCTTCCTGTTTTTAAATATGTCTCGAACCCAAAATCTACGCTTTCTTCCTATTTTCTTCATTTTATTCATCCATAAGAGGGACAACAGTAAAATATGTATTTAATGCACGTATTGCGCTCGCTGAATTACCATTTTCAAATACAAATTCATGGAGATTGTCAGCTGTCAAATTACATACGACATCGGATAAAAAGTTAAAATATTTTCAACTTATCCGACCGTCGTATAAAAGTTAAAATCATGGGACATTTAGTTTGGCGCCAATCCATTTTGAATATTTCAACCAATAGGAGCAGTTTCGTACCGTCGTATCGTCGGATGTCGTATGCATCTGAATTTAGCTTAATTTTTTTATACGATTGAATGTAAAATTTGTGTTAACCTTTCTAATGATGTAAGGGAGTGAATATCAGTCTCTGGTAGTTTTCATTTATTTTCAAATTTTCAATCAAATAGAAACCACGGCGGTAACATATTTAAGGTCAAAGAGAATCTGGAGTATGACAGAAATTGATATTTTTCACAGCCTACTGGCTACTGTAATGCAGTAGAGGTTAAAAATTTTCAAAACAATTAAAAATCCTGAGATGAAAGACAAACTGTAATGGTGTAAAAAAGTAGTAATTTGAGTTAGAGTAAAAATACCTCTGACTGCAAAAATCAGGAAGATTGCAAAGAAGGAATACTGACAAATAAGATTTAAATTATCTCTGTTCTAAAAATTTTTGCGCCCCATAACGTCCAGCGCCCTGGTGCCTTGCACCACTTGCACCACTGGGTAGGCACGGCCCTGATTATACTTCCTTCCACTACGACTCTATTTTTTTTTTACTTCTGTGTAATCGGCATCGACTGCGCTAGTCATTAGCCTCGTGTTCTGTGTAGGCTTTGTTACTGTTTCCCGGCGTCACTCTAGGAACAGCACTGTTAATTAGAAACCAACAGTGAAGGCTGCGATGGGGATTCTCGCTGAGCTTTTTTTATGGATATTTATTTTTGATTAAAAAAAATCAGAAATAAATGTCCGCCTTTAACGAGAATCGAATCCGGGACCTTCCGCTCATGAGGCCTCGTCCCCCTCTCTGCGAATATTGTTGCTCTCACCTATTTCGACTTCAATGTACATTCCACACCTTTTGACGAAGGCGATGGTCGTGTCATGTTGGGTGAAACTTCCTTGAAGTCAGTAGGTTCCAGATGGGTGAATCCGAAAGTCTGGAATCTAACTCTTTCCACCACTGGATAGGAGCGCAATATGTGCTCCGCTATCTCGTCCTCCATATAGCGGAAACGACAGTCAGATGTTTGTTCCAGACCCATTTTCCTCAAGTGGTTTATCAGACAACAATATCATGTCAGACCGACCAGAATGCGCAGATCATTCCTGCTCCATTCTAGGATCCTTGGGGGGGGGGGGGGGGCTGATTCGAGGTGTAGTATTACTGGTGTAGCTTGCCAGTGCAGGACTGCTTTCCTCTCTGCCCATTCTGAGATGACTTTCCTGGCAGTGCTTTTCGCAATGCCCGCAAAACTCAAACCAAAGTTCTCTATTTTTCATAAAAAAATATGTAGACGATTTAATACTATGTCTATCGAGTGAAGGTTTGAATGTGATTGTCGATATTTTCAACAGCTTCGACCCCCACATACAATTTACTATGGAAAAAGTCAGTCAGTCAGTCCCCTTTCTAGACACCAGATTGATCCGTACAGATAATAATGTCTTGTTGGTCGACTGGTACCGAAAACCTACCAGTGCTGGAAGGTTTTTATCTGTGATTGAATTTTCCTTAATTGATCTACTGATTTCTCCAAGAACAACAAGAATTCAAATTTAGTCGTTTGACCTGAGGTGACGCATTTCATGCTTAGTCGTACCGCAAAGTCATGGCATTCTAAGTTTTATAATCGCTGCGATATTCATTTTTTTTCTGATACCTACTTATACCAAAAAAGGTGATTTGCGCCTAAACGGTTCGTTTAAAGATCCATGTATGATACATAAAGTCACACTAGAATTGATCAAAGAAGCCAAATATGCAATAAAATACTGGGAGTTCCATTCAAAAAAATGTAAGTTTGATATGAATCACCCTGTATAAACGTCAAAATTTAAGTCAAAATATTTTTACGTTATAGCCATCAAGGGTTCCTGCCATGATCAAGTGACAGATTTTTGAAATATTTTTTAGTAAGGCCACAATCATCCGTCCACGCACTATTGGCCCACCCGTACCTATATGTTCGGTGAATTTAGACAGTGTAGCGTCCACCGTTGTCTTCTGGTGTGGATGTCAAGCTGCGGCCGCCAAGCCGCGGTGTCGAAAGTTTTACGCGGTACCATTGTTTTCTTTGTTGTGTGTCGGACTATTGGGCAATCCTCCGCCGCCTTTGCCGACGCCGGATAAGTGGGTTAGCGGGCGGGGCCCCCCCGGACCCCCCGACTCCCAAAAGGAAAGAAGAAATTCGGCACCGCACCGACTGGGATGGCGCGCCATGGCGCACCGCGTAAGGTAGATCAGTTATTATGACGTTTTACTATTAATTGAACAATGAATGAAGACCAATTAATCGGTCTGGTGTCACGGTCTTCTACGCTATTTTATGCGACAATACCGTTTTATTGTTTATACTATTATGTGACGTCACTCATCTGATTTTTTCTTTACCACGCCCACGTGGTGATTCACAGCATAGTAAACAACCAGCACAATATCTCCGAGAATTTCCTATATAAAAATGGTTCCCACAAAATTTGACCTTGGGATGATTTATGGATGATTTTACGGCTGGGAAGTTTGGGTAGAGTTTGGGTAGACATGCGAAAATAAAAATATCGATACCGGTACCAACTCCATATTTTTAGCCAAATAGGCGCGTTTGGTTCGTACAGAGAATGTTGTGCAATTGATTACACCCCTCAATAATTATATAATTACTTTCGCTCCCCACAAAAGTATCGATACCAGCTTGGAATCGCTCAAAAAGTATCTAAGGTAAAAATACTCGATATTAGTGCAGAAGTACAAGTATCGAAGTATCGTTAGCATCCCTACAAAAAAATCATCCAAAAGTGAGGACGCGCGTGTAATTGCCGCCAACCTGAGTTACTGTGCTGGTTGTTTACTATGCGGTGTATGCATGCCTTCCTCATCTAATACAAAAGGCCAATAGAGAGCCTTTCCAAGTGTTCTTTAGACCAGATATACACGATTGGCAAGCCGTGATTTAGAATGCCAAAATAAACGCATCGGACGCAGATAGAAGAGAATGTAACGTAGCCTTTAACAGTTAGAACAGAGTATACTAAAGCCCAGAGATATACCATTTGTTTACAAAGTGAAGATCTCCGCAAAAAGTACCGACAGAGAAAGGGAACGGGGTCGGACTGGGCATTCGAATTCGTTGGAGTGGGCAACAACGAAAATGTTCATTCCATCCAATAAAGTGCTCATACATCAGTTGGTTGAACAAGATGTTTGAAACTTTATTATCTGTTAATAAATATATGGTAGAAACATTTCAATATAACCGTATAAACCATATGGTAAATTATTCCTTTCTACACTCAATTTTAACTTTCGATTCGTTGTTTTAGTTGTCCCCAAATTAATTCTATAGGACTGTAAATGCAAAAATAGGGAGGCAACCTTAAGACATCATGACCATACTTTTTAGCTATGCTTTCTATGACATATTGTTTCTCAAACTGTTCAGTGTGGAGGACTTCCAATAATTCAGTTTTTTTTGTAAGTTTCTTCAGAGTACAAATCCTGTTTTATGAGAAAATCTTGTATTTCCGCCTTCGATAACGTTGAATTCGGAATTTTGTACCCTTGTCTGGAGTGATAGCTTGCGTTGTCCATTACGATGACGCTAAATGGCTTTAAACTGGGAATAAGGGTATACTCAAACCATTGCTCAAATATTCCCGAGTCCATGTTTTTGTGGTAGTCTATATTGCAGTCTTCAATTTTCTTTCCGCATAATTTGAGTGCGTTTTCGACCTAGCCGTCAGATGATCCGCAGTGTAAGATAACTATACGGGATCCTTTATTTGGTGGAACGCCTTTTAGCTAACACTTCTTTGTACCGTCGGTCCATCCCTTTTTAGCGGTATCCTGGGTATCATACCAGGTCTCGTCGAGGCAGTACACTGACCTCCCCTCGTTCCGGTATTGCTCTATCTTATGCAAGTAATCGTGCCGCCATCCCACAATCCTTGCACTTTCCATTATAGCCATTCGTTTGTTCACAGGTCTGTACCTAAACCCAATCTTCCTAATCCATCGCTGCAATGTACTCCTTGGATACTGTTACCCCATTCTAGCCAATTGTCTTTGAACGGATTCGATTGTGGGTAGTTCTTTAATTTTGTACTTTTCGTACACAATATTCCTCAATAATTTTGTGATCGTGGGATCTAGTTCTTTTGAAACACCAGCATCAAACCTACGCTTCCTCTTTTGTGGCCCCTTTCTCAAAATTTCACATACTGTTGGATATGGAACGTGTGTTAGAATTGACGTATTTTTGATCATATTCCCCTTATTTTCATTCTCCGGATCCTTCGTTAGTTCATTATCATTTAGTACTATTTGTTTTGCATCTGCGCTAAGATGTGACCTTTTGTGAGGTTTTAATTGGTCTACCTCCACCTCCCTCTGTTCAAATTCATTATCAGTGTCCGTATTATAGTCACTACTTTCACCACCGTAATGACAAACCGCCGACGTAGCTTCACTGCTGCAGGGTAATTCACATCGCTGTGAAATCCCATTATCTTCCCAAGGCCGAAACATACTCTCGCTGTCACACTTCCGAAAAAAACGTCCGATTCAGACAGAAAAGCAGATTGGCGTTGCTATCAATAACGGTAGCAATACCTGCCTAAACAATTTGACTAAGTCCGGTCCTCTTCATCGATGAAGTCGCTAATAATCCTGGAATGTGTCGGTCTTATCATAGTTCAGTCAAAATATACATAGTGAACGTCATCCGTCAGATTTACGTTCAAATACAACTTAGTGTTTCATTTTCACCATTCTAAATGGTTACGTTTTGTTGGAAAATTGGTTAAAAGCACATTCCATGAATTGGTTACGAGTACGAAAGTAAAATAATGGTAACCATTGATTATTATCAAAACTGTATCTATTCCAAATGATGAACTGTACTAATAGATGGTATGCAGTTTTTATATAGCGCAAAACGTACACAAATGGTATATCTCTGGGCGCTACTTTACACAATATCCCCTACCTCTCACTTCCATTTCTTTGAACACGCGTTCCAGAGTTGCTAGATGTGGCGATTTCCCGCCAAAGTGGCAATTCCAAAATCGAGTTGGTAACCAAAAATCGTAACTGGGCGATTGGCGACTTTTGGTAGCGCAAAATACACAGTAAGTTGGTGGCTTTTCGCTATTTCTATCTTCCATTTCATTGGTTTTCCCCTCAAAAATAAGAGCAAGCCGCATAAAGCGGCAACATTGCCGGTTGTTTTACAATTATTGACACTTAGACTCTTCAAAGAGAGAGAGAGAGAGAGAGAAGGCAAGTATAATTGGTCGGCCTTTGTTATCGTTGTTGATGGGCAACATTTACCTAAATTTCTTATTATTACGCATGCTTAAAATAACGATAGTTGCGAATTTCATTATTTCTGGCAGTCCAAAAAAGCCCCAATCTCTCAAAGTAAACATTTGAAAAGCTTGAATTGATTTACAATTCCAAAGGAATCCAAAGCCTTTTAAGCGACCTGACAGCCCGAGAGAACCATGATATAGCCCTTAGTTTCTACAATAAATTTATAAAAAAAAAAGTAAGCACGATGTCAGTTGGAACACGGCGATGTGACGGCGATATACGAGGTAGTACACGGAAAAAAGACTGTTGTAAATTTTTCCACAATTGTAGGTATTTTCACTACAAATTGTGGATGATATAGGGACAATAACAACTTGTGTATATTTGTAACACTAAGTTGTGGAGCTGTGGACCCAACAATTGTGTTCCATATTACTACCACCGAGAGAGATTATTTACGACCCCTGTGTATTTTTTATACAAATATTGTAACAACAGGATAGCCACAATTTGTAGACTAATAGGCGACTCAGTCAATGTACTAGTATTTCACAAAATGTATAAAATCAATTAACACATTGTTGTAGTAAAATTTTGAACAATATTGTGAAGTCTATTACACTACAAAATTGGGGTTTAATAATCCATAATAAATGTGATGAGTGAGGTAGTTGTGGAGGCAAAAGTAAAATGAGGCGTGTATACAATTGTTTATTTTCATACAAAAAAGGTGTTCACAAGAAGAATTAAAAAAATTATCACACTGGTATATAACGTATGACCACAATGATATTCACTTCCTAATAATCATCATTGACTGGATAGTTTGGATGTCCAATGGTACTGAAAAATAAAAATATCATAACGTAGCATAAATAATACAGTATCTTCATATCATTCAAGCCACAGAGTTCCAACCCGTATAGTTAATTTCAATTCAGTAAATTCTAAAACAGTTTAACATAGAAACATTAGCATAAATCAATATTTTGCTATTCTGCTGCTATTTGCTGTATAGATAAATACTACCTCACATCCATACAAATGAAAATGCCCCTGTAACCCTGCCTGGACTTGAAAGACGTAATGGCGATATACAGCTGTGAGCTTTCGCCGCATAAAATAAAGATGCGTAGCTTTTTCTATTTTGAGCCTATTATGTTTAAATAATTTTATGCGCTATAATAATAATTCTCCATAGAAATGTGAAAAACATGGTAATTCCACTGAACGAAAACAGCCCTATATCTATTTCTGCCATGTAGGTGCAGCGTCCATATTGATATTACTTTTAAACAAACGACAGCATTAAAACGTAGCCATTATGTAATCATTTACCCTTATTTATGTATACTATCATAATCTTCGACATATAAAGTTTCGCCCGTGAATTTTTTCTACAACTGTTCAATGGGTACTAGCGGACACAGCTTTATATTTTCGAATCAAAAAACATTGCAAAAATAACACACGTAAGTCGTTGCTTCTACATTTGATTACAAACTCCTATGACTGCCTGTCTGTATCACAATGACACAAATAAATAAACTAGTACTTACCCAGAAAAATAGGAATGCACTCAAACCCTCCATTTCTTAAAATATATGGTATCTGGTATCTTCTATAGGTATAGGTATAAATTATATGCTTCACACGTCGCCGTCGGTTGTTCATACACAGGCACAAACCAAATGGGAACTCAACAAGAAAAGAACTAGAAAGACACGGACTTGCGCAGACCCTTTCAGATTTCTTCAACAACAGTTTTGTGGATTTTTTCACAATACAGTGTGGAAAAATGCTCAACTTTATGTGAACTTTTCTATCGCATGATTGCTGAAAGGGAAGCTGAATAGTTTGTGTAGAAAAGCTACATACTCCGATTGTGAAAAAGTCCATAGCAAGCCAACGCAATTTGGTGGAATATGTTGCTAGACCCAATGAAACTTTATTCAACAATCTTTTAGAAATATCTTACAATATGTAGAAAAATTACCAACAATCATACCACACAATATTGTTTAAAAATACTCTAGTCTGCTTTTTTCCGTGTATCAATTCACCGGTATTTGCGGTGCTATTCCACTGGTGAAAATGCTCGAATTAGCAGCATATATCCCTGGTATACATTCAAAAGCTGCCGTCAAAGCACCCCTGCCGAATTGTATTCAGCAGGTAGTTGGGACTGTCCAGCCGAGCGGTCGAGCCAGTCTTACCAGTGCCGTTCACGGATACGGATTGTAAGGCTCTGCTTCCGCAACTTTGCGAATTCGCCATTTCTTATATTTTGGAAATACGTAATCATGGCCGTTTGGAGACCCTGGGAGAATGCACGTGATAGTGTGGCAGATGTGGATGCGGATCCTATTCGGGAAGACTTTTTTCACAAGGATTTAGAAGAACAGACACAAAAAGTAATATTAAATATTTACGATTGTCTAAAAAATGAAAACCGTGATGCCTCAAATGTGTTCACAAGATGCAGGGATGGTGGAGGGACCGAACAGGGGCAAGAGTCGTCCATCGTCCGTCTTTTGACATAAATGCAGTATCCTAAACGAATTACTTTTATTTCAGCGTTTGGCAAAAAATCCTGAAATCTAAAAAAAATTGAGCGATGCCGTCTGCGTCGTCTGTAGAGAACATAGTGCTGTTCGGGTTTTTAGGTCGTTGTTTGTTAAAATTTCTTCTTAACGCTTCACAAATACGGGTGACTAGGATCTTCAGATATCTGACGAGTCTTCACTACGAGAGCTACCCGACAATTATTGTTATTTGTTGCGCTCTTGAGTTGTTAGTCAGTTCTCGTGATGAAGACAGCGATCTCTGAAGATCCCAGTCACTCGTGTTTGCAAATCGTTAGGATTTTTTATAAGGCACTATAATAATCGATTTTATTTGAGGAAAACGTAATAATTCGTTCACATCCTTTGTATATTTTATACTTATTATATACTGTAGAAGGTCCCTGTGTGAACCTTCTTCATTAAATACTCAAATAAGAAATATTAGTTCATTTCATATGCACCTTCCATTTGATCATAAAATTATTTCAATTACGGCGCGCCGCCTATGGATCCTTCGGCCCTTACAAAGGAAATGCCGCAAAAGCTTCTTTATGCTGTTTCAAGTGACTTCGTATATACTTTACCTTCACCACATGCTAACTGTGCATGCTAATCTTAGGATAATTTTAGTTTGACATATATATTTTTGCGGTTCTGCATGTTAGAGGTCACCCTCACCTACAAAGTATGTCATACTGGGCGTCTTGGTTTTGAGAATTTTGACATTCACGACCGCGAAGTCGCCATCTCTGGGGATTTTCATTCATGCATGCCAAAGATTGGCGATTTCTGGCGATTTTCATGCCAAAAGCTGACTACAAGTATGCTTATAACTGATAAACTGCCAACATACGATACTCGATTTGAGTGAGACATCAATGCGCTCCACCGAAAATGCGCTTGGTTGTGAATGTGGTGGCAATGTAGAATGTATGAGGGATTCGGTGTCTCTTTTTAACTAATGGCTTTGCCCCTATATGTACCTCCTCTGTTTGTTGTCATCCAGAATATGTGTAAAGTACTGAGTCAAGCCACGTGGCACCATTTTCTGTGTTATTCACAAGGGTAAAGAGGTCTTCTGGTCAACAATATATTGAAGTGATTGATATATTGAAAGTCTCTTTTTAAAAACAACCTGTAACTTTCAGGGGAATTCAGGAGGTTTCTAATCCAAACGAAAACCACTTTAGGTCTTCAGAAAACTAAACATGGCCCATACTTCACCCTCCCCGGAATTATTCTGAAGTACAAACCTTAAAAAAAAATTACCGACTCGAATAAGATAAAGACCTTAGAGGTATAGATGAGGTCCATACGAGGCCATACACGTAATGCATATCCGCCATTTCTGCATTTGAATAATTCACCATTATTGACAAGATTACGAAAATAAGAAATGAAATAAGACTGTAAAAACAAGAAATGAAAAAGATAAATCGCAACGAACAGATCTCAATTACAAACTGACAGGAAAATGGCAAGTGTAATAAACAATTGTCATATTTCATGGCAACTAGATCTATGGAAAAATATTGTATTCTTTAATAATTACCTTAGTTTTCTCGGACAACGTACAAGAGTTTCTATTTGTTTACTCAATAACGGCGCATGGGAGGAAATTAACTCAAGAGAGCTGTTATTTTCCGAATTAAATGGGAAATTCGAAGATAATTTTTATTTCGGAAAAAACCATTGGCGTATCATTTTTTTCCTCAAAAATATCAAAGTTGTTGCCCGTACGCACGCCACTACTGAAACTGAAAATTATTTATGTACTGGAAAATGTGCACTTCTGTTTACTATTACTATGTACCAAATATCATTAAAATATGTTCAGCGGTTTTAAAAATATTAATTAATTTCCATTTTTTTCCTTAAATTTTAACACCATGTATTTTCGTAACGGTACATTTTTGGACCATACTTTATAAAGCAAACTATCATTAATTTTTCATGTAGATTTACTCCCTTGAATATTCGCATATCATTAAGGAACGCCCTGTATATACAAAATATATATTATAATAATTCAGAAGGTGGTAGGAGATCAAAATAATCGCAAATACCAATTTGCAATAGATAAAAACAAAATAAAGAGATCTATTTATTGTATATTGTCACGACGGCCTCTTTTTCTTCACCAAAGAATCAAACTGAACTCAACTGAACTATTGCCACGCTACTCGTGGCACCTTATATACTTCATCGAACCATCTAGAAAATTTGCGACACTCAGATGACATTCTGGAATGCCCATCCGACCGTCCCGAAAATTCCAGATGATTCGATGACGTTTACACATCAAGAATCTAACCTAACATTTTGAACGAAACATCAACAACAATACAAATAAGCAATGCTATATACAGGATGTTACAATATTGACATCTGATTGTACACAGACAATATACAATTTTGACTACGCATCAGCCCCCTAGCCAGCCCAGCAAAAAATGCCGTAAGGGGATTACCGTGGTCGGCACTGGATAGGCGTAAGGCATACTTTGTAGTGTCGGCACTCGGTAGGAGCACAAAAAATGTAAACAACTCATATATTTCTGACTTCAACTATAGAAGTATCTCCCTGTAAAATGTTACGCCATTCAATGTCGCATGAAACAAAGGTGCAAACGCAAATGATAATCATTTCACAAATGGAACAACGGTAAACACATCTCGGAATGAGATCGCGCAGAAGAAAGTGAAATAAATGTATAAGGATTACGCGCCTTACATTTTCGCCTTATGTAAAGCAAGCGAACTGTTTCGTAATTTGGGAGAAATTTGTCTTCACTTTCTTCGAGACACGCCAACTTGTTAAATAATAGCGGAGACGAGAGTGGAATATACAGGGTGATTCTGTTCCACAATGGTTCAAAAATGACATCATTTCACACAGGTGCGCTTTACCCACCAGTATATTTTCCCTCCATTTGTCTTCACGTTATTCGTAACATGCCAACTCATTGGCGATACATCAGACGAGAACAGGGTGATTTCGTATAATAAAAATTGTTTCAAAATGGCGTCAAGTAGACAGGCTTGGTTCTACTCACTCATCTTCAAGACACCTACATGGCAGTTCCATACTTCCATACAATTTAGTATTCGCCTTCTTTCTATCCCCTTCCCCGATCGGTCCCTTCAAATTTTCAAACTTTCACACACTTTCGTCTTGTAAAATGAATAGTGGCCTATAAATGCAATACAGAGTACAGAAAGGCGAAAGTTGAACATATTAACCTTCCATTTTACCTTTTTACAATAACCCTGTACTTCCCACGTGCTAAAAAGCTAGCTGTGTGATATTTATAAAAAAAACTGAAAAGATATTGAAAATTAGCATATCGTTTTATCATACATTAAAGAGAAACCACAAAAATTTCTGCTAGATTAGAGAAGTAAATATTCAGGGAAGTTTTGGAATGATTTTCAAGAGTACTAGTTTTTTCCCGCTGTAGTACTAATCATAACATAAAAAAATCATTGAAATCAGAAGCATTTTCCGATTTATAGAGAAACCAAGAAAAACTTTACTTTTATTGTGATTACAGTTTTAAAGTTTTCATTTTACTTCCCACACCGTTAGGTGAGGAAAGTATTGTGATCGCGAAAATTTGCGATTTTGAGATACCTAATACGCTTTTTGGGCGTTTTAAGATATCAAACATAACGAAAATCCACGTCACTCATTTCCGTCGGTCGGTCTGTCGGTCTGTTGGCGTTTTACTAGTCCCGTAATCTCAGTAACTGCTACATCGATTGTGATGAAATTTGGGTAGCGATATGTTGCAGAGTTGTAGTACGTAATGCTGCTATAAGTTTGAAAATCAGTGCATGGGCGGCGGAGTGAGTAGCAAAAGACAAAAAAATTCAAATATTCTCCAAGCTTCATTTTAAGGCGTTTTAGATTCTTAGATTCTTCTTCTTGTTTTCTACTTTTTTTTTCGATAGGTGCATGTGAAATTTGAGGTGGTTGGGGGGTGGGGGCTGTAAAACTGAATAATTTGTTATATTCATAATAGGATGTCCACTGACCTGTGAAAGAAAGGCCTACCGACAGCTTTTTTAGGTCTAGGTTCTGTATTGTGTAACGTGGAAACTATTAAATTGATTTTGATGACATTTTGACACAGTATTATTACTGTGGCAAGGATGGAAAAGGCGACACTGCCATGTCAGTGACGGCGCAGCAATCAAAAAATTAAACATATAAAAACAGCCCAAACTTCGTTTTTTAACGTTTTAGGCCTTCCTGATCATTTTCTACCTTTTTTTGGGTGCGGGTGAAATCGGAGTGGCTGGGGGTGGTGGGGTGTAAAGCATTTTTTTGTATTCATAATAGGCTATCCATTGACATGTGCAAGAAAGACCTGGCGGCATAACATTTTTTTGCGGGTGGACAGGCGATGATTTGGCTGCAAAGGGATCTCTATAACTTCATGCTATGGAAAAATGATAAACTGGTATCCTCATAATGTGTGGGAAGTACTCAGTCACTCATCTTGACTTCATTTTTTGTCGTATTTTCTGAGGTATTGAGGTATAATAGTTCAGCGTACAGATGGTACACGCGAGACGATAGACACACCGGCAGATTTTTTAGACTTGCTATACAAGGAGGATAATAGTTTAACAAAATAAAAAACGGTCACTCACGTTGGATATGTTTCAAGGGAAAATTTCATCAATGTTCTCCAAAAAAAAAAAGGAAAGGCTGCCACCAAGTTTTTTGAGGTTTTCTTATGGTTTACTGTTAAATCCCGAATGCAATGGGGTATAGGGCCACCTTGGGGTAGTACTATGTCACATTTTTAACTCATAAGACTCTTCATCCTAAGACGCTGATGTATCACTGGTCTTATTTTGGGTTTATCAACAACTTAAATGCAACAAACACTGTGTGACCTTTAAGATCTCAGAATCAACGACAGTTAGGAAGTTGAAATGTTACTTATTTAAAACTATTTTTTCTTAAATTGTGTACATTGATAGGTCACAAATGTGGCCATTGGTGGGCCAGTGAAGAACGATGTCATAGTTTTGTATTTTTCACTCGAATTATTTAAAGTTAAGGTCCTTACGAGGGTTCAACGATAAAATAGAAGAGCTCTGAACTAACTAACATCCAAAAATAGGTCGAGATTTTTGCTTTGTGAGATCACAAACCCCATATTAACGCAATCTACTGAAGTTGGACGAAGTATGGTTGATGTGTCTCCAAGGTATAAAATTGAATTGCGATCTGACCTAATGTTATTTTTTAAATCTCTAATTTCACATTAGAATAGCTTTGAGCTTTTTGAAACGAACGTATTGTATGATGAGGAACCCTGTATATGTATACCAGATAATAACTCAACTACTACCATTACCTTTCTGTGCTGGCTTATTGGAATGAGGGTACTTTTAAAAAGTAGATCAAGGAATATTATTAACCTATTTGTCGAGAATTTCAATACAGAACAACAACGTTAATAACTTAGGTGAAAAGGTGCAGCCTTTTTTAAATTGTCCTATTATGGTGTAGTCATTTTGTATTTCCTAATCAAAACGTTTTATATTTCTGACCGAGTCCCGATTCCTGAAAACAGATATAGAGTATAATAGTATAGAGATATAGAGTAACGCACTTTAATGGTCCGTTTATTAAAAAAAAATGGCGTCAAGTGTATTGACTCAGTACTTCTCACACACAGACCGACGGAAATGAGTGACGTGGATTTTCATTATGTGGATATCATAAAACCTCCAAAAAGAGTATTATTCCAAAAGTTCCCAAAGTCGAAAAGTTTGGCAATCACATCTATCGGTGTGGGAAGTAAAATGTGGAAAACAAGCACCTCCAAATTGCCCAAAAACGAAATTTGAGATTTTTTTTTCTTTATATTTTTGTGATTATTGCTGCGCCGCCACTGATATGATTTCTAAAAACCATAAACGTTTTCCATCCTCGCCACAGTAGTAATACTGTGTCAAAATTTCATAAAAACATGATAATTCTCATAATAGCTATAAACTTTGATTTTATGCGTAGTGGTTCCTGTTCATCATTCTATTTCTACAGAGAGTGAAATCGGGCTGGTCGGGAGGGTGAGGAATTTGATACCTTCAATTTTTTTTGTTATAATTGAGAATGTGTTTGAGTAACGAGTCAACTTTAGATTAAGCAAAGTATTAAAGCTACGATACAGTGCTTTTAGGACATTTAGGCATTATTCCTTATATTTTTATTCTTCACTTTTTTCAGTTATTATTTTAATGTTTAATGGGGATGCTGTAATAGTATTATGACCTTGTCCTGCAAACAGCTGTTTACTATTGGTCAATAAATGCGTTCCATTTATATGACTAGTTTGTTTGTTTGTTTGTTTGTTTATTGCTCTCTTTTAAGTACAAGACACAAGTATTAGAATTTTAATGCTTGATATGGCAATGCCACGACAAGAACATCTGCCTAGGCTGAGGCCTGTCTTGCTACATGTTCATGTCGCGATCCAGCTACATAAAGAAGCTATACAGTTTATGTATAGTTGACAGATGAGCATATTATGACAACTATATACTATAGAAATAAGTAATGTAAGATCTTATCTTATCTGTTTGCGAGCAAAAACACCCTAGGGAAAATGGAATATTGTGAAGGACACTAACATTAGAAGGCAATACGTTCATGTATTCAATGCATTCATATTATATATTGAAAAAGCTGACAGAATTTTCAATGATAAATTTTCGTATTTCTTTTTCAAAATGAGATAGGGTTTGTATTTGCTCTATTCGGAATGGAAGAGAATTAAAAAGTTTGGGACCATGATAAGTGAATGATTTTTGACTAAGAGCTTTGTTGAACTTGGGAACCACGATATTCATGTTTTTAGTAGACCTTGTTGGACAATTGAGGTTTTGAATCAATTTTTTTTTTGTCACAAATCGAGAGATCATATATAAGTTTTATAATAAAACTGTTTTTGTTTTCTTTTTTTTCGCAATAATTCAAAAGTTATATCAAAATAAAAATGGGTTTTTGAATAGAGTACCGAAAACACGCCGACGGCTCCCGAACCCGTGTGACGTAATGATGGCGGTTAAGATGCTCCTTTGACCAACGACATCCTACATCGATACTAGATTCTAGACTCCCTGCCAAACGTGAAAGTACTTGCTAGTAACTAGTGTATATGTGTTGCAATATAGCCGATGAATGAAGTTTGCAGCTCAAGACGACCTCTACGATCGAAATAAATATCTTTTTGAATGTTTGAAATCAGATTACAGATTCCAGTAAGTAAGTACCTAATCAAATATGTCTTATTGAAACTATCTGGTGCATGTTCGGCTGGCCTAGTGGTTAGAGTATTGGCTAATGGATCCGTTGGTCTGGGTTCAAAGCTCAGCCTTTTTTTTTATTTTTTTTTTTATCAAATAATTCATTCATGTGCTTTTTGCACTTGTTATGTACATTTTTTTCTACGATCAACTTAAATATGTTTTTAAAACAAATTCTATCGGACATATTACTTGCACTGCATAGTGCAAAAACTAAGTACAGGACGCGGTGGACAATTCAAAAAATCAGTTCAAATGGTGTCTGTCCGTCAATATCAACCGCCAATATTTTTTTTAAATGTAATAGTTGGTTAATAAAACAAAATCCATTCATTTTTTAAGTTTTTAATATAAACATAAAGTAAGTCAAACTCGTAATCACAACAGTCTTCTGTTTATCACTTGGTATCTTTATTTATTTAACTTTGAGCAATGAAGCTTAATAATTAAATTTTCATAAAAATTTAACAAATAAAAATATAAAAATGCAATGAAAACAAACAAAACTTATTTTCCTATGAGTTTCAATGTTATAATTATCTTCTTGACCAAAACTTAAAATAATTATTTTATTATTTAATATTATTATTGATAATAAATACTTATACGATAAATAAATTATAAGTATAATTATTTTACATAAGAGCTAGCACTTCAAGTAAACAAAAATAAAACTATATTTTTTAGTCCCGAACATAGAAAAAAGTATAAAGTATCTAGGAATGTATTTAGACTCACACTTACGTTGGGATGTACATATTAATAATTTATTAAAAAAAATTGGATTCATTTCATATGAGTTGAAATTACTAACAAATATTTTAACAGAAAAGCATCTACGTACAGTAAAGATAATTATAACATTGAAACTCATAGAAGAATAAGTTTTGTTTGTTTGCATTGCGTTTATATATTTTTGTTTGTTAAATTTTTATGAAAATTTAATTATTAAGCTTCGTTGCTCAAAGTTAAATAAATAAAAATACCAAGTGATAAACAGAAGACTGTTGTGATTACGAGTTTTATTTATGTTTATATTAAAAACTTAAAAAATTAATGGATTTTGTTTTATTAACCAACTATTGCATTTAAAAAAAATATTGGCGGTTGATATTGACGGACAAACACCATTTGAACTGATTTTTTGAATTGTCCACCGCGTCCTGTACTTAGTTTTTGCACTATGCAGTGCAAGTAATATGTCTGATAGAATTTGTTTCAAAAACATATTTGTGTTGATCGTAGAAAAAAATTTACATAACAAGTGCAAAAAGCACATGAATGAATTATTTGATAAAAAAAAAGTAAAAAAAAAAGTTGGACAGGCTGAGCTTTGAACCCAGACCAACAGATCCATTAGCCTTTAACCTTTAACACATTTATTGATTAATTATTATTACAATACTTGTCGTGGTATTTATAATACATGAGATTGGCCCTAGGGCTCACATTTTAACCAAGGGAACTGAGCCCATAACTCAGTTGTGCTCCCTCGGGTGCCTGGTGGTAGGCTGTATTTACAACAAATAATACCTATTTGACATGCTAATGTAAGTTTTATCACCTCCTGGCATGTGATAAGTCTGATATACCCCATATGATTAGTTAACCAAAGCAATTCATCCTTCAGCACAATTTTTTCTGGTAAAAAAAGTTATATTCTTTTGCGGGAAAATGGTAAAAACCCACTTAAAAAAATTATTTGCTGTTATATCCTAAATCTAGTTATTTATACTATTTACATTACTTACAGAACATATAATACATATTTACACTGAGGGTTCTATAAGAATAAGGTCGTAGATTAGACCGTGTTTCCGGGTTTTCCCATCCAGATGGGATATTGGGATATTGGCAGTAAGTGGGCTATTTTGCACTGAATATCTGTAAAATTTTCGGGTAATTTCGTGTATGACTTGCCTGATGTTTATGAATTTTTTATCATAGATCCGCAGTCGTTCCTTAATTTGTTCATTGGTTTCTCTTTGCTCGGTGCTCATTAGCCAATACTCTAACCACTAGGCCAGCCGAACATGCACCAGAAAGTTTCAATAAGACATATTTGATTAGGTACTTACTTACTTACTGGAATCTGTAATCTGATTTCAAACATTCAAAAAGATATTTATTTCGATCGTAGAGGTCGTCCTGAGCTGCAAACTTCATTCATCGGCTATATTGCAACAGATATACACTAGTTACTAGCAAGTATTTTCACGTTTGGCTGGGAATCTAGAATCTAGTATCGATGTAGGATGTCGTTGGTCAAAGGAGCATCTTAACCGCCATCATTACGTCACACGGGTTCGGGAGCCGTCGGCGTGTTTTCGGTACTCGATTCAAAAACCCATTTTTATTTTGATATAACTTTTGAATTATCGCGAAAAAAAAGAAAACAAAAACGGTTTTGTTATAAAACTTATATATGATCTTTCGATTTATCACAAAAAAAATATATTTTTTTCTTTATTCAAAACCTCAATTCTGTGGATAGATAAATTTATGATTGAGATACATTCTAATAAGACATTTTGAGATACATAGTGATTTAACATTTAATAATCCAGTTTCCTGATATAAAAGACTTGTAGAAAATAGCCTTTCTTTTTTAAACATAATTTTAAGAAGCATGTTTTGATTTGTTTGCAGACTATTTAATGTAGTTTTGAAGGTACCGCCCCAAACTGTCATACAGTAGCTTAATAGAGATTCCTCCAAAGACATATATAAAGTCCGTAAGTTACTACATGACAGAATATCTCTAAGAACATAAAATTTATGAGCAAGCGCTCTTAGTCGCTTCGTTTAATGACTAATATGCTCTGTCCAACGAAAATACTGGTCAAGATGAACACCTAAGTATTTCACTGATGATACTTTGTCAATTTTGGGACAGGTTCTTGTTGCAAGGATTTGAATGTAATTTTAGCATGAAGTTATCTGGTTGAACTAAATACCATGAACTGGGTTTTATTTATGTTTAGAGTAAGCCCATTGTGGTTCAACCATGAGTGTATTTTCTGCAAATCAGATTCAGCAATTGTATAGAGCTCTGTCCAGTTGTCTCCTGAAAATACTACCGCAGCATCAGCAGCATAGCAAACAATGTGACCTCTAAAACCTTGGATATTTACGAGATCATTTATGTAGGTAATAAAAAGAAGAGGGCCTAAAACAGTACCTTGCGGTAAACCAACTGTAACTTCAGCTGTAGAACTCATTGCGTTACCAACTTTTACACTTTGTACTCTGTTTGTTAGATAGCAACTTATTAACTCCAGTGCAATGCCCCGAATACCGTAATTATATAACTTCTCAGTTAAGATGGTGTGTGAGACAGTATCGAAAGCCTTAGACAGATCCAAAATACGGCAAGGCATTTTCTGGACCCGTCCAAAGCCTCCAATATTTGATCAGTTAAATCATGTACAGCACTCTCAGTATTAGAATTTGCTATGAAGGCGAATTGTTTGTCGGTCAGTATACTATGTCGTTGGAAAAAAGTGTCAATCGATTTTTTAATGCATGTTCAAAGATTTGTGCAAAATTACTCATAACTGATATTGATCTATAGTTGTTCACTTTAGCAGAATCCTCAGATTTAAAAACTGGTGTAATGCTGAAATGCTGGAATTGGGAATAAAAGACGAAAGAATCCCCTAACCTCAAATAAGCATTAAAGCTCATCCACCACAACTGTAAAATAACGTTTGTTTCTCCTTTCCCACCAGACTAACGCGGCCGACGGTGTTTTTCGCAAAAGTAGCACACCGACAGAATAAAAATAAACCCGCTGTCCCGAACGATAAAAGTATTGGGGGGAATTTTAAAAATACCACGCTCGTAAAACTTAAAGGCGTCGTCTTGCACAGCAGCGACAGCACTGCAGAGCAGATCGAGACGGTTCTCAAGGAAAATTCAAAATAGTATGGGGAAAACAGGTCATTGCGACCCACTGACATAATACACTAGACCTACTAAGAATGAGTTATCAATGTGTGAATGTTGGAGAAGCGTGTCGTGTGTTATTTTTAATTGTTGCTGACGTATCGCGCGAGCACAGAGACGGGTTTGGAAAAATCATTGGTTCGGTTCAATTCGTCATAATAATTCCATGTAATTTCTGACACTTCAGGAGGATAAGTATCGGTGCACAATAGATTTGAATCGCTGCAGGTTGTAGTCGTCGGGAACCAAATTCCTCAGCAGCTCATTCCACAGCATTGAAGTTCTCCAAAAGAAGGAATGCTGGAGGAGACCAGTTCGGGGAGTAAGGACCTCTACCTGGTAAGGATGAGCTCGCAAAGCCTCTCTAGTGTTCCTCGTTCGGACGGCCATTGGTGGTATTATCTGGGAGAGCTCACTCGAACATATTATCTGTAAAACAGTGACATGTCGGCCACCCAGGGTGGCCCACCCTTGTTCGAAGTTCCAGGCCGTGGAGGTCCTTGTGAGGTTATGCGTATGATAATCTAATTGCTCTCTTCTGGATAGTGTCCAGAAGCTTTAGAGAGTGCTTCGGAGCGTACATGGGAGCAATACTCCAACGATGGTCGGATCTATGCCTTATAAGAGTGCCAGTAGCTCAGTATACACCTTCCTATAGCGGAACAAGACTACAAGCTTCTGGGATGCCGTTTTAGCAATACTGACCACGTGGTCGTGCCAGGACATGTTATTGTTGATGTTGATCCCCAAAAGATTGACGGAAGTTGACTCGACTATTGGGTGACCCTCCATTTTCACAGTTGGTAAGCCAACGTGAGACTTCTTTGTCAGTGTTCTTGCCTGGGTTTTCTGTACGTTAAATTGCACTTTATTCGACTCGACACTCGACAATACTTTCGAGATCTACGTTGATCTGTGAGGCATGTTGCTGTCGCCAACGTACCGTCTCCTGAGATGATTGTGGCTTACCTGGTTCCATGCAAGATATTACTGTACTTGATCTGCGAACCTGTAGATTGGATTGGATGTTATTTCCAGCACCTCGTTGATGTAGAGCAGAAACAGTGTAGTGGATAGGCCAGATCCCTGAGAAACACCAGCGTTTATTGAAAATACGTCTGATGAACAGCCTTCGGCGTGCCAGATCCCTGGGGAACACCGGCGTTTATTGAAAATACGACTGATGAACAGCCTTCGGCTACAACAAACACAGATTGGTCGTTTAAGAAGCTATTCAGCAACTGTCGTAGGCCAGGTGGTAGTTTATCAGCAATCTTGACTAGAAGTCTCTTATGCCACACTATATAGAAGGCTTTCGGGATGTCAAGTGCAACAACACGGGATTCGCCATGATTTTCAATTGCTCTGTTCCACAAGTGAGTGACGTAGGCCAGGAGGTCATCCGCAGACCTATGCTTACGGAAGCCATATTGGAGATCGTTCCACAAGTGAGTGACGTAGGCCAGAAGGTCACCCATAACCTATACTTCCGGAAGACATACTGGCGATCATTGATGATGTTATTGTTGTCCAGGTTTTTCAGGAGCTGTGTGTTAATGACAGACTACATAACCTTATACATAATGCTGAGAAAAGCCACACATGTCTATAGTTGGTGGGATCAGTTTTTTTGTGTTTCAGGAAATGTTTCCACCATTTTTCTTCTTTATCAAGAAATTTTTGTATATAGTTATGTAATGTAAGATATCAATGTCAAGAGGTGAGATTCTTGGTATTCTTTTTACTTGAAGTTCATTGTTTTTTATCGGGCTTAGTCCCATTGAAGGTTAAGTACAATAGCCAGGAGCTAGACTTCGCCTTCAATATAATACAAATTGTATACCATTTAGAGATATGTTTTTTTGGACGTTTTATGTTTAAAATATCGCGAAAATCTACACGTAGATACAGGTTCCCTCAAACCAATGCGGGACTGCGGGAATGGAAGAGGGAGCAGGGCAGGCTTAGAAACTGCGGGAATCGGGACGATCTTGTGCATTCATACCGATACGTCAAAAGTGATCGTAATGTTAGGCGACAATTCACACATGTATTCAAAATAAGTGAGGTTAGTTCAGTTTAGCTGCCAGGAATGACACGCGGGAACAACGCGGACCGCAGAAAAAATAGCGCACACTGCGAATCACAGTCATTTCACCAGCACGCCTGCGCCGGTACCCTGTAACTTATAGCGTTTTCGACTTACTGCACTGATTTTAACCACGGTTGCACTATAGTTCACATTGAAAACTCGTCTGGTGTCCAAAAGTGCAATAAATTTGAACTGGTAAGTCGAACGTACACAAAATTTCAGTGCAATTGAAGTAACTGTTCTGTCAGCCAACTGATGACAGTTTGATGTCATTTTGCATCCCGAAATTCATTCTGTGGTGGCTTTGGAATTTGAATAGTTCGAATCCGCCTTGTTCAATCACTTATGGATTTATCGACATAAAACTTAACAGCATTTTGTGCAATATGGCTTTTGCACCAGCCTAGGGTTTGCCCACTAAAAATAAATATCTTTCTATATTGGTAAATACTTATGTATATCTTGTTATATCTCTTTTTCCGTCAGTTTATGAACAGCATCTTCGACAAACATTCGTAATTTTGGGACACACGCAGCCGTTGTTTGCAATTTAACTAGATATGCTTCAATTTCCTCATCATCCGAAGATGACGATGTTCGCAGTTCTTTTCTTTCAACTACACTTCCCGTACGTTCCGTAACGTATCCTAGCATCCATACTACTATGTATTCTACCCCACTACCCAGTTCTTACTTCCAAAAACTATTTTCTTTGACAAGTAAAATAGGTTATAATTAATATTTTATAGACGTCAAAAATGCACTGAAATCTCCACGAGTTCAGAGTCAGTGGCGATAATTTGCACTCAAGTGCAATTAAGCGGATAAGTCGAAAACAAAAAACCACACTACTTTGCACTCAAATCTAAGACGAACATAATTTTGACACTCAGTTTCTATGAGTGCAGTGATAGGGCAATAAGTAGAAAACTCTATTAGAAACGTGTTTCTATGCATTATGTTCTATGGGATCGGGTGGCCTCGTAAATATGACAGCGTGCCGTGACAGCGTAGTAGACACGTGATAGGCACCCGAAACTGCCCGATCGTCATGGTCGTCATGGTGATAGAAACATGTTTCTATCTCTAGAGAGTACCGACGCTAGGTTGCTATCGCAACAGGGGGAAGTGCTGTGGTCTTGGCAGATCACGCTCCATCCAATACAGAATACTACCCCAGACGCCACCAAAATTCAGCAACTTCTGATTGACTACGGATTATGTAAACCAAGCGTAGCAATTATTAAATTAATCATTCCAAAATAAGGTTTAGTTATGCGATAAAATGAAAAAAAAACAGGTTAACTTTCTCATACTTGTGCAAGTGTTTTTGACAAACATACATCCATGCATCTCATAAATGTCAGTCTAAGTAAATAAGTGGTTTTGAGGCTGCATTTACCTGTGGAATGGAGAGTTTATTCCTCAGTTGCGCGCCTGGTTATAATAGACATTAATGGTTGTGGAGAAATAACAGCCAGTTATTAGGTTCTCTGAATGAAAGAAGTAAAGAGGCTTTCTGGTGACAAAAGCCAACAGTGCATAGGCCTACAAACGGGCACTTCTGCACCTCTCCTTACTCTAGTTCCCAAGTCCAACCCTCATCGCAAATGTGGGGATGGCATTGGGTCCTGCCCATCTTATGTCTTCAGGTTCAAGGACCCTTGAACCTAGTCTGCCTATGACACCCAAGGGTGTCACAGCGACATAGAATGTAGCCCGAGGATTCCTTCTCTTCGCCACAGCGTGCACGCTTCAGGTGGCTTGCCACCCCCATTACAAGTGACGTCTGAAAGTGTTATGGCCAGATAGCAGGTGTTATGGCCACAAGTAACCTTACCCGACTTGTATCCAATGAGAGACAGAACGGCCTCACCTTGGCTAGAGATCCTAAAATAGGTTCTCTACTATGACAGAGTTGTCCACAGATTCCTCTCCATCTCATAAGATGTTGATTTTGCAACCACACCCAGGTTATCCTTCTAATGGTATCTGCTGCCAGCGCCACAGCCGGATCAGAACCCAGGAAATTATTTGTCGAGCTTTGCGAGCGCGTCCGCCGTTTCATTACCGCAAACTCCCGCATAACTCGGCACCCACATAAGTGACGCCTGGTGATGTCTTATATATGATGGAAAGATCATTTATCGGCTGTAGCGTTTGCACTTGTTCATTCCTATTCACAACTTTCGTGAGACCAGTAATCGAGTTTGCTGGTCCGGTGTGGGAGGCAGCCCTCATTCGTGACAAGAACCTGTTGGAGCTAGTCCAGCGTCGTGCGACCCGCATTCCCTTTGGAGCCCGGAGACCCACCTATGATGAACGCCTTAAGTTATTCAGGCTCCCAGCATTCGCTGACAGAAAACTTCGAGGTGATCTTATAATCACATTTCGGGTAATGCATGGCCTCTTTAGCACTGATCTGAGGTACATATTCCAGCTGTCACACAGCAGTCTCCGAGGACACAACCTGAAACTACAGAAGGAGTCGTTCAGAACATCAATCCGGCAGTGCTTTATTACCAATCGCGTGTTTGACTCTTGGACCAGACTTCCCGTCGATGTGGTGAACGTAAATTCCGTCACAAGCTTCAAGACCAAATATGACAGGTGGTGTTGTGACCAAAACTTGTAACTCTGGTTCGTGCAATTTCTAACATCTTGTGAACGTTTATGTTGTACATTCTGATTTTTTCCCCTTATTTTGTACATGAGTTTATAGTACTTTGTACTTTACTCATATCTATTGTGTAATAATAATAATAACAATAATCTTAGGTTAGGATGAACTTTCGATCTGCTCGGAGCTTTCTTATGCTAAAGCTTTCGTGTGTGATTCCCCACCCGTATAAAATTGTTATTTAGGGTATTTATGACAGCTCCGGGTCCACCTTATATCTCTGACATTTTACAAAAGAAATAACCCTGCAGAAAATGGTACCTACTAAGATCAGAGCTGATCATTAAATTTCCCAAAAATCAAAGAAACACACTCTCCATTAATAATAATAAATGCCGGCATTTTTTATCTTTGCCGCCTACTTTTTCAAGCGCATTCTCGGTGGAAAGTAGGTCATCGGCGTCGATCTAGACGCAATAATAAAATCGAGAGTAAATCGCGTGGTTTACCCGTTTTGGAATGACTTCTTTTCCCCTACCTTGCATAACCCACTAAACTACTGACCATGACCACTTTTCCTTTCGATCATTTTTGGTGATATTAATCGTATCGTGGAGCATTCGTTCATATTTATAGCATACAAGATGATTCATTTCATTATGTTTTATTCCATTTGAAAAGCTGCTAAGTGCTATGTTACTTGAAAAAAAAGTTTATATAAAAATGACATCAAGTGAAAATCCCTTCCCACGCATCTTCAAGAATTACTGCTAATTATACTTATAGTAAAAAAAATGTAGTCAAGTTGATTGACTCAGTACTTCCCACACATTCCGATGATACCAGTTTTGTTATTTTCCCACAGCATGCAACTATAGTCTAGATGCTGCCCCTGCAATCAAATCATCGCTCGCCCGACCGTAAAAAAGTGTTTTATTCTACTAGGTGCTTCTTTCACAGGTCAATGGACAGAATATCATGAATACAACAAATTTTTGAGGTTTACAAACCCCCATCCCCGAACCACCCCAATTTCACCCCCAACCAAAAAAATTTTTAAAATGATCAGGAACCCCTAAAACGTCTAAAACGAAGTTTGAGATGTTTTTTATATTTTTAGTGTTTTTATTATTGCCGCGCCGCCACTGAAATGATTTCTAAAAAACATACGCGCTTTCCATACTCGTCGCGGTAATAAATCTGTGTCAAAATGTCATTAAAGTCAATTCAGAAGTTTCCACGTAGCACAATACAAAACGATCCAAAGTAATACTCGTATGTATTTTGTATGCATCAGAAAGTTCAAGTCCCTTGGTTTCTGTAATCGGCAAGGCAATGTTCGGATGGACCTAAAAAAGTGTATTATGCCGCTAGGTCTTTCTCTCTCAGGTCAGTAGACAGCCCATTATGAGTACAACAAATTTTTTAGATTTACAACCCCCCACCCCCCCAACCACCCCAATTTCACCCCACCCAAAAAAAAGTAGAAAATGATCAGGAACCCCTAAAACACCTAAAAACGAAGTTTGAGGCATATTTGAAATTTTTCGTTTTTTGCTAATTACTCCGCCGCCTATGCACCGATTTTCAAAATTGTAGCAACATTACCTACTACGACCCTACACCATATCACCACCCAAATTTCATCAAAATCTATGTAGCGGTTACTGAGATTAGGAGGCTAGAAAAACGCCAACAGACAGACAGACAGACCGACAGACAGACAGACCGACAGAAATGAGTGACGTGGATTTTCGTGATGTAGGCATCATAAAACGCCCAAAAAGTGTATTATCTAAAAATCGAAAATTTTCGCGATCACAATACTCCCCTCACCTATCGGTGTGGGAAGTAAAAAGGCTAATAAATTTTTACCACACTAAAATTCAATACTTGTAAAGAGTAACCCCAAAACTCTGTTTAACATAGTGATAGACTGTTTAATGAGAAAGGTATGTGATGGCCGAGGCCACATTAGATGGGGACTGATGGGAGCCCTCAAGATCTGGATTACGCTGATGACGTCTGCCTAATATCGCACACTATCCGAGAGACGAAAAGGAAGATCAAAGTCCTTAAAATGGAAGCAGCAAAAATGGGACTATGAGTAAACGAGAAGAAGACAAAAGGAATGCGGATCAATATAGCCAACCAAGAACCTCTTCCTCTTTACAACGAAGTAAGGGTAAGAGTTGAGGGCTTTGAAGATCTAGGCGATACAGTTAATAACAGAGGAGGGACAGATTAAGATATTCAACAGCGTCTACTAAAAGTAAAAAGAGCATTTGGCTCCTTTAGTAAAGTTTGTCAATCTACCACGGACTCGGTCAGAACCAAAATTGCGCATGTTCAATAGTAACCTGAAACCAGTGTTATTGTATGGATGTGAAACATGGAAAAGCACAAAGGCAATGAGCAAAAACTCTAGGTTTCCATTTATAGATGTATACGGAGGATCTTACCGCTTTTTTGCCCAAGAACAATATCGAATAAAGAACTGTGGAATATATCAGGGTTGAAGAAGGTAGGGATCGAAATCAGACAGAGAAAGTCGAAATGGATAGGTCACATTCTGCGAACAGGAACACACAAATCGGTAGTTAGAACGGCATTAGACTGGAACCCCCAAGGAAGCAGACATACAGGAAGACCCTGGAGATGAACCGTTATAGACGAGGCAAGAAGAATGGGCAAGATATGGAGACAGATAATAGAGGTTGCGAAGAGTAAAACAGACTGCGGTCAGTTTGTAGACGCCCTATGTTCCTTAAGGGAATGGTGGGACTATATATACAGGGTACCGTCACTAGGTTAGATAGATATAGGTAAAACGTCAATCATCCGTATTAAAAAAAAAAATATACACATTTTTAAGATTTTGCCTAAAATACAACATTTCACACGAATGTTTTGGAAATTAATACATCCAATAAATTTGTTTTTATATGTGACTCTGATGGAGGGCGCTAGTTACGCGGCTCGTACAAAGTAGTATTGAACATAACTTTTTTGGGGTTAGATTTATTAGTTAAAATTATAGGGTGATCTTAAACACCATTCAATTCTACACCAAAAAGGTACTCTTGGTAAAACTCGATACTGTGTACTGTTATCGGAATATTTTGATTTACAAATTATGAAGTAATATCGATGCTGGTATAAAATAATGTTACTTCAACGCCCTGTATCGTAAATACGGATGGCGTTACGAACATTTTTTACTGAGCAAACCCCAACTATTTTTCAGTTTTCTACCTATCCTAGAGACAATTTTACCTTTTTTTCGAAACACCCTGTATAATTGCAAAACTGACCTGTTTTCTGTAACTTGAAATTTCGATTGGAATTGATAAATGTAGCTCTGCGTTTATTGCTGTAAGAAGAAGCATTATAATTGTTTGTATTAGTGCTCAAAAAGCTCAGAATAGCACGGTTTACTGCTGACCTCCTTTATTTAGTAATTGAACGAAAATTAATGCAAATAATACCACTTTGATAATACGATGGTGCCATAAACAATCGTAGAAAAATATCCAGTGACGGATACCGAGGGGGGCGATTGAGCGATCGCCCCCCCCCTCAGCCCTAATAAACTGCGCAACCAAAACAAATTTAATATTTCGCAGGTATCAACAGGTTTTTAATAATTTTCTTGAACAAAAAGAAACAATTCAGGATTATTCTGGGAGGAGGTGGGGTAATCACTGTTTACAAGTCTGATCCAACCACACATCTTATACGATTTTTTGTTAATGAATCTGCCCTGATCGCCCCTCCCCCTCCCCTTGAACAGATAGTCTGTATCCGCCCCTGTAAAAGTTTTAGTTAAAACGATTACTGAGTTACATCTCAATATTCCATCCTATCGTTTTCGTTGTTCATATTCATGCATTCCAAGTGGTGAAATACTAATACAGTTAAAGCAAACATTTGCCCTCAGAGTTTCTAATGGTCCACTGCTTTCATATCAGCCTGATACCGGGCTTTACCCGGGTCCACCTGATGAGATCCGAAAGATCGAAACAGCTTGATTTTTTCTAGTGGTATTGCGGTCAATTGAAACACCTTACATTCCCACGACGTTTCGGTTATTATATCTAATCCATCGTCAGGTGTCCATAAAGAATTGTAAAAACAGGTAAATATGTATGTCTAGTAGATGAACTGTATATATGTATATGTATGAAAACATCTATGTAGTAAAAATGGATAACAAACATTACTTAACAATACAACAGAACAATATACAATGAACTTTTTTTTGGAATAAACGGGGATAAAATAAACAAAAAAGACACACTACTCACATTTTGCTTCAAAGTTTGTTACACATTTTTTAAGCATTATATACAGCGAAACCGTCTCTGAGGGTTCAGGGAACGGAGTGACCGCAATAGCACTAGAAAAAATCAAGTTTGAAATCTACGGTCACGAAAATATAAAATCATTGATCGAAACAGCGCTGTAGTGGACTAGGGACATCGTTGTCTGATGCGATTCAGGATATGTTGAACTGTTGAAGCTTCTGGTTCTGAGTATGCAGACCACTCGTGTTGGCGAAACGTCAAGCAGCGTAGCGTGTCGACGCCGGCTGAACAGCCCAAGAACCAACAGTTCATGAATCATGGCCGCGAAAGTCTTACACAATACATCAGGACATGTTGCAAATGAGGATTGTGATATCTTTGAGCTCGCTTTGGGTAAGGTGGAAGTCATTTTCTTAACGAAAAGCCATTTGTTAAAATGAAGTAGCTAGAATTAGCTACTTAAATCTATATTGTTTTACTTTCCACACCGATATAGGTGAGGGGAGTATTTACTGTGATCACGAAAATTTTCGATTTTGAGATAACACGCTTTTTGGGCGTTTTATGATGTCTACATTTCCGTTGGCCTGTCTGTCTGTCTGTCGGTCTGTCTGTTGGCGTTTTTCTAACGCCGTAATCTCAGTAACCGGTGCATGGATTGTGATGAAATTTGGGCAGCGATATGCTGTGGGGTCGTAGTAGGTAATGTTCTTATAATTTTGAAAATCGATGCATGGGCGGCGGACTAATTAGCAAAAAACAAAAAAAAAATATTCCTCAAACTTCATTTTTAGGTGTTTTACGGGTTTCTGGTCATTTTCTACTTTTTTTTTGGGTGGGGGTGAAATTGGGGTGGTTGGGGGGTGGGGGGGTTGTAAATCTAAAAAATGGCTATCCATTGACCTGTAAAAGAAAGATCTAGCGGCATAATACCCTTTTTTAGGCTCATCTGAACATTGCCTTGCCTATTCCAGAAACCAAGGGACTTAGAATTTTCGGATAAATACATAAGAATATTGCTTTAGTACGTTCTGTATTGTGTAACGTAAAAGTTATGAACTGGATTTTAATGAAACTTTGTCACAGTATTACTACCGCGGCGATGATGGAAAACGCGTATGTTTTGGAAAAATCGTGTCAGTGGCGGCGCAGCAATAATAAAAAAAACAACAAAAAATAGAAACGTCTCAAACTTTGTTTTTAGACGGTCTAGAGGCTCCTGATCGTTTCGCATCGTTCAGTTGAGGCATGCAGAATGAAAACTGTGGTGTTCTAATTTACGAGAGTTTTTGTGTTAGATGTTTTTTGCGGGCGGGTGGGCAATGATTTGGTTGCAAGGGGATTTCAGACTATAGCTTCATGCAATGGGAAAACAATAAAATAGTATCATTATTATATGTGGGAAGTACTGAGTCAACCAACTTGACTCAATTTTTTTACTTTGGTGTCAACAGTATCGACTGCCGTGGTCATTAGCCTCGTGTTCTGTGTAGGCTTTGTTACTGTTTCCCGGCGCCACTCTAGGAACAGCACTGTTAATTAGAAGCGAACAGTGAATACTCAGGTGGGGATTCTCGCTGACCCTTTTTTTAATTTATAGAATCCTGCATTTTTTATTACTAGGCTATGAATGTTGTCGCGAAGCGAGCAAAAATAAAATATTCCTGCGACGATCCGAGTTGTGAGGCGTCCCTCGCGTGTAACCTTATAAGGGTAATTTGTATTTTCCATCACGCTATCGGTACACGTACCGCTCAAGTGTACTTTGGCTCCGCCATACCCGGCATACTGACCCAATGGCAATGGTACTACTTTATACCAGATGATAACCGTGTCAAGGATGGAAAAAATTATTCGTTTAGGTGCAGCGGAGGCCGCCGCGCTCGCCATTTTATATTATTTATTTATTTACGAGTCGTTTGTTTATCGGGAACGCGAGCTTGGCTATTTTTTCATCGTTGCGGGTAATTTTGTAATTTATGCCAAAGAAATGCGGTAGCTCAAGGGTACGCTGACGACGATTGATCTAACGAAGCATTGATAATTACGGGGAAATTGATATAAATATGGAGATTATTGGCAATCAATTATGCAACTGGGGAACGTTTGCATTTATTAATATTTAGGTTGAGAGGAAACCTCTGGTGCTGGTTAAGCTTTCTCGTTAAAAACTATTACCATTGTAGCTTGATAATGCGTAGCGTGAGATCCAATTGTCCTTTAAGCCTTGTACTCACTAGTAGACATGTTGCGCGATTTGGTCTCAGAGACGTGTCTAAGGTTGTCTAGGAAGACATGTCTATAGCCCAATCGCCGTCTACGGGCCTGTTGCGACACCAAAAATCCCAGGTCTATGGTCTCCCGACTGGAATGGGAGACTTCATGCAACGTTAAGGTTTACGCCGACTTAGACGAAGCGTCGCGAACGGAAGCGTCGCGAAGCGGCGCGTCGCGTCAAACGTGCCCGCCAACTTAGACGAAGCGTCGCGAACGGAAGCGGCGCGAAGAAAATTATTGATTTGACGCCAGAGAAGTTTACATTAGTTTATATGGCAGCCCGCCAACTCATGCGACGCGAAGCGAAGAGGCGCGTCGTTTAACGCGCGAATACTCTTCGGATCAACTAGGCGTCGTTTCTCTTGCCTCTCGCATAATATTTTCAGTGTTTAGCAGTATTATGTAGGATGTGGTGCTAAATTGCAGTCTCTGGTCGTGATACAAAGACATTCATTACAAAGGTAATTTAATTACCCAGCATTTTATTTTGTTTTTGTTTCTTTTCTTCTTCTATAGTGGCAATGAAACTCAATACAAAGAGTTCCTCTTCTGACGAACTGCTCATCCTACATCACTAGACAATGTATCTCGTTCATCTGCTTAAAAACAAATAAAATTCGCGTTGCGCCCTTGGAAGCCGCGCTTCGCGTCGCGCCGCTTCGCCCCCCTGCTCGCCCACTTAGGCGAAGCGTCGCGAACGGAAGCGGCGCGAGTCGAAGCGTCATTTAACCGATGTCCGCCAACTGGGGCGAAGCGTCGCGTCGCGTCATTTACGGCACGACGCGAATTTTATTTGTTTTTAAGCAGTTGAACGAGATACGTGGTCTAGTGAGGTACGATGAGCAGTTCGTCAGAAGAGAAACTCTTTGTATTGATTTTAATTGCCACTATGGAAGAAGAAAAGAAACAAAAACAAAATAAAATGTTGGGCAATTAAATTACCTTTGTAATGAATGTCTTTGTATCACGGCCAGAGACTGCAATTTAGCACCACTTCCTACCAAATACTGCTAAACACTGAAAATATGCGAGAGGCATCAAGCAATATTTGGATCTTCTCGCCGCGGCGCGCCGCCTGGTACCGCCAATTCAGGCGAAGCGAAGCGACGCGAAGCGAAGCGTCAAGAGAAACGACGCCTAGTTGGTCCGAGGAGAAGCCGCGCGTCAAACGACGCGCCTCTTCGCTTCGCGTCGCCTGAGTGGGCGGGCTGCCATATAAACTAATGTAAACTTCTCTGGCGTCAAATCAATAATTTTCTTCGCGCCGCTTCCGTTCGCGACGCTTCGCCTAAGTGGGCGAGCACGTTTAGACTGCGAGTCGAAGAGAAGCTGGGATTGTTTCTCTAAAATTTGTTTCTTGCCTCATTATCAACCCCCAACCATCAGAAGCAACTCTTCAAAATCAGAAGGAATTCCGGAAACCCATGGCGTCTTCCAGTCTTAATTTGTTAAGTAATGAATTGACGAACGTAGGTCCTTCTGCGAACACTTCTCGCGTCCACCAACGTTTACGTTGCCGCTTTGTTTCGCTATTAATTATCACTAAGCAGGAACTTATTCCGCACAATGCAATGCCCTCCATAGTGGACAGCGAAGATGCGAAGATAGACGATACAAAAAATGGTATCTCTAGACGGTCTAAAGACCTTGTCTATAGACGGTCTATAGACAAATCGCGCAACATGTCTACTAGTGAGTACGAAGCTTTAGAGTCATCATCATCATCATCATCATCATCATCATCATCATCATCATCATCATCATCATCATCATCACTACCTAATGATGTTGATTGTTGTTTTTACTTCCCACACCGATAGGTGAGTGGAGTAGTGTGATCGCGAAAATCTTAGTCTTGAGATTATACGCGTTTTGGCGTTTAATGACATCTACATAACGAAAATCCACGTCACTCATTTCCGTCGGTCTGTCTGCCTGTTGGCGTTTTTCTAGACTCGTACACTCTGTAACCGCTGCATGGACTGTGATGAAGTTTGGCTGCCAATATGCTGTGGGGTCGGTAAGGCTGCTATAATTTTGAAAATCGGTGCATGGGCTTACGGAGCAATGAGCAAAAAAACAAAAAATATTCTTGATCGTTTCCTTTTTTGCGGATGGGGGTGGGGGGTTGTAAAACTGAAAAATTTGTTGTATTCATTATAGCCTGTCCATTGACCTGTGAAAAAAGACCTAGCGGCCTAATACACTTTGCCTTGCATATTACAGAAACTAAGTGATGTATACATAGAAGTATTGTTTTAGATCGTTCTAGATTATGTAACCTGGAAATTATTAAATTAATTTCAATGAAACTTTGACACAGTATAATTACCGTGACGAGGATGAAATATGCTATGCTTTTTGGAAATCGTATCAGAAGCGGCGCAGCAATATTAAAAAAAATATATAAATAAAGCAGCTCAAACTTCATTTTAAGGCAATTTGGAGGTTCCCGATCGTTTTTCACATTTTAATTCCTACACCGAAAGGGCATATGTGAGTATTGTGATGGCGAACATTTTCGATTTTGAGAAAATGCGCTTTTTCTAACAAAAATTTATGTCACTCATTTCCGTCGGTCTGTCTGTCTATCTGGTGTGGGATAGAGGAACTCCAAATTTTCTGTTAGCACCGATCCGTATGTAGTCTGCTGGAGTCGTCACCACTGCGTAAAGTAATACCTTGTTGTAATAACCACTGTGTTCAAAGTATGATTCTCACGCTTTTTGCTTATTTTCTGTCAATTTTTCTTCTCAATATTGTTTGATGTGGTTATGCCGCAGCAGATCTGATTTTTCTCTTTATTCCTGTTTGATTACATTTCTGCCTTTCCCTATTTCTTCCTAGATTCTATCCGCGTAATCTCAGTAACGCTGCATTTGAGGTGTCCTATATTTTCGAAAATAGGTGCAGTAGCGTTGGAATAATTAGGAAAAAATTTAATCCTCAGAACGTAGATTTTAAGCGATTTATGGGATACTGATCATTTTCCATCTTTTTTTTAAGGAGAGGGTGAAGTTTTAGAGGGAAGAGATGGAGTAGGGACAATTCCAATTTGTTTTATCTATGAAGGATTGTCTATTATACTTAAGGGAAATTAACTTGGCGACCTTACAGATCTATCCAAACTTTGACTTTGAAGACATACCTGTGGTCCTTTTATATTCTATATAATGCATTTTGGCTGCTCTGTGACACCTATTTTCTGCTCGGTAGTCTATCAGTTAGCATTTTTGTCGCCACGCAATTTCGTTAATCGCTGTACCAATTCTGGCTTTCTTAAGATGCTGCGAATATTTTTAGGAGGTCAAATTTGCCCAGGGCAATTGTGGGGCTCCGAGAAGCTCCAAAATTTTATGTAAAAAGTTTTTACTAATCTAAAAAATCGAACCCGCTAGTATCCTGATTTAGTTAGTTAGTCAAACATGCGGTTGAAATATTGGTATTTTCAAAACAAAAATGATCCTTTCTGGAAAGTATTGCAGCAAATTGCAGTAAATTTGTTATAGGGCAGTTACTGAATGAATGATTTTTACGGTTTTACCCAACCCTTTTCAAAAATCAAGCTCTGGAACATTCGGGGAGCACATTTTTATTGTACATGATTTGTAACAACGTTCTATACTTAAAGACTATTTGGACGACTACACACGGACCACGATGTATATTCTATAATCCACTGATTATAAAACTATTACTGATATAACCCAAATTGCTATGGCATTTTGAAAATGATAGCATTTGACTTTCGGCTAATGGCTACCATAGCACTTGTAGATAAAATTGCTGTCGAAACCACATATTCCTTGTAGGTAAGAGAAATTTCGCAAAATTTCGTGCGTACCGATACACCGGTTACACAACCTCCTATTGAATGGATATACTCCGAAAAGGTCATCAAAAATTACAAATTACATTTGTGCAAAAATGTCCGTATGCTAATAAATCAGCTTGTCGTGAAATATCGATGAGTTTATTGCGTTTGTTTGTTAAATAAATAAATTTGATTGTATGAACACTGGTATTATTTCGTAAAAACCTGTTGAATTATGTGGTACTGGGTGTATGAAAATTTAGAGATATGGTCTTACGCACGGTTCTTTGAATATTGCGGTCACATGAATTTAATTGACACATTTTTGTGAGAATCTATTTCGAATGTGAAGTGACAGATGTCAGTTGTCTCCTCGTCATTCTGTGTTCGGGTTCGAAACAGTATTTCAGTCACTTGTCACTGGACAGACTTGTCGCTTATCACTTAGGCAGTCAGATGAAAATTCCGGGATTTGTGAGTATTCAATCCGGAGATTTTCGGGATTGATTAAGATTTAGCAACATGGCAACGGAATTTGAGGAATCACAGTCCAACTGACAGTTTTTTCCGGATTAATTCGCTATTTGGGTTATTCTCACACAATGAAGAATTTTTTTGCAGTATGTGTTGCTATTTTTTTAACTAACTTCACGTTATACGCTTAGGCCCAGTTTCACAATCATTGGTAACATCTGGTAGTCACTCAACCGACAGATGGAAGTTAACCAGTAGTTATCGGGGAGCTCCGTTTCACAAAGGAAACCAATGGTAAAGCTTATTTATCTTTATGTTGGCACCACGTATTGGTCTCAGAGCACTGCCATAATGGTGTTCCGTGAATACAACCTAACCTTTGACACAGGAACCTAACCTTTCTTTTCATATTTTTCATTTATGTCATTACAGAGTATAATCAAAATCCATCGACGTCAGTGTCAAAATCCAAGCTTTTATAACCCCCAAAGCTGTGATCGGTTGTCTTTCCTTATCTAAGGGTTGACTACAACAAACGTAAAGATAACCCATACCTTGTCATTGAGTTAACATAACTACTGGTTGACCACAGCTTTTGACGTAAACTGCCGAATATCAAATGGAATATTCTCGTTAAACACTAGTTTTCTTTTGACCACTAGTTAACTAACGATTGTGAAACTGGGCCCTAGTGTTGAATTATTTTCTAAGGTTTACTATATTATTGATAAAATTCAAAATAAGTTTTCGGAGTATCAAATTTATTGTCTCGCGTCAAAATCTCTCTTCCGTTAACGCATTTAAATAAATTGAGAAAATTCGCCTATATGCACAGCGCCACTTGTCATCCGTCATCACCTAAAAAGTGTAAGTAAAACTATCATCTCTGTAAAGCATACTACCTATAATACTTCAACCTGTGTAAATGGACCTATCAAAATAATCACAAACAGACTTAATTTGTATTTAATGAAAAATAATATGGAATCTCTAACAACGTATTTGAAATTAGGTCTAATGTTTTAGTTTAGTCAAAACTGTCCTCGACCGAAAGAGTTATCTCCTCCGTTAACCTATTCTTCGATAACCCTTAAGGTAACTTCTTCGTCCCAGGATGAATACAGAAAACTATAAGGAATGATTGCAGGCACCGACTTATGTTATACAGAGTAAGTTCTAAGTTGATACTTTTTTAACTCTGCATAGAAGTCGACTAGTGACTAGTGCTGACAGCTACAATGCCGGATCGGTAAGACAAAAATCCGAGCACAAAGCTCAACATAAACAGACCATGCACATCTTGATACACAAGTCCAGTCTTACCTTTTTTGATTCTGTATCTCACTTATTTTTCAGTTTTGTCAAAAAAGTTATTTGAAAAAGTTGTTTATTTTAGCGACTTCTATTCACAGTTAAAAAAAAAGGAGTATCAACTTAGGATTCACACCGTATGTTTAAATTATAAGTTTAGCTGTAAGTGTAAGTAAAACTGTATCTGTGAAGCATACTACTATTCTCCGTTAAACTGTGTAAATGATCCAATCAAAACAATCACAAACAGATACAATTTGCAATTTATAAAGGATAAAAACGTATTTGAGGTTAGGTAAAATGTTTTGGTTTAGTCAAAATTGTTCTCGAAAAAATGTTCCCCTCAGTAAGCCTATCCTCCGTTAACTCTTAAATGCTAAGAGGATGCTGAGGGTCCCATTGTTATCTATACCACAGACGCTCTCAGATTAAGCAGGAAGGAACTACGAAAGATGGTTGGATTCATAATTGGCCATTGGACGTTCAGTGCACAACTGCAAAAGTTGAGGACCAATGTGGCAAATCTTCTATGCAGGAAGTGAAAGTAGGAACTCCAAACTGAATGTGGACCAGGAATGAAAGGAGGAGGGCATAGTCCAATGCATCTTAACAATTTGAGATGGGACTCTGATCCCTTTGACCGGGTACAGAATAAACCTTAAGGGTCTAGGGTATAGCGCGGGAACTTGAGAATCAAAGGAAAGACGTATTCCCGTGTTAGCGAGGAGAATGACTCAAAGAGCAAATTGAAGAAGAAAGCTTGTGCTTGTGCAACTATTTAGCCTTTTTTTGATATCGTGTTTTGTTGTTAAATTACAGGCGTTTATAGAATGTATGATTTTGCATTGCGTAACACTCTCACTACTAAAAAAAATCTGTCTCCACACTTTACAACGAAACGGCCATTCTGATCACCTGTTAGACCAAGGTCTTTATTAACGAATATTTTAAAATCGAAAAGTGCCTGTATTTAAGGCACAAGTTTTATAATGCTGTCGTGTTAAAGGTCGTTGCGTTTTTGTAATTTTACACCTATATGTTGTTTGTTCCTGACCTGCTTATTGTGAAGACACCGATTCTAGCATATACATTTTTTTGAAAATTGTTTGACGATTGTACTATACCTTTTCCAACTGCAGTTTCAAAAGCATCAATCACAATTTACAACTGATCCTTTATAAATTCAAACTGTCAGGTGTAATTTATAACTGTCAGGTGTAATTTATACCTGAGTTTGAATTTACAATTGACGCTTCACAAATTTAATTCGATATTTTTGAAACTATTGCTGGAAATGATATAGAGCTGGAATTTTAAATCTTTGACTCAGTGCAGTGCTGTTTTTTTTTAATTGGCAAACCTCAACGTTAAAGCCCTAAAGATGGCAATAAACATTGCCGAATGCTTGTCAGTTATTGTAGAAGTCAGACATATATGAGTTGTTTAAATTTTTTTCAGGTCCCAATCAGTGTCGACACTTCTATAGTGCAGTTACGTTATATTATGTAGACCTGAGTAATGATAAAACCGTAATTATCTATACAAAATATATATTATAATATTTCAGCAAGTTGTAGAAGATCAAAATAATCCAAAATACCAATTTGCAATAGATAAAAACAAAATAAATTGATCTATTCATTGTATACATCTCTTTATACACAGACATATACAATTTTGACTATACTAATGATAATAAAACAGCGCAGCAAAAAAATCCGAAAGCGATAAGGCTCATTCGACCGGTCGGGTGTTTTTTGAAGGATTAAGGGGTCCTTTGTAGTGTCGGCACTCGATAGGAGCACAAAAAATGTAAACTGCTCATATATTTCTGACCTGTACAATAACACCAGAGTCTCCTTATGCAGTGACCCAGTTTCTTATCAAAATTTTGGCCACAACCCCAAGATTTTCTCATCTAAAAAAAAAAAAAAATTGTACGATTTCTCTTTTCGGGTTTCGTCGAGGGACACGGTCTAGATTTTGTTGCATTCTTGTAGGTACCTGCAACAGCAATCATCGTTGCATATCCTACATATACATACGTACATGGCACAACCAGTATGAATATATACATACAAATGGATTAAATGTCACCGAATAAAACTATAATTTATTCAAATAATAGTGATTTAACGAGAACGTTTCGGTGTGGGTTGGAAATCGGGTAGGCGGGAGAGGTTCGAGTTGAAGACCTTACCCAACAGTCAAACTGTAACTTCTCTGTGATGCCCACACATCGTACATTTATTTTTAAACGGAATGCAAACTGGCGCTTTGTTGGTTAGAATTTTGTTCTACAGTCGACAGCAAACATTTCATTGCTTTTGTGACTGTACTGATAACAAGTCGTAATCATTTAGCTGCAAATCTACTAACACATACAAGGTGTCCCAAAAAGTAATGTTAAGATGAAGTCCAGAGAAAGAGCATATTTAGGAGTATTGGAAGCGTATGTTATGTATTTTTTGTATTCATCATATGACGTATTAAATGCCAGGAATTATTTTTTTTTGTCAATTACAATGTCTTGCAAAAGCAATACCAGTTGTGCTCATATCTGATAACTGTGCGCCACAAAAATTTGTGAGACCCAAAGATATTTAAAGTTCCAAGCATTTATTGTTTTTGAGCGCCTTAAAGTGTTCGTCGTGCTATTATTCAGAGCAATGACGCGTAGTTTTAGCCGAGAATAGCCACCATATAGAGAAGCGACACAACCTGTCGGCACCTTTGATGTTCGGCTGGTCATTATTTGGTGACCTTGAGTCGGCTTGAACTGATACGCACCCACAATATAGAGCAATTCCACGACCATAACCTCAAACGTCTTAATCAGCTGATATTGAGCGGCCGCACGTGGAGTTTGACGGTTTGACATTTGTCCACAATAACCCCGCGCATGCGTTATGAAAATCGGTCCCTGCTGTGTCGCTTCTCTGTGATGGCTATTCTCGGGTTTTAGTGTCTAGAAAGAAATCGGAGGACGCTTGGTATTTGAGTTCTAGAGGTAGTTTAGAAACTTCTTTGTCATTGCACCATAACCTCAAAATGGGAGGGATCGGAGATACAAGGGGGGGGGGGGGTGTTAAAAAGTGGAAAAAAATCATTAAATAACCGAATGAAAAAGCGGTAGCATTTTAGTACACCTACCAGCTAATGTTCCAAAAAATCATGATCAGAAATCCACGGTCGGATTACGCGTACCGATTTTTTTAAAATGAAAATAAAAAAATCGCGACGAAAACGGTCGGATCTTATGGAAAATTATTTTTTTAGCTCTCACTGAAGAGAGCTTATGCGCCACCCAAAAAAAGGTAGGAAATGATCAGGAACCCCTAAAACATCTAAAAACGAAAGTTTGAGTTATCATTCTTTTAGTTTTTTGACTATTGCTACGCTGCCACTGACACGATTTTTAACAAACATACGCGTTTTCCATCCTCACCAAGGTAATAATACTGTGTCAAAACTTCATTAGAATCAATTTAATAGTGTCTACGTTACAAAATACAAACCGATCTAAAGCAATACTCGTATGTATACAGAAAATTCTAAGTCCCTTACTTTCCGTAATAGGCTAGGCAATGTTCGGATGGACCTGAAAAGGTGATTCATGTCGCTAGGTCTTCCTTCACAGGTTAGTGGACAGCCTATTAGGAATACAAGAAATTTTATAGTTTTTCAATCCCCACCCCCTAACCACCCCAATTTCACCCCTACCCAAAAAAACGCAGAAAATGATCAGGAACCTCTAAAATGCTTAAAAACGAATTTTTAGCTGTTTTTATATTTTTAGTTTTTTTATTATGTGTGCGCTGCCACTGGCACGATTTATAAAAACCATACGCGTTTTCCATCCTCGCTACGGTAGTAATACTGTGTCAAAATTTCATTAAAATCAATTCAACAGTTTCCTCGTAACACAATATACAACGACCTAAAGCAATACTCTCGTATGTTTACACCAGAAAAATTCTAAGTCCTTTGGTTTCTATAATAGGCAAGGCAATGTTCGGATGGACTTAAAAAAGTTATTTATGTTGCTAAGTCTTCCTTCATAGGTCAGTGGACAGTCTATTATGAAAGAAAAAAAATTTTTCAATTTTACAACCCCCACCCCTCAACCACCCCAATTTCACCCCCATCCAAAAAAAAGTAGAAAATGATCAGGAACCCCTAAAACGCCTAAAAACGAAGTTTAAGCAATATTTACTTTTTTTTTGTTTTTGCTAATTACTCCGCGCCTAGCACCGATTTTCAAAATTATAGGAACATTACCTACTACGACCCCACAGCATATCGCTACCCAAATTTCATCATAATAGATGCAGCGGTTGCTGATATTACGAGGCTAGAAAAAAGCGACAGACAGACAGACAGACCGACAGACAGACCGACAGACATCATAAAACGCCCAAAAAGCGTATTATCTCGAAATCGAAAATTTTCGCGATCAGAATACTCCCCTCACCTATCGGTGTGGGAAGTAGAACTGTCCGGGAAAAATCCAGTTTGTCAATATCGCCTCCGGTTCTACAGTGAGAGCGCCGTTCGAATTTACTCAAGTAAATTCTTTCCTAGTTTTTTTGTAGATAACACAAAAAATACTGTCATTCGTTTCTGCTGGGCAGTTTATGAAAAATTTGAACTTAAAGTTCGATTTTCCACGTCATTTTCATTGAACGCCTTCCGTATCCTTTCAGAAGGCGATTTTGACGAGAGAATTTGATACTGAAAAAAGCTAATTTCAAATTTTATCAATAATATAGTCAATCTTAGACTGGGGTCTCACATGCGTTTAGTTCAAAACAACAACAAATACAACAACAAATACAGCCAACAAATTCTTCATTGTGTGGAACAACAGATGGGGAGAAAGAAGATTTTACTCCCCTTATGCTTTTTCTCAATATATATTATACTCTGTGTAAAGTTTTGCTATATACTACTATTTCTTTAATACTTATTATTAATCCTAATACCTACTTGTTCAAAATAGTATAAACCCAAAAACCTACATTGATATTATAAACCAATAAAATGTTTGTCAACTTATACGCTGTTCTCAGTTCGCAGTTTGTGTAATGGTTTTACTACACAATTATATTTTCTATTAGCTATCTCATTTTATTAACAGAAACGTGACGAAACTGCCTGTAACATTATGAAAACAATTATTGTCGATTTTTTCGGCTGTAGCCGTTTCTTAATCGTTTTATTGCAATAAATGGATATTATAACTACCTACGATAGATAGAAAATTTGCATATACACGAGGTCTTTTGAAATTGTTACATTTAGGATCGTACTGAAGCAATATTGAATCTCGAAATTGCAAATCAGAATGTATAATGATGCTACAATTTGCTATAACCAAACAGAAGTTGAGAGCCTATCATGAGATGAACTATTCCACTATGTTTTTACTTTTGTCGGTTCGTCTCTATGGAATCCACTTCAAAGGGCAAACGCCAAGTTACCTTTCTTGCTATGTATACAGGGTGAGTTTTTAGTAGCGGACCGGTGGATAACTCCACTACTGCAGAAGATAGCGAAAACAGTTGTATACAAAAGTTGTAGCCGAGGATATGATCCTTACCCAGAAAATATTTTGATTTGTACAGGGTAATTCAAAACTACGTGGTGATGCAAACGTACATTTTTTAAATGACACTCAATATAATTATTATCATATATTTAGATTCTACAAATGATACTCGTTCCTACAATACGAAGTATTGTAACAGACAGGGTATTGCCCATTTTTATATCCAAATCGCTGTCAAATGAACGTACTGTATATTCAAAATTAATGAATTAAAAATAACTTTTTGTATATGTCAAGATAAAAAAATCATCTGGCTTTAACGCCAACTATAAAAACAGTCGAAGACACATACTCATATATAGGGCGAGGTAGAATGCAAATTCTAAATTTTCTCTTTTTTTTTAATGTTAGCCCCCATATTAATAAAATCGAAATATTTCAGAAATTATAGGTATAATAATAATAGGTATAGGAAAGATAAAAGAACATATTAAAAGCATTTTTTGGTATAATAAAATATGGGGGTTACGTTTAAAAAAAAAGAGAAAATCTAGATTTTGTACACTACCTCACCCTGTATACGAATATACTCCGTTGACATATTTTCTAATCAGAGTTGAAACTAGAGGATATTTTTTATCTTGTCATGTAAAAAAAATATTTTTTTATATACAGTACGTTCATTTGACAGCGTTTTAGATATAAAAATGGCCATAACTTTTAAAATACCCTGTATAATGTTACAGGTATTGACCTTATATTGTAAGAACGAGGATCATTACTAGAATATAGATATGGGATAATATACAGGGTGGATTTCCTTGAGACATGACATTCTCGTAACAAAAAAAAGTTCAAACGAAAATTGAGTGGAATTTTTGAAAGTCTATAGAGTCTATCGTACCATGCTTACAAAACATTTTTTTCTACTTCAACCCTTATAACTCACCCCAACTTTGTTTTTTCAAATAGCACCCTATAGTTTTTCCTACACAAATAAGTCCTTATTTTATTTAAAACCTTGTAGTACCTTTAATTTTATACACAAACCTATTTTTTTTCGTAAAGTCATAAGCATAAGGTAAATAAAATGAGGATTTGTTTGAGGCGTAATATTTTCGTAAGGAAAACAGTTGAAAAGAAAACTAAGTGGGTTTTGCAAGGGTATCATATCATGCTTTCGAAATATGTTTTTGTACTTCAACCAGTAAATCTCACCCCCAACTTTTTTTTCAAATAGAACCCCTCAACTTTTCCTACCTACGCTACCTCCTACCTTTATTTCAAATACAAACTATTTTTTCCAATTTCATAAGCATAAGATAAATAAAATAAGAACTTATTGGAGGCGTAATATTTTCATAATAAAAAAGGACTAAAAAGCCATTTGTTTCCGAAATTATGTATCAAATACCCTTTAAAACCCACTTAGTTTTCTTTATTAACCCTTTTTTGCGTCAAATTCTTATTTTATATTTTATGTTAAGCTTAAGATTTCGGGAAAAAATAATAATACACTGTATTTTGTCGTAAAACCAAGTCTGAAATGCATTATTAATAATTTTGCTATAGTGCTGTATAAAACAAAGTCTGGAATCAAGGAGGATACCCGAGTCTTTAACACAATTGACATTAACTAATTATTAATTAGGTGCATAGTCGTACTGGAGAGTATACACTTTTCGGCAAAAAGATATTATGTGACATTTGTAATGTATTTATTAGCTCATGGTTATAGCACAGCATAGTAAACAACCAGCATAATATCTCTGACGACTTCCTATATAAAAAAGGTTCCCACAAAATTTGACCTTGGGAGGGTTTATAGATGATGAAAATATCGATACCGGTACCAACTCGATATTTTTTAGCCTCATAGGTGCGTTTGGTTCGTACAGAGAATTTTGTGCAATTGATTACACCCCTCAATAATTATATACCGATACACCTACAAAAGTATCGATACCAGCCTGGAATCGCTCAAAAAGTATCTAAGATAATAGTCGATATTAGTGCAGAAGTACAAGTATCGAAGTACCGTTACCATCCCTACAAAAAATCATCCAAAAGTGGGGATGCGCGTGTAATTTCCGCCAACTTGAGTTATTGTGCTGGTTGTTTACTATGCTGTGGTTATAGTACACATGAAACAAAAACAATTAAAACAAGCAACACAAAATAAAAAAATTCCGATCTAAATAGTAACTAGGCTATAGGTTGATATCGAACCTGGAAATCCATTCTACGCCTCATGGTTTAGCTTGGAGGAAATCCTTGTTGTTGCTTGGGTATGCTCTATGCACAGTCTTGCACTATTATATGCCTGACAGTTTGGTATCGTGGGGATTCGCGCTTTTCCATTTGAACAACGAACCTACGCACACGCCATGAGACGTGCGAATTCTGTTTAGGGTTGACCATTCCTTTTGGCAGAGCTCAAAACCGGGGGGCTCTTGACCAATAGATACATTATTGATCACTTCTTCTGGTGTTCGGGTCGCCCAAATTTCAGCCCATTTAAGGGGCCTGGATAGACACCTTTATACGTATGTATTTGCCATGTAAAACACGGACTCACAATTTCCCGCACAACTCACTTTATTTTCAAACTATACATTTAATATTTCAAAAGGCGATAGTTAAGACCTTAATGAATGACAACTATTTTCGATTTTCTCAAAAAAGTTTTTTAATGTGCAAAAAAACTAGCAGTGCAAAATCATACATTTTATAAATGCCTGTAATTTAACAACCAAACACGATATCAAAAAAAGGCTAAATAGTTGTACAAGCGCAAGCTTTCTTCTTCAATTTGCTTTTTGAATCATTACTGTAAGTTTAAAGGTAACGTCAGGAGCTTGGAAATGCGAAATTCATTTTTATAGTGACTTTTAGACCTTAGCTTTGGACCTTTGGACCTTACCTTTGGATTTTTGGACTTCTCTCTCCTCATCTTAGACACACACACACTGGAGAAAGGGAACAGGCGGCCACGCCTCCTCGCTAACACGGAAATACGTCTTATCTTGGACTATCAATTTCGCGCGCTATACCCTAGACCTTTAACTGCAGGATTAAAACCATCAGACTCAAGTTGAAGAGCTGTTGTAATTGATTTAACACAGATCTTTTATATTGTCAAAATCATTTGATTGCTTGACATGACGTCATCTTAAACAAAATGCGAAACATCTCCTTCAGCATAGTGCATATATTGAATACATTCTGGAGTCTTTATAATTTTTTTTATCATGTAATGTTGAGATGAGTGTATTTTATTAAGAGGCAATAAATGCCAATCTGCAAGTTAGTAATTTGCGACTGTTAAAGTACTTTGCTTAATGTTAAATTTGTTTATGATGTCAGCTAATATTCTTGAATGCACGCATTATGTGAACATGCTCAGCATCTGTTACATTGTATCCTTGATAACGGTAAGACATATTATGGTTTCCCATGCTCTTGTGGGTTATTATCGGTAAATTTTCTACTTATTTCTATATGTTTTATTAGTTATTATAGCATACCTTTCATACATACGACTAATTGGACAAAAACACAGGAATTTTAGAATGCACGTCAAATACACAAACTGAATATCAAAGACTAATAAATAACAATAAGTACCAGTGTAATAGCGCCTTTTTTGCTTTATGTAATAACTAATTCTTTCAATATTTCAGGTTAGGAATAAGATATCGAGATACGGTTTTCGCTAGCCTATTTAGATATCATTTGGCTAGATTTTTATGAAAAAGTCACATCAATGCATTTGATTTTTTAAAGAATTTTGCAGTTTTCCGTTATTATATTGTAATATACTGTATAATGGCATTGGTGTATTGTGTGTTACTTGTCATGTATGACGTAAAGTCAAAATGTTAGGTTAGATTTTTGATGTGTAAACGTCATAGAATCATCTGGAACTTTCGGGGTTGACAGATGGGCGTTCTAGAATGTCATCTAAATATCTCGAACTCTCTGTAGATGGTTCGATGAAGTATATACAGGGTGTTCATTTGAAAACTTCCTGCCTCGGATTTCTCGAAAACCGCCGACTAAAAGAAAAAACGCCGAGAAACGGCTAAATATCTGTCAAGGGGGACAACTGTTTAACCAAAAACCACTTCCACCCCTTAAAAATTTCAAATGATAAGGGGAGTAATACTTTGTTTGAAAGGTATGCCAAAGTACTTTATTTTGGTGTTTGATTTTTTTAAAATCGGTCGATTTCTTTGCAAGAAAACTAGAAACTTTATGTATATTAACTTGTTCAAATAGAATACAAAAAAACATGAAAATATCGTTTTTTATTGCAATAATTATTCAAATGTTGCCGGTTATTGACCAAACAATGATATAGGCGATTTTCAAATTCCTGACGTGCAGTTGCAAAAAAATGTTGTGAGATATCATCGCAGCTTTCGACAATACGTTCACGAAGGTCGTCCAAACTGCCGTTAGGAATTTGAAACTTGCCTAAATCATTAGTTGGCCAATAAAGGGCAACATTTGATCAATTATTGCAATAAAAACTGTTATTTTCGTATATTTTTGTATTCCATTTAAAACAGTTAATATACATAAAGATTCAAATTTTCTCGAAAACGAAACGACTGATTTAAAAAATCAAACGTCAAAATAAAGGACTTTGACCATACCTTAGAAATAAGATACTACTTGAAATTGTTTTTGATTAAAAAGTTGTTCCCCTTGACAAATTTTTTGACGAGTCTCGGTGTTTTTGCTTTCAATCAGCCGTTTTCCAGAAATCCGGGGTGGGAAGTTTTCAAATAAACACCCTGTATAAGGCGCCACAAGTAGCATGGCAGTAGATGTAGTTGAGAGAAGTAAAACCCTGACAAGTACGTGCATTTTGATTCCCTGGAAAGAAGAAAAAGCAGCCATGTGACAATATCAACAAACGCGCTCTAGCGGTATCACTAAGAATTAGACATGCCAAAAGTAAGAAGGGCTTGATGGAACAATAAATACTTATTCCAAAAGACCAAGTTTGTTGAAATCCGTTTAGTCGTTTATCCGTTTATTTAAAAAAACGTTGAATTACTCCCCACCACTTTATCTTAATAGATACGTCGAAAAGTTTTAAATAAAAATTACTCCAGTAAATCCTAAGTTTTAAAGGCACATATTTTTTAGCAACACTTACAGCAACAACATTTACTAGATGGATTTCGGTGAAAAATCGCTGTTTGACACGGTGGTTACGTTTCTGGTGATCATCTTGGAAATCTGAAGATTTTCGCGGTTTTCTTTTCGCCACTTTCGTAATGATTTTTTCCACTGCAAGTCTCTATGGGGAATTGTTTCCGAGATACAGCACTGCATTCTTATCTGACCACCTGGTACATTAGTTCATATCTTCAACATACACCCAATCAAACTGTTTTAGTTGCGAAGAAAATTATATTCGTGGTCAGAGTATATTTCTTTTACCCGTTTTACATCAACGATTTCCTCGCGAATTTATGCATGGATTGATCCATGGTCGTCTTCAAGGTCAAACTCATTGTCTTTCACATTTGTGAATAAAACCATGGATTTTGTGACAGCATGCAGTGCTGCCAACACTGTTGCTGTCACATGATTTAGGTATGCAACATGCATGACATGCATCATATGATTTTTAAGATTGGCACTACCGAATTTTACTTCAAACTTGATTACAGATTAGAACAGTTTCTAAACCAGTGAAGGAATCCAAGAAGAAATCCTTATTTGACATCAAATTCGTATTTTACACTTGTCAATTTTGACCACGAACTGAATCCACGAATTAAAACCATCGATTTATTGTTGATGTAAAACGGGTATTTAGAATCAGTATGAAGTCAAAAATATATTTTTCTTGGTTCTAAGTAACTGATATTTCCTTATCAAATAAATTTTCATAGAGCAAGAACAGATGTTCTTGTATATTTCTTTTTATGTGTCTATGTTTGCAGATATGGGGGTGAAATTGGTATTGTGAGGGTGGATAGTAAATGTAGTAACTCTAAAATTTTTGCTATCATCGAGTAAGCGAGTCAGGCTTGACTTGATGCTATCTTTCTGGTATGCAATTCGTCGGTTTGTAATCACCGGCCGGGCCGTTCCATTTTATTTACTTTTTCAGTGGAATAAAAGTGAGAGTGGTTGATGTCGAGAATCGGTGTCGGTGGTGTAGAGTATGTCACTGTCAGTAGGTCAGTGTGTCAACGAGAGTGAATCCGGCGCAAGTGGTATCGGTGCAACTGTGCCAAGGTCGCCAAGCGGCGGCGGCGGCGCGCAACACGCGGGCGCCGCGACGCGTGAAAAGCTGCAACGCGCGGCGGTAACGGCGCGGCGGCGCGGCCTGCATTTGCTCCTCCGTTCTGATAATAACAATCATCGGCAGCCGTGGGACATTCCAGTAGCACGACATCAATCTAATGCCGCGCTAAAATCGCTGCATATTCATCTACCAGCAGCCTGACTATCGAGATTACTTTTGATTTGTGTCCCACTATTTATAACCCAACGACAATAAAAAAAAGGTAGTCAAGTTGATTGACTCAGTACTTCTCACACATTCCGATGATTCCAGTTTTTTATTTTCCCATAGAATGAAGCTATCGTCTAAGATCCCCTTGCACCAAATCAGCGCCCGCCCGACCAAAAAAAATGTGTTATTCTACCAGGTACTTCTCTCCCAGGTCAATGGACAATCTATTATGAATACAACAAATTTTTGAGTTTTACAGCACACCACCCCCGAACCACCCCAATTCCACCCAAAAAAAATTGAAAATGATAAGGAACCTCTAAAACGTCTAAAAACGAAGTTTGAGGTGTTTTTATATTTTTAGTTTTTTATTATTGCTGCGCCGCCACTGAAACGATTTCTAGAAACCATACGCGTCTTCCATCCTCGTCGCGGTAATAAATCTGTGTCAAAATGTCATTAAAGTCAATTCAAAAGTTTGCACGGTACACAATCCCAAACGATCTAAAGTAATTCTCGTATGTATTTTGTACACATCAGAAAATTCTCTATGTCCCTTGGTTTCTGTAATCGGAAAGGCAATGTTCGGATCGATCTAAAAGTCTTTCTCTCTCAGGTCAATGGACAGGCTATTATGAATAAAACAAAATTTTCAGCTTTACCCCCCCTCCCCACCCGCCAACCACTCCAACTTCACCCCCATCCAAAAAAAGTCGAAAATGATCAGGAACCCCTAAAACGCCTAAAAACGAAAACGAAACGATTTTCAAAATTGCAGCAACATTACCTATTACGACCCCACACCATATCGCTACCCAAGTTTCATCAAAATCTATGCAGCGCTTACTGAGATTAGGAGGCTAGAAAAAAAACAGACAGACCGACAGACAGCCCGAGACTGACAAACAGACCGACGGAAATGAGTGACGTGGATTTTCGTTATGTAGGCATCATAAAATTCCCAAAAAGTATATTATCTCAAAATGGAAAATTTTCGCGATCACAATTCTCCCCTCACCTATCGGTGTGGGAAGTAAAACATTTATGAAGCGACCTTCTAAACATTGACAAGAAAAACAGCCGCCATCTGTTTTCAGATGTTGCAGTTACTTATCAGAAAACATGGGCGTATCAAAATTTGGTAAATTAGCAATTGCCGTTAAGTAGTAAGGCGAGTTTTATAATAATATGAGTAATAATATAATAGCAATAAGAACAATAATCAACTGTCTTTATTTTTACCTTAGTTGAATCAAGCTCACCACCTCTATTTATTTTGCACACCTACTTCTTACTATTGTTTTATATAGATGCTAAATATTCACAAATACAATACAACGTACAGGATGGGGCACGTAAGATAACCCACTACCTTATCTCAGAAACTATGTGAGATAGGACAAAAAGTCAAATATAAAAGGTATAAAAGTTATTTGATATGAGTTAGAATGACACTCTGGGATCGGTAGGACCCCGAGTCAACTTTAAACGAGTCAGGCACCACTGTTAGTCGCCGATTTCTGCACAACTGGCTGTTAACCAATAACCACCACCTAGAGGTGTAGACTGAATTTGCGTGTAGCCTAGAGGTTGTATCGCAAATGGTAAAAACGTGGTCCAACAACAGCGTAACTTAGTTACCCAATAACTAACTACCGCCAAGGTCTGCCTGGGTACGTCTTTCCCGTCGATCTAATTTTAGTCTCCTTGTCCTGTTGTCCCATAACACCTTCAGACGTCACTTGTATGTGATGGGGTTAGCAAGCGACCCGCCACAACGTGTGCATGCTAATCCTTCATTAATTGATTCTTTCATTCTGTCATTCAACCAGGCACGTATTTAGGGGAAGGTCCATGGAGTCCCCCCCCCCCCCCCGCCAAAAATAAAAATCTAATCCCCGACGATGAATATTTTCTGGTTGCTGATTTGTCTCCCAGTCAAGCAAAATGTGACGACCTTAATCTGGACCCCCCAAACTAAATCGTGGATACGTGGCTGCATTCAACATAGATTACTCCTAGTAACCTGATTTATTATTGTAAGTAGCGTGAGTGTACTTACACTTCCCAGCTAATGTCGGCTACAGACGATCACTTTTAACTGACAATTTTCACTGAACACTATAAACTGTCAGTTAAAACTGACCTCCGTTCTGTCTACATACGTTCAGTTTTAACTGACGATGAATCAGTTTTCATGTCGTCAGATGATTCAGATGCCCTATTTATATGTGGTATTTTGTTAATTTTAAATAAAGAGAAGAGGAAAAATAAACGTAAAGAATGCTGCAAAAAAATGGTTAATAAAAAGGGCTGCTCATTGACATGTTAAATTATTAACAGAATTTAAAATATTTCTAAAGGATTGGCACAACTATCTTAGAAAGAGTGAGGAAAATTACCTACATCTACTATCTCTCTTAACCCCATTATTAATAATAACAAAATACGAATAGAAGACCGCAGTTGACAGACCGTTGTCTTAGAACTGATATAAATCACATACACACGTACAGTTTTAACTGGACAGTTCCGTCACTTCAGTTAAAATTATCGTTTCAACAATATAACGTCAGTTTTAACTGACACTAAGGAAACTGTCAGTCTTTATGGAACACAGTTAAAAGTGATTGTCTGTAGCCGGCATAAGTAACTAATGCCGGCTACAGACGATCACTTTTACCTGACAGTTTTCATTGAACACTATAAACTGTCACTAAAAACTGACCTTCGTACTGTCTACATAAGTGTAACTGACGATGAATCAGTTTCCAAGATGTCAGATGATTCAGATGCCCTAGCTATATGTGGTCTTTTGTTAATTTTAAATAATGAGAAGAGGAAAGAATGGTTAAGAAAAAGGGCTGCTTATTCACATATTAACTTATTAACAAAATTTTAAATATTTTCCAAGGATTGGCACCACTACCTCCGAATGAGTGAAGAAAATTACCTACATCTGCTATCTCTTGTAACCCCCATTAATAATAACAAAATACGAGTAGAAGGCTGCAGTTGACAGACCGTTGTCTCAGAACTGATACAAATACCATACACACGTACAGTTTTAACTGAACAGTTCCGTCACTTCAGTTAAAATTATCGTCACTATCACTATCACTAAGAAAACTGTCAGTTTTTCTGGAACACACGGTCAGTTTTCACTGACAGTTTATAGTGTTCAGTGAAAACTGTCAGTTAAACTGACACTATAAACTGTCAGTGAAAACTGACCGTGTGTTCCAGAAAAACTAACAGTTTTCTTAGTGTCAGTTAAAACTGACGTTATATTGTTGAAACGATAATTTTAACTGAAGTGACGGAACTGTTCAGTTAAAACTGTACGTGTGTATGTGATCTATGTCAGTTCTAAGACAACGGTCTGTCAACTGCGGTCTTCTACTCGTATTTTGTTATTATTAATGGGGGTTACGAGAGATAGCAGATGTAGGTAATTTTTTTCACTCATTCTGATATACTTGTGCCACTCCTTTGGAAATTTTTAAATTCTGTTAAAAGTTAACATGTGAATCAGTAGCCCTTTACCCTTTAACCATTCCATGCACTGTCCTTTACGTTTATTTATCCTCTTCTCATTATTGGAAATTAACAAAATACCACATATAGCTAGGGCATCTGAATCATCTGACGACATGAAAACTGATTCACCGTCAGTTAAAACTGAACGTGTGTAGACAGAACTAAGGTCAGTTTTTACTGACAGTTTATAGTGTACAGTGAAAACTGTCAGTTAGAAGTGATCGTCTGTAGCCGGCATAAGTAACTAAGTTAGTACAAGTTAGCAGCGCCCAGCTCTGTCTAGGTGTACGTTTTTGGTGTCGATCTAATTTTCGTCTCGTCTCGTTGTCCGGACGTCCGCTCCCGTTTCTCAACCCCATCTCGGTGGTCCCATCAAGCGGCAGCGGCAACATAATATTCCGCCCCATCAACCCCACAGCGAGGACGCGAGGCGGACGGACGGGACGAGCGAGCGTGGGCGTCGCGGCGCGACCGACGGCGACGCCGGCGTCGTCGACGGCATATGAGGTCGCCGAAGACGTCACGCGACCTAGAGAACCGGGTCACTGGGTCAATTGCGCACCCACCGCCACCCATCTCCCTAACTAACCCCGCCCGCCGCCGCGTTGCGCCACACAACAACTACCCGTTCCCCGTCATCAACTATATCCCTTGACGGATGGTGATAGGGTTCATTTTGTTTACCGAGCTGTCATAAATGTGGCGGTTTTTTTTTCATTTTTTACTCTCTCTCTGTCTCTCTGCTTCCTCCCCTTAACAAATTGTTACTGTCATACAGATTTCTTTATTCATAGTCGTCTATCAAGTATCCTCTTAAGTAATACTCAAGTGTGTCCTTGTGCATCTATTTCCTAGACGACACCACCGTACATTAACAAAAACAAGTAGGGTCACTCTAAGCTCCGCCCCCAATGTGGTCTTTCCTGCTGTGCTCTCGGATACTACGCAAGCTGGCGGATTCTGGCGCCCGGCGATCTCGAGCAGTAGCCGAACGCTAACAGCTGTGGTTTCCAGGGTCAGTCCACCTAACACGCGACACGGTGCGGTGCACGGGATACAATCGGTAGGATCTACCGGGGTGCCTAAATAAGTAGTGTTTGTGTGTTATTGAGCGATTTGCGCGTATTTCACAAAAAAATACCGGCGACATGCTCTGTATATGGCCCCATGGTTTTTTATATTTGTGCCTACTTATTCCCGTTGATTTTTAAAATATCTGTTTTTAATACTTTAATTTTATTATTGACATGATTCTTAAGTTTTTTAAATTCATTTTCCAAATTCGTGTTTCCCGGGTCTTTAACTTTTTGTTTTTAAATTATGACTCGGTTTTCAATCATTTCGAGAAATTCTTGATTTATCCAGTCGTTTTTACTTCCCACACCGATAGGTGAGGGGAGTATTGTGATCGCGAAAATTTTCGATTTTGAGATAATACGTTTTTTGGGCGTTTATTGATGTGTACATAACGAAAATCCACGTCACTCATTTCCGTCGGTCTGTCTGTCGGTCTGTCGGTCTGTCTGTCTGTCTGTCTGTCTGTCTGTCTGTCGCGTTTTTCTACCCTCGTAATCTCAGTAACCGCTGCATGGATTGTGATGAAATTTGGGCAGCTGTATGCTGTGGGGTCGTAGTAGGTAATGTTCCTATAATTTTGAAAATCGGTGCATAGGCGGCGGAGTAATTAGCAAAAAACAAAAAAAATTGAATATTGTTGAAACTTCGTTTTTAGGCGTTTTAGGGGTCCCTGATCATTTTCGACTTTTTTTGGGTGGGGGTGAAATTGGGGTGGTTGGGGGGTGGGGGGTTGTAAAATTGAAAAATTTGTTGCTTTCATAATAGACTGTCCACTGACCTGTGAAGGAAGACCTGGCGACATAAATAACTTGTTTAGGTCCATCCGAACATTGCCTTTGCCTATTACAGAAAGCAAAGGACTTAAATTTTTTTTGATGTAAACATACGAGAGTATTGCGTCAGATCGTTGTAACGAGCTAACTGTTGAATTGATTTTAATGAAATTTTGAAACGGCATTACTACCATGGCGAAGATGGAAAACGCGTATGGTTTTGATAAATCATGCCAGTGGCGGCGCAGAAATAATAAAAAAACTAAAAATATAAAAACAGCTCAAACTTCGTTTTTAAGCGTTTTAAAGGTTCCTGATCATTTTCTGCGTTTTTTTTGGGTGGGGGTGAAATTGGGGTGGTTGGGGGGTTGGGGGTTGAAAAATTAAAAAAATTCTTGTACTCATAATAGGCTGTCCACTAACCTGTGAAGGAAGATCTAGCGACACAAATCACCTTTTTAGGTGCATCCGAACATTGCCTAGCTTATTACAGAAACTTAAGGGAATTTTCTGTATACTATACGAGAATTTATTGGTCTAAATCGTTTTGTATTTTGTAACGTGGACACTATTAAATTGATTCTAATGAAATTTTGACACAGTATATTGTTACCGTGGTGAGAATTGAAAACGCGTATGTTTGTTAAAAATATTGTCAGTGGCAGCGTAGCAATAATCAAAGAACCCGACAAGTATGAAAGCAACTCAAATTCGGTTTTTAGATGTTTTAGGGGTTCCTGATCATTTCCTACCAGTTTTTTGGGTGGGGGTGAAAGTGAGGTGGTTGGGGGGGGGGGGGTTGTAAAACTGAGAAGTTTGTACTATCGATAATGGGATGTCCATTGATCTGTGAAGAAAAGACCTAGTGGCATAAGACAATTTTAGGTGGGGGGGGGGGGGGATTTGGCAATTATTTGGTTGCAAGGGATCTTAGACTAAAGCTTCATGCTATGGGAAAATAATAAACTGGTATCAGCGTAATGTGTGGGAAGTACTGAGTCAATCAACTTGACTTCATTTTTTCACGTATCTTATACCTTAGGGGTGAAAATGATATTTCAATATTTTAGATTTTGGCTGCTGGCCCTTTAGAAATTCGCTCAGTTTTATTTATTTAGCGTATGGCTACATGGATTAATTGGTAATAAGTCTTAAACAATAAAATAAAATACAAACATTAAATTAAATTTAAAACAAACAAAAATAAATAGTTTTCATATTTTAAAATTAAGACCATTTATCCAGTCAACTACAGACTTCGAGGCTTCGAAGAAATCCGACTGTTGTCCAGCATATGCGGTAATCGGACATTCGGTGACAATATGCTGAACAGTCTGCCGGGGCTATCCACGCTCAGTTGATGAGACCGGACTCATAAAATGGCATTATTTATGTGTTCCTTTTTGGACCAATTTTATCTTGGGGAATTATTTCCTTAGGGGTGAAAATGATATTTTAATATTTTTGAATTTGGCTGCTAGCCCATTAGAAGTTCGCTCAGTTGATGAGACCGGACTCGTAAAATGGCATTATTTAGCTGTTACTTTTTGGCACCAATTTCATCTTGGGGAATCATTTCCTTAGGGGTGAAAGAGATATTTTAATATTTTTGATCTTGGCTGCTGGCCCTTTTGAATTCCGAATCTTTTTTACAAGAAGTGATTAAGTCAATTAGTTCCTGAAATGATTTAACTTCTGTAGTTTGAATATTCTTTTCAAATTTTGAGATGAATTTTTTATGATCTATTCTGTTTACCTCTTTTCTATATTTTGTCGCAAGTACTTTTATGTTCACACCTAAGGTTATTGACAACAAATTATGAATGATCACACTGATACTGTTACTTACTACTTGAATCGTACATTTGAAATTACTACATCTATCTGACAAAACATGATCTATAATACTCCTTGAGCTATTTGCCATCCCAGTAGCTGCATCTGCAGTTAATGTGTTGAATGGTTCATTGAATAATAAATTACATTCTATCTATACTATAGAATTCATTTCAATTGACCCCCGTAGTGTAAAGTGAACGTCGACCGTTAACGTCGACCATATCGCACAGTCGGATTCCCTGTAGGTAAACGAGTCCGCACGAAGGGAACCCCTCTCAAATCGAGGCGGCTCTCATTTGTGAGACTCACATCAAAGTCGGCACGACGAATGACCCTACTTGTCTTTTGTTAATGTACGGTGCTTTGGTTTACCGAGCTCATCCAATATGGAAACGTTAGTTCGATGGGTGGTATAAGGAACTCTCTGAACTACACAGACAAAAAGTTGTGGAAAACGTAGCGTCTGAACAAGGCTTTACGTGTGGATCTCTCGCCCTTCGTCCTTCCATATCAGCACCGGCTGGTGAGCGCGTGCCTAAACATTGAGCAAGGCCGTCCTAGTTAATAAAATTATTCCAGCTATATATCCTCCATCCATCGCTCCAGTACGCTGTGCGGTTTTCTCTCCCAACTGAAACAGTAGATCGCCAAGGATATGCCCCAGCCCGTATTTCTCCATCAGGGCCAGCAACTGGTGGTTGTCGTTTATATTCTAGGCACATTAGAGAGCAACTGAGATTGTTTATTGGGATCACCATAGAATCTTCTGTAGGGTGTTCATTTGAAAACTTCCCACCACTAATTTATCGAAAACCGCTGATTACAAGAAAACGCAGAGACACGTCAAAAGATTTGTCAAGGGGGACAACTTTTAACCAAAATTACTTCACCCCTTGTACCCTCTGCCCCCCCTCCCCCCTAAAACTTTTAATAAACAAGGTCTATCGAGTAATATCTTGTTTCAAAGAGTTCAACGAACGACCGTCTTAGGATGAGATGCAGCGGTCGCACGAGTACATCTGATAGGAGCAGTGAGCGGCGGAACAATAGAGGATAGCTCAGAGGAACATATTCCGTTGGAATATCGGTAGAAGAGTGAGAGGTCACCAACAACACGCCGGTGAGAAAGTGACTGAAGGTGGCGCGTTAAGGCCGGATTGCCAATTAGTCGAATTTCCCTTCTCTGGACGGCATCTAGTATAGACAGAGTAGTAGGGGCAGCAGCTCCCCAGACATGAGAGCAATACTCCAGGCAAGGTCTTATCTGGGCTTTATATAGCGTGAGGAGGTTACATGGTGAGAAATACTTTCTGGCTCTAAATAGGTACCCAAGCTTTTTACCAGCAGCTGCTGCAATTGACGCGACGTGTTCGTGCCAGATCAGATTTTCTGTAATGTTGACTCCTAACAGCTTGAATGAGTGACTCCTTGGCAGAGCCTGGTTGTTGATTAGAACCTGGTGTTGGCTTGGGCACTTCTAGTTTGATAGCGTACAATACTGGGTCTTGGATGCATTAAATTTAACCATATTTTTAAGCCCCCAAGCGGTAATACATTCATTTTTTGGGGGTACTGGGTCTGCCCTTCTACAAAAGCTCGGAGATCTTCTTTGCTCCAATACCTGAAGTTATGCTTATTAACAAATCCAGTTAGATAAAACTCAACTAGCCGATCGAAATCATCTTCGTTTAACCCTTGCACTATTTACATTTTGAATGGATAAAAAGTTCAGTGTGTATAGAACCAAATCAAATACTCGTATCATCCTTATCGATTTATCTGGAAATGCGTCCTCTAGCCATTGTCGAACCGGAAGAACAGTAAGAGAAGATGCCTTACTGAAAATAGCTGCCAGCTTCATCAAGTATAGAGTTTCGATCCTCTTCGATTTGGTTTGCAATGGTATCAGAGATAAGCAGACTGATGGTATTTCCCAACATATCCAAATAAATGTCTCCATTTAAATATACATTAATAAACAATGCCACAATCACTTTGTTTCCTATAAAATGTCTGCTCATACATTAATTTTTTGGGGGTGCTGAGTATGCCCTTCTACAAAGGCTTGAAGATTTTCATTACTGTAATACCTGCAGTTATGCTTATCAACAAATCGAGTTACATACAATGAGCATTCATACGTGACTGGTATTAACATTAATCGCAGTAGCTATTTGTTCACAAAACTCATATAGTCGATCGAAATATTTTTTAGTTAAATCTTCTTGCACTATTTTTATTTTGAATGGACAAAATTCATGGAGATTAGTAACTGTATGTATAGAACCAAATCAAATATCAGTCGCATCCACAATTTTGCGTAATAAAGTATTAGGATTTATGCCAAAATCTGATCGGCTTCATCCAAAACGCTCCGTTTTTTATATGCAACAGATCCAGTTTGAGGAAATTTTGTAATAAGGGCTAAAATATGCCTATGCAGATGTCTGGCGTTAAACGGAACCACATTGACTTAGGACATTGTACATTGGAATCATTTCCCCTGTTTTTCCGACCGTCCGTCAGAATTTACATAAAGATTTTTCTAATTTCCTCGAAAACGAATCGACCGATTTCAAAAAATCAAACGTAAAAAGGACTTCGATATACCTTTCAAACGAGATGTTACTCGGTGCCCCTTGTCATTTAAAATTTTTAAGGGAATGACCCTGGGGAGGGTACAAGGGGGCGCAGTAGTTTTTGGTTAAAAAGTTGTCCTCCTTGGCAAATCTTTCGACAGGTCTCAACGTTTTTTCTTTTAATCAGTGGTATGAAGTATGAAGTAACTTCATGAATTACAACTCAAAGATGTAACAAAAAATGTTTTTGTCTGGGCTAAATATTAAGTTAAACTTTATATTTGAATATTATCTAAAATTAAACGTTTTTATACATATCACGACTTCTCGAGGGTCTTATTTTTTAATTTCACATTTGTTTTTAGTTGAGCCATTGTTGGAAAAAGGCAACACTGATGTTGCGTAACCCAACGAATTCGAATAGGTTAGAAGAAGTAAACAAGATTTTTGTTTGTGCCCACAATCGTAACGCGGCAGCTGGCACACTGACCGCTGAATCGCTGATAAACCCAACACCCTTTGGACAGATAGCAGGTAGAGAACCCTAAAAACAATAGCACTCATGATATAAATAGCTACTTTGTTTTGGTTGATCGTTTCGGGTTAATTGTTATAGTTTTGAATAAATTTTGGGTTTTAACGGTGCATAAGTGTTAAAAAGACTATTTTAAAGAGTTCCATAAAATTTAAATCCCGCAGATTTCTGTTAAAAATAACATCGTGTTTGTGAACACAGTAAATAATAACAACGGGATCTTGGGCACACTCACATGCCTGTTAGAGCATGGGCGTTGCTTTTTGAAGACCCGTAGAAAATACAGATTTGAACCACTTGACGATATTTGTTTCGTCACTGATTGCATACTGATATCTTTGCAGTATAGTGCTGCATCCGAGTGTAATGATCACACAGTGCGCTAGAAGCGCTGCGTTAGCCTTGATTCTAATATTATTTGTCTGGGTAAACGCCTGATGGTAAACAAAACTCTACATCCACACAATCATTGGCATTCTACTCAAGGTCTTTCCCCTTTAATGCATTTTTAATTTCGCTATGTAGCGTAACATCAGTAATGTTCTCATGTGGCGTAACGTTTGACGTTTATGCTATATGCAGATAAATTGCTGAAGTTGCCAACTACTTATAGCATCAATCCAGGTATTGTCATAAATTATCAGGGTGTATCAACTTGTAGATATCACTTTTAACGGACACAAAAAATCCCAATTTCTTCTTCTGTTCTAAACTGTCCTCTAAACAGAAAAGGGTCAGTAGATAATGCATGAGTATTAAGTGTTCATGGTATCATTCATTCACCATACGTGATTGGTGATTTTGCCCAGAGTGTACCGTTCCGCTACGAAATATCTTATGCAAATTAGTTCACTGTCCCCTGCGCATCGAGGGGTGTTCCTTATTTCATATTTCTCACGTCTCAAGCTATTCTTGTCGAGTTGTATATGCCGCTAGTTCCTTCTTTCACTGGTCAATGGCTGGCCTATTATGAATATAACAAATTTTTCAGGAACGAAGATGAGCTAAACATTTATTTCACTTGGTATGAGTGTACCCGTTTTTTACAATTTAGTTATCATAAAATGTCTGAAAAATGAATTTCAAAGTCGGAATTTTTTTGGCTTACGATATTATAACCTTCCTCCCCTCAATGCGTAGGGAGAGAAAGTAAAGCCAAATAGGCAGGCACGGTGAAAAAAAAATGTTATTGAAAAAAATGAGAACAAATTATATGCCTTTCAACATTACTGAAAAGAAAGTTGAAAGAGGAAAATTTTGAAGCCTTAACATTATTGTTTGATCATTGGTAAAGAATCAAATATTGATGGAAAAGTCATTTCAGAAACGTATTTTAAAAGTTAATTAATGCTTTACACTGTCTTCATCCAATAAATATTACATAACAACCATCCATACATTTTGATAACTTGTGGTAGAAAAAACATTATAATTGTAAATTTGTTTCTGCCTAAATCTGAGACACAGGACATCTGTTTTATTACATTACCTAATGAAGCAAATGAATCCAGTTTAATTAATAAAAAATTCTTGGCTTACCGCCGGTACGGTCCTTAAACATACCTGCAATAAAAAGAAAAATATCAGTTAAACTATAAACTTAAGCGTAAATTAACTTCTTGAAGTTGACGACAAATTCAAACTACCGAAAACACTGATGTCTCTTTTTTGTTAACGAGAAGTTACATTAACTTCATCTCACCTAAGTTTCAAAAATAAATAAATTTTACTAAGGCCTAAAATCAAATAAACTTGAGGATTACACAAATTTGAAACATGACTACTGAAGGTTTGGCATCCAAAAATATTTTTTGACTGCTTCCAAAAATAAATGCGAACTGAGGAAATAAAAACTAAATCTGTAGACCATCTAAGAATTTCCCAACGACCCCTAAAAATTGGAGAGCAAATGATATTGGAAAATGGCATTCTATTTCAGAAAGACATTAACCTCTCCACTTATAGAAGATTCCCAGCATTGTTTTATCTTTGTGAAGTCTTAAAAGAAATTCGACTTCAGCAGCTTTAATACGGGTCTTTAATTATTATAATAATACCCTTTCACTCCAGTATGGTGAAGTAAAGAAAATTTTCTACATATAAGGGGTCACGATTCATGTGGACAAATTTTTCCAAAGATTAAAAGAACTTCATAAAATGCTTTGTTAGGGTACGACCAAAAAGCAAATATTGCAATTTACTTACAAAGACACGGATGTTATACTGATTTTGTATATTTTATGTTCAGTCGACCCTCTTTCCCTAACTACTTACTCAAATGCACTGCAGTGTATAATTTTAGCTACTGTTCGATTTTCGAGTTATGTATATCAATTACCAACGTTTATTTTATCTGATTTTCCCTCGATTCGCATTCTCAAAATACACGAAAGCATCGTCAGAGTTGTCAGCAGTGGGCAATATTTTCGTGTGTAAGACATGTTCAAAAACACAGATCTTTCGATGCACCAAGGTAAAAACGACGATCACGTGATCATGCTTCGCCATGGCCTACTTAGCTGTAGCGAACGAAAAAATAACCAGGTGTAAATAGAATCGAGAATCAACTCGCACCGATCTGTGTGTGTGTTAGTGTTTTCGTAGATTTCGATTCAAATTCTGGCAAAATGAAAACGTAAATAGTAAATTGACTAGCGCGGCATGAGGTGAGGGGAGCGAGAAGTTCTCTCAGGTAGCGATCGTCATTATCATACGAGGGTTGCTCTATACCTCCGTCAATCCACCGGTACGCAGACAGCTGTTTCACGCTTATTAGCTATCATCAGTGTGCCATAGGTCGATTGACGATAATAGAGAGCCTCGGATTTTTCATGTCTACCAGACATGTGAAGCATGTGAGAGCAGGCGACAGAAAGGTTCTGCCGGTGCGCCATCTGGTACCCGAAGGTAACGGCAGCTCTCACATGCTTCACATGTCTGGTAGACATGAAAAATCTGATGCTCTCTATTTCCGTCAATCGACGTATGGCGCACTGATGATCGCTAATAAGCGTTAAACAGCTGTCTGCGTACTGGTGGATTGACGGAGATAGAGAGCAACCCTCGTATATCGACTTTCATATGCAGCAGCATATTATAAAACCCTCGCTCTCTGGTGGCCAAGCGGACGCGCCGTGGCGTTCCACCAAGAAGTCTGCTGCTGTTTAGCAGCGATTTTCTTTGGTTTGCCGTTACCTTCGGGTACCAGATGGCGCACCGGCAGAACCTTTCTGTCGCCTGCTCGTCATTATCACATTGAGTCTAAAAAGGGATAGAGAAAATAAGTAAAATAAGGACAATCAATATTATCTGTAGCGAATATCCATGATGCAGCACCGTCTTCAAGGTGGGATAGAATATCTGCTGTTGCCAGTTGTAGTTATAAGTTTTATGAACTAGATAAATAGGATAATAAGTAACATAAATTATTTGCTGTTCCCTTTATAAATCAAATGAAACAATATGTAAAAGAAGGAAACAGGATTAATTAGTAGTGAAATAGAGCATTTCATTGGAACATTTTAATTTGAGACAGCATATAATTTTTAATTTTTACTTTTTTCGCCGAATTCTTTCCTCGTGGTCAATTTACGTTGGTCACATAGTAGGTGCTAACTTCCCTACCTACACTGGGAATCGCTGAATTGAAAAACAATTGCGTCCGGTAGATTGCCATCCCACACCAACTAAGCAATAACGGAAATTTTGGATACGGTCCCTACAATGCGAGTTTCTACCATCATTCTAATTTCATCTCCATATCTAAGGAAACTATCTATAATAATAATTAAATGTTACTGGGTGAGTATGCATTCGATGCGGATTTCGCCCATCACCCAACCTTACCATCACCCCAATTTTAATCCATCGCTTAGAAACAGAAAATGACAATGAATCCCTAAAACGCCTGAAAACGAAATTTGAAGGATTTCTGAGAAAACGTACGAAAAAATAATTTTCTGAAGAATGCGAAGTCGCAGTCCCAATCTGAGTACACCAAAATCAGAGATGGAAGTAGTCGGCGTTCTAATACAGAAAAAGGCCAAAGGTAAAAAAAAGCTGAATCGACCAAAAATTTTGCTTTCAATCTGTTCCGAATTTTGCTGTGCTCATCTCAAAATCTAAAATTTTCGTGCCACCTAAGGTGTAGAAAGCGAAATGGTTACTCCATAAAAGTGGGTTGATATAGTTTAGCACACAAGATTTCTGATTATCCTGGAATGAGTTAGATAGACAGAAAAATTCCAAAAACTGTTTACAAAAATAAAACATATTGTCACACTACTTTCCACACATTAAATTGGTCGATTTATATGTTTATCATACCATCATCTAACATACTAGATAAAATCGCGTACACTAGACAAGTTAGTGCTTTCAAAGTTAGAGAGGTCGAAAATAACGAACTACGAATGAGAGGATTTTATAATATTTCCGAAAAGTAGGTGATATTTTGGATTAATACTTTAAGCATACCGGAAATTTTCTCATACATGTAAATAATTTTCCCTTAACGAATTTGGCTCCTCACGAAAAAAAAAAAAGAAAATTTACCTCTAAACGCCGTAAAATGAAGATTGAAGTGCACCGATTTTCAAAAATATTGCAGTGTTAGCTACAATTTTCCACAGCACATCGTCCCTCAGAGTTTATTAAAAGCGTATATCCTCAAAATCTAAAATTTTGTACTTATTGCGTTTTAACTGAGAAATAGAAAGATCAGACTAGTTAAAGGGGAAAAGATTAACGTTGATGTTGCTTCTGCAGTTACGGAAATATAAAAAAATTAAACTTCAGTCAGTTTCCACGCCTTTTTCTTATTATACTCTCCTCTAGAATTCTATAGACGAGTTAACTTGAAAACAAAAAAAAGGCAAGTTTATTGGTTCCATCAATACATGACTAGACCAAATCAGTATCATTCTGTGAGACCTGTTTTAACGGTCTTAAGTTATGATAGATAAATTCATACAAACATGCATATTATAGATATATTATAAGGCTTATTTTTTTTTAAATAATTTTATTTTGACTATATTGTATACTAAATCTGTGTTCTATTTTTTATTAAAATATAACACGTCCTTCACATTACTATAAGACATTTGAACATTTTCCTATCATACATACATACATTCCATTATGAAATGTATGTTCCAGTAAATTTATTTGTATATGAAAGACGGATCGAGCTATATCTATCACACAGAGGCAGAAATTCGCAAATATTCAGCATATCGTCAGAGGACTTCTGCCCGATAAATCATATATCTTACAAGGCCGTATACAAGGTCTATAAATTGGACTGGCTACAAATATTTCCTGACACATACAGTAGCCATGCACATACGCTATCGATGCATCTGGGAATCATAGTGCAGTCATTCTGGAATACCAGAACAAGTAAAACTAGGATGCATATTAAGAAAGAATAACCATTATTATGTATATTGTATGTTATAATGTAATGTTACATGTAAAGTTTCCAATTAGAGATACAGGGATCCTAAAATTCCGGGATGCCGGAATTTTTTTGGTGGCTAAGGATCTAAATAATCTCGAAATTTTTAATGATGATATTTCTGTCTACTTTATTCCTGTTTTTATCCGTGTATTATATTTTAGCTTTGCACCGGCAGTGACATAACTTTAAATTGAGGCGGGAAGAGGGGCTGAATTTAAAGTTAGCAAGAAATTTCCCGGGACCCCTACAGTGGTCTAAAATTTCACGAGCAAAAAAAAACTTCTGCACATCTACCAATGAGTATGGAAGCTGAAAGAGCCTTTTCTTCAGCGGTTTCATTTGTTAGCAAACTTAGATCGCGCTCAAAATCTCGATTCTAGACTCTCCGATTTTTCTAAGGTCATATTTTATTAAGCAAATCGCAGATATGTATTTAGAAATTATTTTAATTGCACATTTAAATGAAATTTCTGTTTTTAGTTCCTATTCCTAATATTCCGTTTTATAACCAAAGTTGATTAGGTTTGATATTTACTTTTGAAAAGTATGTTTATGTGTTTTTTAATAAAAACGTAATATTGTTTACTATATTTTTGCATTTTTAGGATTCCTGTTACTAGTGTTAGAGTTTTTTGTGTTTTTTTTTAATAAGAACGTACCATTGATTACTATATTTTTGTATTATTATGATTTCAGAGTTTAAACAAATTGTTGGGGTTAATCTCGAAATCTCGGGACCCTGTGATCAATATTTTTATCCCGGAATCTCTAAACGGCATCCCGATCCCGAAAATTAAAAACTGTAGATACAGCTCTCCATTGCATATAGTATAAGACAGAAGCCTCTTTTTCGAGCTAAACGATGTAGATACTATGTGATACTTTTTCGGAATAATTACACACGTAAAAAGATTATCTGACATCAAGAAATCTGATAATCCTATAAAGATATACTTGCGACAAGAACATCTGTTCTCGCTCTGATAAAATTTTCTTGATGGGGAAATTTTGGTTAATTTTGACCAAGAAAATGTATTTTTGATATCAATACTTCTAAATAAATATATTCTGATAGGGCCGGTTTCTCAATGTCCAGTTAAAAGTGTCAGATAGGTAGCTGCCAGTTAGCGTTTCTATGGATACAACTGTCAGATAAGATTGACGTGACTTCGTAAGTTTAACCTTCAATTGTTTAAACAATGTATCTAACAGTTACCCGTTAACTTCCAGATAAATATTTCACTGGACATTGAGAAACCGGCCCTAAGACTATAATCTTCACTATTAAAATTCCAATAATTTTCGACCAAGTATTTCATAAAATTTTAGTAAGGTTAAAATACTTTTCCAACTGAACTCCTATTACTTCGATCAAGAATACAAATATTTTGATAATTGTGGAGTACCTCCATCGTGAATATGATGATCTTGGTTCATGCACATTGACAGATCGTTGACAGGCCTCACAGTTATTCATTACCTGTGTCTGTGTGTTATATTGTTATATTCTCATGAAAGGATTGTTGCGGAGTTGGGGTTGTGGGTACCTCATACAGATGTTTGTATGCAAGTACCAAGTATGTGCAATATGCAATATAGGTATTTATGTAAAGAGTTTTGAATGGAATATGAACAATGGCGTATCTGGGGCCATAACATATTCTTCTAGCTCAAAAGTACAGGTACATAGTTTTTATATCTGTCCAAATAGGTTTTTTTCGACATGAATTTTAAAAAGTGCTATATAACGTAAAATTGCCGACTACTTTTACAGATGCCCTTCTTACCCTAACATAACCCTTTCACAGCAGCCGAGGTACTCTGCTTTTAAGGCTCTGCCTAGGGGGTCTGCACAATTATAAAAAAAAGTCCAAAATCTTGAGCTGTTGGAGCCAAGATTATGAAATGCTTCAGTCAATTTATAGTATTTTTATAAGCGATATTTATTGTTCTGTTTTAGGCAATAGGCCGTTGTGAGGTAGTTCAAAGTTTTGTGTACCTCGATTCTTTGATCGACAATTCAGGTAGCTGTGAGAATGGGATTCGACGGCGCATTCAACAGGCACGGGTGGTCGTGACAAAGCTTACTAAAATATGGCGTGACCATAACATCACTAAAGCTACAATATTTTTGTATGCCTCGGAAACTTGGACTGTTAAAAAGGCAGATCGAGCTCGCATACATGCTTTTGAAATATGGACGTGGAGGAGAATGCTGAGAATTCCTTATACCGCCCATCTAATGTTTCCATACTGGATGAGCTCGGTAATCCAAAGAAACTATCCTCCATTGTGTCGATGAGAATGCTTACATTCTTCAGACATATTCACAGAAGCGATACTATGGAGAAACTTGTAGTTCAGGGTCACGTCCCGAGTGGGCGGCGCCGTGGCCGTTCCCCAACACGCTGGGTGGATACGACGAAACAGTTGCTAGATATGAGGGTCAAGAGCGCCACTGAACTGACAGTAAATCGCGAACGATGGCGAGCTACAGTTCTCAAAGCTATTGATAATATTCGTGTCGGCAATACTCTAGCTCCGACTTAATGCATTTTACGAGTTCACAACATGTCTGTTAAGGCATTGTGACTATGATGATGATGATTGTTTTGTCTTAAACGTATGCTGGATTTAAGATTTGGGTACTCTCACTATCGAGTCTTTCCCAGTTTAAAATTAAACATATTCACTTGATTTAACCGCAATGATTGAAAATATCACATTCTAGGTTTAAGATAATTACAGTTTTGGGCATATAGGAAGATGTTGGATACTTGAAAGATTTATTTTTATGTGTGTACCAAAGATAAATAAATAAATTTGAGTCTACAAACTCCGATGAAATACCTCAATTACCAGTCTTGTGACGATCACACGCTTTTAAGGATACCGAATGACCTATAATACATGCTTTCGAAAACAAATAATGTCTTTTTTTATCCCTTTTTATTACGAAAATATTATTCCTCAAACAAATCCTCATTTTATTTATCTTATCTAACGAAAACAATAATTAGTTTGTGTATGAAGTGGAAGACACTACAAGATTTAAAAAAAATATGAAATTTGGAAAAATAGTTGGGGTTGATTTTTAGGAGCTGTAGTGAAGAAAATGTTGCGGAAGCATGCTATGATAGGTCATTCAGTATCCTGAAAGGCTCAATTAGTTTGCTTAAAATGAAAGGTACTACAAGATTTTAAATAAAATAAGGATGTAATTTCTGTGGGAAAAAAACTATATGGTGCTATTTGGAAAATAAAAGTTGGGGGTGAATTTTAATTGTTGAAGTACAAAAAAAATCCTTTGAAAGCATGATATGATAGACCTTGTAGTACTTTAAAAAATTCCACTGAGTTATCGCTTGATTTTCGTTTGATCTTTTCTTTGTTGTTGTTTGGTTAAGAATACCACATGTCACAGGGGACACCCTGTATATGCGAGTATTGCTTCTGATCGTTTTGTATTGTATAACGTGGAAACTATTAGATTGCTTTTAATGAAATTTTTACGCAGTATTGTTATCGTGGCGGGGATTGAGGTCAGTGGCGGCGCAGCAATAATACAAAACTGATAATATAAAAACAGACCAAATTTCGTGTTTACTCTTTTTAGGAGTTCCAAATAACTTTCTGCCTTTTTAGGTGGGGGTGAAATTTGTGGGGGGTCGTTAAACTAAAAAATAATTTGTATTCATAATAGGCTATCAACTGAGCTGTGAAAGAAAGACCTAGTGGCATAACACACTATTTTTTTGGTCGGGCGAGCGATGATTTGGTTGCAAGGGGATCTCCGACTATAGCTTCATGCTATGGGAAAATAATAAACTGGTATCACTGTAATGTGTGGGAAGTACTGGGTCAATGATCTTGACTTTGTTTTTTGTTTCATCGTTGCGATATAACGTATTGTTTCAAACACAAACTCGTTGTTTGAATCAGTTTTTTAGAATAAATTGACTGGTGTATGAACAGAATCCGCTTGGTGTACACACACACACCGCACAGTGGTTATTTCTATATTTCATTCCGATTCTGTCCCACTGACCTACTTCTCTGTTGTCATTGGCACCACTTTTATTTTCGTTTCGCAATCATAATTATATGATTGTTATGTTGTGTTAATTGATAATCACGTACTATTCAACGTTATCTATTTCTTCTCGGTACGTGTTTTTACTTTTTAGATAAACATTTCTTATCTGAGTGATGACTTTTATAGAAATGCGTTTCGTTGTTTTACAGTTTTATAGCATTGAAATATAGTATGAAAAATAGACAGTCCTCTTCTTCTTCTTTAAGTGCCGTCTCCTGTAAGAAGGTTGGCTATTCTTGCTTTAGATGCGGCTGCTTGAAATATCTATCTCCAAAATTGTTCAGCCAGGAAGTGCGTCTTCTCCCCGCACTTCTTTTTTCCTTGTATTTTCAAAGTTTACGGAATACATATAAGTTGGATCACTCTGCAAAAATATCAAAACGGCCTGCCCCTTGCTCCGTCTCCCCGGTACACCGGTAGCAGTGTACCGACGTCAACCGGGGGATACGGGGCGGCGCAAATTAGAGGTTGAACGTGTTTAACGCGAAGTGTATACAGTGTCTCAAAAATATCGGATTTTGTTATCTCGGATTTGTTTGCAGGAAATGGATATTTTTAGAAGTTTGATTTTATCAATTAAATTTATTAACGGATGGAAAATGACAATCAGATCCATCCTTTTACATAATTATTATCATGTTATTTGAAGACATTTTAATTCAAATTGTTAGTGCAACTGCGGTTCTAATCATAGCATTGTATAACGATTTTTACTTTTTTAAATACAGGGTGTCCCACGACGATTAGCGATATGTCGGAACTGGGCAGTAGTAGAGAATTTTATACCCAATGAGGTATTTGTTTTTGGTCACGTGACATTCGATTCAAAATTATTAATGAGACACCCTTTACATTTGTGCCTTTCTGTGTTCCACTCGATAAAACAATTCCAACAAACTAGCACACTTGGGGTCTAAAGTGATTAATTCGAGACCTACAGGTACTTAAAGGATTGTGTCACGCTAAAAGCGTATAGTGAGACAAAATATTCATTTGGTGGTCTTACCATACCACCCAGGGACATTCTAAATTATATTTTAGAGCTCGGAAATATTTTTATTGATAACTTTAACAATTTAGTTTCTACAGTAGCAATTGGAATGACAGTGAAAAGCAAAATGTCAAAAATAATTTATTCACATCCATGTAAAGCATTTCCACATGATTACCTTTTAAAATTGTACATACGAGTTCGTATATACTATACCATAAATTTTATAAGCCGTGATCTCAAAAATAAGCCAAATAAACAAAACATTAAGGTAAAAATACTACAGCACCTTTGAACCAATTTTTACCTGTCTACGAAATAGCTACAATACGTGAAATCATTTGAGATTCGTTAGTAATAGATTTACTATAGGTTTTATTTTTGATATCCATTTATGTAACTTAGTGTATTAGCAAAATAAACGCTATATTTGTATTTGTATATCTAAATCGGCTGTCAATACATAGTCTTACAATGACCCTCGTATATACGTAAAACCCAGGCGTTAGCAAGTCCCCGATAAAAGACCCTCGTACTTGGGCAAAAACCAATGAAAAAACCAACTGGCGCGTGCGGCCGCGGCATCGCTTTGATGTAAGATCTTCAAAGTGCCGACGGAGAGTGATCCAACTTTCGGTTAACTTTGGCATTTTCCCTTGTATTATCAGTTGTAGAATGTGGTATCTTTCTCCACGCATAACGTGACCCAAGTAAGAAAGTTTGCCCATTTTGACAGTTTCTACTGTTTCTGTTTCTTTATTCATGTTTTGTTCTTGTTCTTGTTTCTTTATTCAGCCTCAAGATTTCAACATTTGTAACCCTTTCCGTCCAAGAAACTGTTGAGTATGCGTCTATATACCCGCATCTCGAAAGCCTCAAGTCTTCCCAGATCAACTTTGTTTGTTGTCCACGACTCCACCCCATAGAGAAGGATCGAGAAAACGTAACATCTGGCCAATCTGATCTTCAGTTTGATATTTAGAACTCTAGAGCAGAATACTCTCCGCATATTTGTGAATGCAGCTCTAGCTTGACGTATTCTAGATCTTATTTCTCGAGTGTGTCCTCCACACTCGGTCAAAATGGTACCCAGATATTTGTACTCCTTACTCTCTCCACTGCCTCTTTGAGAACATACAATGTTCTTTGGACATTTGTTTTGCTGATTATCGCGAATTTTGTCTTTTTGATGTTGAGTGAAAGAAATGCTTCTTCACTGTTGTTTACGATCTTGTCCATTATTCTTTGTAGGTCCTCGCTGCTCTGAGCTATTATCAAGGTATCATCCGCAAAACGGATATTGTTTATTGTTCCACCGTTAGCCTTCATTCTCGCAGATTCTTCAGATATAGCCTCTTGCATAACTTTCTGTGAATAGAGGTTGAAAAGTGTCGAAAAGAGGACGCTTCCCTGTCTTACTCCTCTTTCGATTGTTATCTCGTCTGGTGTTTTCTTGCCTTCTCTAAAAACAGTTCTTTGATTATAAAACAGGTTGCTGGTGATTCGATAAATAGACAATAGATAAATAAAAAAACTATGTCAAAAAGGTTAACCCTATAGTCCTGAGATAGTTTAAACTGAGGTCTCATATAGAGTATTATTATTGTATAGATACAGTTATAAACAACCCTAAGCTATAAATGGCGTTAAGAGCGCTGTATGTCGATTGAGTGCATCTGTTATGCTTCATAGGGTTCAGAAATTTTACCTACAACTTTGCATCCGATCACCAGTTGGGTGTCAAATGACGCTCTTAGCAGGAAGGAACTACAAAATGTAGTTGGATTTATAACTAGTCATTTCTAAAATCAGAGATAATGAAAACGCTTGAACTGAGTAAAAACGGAAAAGCTACGGGATTGGACGAAATCCACATATAGAACTGCTAAAACTGTTAGAAGGAGAAAATTTGCTGCCACGATTCCAGTTACTACAGAAAGTTCATGCAACAGGTAATATTCCAAAAGACTGGCTTACCCCTTATTTATTCCCCTCCCTAAAAAATCGAAAGCCAAGAAATGTGATGAGTTCTGACTGATAAGCTTGATAAGCCAAGTGCTTAAGATCCTACTTAAAATTATACAAGCTATAATCTACCACAAATCTGAAGCCGATCAAAGCGATACACAATTTAGATTTCGCGAAGGTTTAGGAACAAGGGAAGCACTAGCCAGTTTATCAATACTCTTCCAGAAATGTCGAGACATGAGGAAAGATGTACAGGGTGTTTACGATCTTAGTGCATTAATTTGGAGGAACGATAGATCATGATATTTCGAACCTGAAACCCCAGTACCATTTCACTAGTTAACGCATAGTTAAACAGAAAAAGATTAAAAAAGTATGACTGCAAAATCACAATCCGACAACATTGCCCAGTATTCGCCCTAGTTTCTGTCAGGTGTTTTTGGAGATATTCAAGGAAACAAATGCTATTATGTCTAGACTTGTTGCCGCATATTATGTGTTATCAGAAAATGTTGCGATTTTTTTGAAACTTAAAATTTGGGATATTCGTATTAAATTTTGTGGTACAAGCATTACAATGATGTGTAATCTTCGTACTTTACATAACGGCATTAAGATCGTAAACACCCTGATTATGCCTGTTTCATAGACTACGAGAAAGCCTTCGATCGAGTTGATCACACCGTCCTTATGATATTACTGCAGAAAAAAGGTTTAGACAAACAAGACATCGAGTTCATTGGAAAGCTTTATTGGAACCAAGAAGCAACGGTGAGATATGGACAAGCAACATCAGAAGCGGTGTGTCTAGAAAAGGGGATACGACAGGGTTGTGTTTTGTTGCTAATACTATTTAATATGTACTATGGGTACATATTCAACTAAGCAATAGGCGATGATGAAGATGGCATAAAAATTAACGGCAGGATATTGAACAACATACGTTATGCAGACGACACGGTTATCAATGCGGACAGTCCAGAGGCCCTTCAACGCCTAATCAACAAAGTTGTAGAGGTAAGAGATCAACTAGGCATGTAAATTAATGTAACAAAAACTAAAGTAATGGCCATAACAAGATCTCCAAACCCACAACTGGTCATAAACATCTATGACACCGCAATAGAGAAAGTTGAGAAATTCAAATATCTTGGCAGCTGCATGACGCATGACGTTGAAGTAAGAGCACGCATAGAACAAGCCAGAGCCACGGTCCTAAAGATGAAAAACCTTCTATGTAGCACAACTTTGAACTTAAACCTAAGACACCGTTTTGTAAAGGTATACGTGCACTCAGTTCTCTTGTATGGAACAGAAACATGGACATTAAAAGTGGATACCATGACAGACTCGAAGCTTTTGAAATGTGGACCTTCCGTAGACTATTAAAAATCTCATGGACTCAACACATATCCAACGATGAAGTGTTCAGACGTATGAGAAGGGAAAAAGAGTTACTTACTACAATAAAACGAATAAAGACCGCTTATCTGTGCCACATATACCGTAACAAGAAGTATGATATACTAAAACTAATAATAGAAGGAAAAATCGAAGGTAAACACGTGGTCCTGGTATGAACACATCATCCTTAGTTCGTACCACTGCACTGAGGATCGAAATAAGTATGCCGAAATTGTCGCCAACCTTCATTAAATGGAGATGGCACCTGAAAATGATTGGTATAATAATAATTGCATGTGAAAAAGGTGGATGCATGTTCCACATTTCGCAGGCTTGGATGCGAAACATCCAAAATCTTGGACTGAAAGCAGAATTCACCAACAACCAATACGTTATCAAGTTCCTAGCTGTTTTGTAGAAGACCTCATGGCTACTGTGCCTGCAGACCTTAGGATTACTACATTCTGTGATTATAATTGTATCAGTGAGTCAGCAAGATTTATACCAGAAATATAGGCTTCATATTCGGCGAGTAGAGGAAGAAGTACCTCATCCATATTTTTATTTTTAGATGAATCAAAAAGTGCCCAAACACAAACGCATATTAAAATTAGTATTGTTCATTTTGAAAATAAAATTAGAAATGCGAATTATAAAAAACACTTACAAAATATCTGGGGTTTGATTAACCTTTATAAAGCAAAAAATATTTCTAGCATAACTTTTGTAAAATCCAGAGAATATTTTATCACGATGTAGAGCGTTTGAGTAGCCTAAAAAATTTGAAGACGGTTCTGAATCAGTTGGAGATGAACCTCGTTCCGGTCGACTACCAACTGCACGAACTGTCGCAAAAATAAATTACAAGAATTAACCACTTGGCACAATGGTTGACAATCTTAATTTGTCTTAGAATTTCACTCGAAAAGTTGTTCATGAAAATTTAGAGTGTGGCAAGATGGACTCCAAAATTGATGACCGATGAACAAAAAGCGAAACAAGTGACAATGTGTCAACAGTTGAAAAGCCAACTGCAACGTAATCCACATAATGGGGTTACATATTACGAAATTTGGTTTTATTATTACGACCCTGAGTTGAGGTCTCAAAATATGCAGTGGATTAATGGACGCATTTGGCAGCCCAAGGCCAAAACTATTAAAGGAAACTAAATATTATTATCATTATTAATTAATAGATAAGAATTGAGCCCGAAGGCTATAAACTCAGAACAGGAAGAGAACATAGAATATAGTATCGAAAAAAACTAAAAAAAAACACTTTTAGAAAACCTCGGACTAAAAAGTTAAAAATTATTTTTAAAATAAGCTTAAAACAAAAATGACCGAAAAATACCAGTAGGATTGTGGAAAAAGCTCGATTTACGAATAATATGGCACCAAGCGCCCACGTTTTTTTCAGAATCATACAAGTGTTATTCGTTCAATTATTGTTTTTTGTAAATTATTTTCTACTTTTCAGTCCGATGTTCTTAGAAGCGTGTCTCTTAGTTTTTTTAAACCATGTTTATTTTTAATTTTTCAGTTAACTTTATCATAGATTAATGCACTGTGTAATGAAGATGAACAATACTTTTTGATCAATATTCATAGCAGATAATCATTACCGTTACTGCATAAACGATAATTAGAACCTTCAACTTTCCTCTTTCTTAAATAAACTCCGAAAGAGCTGGATGTCACGCATTTAAAGCTTTTTTAAGCTCGTGTCATCTCTTAGTCAGCCGATACGACCGCTGGCGCTGGCCCGACGGATTTGAAGCCGTCAAAATCGTTTTCGCGGCAAAGTTGGAGCGTTCAATTTTCAGTCCGACCTCTTAATCCAAAGAACAATTACAAGCTCACAAACAAACAAACATACAGGTGAAGCTAATAAAAACGTGCTAGAATGAATTAAGAAGTCGAAGGTTTGAGTCTGAATTTCGAGCTCACAAAACTGTATACTGGTATACTAAATAGACTATTAGAAAACGTTTATGACAAGTGAGTAAAACGATAGGAAAATTGTATTTTAACACAATTCCGATTCCAAGGATACTTGTTGAAATTTTTTTTAAAATATTTCCTCATAGCACCAGCCTCGTTATTTTCTGATACACCCTGGTATATGCATGTTCTTAGCCGAGATGCATTTAATTATCTTGCTCTTAACTTGCCAAACTCGCGTTCTTCAAAGACGCTATGCATTATTTCGTCACAAGGGTGTAGTGAAGTATAAGAGGGAATCGAGATCCCGGATTAATTTCCGCTCGGCATTCCTGTAGGGATTTCACTTTCCCATCCGGGTCAGTGGGCCAGCTGGAATAGCTTTGTCAATCGGATCGCTACTGGCTTGAGGCTGTGATACGAGGGACGTTCCCATAATCCTTCAAGAACTAAGTAGATTTGCACTAGAAAACGGAGGTCTCACGGTGGCTTACCAACTGTGGAAATGGACGGCCACCCAATAGTCGAGTCACCTTCCGTCAAGCTTTTGGGAATCAACAATTCCATGTCTTGGCACGACCACGTCGTCAGTATAGCTAAAACGGCATCCCATAAGCTTGGAGTTTTGTTCCGCTGGAGGAAGCTGTATACACCAGAGCAACTACTGCTGCTCTACAGTGGCGTATATATAAATCTATTTCGGAGGGGGGGGGGGCGCATCGGAAAAATTAAAGTTTATTTCATACGTTATAATATTGGCGTATTATAATCCTAACCTAAATATAAAATAACAATGTACTTATATTAACGAAAATAATTATGCATATTAGAAATGTAAATTTCTATTTTTATAGATAATAATTCTAAATTGAAGCAAAGAAATCAAGGTGTATATACTTCCTAATCAGACATCTATGATCCCCCCGGGCCCCCTCCTTATATACGCCACTGCTGCTCTACAAGGCACAGATCCGACCATCGCTGGAGTATTGCTCCCATGTGTGGAGATGCGCTCCAAAGCACTCTCTAAAGGAGAGTCCAGAAGAGAGCAATACTAATCGATACGCCTAACCTCACAAAGGACTTCCACAGCCTGGATCATCGAACAAGGGTGGCTGACCTGTCCCTGTTTTACAGATTCTATCACGGAAGATGTTCGAGTGAGCTCTCCCAGCAACACCGAAGGCCGTCCGAACGAGGAACACCTGAGAGGCTCTGCGAGCTCATTTTTACCAGGTCGACGTCCCTGCTCCCCAAACATTCTCCTCCAGCATTCCTTCTTTTGGAGATCTTCGACGCAGTGGAATGAGCTGCTGGGAAATTTGTTTCCCGACGGCTACAAACTGCAGCGTTTCAAAGCTAACGTGCACCGACACTCATCCTCTCGCAGCGCATCTACAGCGCCACAGACTTTCAGCCCCTGCGGGAGGCAAATCATAAAAAAAAGATGGACTGTGGTTGATTAGGCGCCACGAACCCATCACTTTGCAATTGCGAGTTGATTTCCTTGTGATAGATATAACATATAACTACAAACAATTGCTTTGAAATGTCAATCACCTGGCCGCATATTCGTATGTAAAAGTTCAGATATCCAGTCGAGTTAGCCGAATATAGATCCATATCCAGTAGTGATGTAAAATAATCAAGTAACTATTACAAAGTAAGCGTTACTAATGAGTAACTAAAGGTAACGTGTCCTCGATTTCGGAAAGACTTGTTACTTTCGTTACTTTTGCTCTCGTTATTCAGACTCCGATACACAGTCCTGAGCTCTAGCAGTCACTACGATCACGCCACGCCGTCCACAACCAGTAAATCCCAGCACTGCACCAGAGAGCGTATTGGCGATTCCAATTACCGATGAGGGCGCTGGCATTTGTAAACAAATATGGAGGATAGCAGGTATCCTGCACGCTGTGACACGCTTTTGGAGGAGATACGTGGCAATGAATGCTTTTATCATAGTCTTTTTTGGAGTGGCAACCATAAACACTACAGTTTGCATTAAACTTGCTAGCCTTTCTTGATTTGAAGCCTGATTTAGATGCCATATTCTTGACAACAGCGTATGAAAAAGGTCCGAAGAAATATTCTAACACACTATATACCAATTAACAAAGCACACACTCGAAAACACGACTGAACGAAGAAACATAAACGGCATATAAACGGTTAATGGCATGTTAATTGTGTGCCGTCCGAAATTCGAGTACCTGCTTTGTCAGTGTAGATTTTTGCCGCTAGAGGTCTCATCGATTTTTGGAATTGCCAATTCATTCCTAGGTCGACTTTGACGCAAGCTGTCAACTGAACTGTCGAAAATTTTTATAACTGAGAGAAATACTCCTTATATACGCAGAATACGTAAAAACAGCAGTGTATTTAAAAGCTAAGTATATCCATTTAATTCCAGTAATAGATTATTGATAGTTTTGTAGTTGTAGATTGATAATTGTACAGTGATTAATCATTGAGGAGAAAGGGGATGAGTGCGGCCAGTGGGGGCACTCCTCCCGAGAAGAAGAGAAAAGAGGATGTACCGAATATAGTACAATTACCCACAGATAATATGGGAGACAGATATTGTGACAAACAAATTTGTAAAACAGTGACAAATAATACAACTCAGAATGTAAGTATGGATACGATTACAAAAGCGGAACCGGAGATAACAACGGAAAGAAAAAACGGTAAGCCAATTGTATTTTATAAACAAACAGATACCGGACCATTCCATGTTTATGGAGAAAATAATTCAGATAATTTCAAAGGTAAATTGAATCCCGTAAAGGTAGGTGAAATAATTTTAAAAACATTACCAGAATTAGTCAATCAGATAAGGAAAATAGAACCTATAGGCAATAATAGAATTAGGATTATATTTAGAAATGCACTGGCTGCAAATACGCTACTTAAAGCAAGAAATCTTTTGGAAAACTATAACTTGGATTTTTACATTCCAAAATTTATTATATATCGACAGGGTATAATCCCAATTGACAAAGAATTTACAGAGGAATATATTCTAGAAAAAATAAAACCATACGATTTTCATTGTAAATTTACTGTAGAATCTGTAAAACGTATGTACAGGAAGGTAGTTGAAAACGATACCACAAAATTTGTTCCGATAAATAAAGTAATAGTCTGCTTTGAAACACAGGAATTACCGAAATATGTTGCTATTAACCACGTTATATTTGAAGTTACAAATTATATTCAAAAGGTAATTCTATGTCACAACTGTATGCGTTATGGACATTTGGGCAGACAATGCAAAAGCAAACCAAGGTGTGCAAAATGTCACGGAGAACACGTTACTAGCTCATGTCAAATGGATGAATGTGTTCCGAAATGTTTTCATTGTGAGGGAAATCACTGTACCTTCGAGATGAGAAAGTGTGACGAATTTAAAAGACAAAAGGAGATTAAAAAACATATGTCGATTACTAATACATCTTATAGAGATGCAGAAAAAGCGATTCCTAGAGTAACCTATGCAAGCGTTACAAAAACCGGGTTAGAAAATCATATCTACCGCCAAACACAAACCTTTAATCAAATAAACACACATTCATATAATTCCCCTTCAACAAGCTCAAAAATTCAAAATATACAACCTGAGTGTAACCAATCAGGTAATGATAATACTAGACAGAGAGGATCTAGATTCACTCAAGTCGTTCCCAGAAAAACAAATAAAAGATACGTATTAGTATCATGGAGCGTATTGAACCGGGAATGGTAGACATTATTCATTTAATTTCATTTTTGTTCTATCAATTTTGCTGGTTTTGTTGTCCTTGTTTTCGAAGAAATGTCTCCAAACAAACTGTTTTTTAATAACATATCAATCTTTGTATTACAAATACCTCCTAAATATACTTGCCAATCTCAATGTTCTACAAAATAACTAAACTAAGTCAAAAGTAGCGTATCAAACGTTTAAAGTAAACTCTTGAACTTACGTATCTAAAAAGTAACTAAAGTAACTAGTAACGAAATCCAAGTAACGAGTCCCGAAGTGGAAAGTAACGAGTCGTTACAAGTCCTTCAAGGAAACTGTTTACATCACTAATATCCAGACTGTTACATATGAAACGCGTTGTTTTGTAACTTAAATTATTAAATGAACAATGTCAACATCCTAACTTTCTTAAATATATGGAGAACAGATATTTGCGAATTGAAAAATCTTGGCACCAAATATTGAAACGAAAAAGTTGGCTTGGTTGGCATACAGTAACATAATTTTAAAGCATATTGAAAATGATCCGGAACAATTTCTACCAGCTGTTAGTCGGTATCTTGACAATTTTAAGAAAAATGGCTTTTTCTGTACCATCTTTATTATCAGAACTTTACAAATCTTACACAACATTCATCCAAAAATTGTAAGAAGAGGTGTAAATATCATCGGTCAGCCGAACAGAACCAGAATTTAAAATTTATAGTGTGTGCATTTGAACGCTTCCCTCCACGAATTTATCTTAATCCACTGATTCATAGAAAAAACGCAGAGACAAGTTAAAATATTTATCACGGGGGACAATTTTTAACCAAAAATTACTTCACCTCCTTGTACCATTTACCCCCCAGGGTCATCCGCTTAAAAATTTTAAACAAGAGGAATCGAGTGATGGTTTGTTTCAAAGGTATGTCAAATTCCTTTATTTTAACGTTTGGTTTTTTAAAATTGGTCGATTCGTTTTCGAGAAAATTAGAAAAATCTTTGTGTACCTTGATTTGTTCAAATAGAAACAAAAATAGAAAATATCACTTTTTATTTCAATAAATGTTCAAAATGTTGCCCGTCACCGGCCAAACAATGATATACGCGATGTTCAAGTTCCTGGCGAACAGTTGGAAAAACATTTTGCCATGTGATAGATATGTTGTAATTGTAAACAAGAACTGAAGAAACTTAATGTGACTTTCAACTGTTTTCTCGCTATCGTTTTACCAAGGACTAACTAACCATTTGATTATCATTAAACCTATAGTACCACAGACTACTAAAGTCTCGCTAGAACCGAGTACACGGCCAGACATAACTCCGCAGCCAAAATCATACACCAAGCCCTAGCCACAATTAACAAACTAATCGAAAACACAGATTCATATTATAATTATACACCCACATCAGTACTCGACAACAATCAATACAAACTATACTGGGACGTCGAAATGCACACAGACAAAACTATCCCAGCCAATAGACCAGATATAGTTTTTGATTCGAAGGCAGACAAAGTTACCTATTTAATAGATATTGCTATCCCTAATTATACGAAGGTTCAAACCACCTAAGCTGGGAAAATATCTAAATACACAGACCTTGCCAAAGAAGTAACACGACTCTGGAAACAAAACAAAGTTGTTATTGTCCCCCTAATTATGTCGGTCTCAGGCCTTACACCTAACACATTCTCACCACACCAGCACCAGCTAGGCCTGAACGAAAAGTTACAAAAGTATTCAAAAAATCTGTCATCCTGAAGACCTGTAGTATTGTGAGATCCTTCCTAAATTCAGACCAGTAATAGTCCAGGTGTTGACTTGGCACAGCCAGTCACCACTTGTTATTATCATGCGAAATGAACTTAGCAAGTCAGAGTAATAATAATGCTTTATTGCCCAACAGAATATATAAATTCCAATAACAGGACAATTCAAGTGAATTTCCAATGTACACGAGTTTGTATATTGTACATATAAAAGAAACAAACATAAAATAAAAAACAGGCCATAGCCCTAATCATAACAAAAATAAACATTAATCAAAAACTACATGGCAAAGTTGATGAAGTACAGCATCGAAAACGATTTTCCAAGTTCCTTAATACTGGTAAAATTAATATCACAATTGTCAGGGATCAAATTGACATTGGAACACATACTATATAAAGGAGAATTTAAGAGAATATTCGTTTTTGCGGTGTTCAAGAAAAAAGTAGAATTCTGCCTTGAAGGTCTAGTTGGCTCACGAAAATCTAATCATCATCATCAATCATATCCTTGACTTAATATCACATTCTTAGTCTAAGCTTATTACAACTTTGCTATAGGAAGATATTGTATACTGGAATGAAAGTGTCGTCCAAGAATGTATTTTTATGTGTGCATGAGCTTAGCTAGGGATTTATTACTTGCAACTCATTAACAGTAAGAACGTTGTTTCGTATTTAAAGCACCCATTTACTTTTTAAGGCAGGAAAATTAGATTACCCCTCGTAGATGCTTCCCGAGAGCCAAGAAATTGGATTTGGTGAAGAGCACCTTCGATTTTCCAACTCCTCTGTGAATTTTCCGCCAATAGTGAATTATATATATTTGTAAGGGAATAAACGAATGAGTGTGTATTTCTGTTTCTCTTGAAACATATTTATTCTGGATTTCAAGGTTTTCTGCGTAAAGGCAATTTATTTGCTCTTATTGAATAGATTTCCTAATGCGAAGTTATTCGATTCAAATGTACCTATATTTTTAACGTGACGTTTCACTAAATGAAAATCCTTAAAATGTGTTATGGGTTTCACCTTTGAAATGCATTCCAGGAAAATAAAATTCCTTGAGACAGCATCCCAGGTTGTATGTTCGTTCAATAAATCAGTGGCGTAGATACAGTTTCGTTATAGGTGGGATATACAGGTTGTACTATGACGGGTGGAAGATACTTTGAAAGAAGACTGTATAGCTCATTTCCAATAAAAAAAAAATGGAGTTAAGTTGAATGACTCAGTACTTCCCACACATTATTGTGATACCAGTTTATTATTTTCTCATAGCATGAAGCTTTAGTCTGAGATCCCCTTGCAACCAAATCATCGGCAGCCTCCCCCCCCCCCCCCTAAAATTGTCTTATGCCGCTAGGTCTTTCCTTCACAGGTCAATGGACAGCCTATTATCAATACTACAACCCTCTCAGTTTTATAATGCCCCACCGCCCAACCACCCCAATTTGACCCCCACAAAAAAAAGGTAGGAAATGATCAGGATCCCCTAAAGCATCTAAAAACGAAGTTTGAGTTGTTTTCATACTTTTAGTTTTTTTATTATTGCTACGCTGCCACTGGCACGATTTTTACAAACGTACGCGTTTTCCATCCTCACCAAGGTAATAATACTGTGTCAAAATTTCATTAGACTCAATTTAATAGTGTCCGCGTTACAAAATACAAAACGATCTAAAGCAGTAAATACTCGTATGTATACAGAAAATTCTAAGTCCCTTAGTTTCCGTAATATGTTCGGATGGACCTAAAAAGTTGATTTATGTCGCTAGAGTCGCTAAGTCCTTTGGTTTCTGTAATAGACAAGGCAATGTTCGAATGGACCTAAAAAATTCATTTATGTTGCTAGGTTTACATTGGTCAGTGCACAGTCTATTATGAAAGCAACAAATTTTTCAATTTTACAACCCCCACCCCCCAGCCGCCCCAATTTCACCCCCACCCAAAAAAAAGTAAAAAATGATCAGGAACTCCTAAAACTTTCTAAAATTTTCAAAATTATAGGAACATTGCCTACTACGACCCCACAGCATATTGCTGCCCAAATTTCATCACAATCCATGCAGCGGTTGCTGAGATTACGAGGCTAGAAAAAAGCGACAGACAGACAGACCGACGGAAATGAGTGACGTGGATTTTCGTTATGTAGACATCAAAAAGCGTATTATCTCATCGAAAATTTTCGCGATCACAATACTCCCCTCACCTATCGGTGTGGGAAGTAAAAAGTAATATAAAGTAAGGCTTGATTTTTAACTTTTTCAGAGATATTCAATGTTCTCTCATTATTTGATTTCCAGCGATTTTGGCGCATGGTTGGTAAATGTACGACCGACCGATGTTATGTAGCAAAATGTTAAATACACAGTGTGTAAAAAGATAAAATTTGTCATCAAACGGTACTTTCATAGCGCTGTATCGTCGTCTGATAATCGTATTACAAGTATTTGAAGTGACGAATAACTGCGTCTGGTATAGTGCCTGATAATTTTTGCTAATGTGTGCCCGAAAGTTTGAAACCAAAATTTCAGCAAAATACAGAAAAGATACCTTAAAGTAAAGCGTATTCGGTCCAAAAAAAAGAGGAAAGAATTTACTTGAGTAAATTCAAACGGCACTCTCACTGTGGAATTTGTTGGTATAAAAATTTAATTTTTTTATTATATTAATCAACAAATTTGACATTTAATCTTAAAATAAGAAAAAAAAAAGATGTTGACCGCGGTGAGATGCGGAGAGATGCCCTTTCGGACTGGTGCCTAGCGTCTTAACCGCTCGGCCACGCTGCCTGTGCTTCAGGAATATCAATACACCGTACATAATACGTCGTCAGTTACCTGTCGTAATTTAATTCATTTTTTTTAAACCGGGAGCGATATTGACAAAACCGGATTTTTCCCGGACTAGTTTTTTCATGCTGATTCCGAATCTGTATTTAGTTTTTCTCTAGCACCTGTAGTTTTGGCTATCTTTTGTATACGGACAGACGGACGGACGGACATACCGAGGCTCTGCATAAGTACTATAAAAGCACCTTTTGATAGAAAATTCCAATGTGTATTTGGCAACTATGTTGCTGTATGAAATCTATGGGCTGTAAAAGCAAATACGCGGTGAGGTATTGAAAATGAAAGAATAAATAAAAAGTAAATATCCCTGAAACAGTTGAAAATCGGACCCTACTTTATACAGGGTGTCCCACGATGATTAAGACAAGAAATATATCGGAACTGGGCAGTAGTAGCGAATTATAATTTTGGGGGTTCAAATTAGAGCAAACATAGTATCTTTCCTTATTATTGTGCCCCCCAACGAGGTATTTGTTTTTGGTCACGTGACGTCCGATTCAAAAATTTTAACTTTTTCAAGTGTACGTTGGAATTGTTTTATCGGGAGGAACACAAAAAGTCACAAATATACAGGGTGTCACATTAAAAATTTTGAATCGGACGTCACGTGATCAAAAACAAATACCTCATTGGGTGACACAGTAATGAGAAAAGATACTATATTTGCTCTAATTTGAATCCCCAAAATTATAATTCGCTACTACTGGCCAGTTCCGGTATATTGCTTGTCTTAATCGTTGTTGTATATTACTTTTCTCTACAGTTTCTCCTAAAGTATCTTCCACTCTTCATAGAATAATGTATATAGTCTGAATCAGCAAGCAGAATCCCATGATAATTTTGATTGCCGCTGACTCTCATCCCTGATTTTGGGATGATATTTCATTTACTTTCAAACACTGGAAAATTCGGAATAGAGGCCGAATTCGTGATCAATGTCCCCAAATTAACCAACACACGATTTTTTTCTGATTGAGAACAAAAAATGCTACTCGATACGTCTTTTTTTAACAAAGAGACTTTTGGACTAACCTTGGACTTTTTCGGTTTTAGAGAGCCGATAATCCCTGATTTTAAGATGTTGATGATTTCCTGCCCTTCCTTATAGAAAATATACCGCTGAATCCACTGGTCTACTCAGATTGGCTCTAAAATTTCGATATATGATATATTTTATTTTTATTTATATGCTCTGAAGTTTGTTGTGAATCCAACAATAACTGTTATGACCTTCTGGGGAAAGGGGGGGTGCTATAGGCAAATAGTACAGACATGATATAGTTTATTGTTATATTTAATTCCAAGAGGGGGGACATATCCCCTACCTACGCAACTGCAAGAACCTATTGTTTTGGTTGCACTATCTAGCTAATATTCTAAGATAGATGGCGAACCAATACTTTTTCAAAGTACTGCTTCTTAATATGTAATATATGAAGCCTGTACTTCTTAACCCTCCATTAGGCGCGTAGGTTATTCTCACGCGGTTAGGCGCGTGGATTACAATGGTAATCCGATTTATTTGGCTGCCGTAATGTTTTACTTACAAAAAATTATATTTTAGCTTGTGATATATGCTTATTAATATTAGTTTGCATACTTAGAATACATTAAAACATATATTTTACCTAAATTTTATGATAGGGAGATTAAAAATGATATACACGTATTTTTAAGACATTTAATTGCAGGTTCGATAAAAACAGTTGCATAATCAAAATCTTTATAAAAAAAATAAACTTCATTTTCTTTTAGTTACATAATAAACTTATACTTCATATGAAATGAAGAATAAAAAAATATATAAACATATAAAGGAAAAAACATAACTCAAATATGGAACATATTTTACTCTGACAAACATGCGGTGCACACATCTCTCATATGATCTTTGCATGCATGTTTGTTACATTTTTGGCAAATTTTCCGTGTTGATTTATTACGACTCCTTGAACAAATGTAGCAACGTCAGATGAAATTTGCTGGAATATCGGGTGGTGGAGGGGGTAAGATCTCTTCTAAACCAAGTAGATGCCGCGCTCGACGCCGAATTTCTTTTGGTGCATTAGGAATAGTTGATCGGTGTTCAATTTGGGGTTTTATCAATTCCCAAGCAAAACTTTCAATAAAGTCAGATCTTAGAACTTTTTTTTCAGGGTGGTTAGCTTTATAAACGCAAGTAGCATTAATTGCAGATATATTTAGCAAGTCGTAGAATACTACCATTGGCCATCGATTTGTTGTTCTCGCTACATTGTATTTTTCACACATCTGATCTACCATATCTACGCCTATTTTAGTTTTGTTGTAGCAGGTTATTATCTCAGGTAACTTCTTTTCACCAGCATCTAGGTCAATCGAATTGTCCTGGTGCATTGAGGAAATCAGTATAACGGCTCTGTTTTTCTTTGGGCAGTACGAAACCATTGTGAATTTGTCATGAAAACCAAAATATGAAGTTGTTTCTTCTCTGTCCTTTTTGGGTAAAAATTCGAGAGGAATTTCTCGTTTATTTTTCCTGAGAGTACCAACATATGTCAGCTTCTTTTCCTCCAATAATTTTTTTACAAGTGGTATACTGGTGAACCAATTGTCACCTGTTATATTGCGGTTTGTTCCTTCCACAGGGTGGACCAATCGGAGAACTATTTCATCTGGAGAATTACTGAACTTGTATGGTCCGTCAGGTTGAGTTCCGACGTAAGGCTCGAGATTAAATGTGTAAGCAGTTTTTGCATCTACTAATGCAAATACCTTTATTCCATATCGTGCTGGCTTGCTGGGTATGTATTGCTTAAAAGAACAGCGACCTCTAAAAGCTAATAACTGCTCATCAACTGTCAAGAATTCACTTGGAATAAAATTGTTTTGGAAATTAGCCAGGAATATTTCAAAAATTTCTCTAATAGGAGCAAATTTATCGACTTCTCTCCTATCACTTCTTGTTCTAATATCATCAAACCTCAGAGTTCGTAACAAAAATCTGAAGCGCTTTTCACTCATTGAAAGATAACATAGTTCCACGCCACTGCCTTTTGAATTATCCCAAATTTTGTGAGCGTTTTTTCTAGAACTTCTCAAGGTGCCAATCAGAAACAGAATTCCAATAAATGCACTTATTTCTCTTTCATCTGTCAATCTTGCATCTCTATCCCTTTGAAATTTGTTTTTAATTTTTTCAATATATATATTTGTGGAAGCAGTTATCATTTGAATAATATTTTCGGTTAGAAAAAGTTTTATACAATCGATCTCCGAAACTGCATCTCGAGCGTTGCGTTTTGGTCCGGGAAACAGTTTTATAATATTGTGGGAACGAACACGTACCTGCAAATTAGCCCTACTTTTTCTCCATTTGGTTGTTTTGTCTTTGCCAAGGTAAAAGGTGTTACTGTTAGGTTCTAGTTCTCCCTCTGGATAGACATCAGGGCTTGGAGTACCTTGATCTTCATCTGACGAAAGTTCTTGCTCTGATTCCGTTTGATGTTCGCTATGTTCTAAATTGTCGTCCTCTACTTCGTCTTCATCTTCTTCATCCATGGGACTTTCCTCTTCACTTGAAAGCTCATGATACCATTTCATCCAAATTTCAGGATCTGTACTTCGTTCCAAATGTTTTTTTGTGCCTTCAGACATTTTATTATCTGAAATTAAAATGTAACACTTTATAATGAATAAGTTATTGTAACATAAAGTTTTCAGATTGCTATTGAAAAGACTACACATTCCTTGTTCTGCTCAAAGACAGTTATACGAAAAGAGTAAAGAACAAGTCAAACAATAATTGTGAACTGATATGTATAAAATACAAATCTTTAGAATAGTGCTCTATAATATAAGAACATAAAGATCAATGCCAAATATAATTTTTGAAACGATAAAACTTACCTAACTGTTTCAAAAGCCAAATTTTTCGCTTCTCAAAAAAGTACCGTAGTTGGGCGCGTGGATTACAATTGTAGTCCAGTCGTATTTGACCGCCGCTAACATAGACCAACATACACTTCGCTGTTTAGTTTTACACTGAGTCGGTAGTTGTGTATATTACCGACAGCTACTCAAGCGGGCGATCACAACCACAAGCTAGATTTCAATTGGTCACTGCCAAAAGGGGCGTGGATTACATATGTAATCCACGCGCCTAATGGAGGGTTAATATCTATATGTTGCTACTACTAGTACGAGTTTTGCCAACTAGGCACTAGCTTGCAATTTCATTTATTCGTCTGAGATCTATATCACACTGACGAGCTTTAATAAAAGCGAAACGGCGTCGTCTGTGATTGGTTTCGGATAAATGAATGAGATTGTTACTCTTTAATAGAGTTAAGTTGCTTTTTAGCATAAACCGAATGTCGGGAGTGTTAAATGAGTGTTCCATAAAAAAGAGTCTGTTTGTTGTCGTACCCGCAGGTTTCTATACCTGATGCTTTTAAACGGGTCACATAAACAGTGCTCGGATACTCAAATTAAACGCTCAGGTAGCGGCTTTGGTAGATACATGGCGAACCAATACTTTTTCAAAGCACAGCTTCCCAATATCCATATGTTGCTACTACTAGTATGAGTTTTGCCAACTAGGCACTAGCTTGCAATTTCATTTATTCGTCTGAGACCTAAATCACTCGGACGAGCTTTAATAAAAGCGAAACGACGTCGTCTGTGATGGTTTCGGGTGAATGAATGAATGAAATTGCTACTCTTTAATTTAGTGATGTCATAAATGTGTGCTAGTTTAAGGATATACTGTGATATACTGATATCTGTTTTGGGCGAGATAAAGTTTGATGGTAATGAATGATTCATATAAATGCGAAACTTCCAATATAGTTTACCGTATTTTATATTTACACTACATGTTTCGGTACAAAAATTGGAACAAAGTCAATCGACCAACCATTTTTGACCAGTATTGTGCGTATAACTGCGACCGATTTTAAATTCTGGTGAATTCGCTACCAACATATATACATAAATGTATCAAAATTGACCCACATTTTATTTTGTTGGTTGTTTAGGGAACGTTCACGTGTTTTTGCTGCTTTCGTGATCCATACAATAATACAGGATGGGGCATAAAGACCAAGTGTTTTTGAAATAACCATAAAATTATTAGTTTACTCTAAAAAAAAAATATTGGTAGTAGAACATAGCTGATAATATACCATTTTGAAACACCTAAGTGCAAAAATTACATCTGGCATATGATGCAGCCGTTCACGAAAATTGCACTCCACTGTTTCCAGCATGTCTCTGTTGATTTTTGAGAGATTCCATGGCGAATCGCTTCCTTCTCTGCGTCTAGCGTACGGGGCTGGACCCTTTAAACGCGTGACTTGACTTACCCCCATAGAAAAAAATGACAAATTGATAAGTCGGGAGACCGAGGAGGTCATGAAATGCCACCAAACCTACTGTAGCGGTGACCCCATTTTCTCCAAAAAAATATGGGCCAATGATGCCACGCCATATGCCACGCGTTGTTCTAACGTCTACCGCTCCATGATGGCAAGTGGCAAGTAAGAAAGTGAAATGGTTTGAGTCAAGGAATAGATTGTAATAAACCGCGCGCTCCTCCCTTTTCTAATATAAGAGTACTACTCAAACCAAAAACACTTGGTTTTTATGCCCCACCCTGTATAAAGGAAAAAATGTGTCAAGTAGTTTAACTTAGCACTTCCTAGAAACATTACGAAGGCGTTCCCATGCCCAAGAACGAGCGCTAATTATTGAAGAAACAACAAAAATTATAGTCAAAAAGTTTGTTAACTACAATTATTAAAAATTTGGAACATTAATTTAAATCCTCAATAAACATCATCGCTAAGAAGAATTGTGATAGAATAAAAAACGATGATTTTCAAAAACCGTAAAGGATTTTCTTCCATGATGCAGTGTTAACGCGGTTTTTGAAAATTATGCCAGTGGCAGCAGACTAATCATCTAAAAACGAAAAACATCAAACATAATTTTTCAATCTTTTCCAAGTAGATGTCCCTGATCAATTTCTACCGTTTTTCTGAGAAGAATAGATTTGAGGTTTGGGAAGGATACGTACAATATTGGAAGAACGCCAATACTTTTTTGGATTTCTTAGTACCTTTGATAACGTCATATATGTGCTGAAATGTTTTTGTCATCGCGCGGAAAATGGTGTTATATTTTTGAATATCGGGGCCTCGATCGGGACCCACTCATATTGGGATTTTGAGGGTTTTAAAATTGCCTTATAATTACAAATCCTATGTTCTTTTTTTAGGATGACCTTCATTGAAGAACAAACATGATCCTGGTGAAATTTGTACCCTTCAAACTTAGCAGCTAAACACGTGCAAAATATTGATCTCTTGTTTCTTCCGCTTTAAGCAACGTTACCAGTACTACTCTCAGTATCCCCACGCACTTCCATGCATCATATGCTGCTTTATATACAAATTCATAAAATCTGTGCCGCGCAAAAACCCGTACCTTTAGGCGCTTATTTACATTTCCGGCGATTGCTTTTGCGCTCCCAAATGTATTGATAACTGAGTTATTCTCAGCAAATCCAGAATATTATGGTAAGCGATTTATTATTTTTTTTTGTTATACTTTTTGTTTAACTGATTTGACTTGATGGAATTCATAAGATTTCAAAATTCGTTGAGCTCCCAAATGTTTTTTAAAAATACTGACATTTTTAGCACGGAAAACAACCAAATACAACAGAAAAGAACAGAAAACAGCTCAGAAGAACAGAAAACAAGCAGAAAACAGGTGGAAACAACAGAAAACGACTAAATACAACAGAAACCATCCAAACACAACAGAAAACAACCAATTACAACCGAATGCAATAGAAAAGAGCAGAAAGCAGCTCAAAACAACAGAAAACAAGCAGAAAACAGCTGGAAACAACAGAAAACGCCTAAATTTAGTCTGTTTTATACAACAGAAAACATACGCAACAGAAAACAACCAAATACAACCGAATAAAACAGAAAAGAACAAAAAACAGCTCAAAAGCAGTCTCCCCCTTCATTATCTTAAAAGTTAATTAAGGGGAGCATTTTTTCCTTCGAGGTAATTCTGACTAAACCAGAACATTTCATCTTCAACTTCAAAAACGTTCTTAGATTATCCTTTATGAAGATGTCTGTTCGTGATTATTTTGATTGTACCATTTACACAGGATAATGGAGGAGAAGAGTAGTATGCTTTACAGATATAGTTCTGCTTACATTTTCCAGTTTCTTCCAATCACAATAAAATAGTAAGCAATCATTCACATGGATGGCGTCTTAACTCTAGTATTGCTCCGCCAGTTGGCGCTGCGTTAACGGAAGAGAGATTTTGGCAAGAGACAATACATTTGATACTAAGAAAACCTAACTTCAAATTTTATCAAAAATATAGCCAACCTTAGACAATAATGCAACATCAGGGGTGTCACATGAAGGTAGTTCAAAAATACCGAACAACAAATACAGCAAGCAAATTCTTCATTGTGTAGAACAACTATATTTTCCTCGCTGTAACTTTTAGCTACATCCAGCAAGATCACTCTCAATAATACTTAACTTTTTTTTGTATGTATCACGCAGTGACCTATTTTTTAGTTTTTGGTGAAAATGACCCAACTTCAGAAAATAATTTCATGGAAATTGGTCCAACAAAATTTGATTACTTAATTCTGCTAATGTCAATCGATATAGAGGGAAACTTATTGGTGGGGTATCTCAAAAATTATTGCTAGTGTCGAGAATGTATAGAAAGACAGGCCACTCGACGCCACTTTTTACCCCACCTTCCCTATTTTAGATGAGAAAATCTTGGGGTTGTGGCTGAAATTTTGAAAAAAGAGACTGGGTCACAGCATAGAGGAGACTCTGGTGCTAACAGCCAAGCTTTCGTCAATGCTTATTGCCATCTTAAGGGCTTTCTACAGAGTTAGAAGAAAAAAAAGAATTTAGTTTCAAAATATATAATAAATTTTTAAAAAAGATATACTCACAACGTTGAGGTTTGCCAATTTAAAAACAGCAATTGCATTGAGTGCAAACGACTTCTTAATGCAGCTATAATAATCGTCACAATTTTTCCATAAAATTTTTAAAAAACCATGCTATCATGGCGTCTTCCACTAACAGGTCAGGAAACAAACACCATATAATTGTAAATTACAAACACACAGAAACGACCTTTACATGTTGAAATTTTAAACCCGAAGGTATTATTAAATCCGTGGTTTGAAAACACACCATTTTATGATCCAGATTTTCTTAAATAAATAAATAAATAATATTTAAGAAAATCTAGATCATAAAATTTGAGATTTAATAATACCTTCCGGTTTAAAATTTCAACATGTAAAGGTCGTTTCTGTGTGTTTGTAATTTACAATTATATGTTGTTTGTTTCCTGACCTGTTAGTGGAAGACGCCATGATAGCAAGTTTTTTTTTAAATTATGAAAAAATTGTGACGATTATTATAGCTGCATTAAGAAGTCGTTTGCACTCAATGCAATTGCTGTTTTTAAATTGGCAAACCTCATCGTTGTGAGTATATCTTTTTTTTTTAATTTATTATATATTTTGAAACTAAATTATTTTTTTTTCTTCTACGTAGAAAGCCCTGAAGATGGCAATAAGCATTGCCGAAAGCTTGGCTGTTAGCACCAGAGTCTCCTCTATGCTGTGACCCAGTCTCTTTTTTTCAAAATTTTGGCCACAACCCCAAGATTTTCTCATCTAAATTAAGTTTTTGGCTATAAGCTTCCTTCCCTATTTTATATCAATTTTAGCGTGGGAATTGCTCGGATAAATTTTTTTGTGCAACCGTCTTATTAATTTCTTTTCGATAACTCGATCAGGAATCCAATAAAACATTCACCTTGTAGCAACTTCCTTCCGATAAAAATAGGTAGTATGTAGGTTAATCATTTTCTCTACGTCACACCATCATTACCTTTGAAAAAACCTCTGAATTAATCCTGCCTAAAACGGGTATCGTAAATAACCAATTGACCCACATTTTTGTTTTACACTTGATTATACAGATATAATTCTATTATAATCGGAACACCGAAAAACGACATCGTCCTTGGCACATATCACTGTAAAATACAGCGTGGTATGTGTCAGTACAAGCGCATTGGCTCTGCAGGATTTCAGGATTAACTAATCACTTTGCGATGGTTTCCGCGCTTTAAACTTTACAGATTTATTTTATCTAAAAGGTCAACCGTTTGTCTATTCGCCGCACTGGCGTGTTTTGTCTGATTCACAGGCTTAAGCAGCCCACAGACGCTCCGGAAATCCTCAGAGGAAAAACTGCACAGTCCTGGCCCGAAGGCCCTTGCACTTTGGCCCACAGAGTTAACATCTCTAGAGGGAATGTAAACAACAAAATGCACAGGTCGCTGACCAGCCAACATGTAACGGAAATTTTGACAGCTTGAGGGCATTACCAGTAGCGTACGATTTTATATTAAAATTCGATGTTCATTAATAGACTCAATTATTACTGTGATGTTACAAACTGATACAATAAGTTGTATTAGTATTTAGCTATACTTAGAGAGTTACTCACTCTTATTATAACTTGATTGTAACAGTTGATAATTTATTATTACCATGAAGTGTTTCCCCATATTTTACGCCACTGAAAACCAAACAAAACCTATACTAACCTATCATAAGTGGTGTTCACCGATTCGTCGCTATTGCAGCAAACTATGCACTTTTTATTTCATCCCATCATGCAATTATGACAATATTGTTAATAAATAATTCAATTCACACCACAAATAGTCACAAAGTCACTCAAATATACACTAAAACAACAAAAATCTCAACATACGCAATAACCAACTACAATGACAGCCACATGACAGCTTTAGGGGACGCCGATTGTAGGTTGCCAGATTTACGACATATTAGAAGTTATTGCGATATTCCGCTATGAAATTTACCATTTTTGAGATTTCGTTAAATCAATACAAATTATCTTCACGTAAATCAGTTACATTGCAAGTATATTTTAATGTATAGTTAAATACCCAGTTAAATACTTTGAGGAACATGTGTTCAAACTGCGGAAACTGCCAGATTTTGAAGAAACTGGAAGGTCCTTAAGCGGACGAAGAAGAGTGGCAATAGCGCTATAGATGTTGGCTGGCCAATATTCAAATTAGGCTCCCTCTAGAGATGTTATCTCTGTGCTTTGGCCTGAATACACCCTCCTTCACAGACGCTCAGGAAACCTTTCAGTTCAGTTCAGTTCTAGCATCGAATGGTTTTTCAATTCCACATCCGGCGGCCTGTACAGTCCGGCGAACCTCCACATACGCTCCGATAATCCTTGAGGCCAGGACTGTGCAGTTTTTCCTCTGAGGATTTCCGGAGCGTCTGTGGGCCGCTTTACAGTAAACTGGCGAAAGCAACGGCGATAAAAAACATAGACATTTCTGTTCATTCATAAATCGTCCTTCTAAACTTTGACAATATAAACTGCCGCCATCTTCCCTCAGTGACAGAAACTTGCTTGTTCTGGTACGAATTTAAATAGAAGCTTGCTTCTTATGGACTACCATCTGGATATTTAAGGGACCCCCAATTGTGGCCTTCTTTATGTATCTGTTTCCTAGACAACATCTACGAAACGGCGGGACTCATTTGGCGACGTTGTCATATTTCAAATATAAGTCAATTTGTTATGCTTATGCCTACGGATTTTGATGTTTTCTGTTATCCCTTTTTGTTCTGTGCCAGTATTTCGTGTTTGATGCCGGACATTTTTCCAGATGTGACAGAAACTGACAACACTTTAGTCCAAAATTAACTTACAAAATCGCTTTGACTGCAACGAACTGTCATGCGTTGACATGTCGACACTTCGTTACTTGAGTATTACTCAAGGGAGCCTTATGTAAGGGACCCTCAAGTATTAAGGGACCCTTAGGTATCGATTATGAATACGACCCTCAAGTATCCCTTGAGTTTTACTTAAGGAAACCTTAAGTATTGCTCAAGAGACAACTATGAGTAAGGCCCTTAATTTTCAAACACCACCGTCGCCAGCACTCCAATTGCACGCCCTCTGCAAAAAGTACAAAATGATCAAGAACCTCTAAAACTCCCAAAAACGCAATTTGAGTGATTCTATTATTCGCAATATGTATTGAGTATGAAACTCACGGTCCAGCCGTGGGTTATGAACAACACCTAGTAGATACCAGTACCCATGAGACGTCAAAAGCTAATTGGATGGCGTATCGGTGTACAGTATTTACACAGCATAGTAAACAACCAGCACAATAACTCAAGATGGCGGAAATTACACGCGCATCCCCACTTTTGGAGGGTTTTTTATAGGGATGCTAACGATACTTCGATACTTCTGCACTAATATAGAGTATTTTTGTCATCGATACTTTTTGAGGCATTCCAAGCTGGTATCGATATCGAAAATAATTATATAATTATTGAGGGGTGTAATCAGTTGCACAAAATGCTCTGTACGAACCAAACGCGTCTATTTGGCTAGAAAATATCGAGTTGGTACCGGTATCGATATTTTCATTTTCGCATCTCCACAGCCGTAAAATCATCCATAAACCCTCCCAAGGTCAAACTGTTTGGGAACCATTTTTATATAGGAAATCCTCAGAGATATTATGCTGGTTGTTTATTATGCTGTGGTATTTATTTTACAGAAGTGAGGTTAAGTTGTCAATAATTCGTAAGTATTTTGTATTAATTGCTTCGGTATAGTATTCAACTCGCGGTAATGGTAGGTGATAACTCACTTGTTGATTTACAGCACTCGTCTACGGCTCGTGCTGTAAACTTCAACTGCGTGAGTTATCACCGTTTGATGAACAGTACACTATTAACAATTCAGTAGTCGTCCATATCCCATCATTGTATGTTAAAGTAAGCAATGCTAAGGCAAAGAGGCCTTAGTCGAGGATATGAGTTGGCTTATTTTTGGAAACTGACGTCCGGCGTCCCAGCTGCGCGGTTCCTTGAAAAAGAAAAAAATTAATCATTTCGTCGGCGCTTTCCATCGTAAAAACGGCCATAACTCAGTCGGTACATCCTATCCCATCCGTTTCGTTTCGTCGGTGGGCTTTTTAAATAGCCTTGTTCTCGGTACAGACGCCGAAGGACTCTTCTCTTACACACGCTGACATACTCTTACAGGATGTAGCGCCAAACATTACATCCACTCAACGAAATGAATGAATGAATGAATAAAGAAGGAGTTAGGCTTTCTGGTGGCAAGAAGTGAGCTCTTCTGCACCTCTCCTAACTCTAGTCCTCAAGCCCAGCAATCATCGCAAAGGTGAGGATGGCCTTGGGTCCTACCCTCAGACTCCTCAGAGTAACAACTGAACATAGAGGTAGTAAACAACTAATTCTAATAGGCCAACATCTTTTCTTACATTGTCATATTGACCACCAGATACGGCAATCATAATTGTTTAACAAAGAGATCGATACAAACTATAGGGTGCCCCAATAGAAGTGATGGGTTTTCTAAAGGGGATATCTAGACAGCTGTTAAAGGTACAAACGTTATCCAGGTGTCAAAGTATTCAGAAAGGATTTACAATGTATCTTGGATTGTTTCACGCTTGCCGATCGTTTAGGAATTATGAAAAAGTACAACGGAAGTTCCCGCTCAATTGTAAATAAGCAACGCGCATTTCGTCGTGAACTCGGCCCCCAACATGGCTTCAGTGAGCAGGCAATTCGACGCAACGTGGAAAAGTTTGAGCGTGAGTACACTCTATTGGACCTAAAGAAACCAACCCGAATGCGAACTGGTCGACGTGAAGAAAATATCGCCGCCACAGCGGCGAGTGTTCACGACGACCCAAATTTATCGTATCGACACCGAGCCGCCGAACTGGGCCTCTCCCAAGAGACAACTCGACGAATTTTGCGTTTGGACTTGGGACTGCCCCCAAATAAGATCGTGCTGACGTAACAATTGAAGCCGGACGACCATAGGCCGTCGCCGTGAGTTCGCAAATTGGGCGCTACAAATGTTGGACAAGGATCCTCATTTTGGCCAAAAATCATCTTCTCAGACGAAGCCAATTTTTACCTCAGTGGCTGTGTCAGCAAGCAGGATTGTCGTTACTGGGCTGGGAAAAATCCACAAATGACCGAAGAAGTGGTCCAGTACCCGAAAAAATTGAATGTGTGGTGCGGATTGTGGCATAGCGGCATCATCGATCCTTATTTCTTTCGAAATGAGGCAGAAGACACCGTTACAACCAATGGGCCACGCTACCGAGCGATGTTGGAAGAATTTCTGTGGCCAGAGCTCGACAACATCGATATTGCAGACATGAGGTTCCAACAGGATGGAGCTACCAGCCACACAAGCAACGCAACGCCCGAAGTTCTTCGACAAAAGTTTGGCGACTGGATCATCACCAGACGAGTGTTCATTGATCAGCCACCGCAATTGTGTGATTTGACACCTCTCGATTATTTTCTTTGGGGGTATGTCAAATCATTGGTCTACTCCGACAAACCAGCAACTTTGGGTGCCCTCGGAAACAATATTCGAGGAGCCATCAACGCCATAACGCCACAAATGCTCGAAAATGTCATCCGAAATGGGACCGAGGCTTGACGCACTGCCAGCGGACCCGAGGCGGATATTTGAATAATGTCCTATTCCATACATATTGTCATGGATGTAGCTTCAAAATTAAAGCCAAAACCAATTTGATATCTCAAACCGTTGTTGTTTTATTTAATTTTCCTTTCCTATCGTTCTTGTTGGGGCACCCTATAGAATTTCGGAACCCAAATCAAATTGCCGATTAGGTCAGACGGAAAAATCTGAAGCCAAGCATGCACTCCAGGAAAGCGGTAACCACAAGATAAAGTTTGACGAGACACAGGTTCTGGCTACGACCTCCTCTTATTACGCCAGATTGTACAGGGAGTCCATTGTGATTTATAAACATAAGGACAACATCAACAACAAAGAAGAAGCATATAAGCTCAACAGAATATAGATACCCGCCTTAAGAGACGCAAAGATTCTGGGATGCGCAGGAGTTCCAGAGGCAGCCGCCGCCTCTCCCAATCCGGGGAATATAAGTGCGAACCCTGTGACGCGCTCTCAGTCTCTCCGAACACGCCGAACAGGTGACATCAGCTTCTGAGGATGTCGACCACTGGTGTTGGCGAAACGTCAAGCAGCGAAGCGCGCCGATGCTAAGGCGGCGGAGCATATCGACGCCGGCCGAACAGCCCGAGATCCAATAGTTCATCTAATAATATTAACAATGCAAATACAGCACAGAGTTAACATCTCTAGAGGGAGCCTAATTTGAATATTGGCCAGCCAACATCTCTAGCGCTATTGCCACTCTTCTTCGTCCGCTTAAGGACCTTCCAGTTTCTTCAAAATCTGGCAGTTTCCGCAGTTTGAACACATGTTCCTCAAAGTATTTAACTGAGTATTTAACTATACATTAAAATATACTTGCAATGTAACTGATTTACGTGAAGATAATTTGTATTGATTTGAGGAAATCTCAAAAATGGTAATTTCATAGCGGAATGTCGCAATAACTTCTAATATGTCGTAAATCTGGCAACCTACCATCGGCGTCCCCTAAAGCTGTCATGTGGCTGTCACTATAGTTGTGGTTATTGCGTATGTTGAGATTTTTGTTGTTTTAGTGTATATTTGAGTGACTTTGTGACTGTTTGTGGTGTGAATTAAATTATTTATGAACAATATTGTCATAATTGCATGATGGGACGAAATAAAAAGTGCATAGTTTGCTGCAATAGCGACGAATCGGTGAACACCACTTATCATAGGTTAGTATAGGTATTGTTTTGGTTTTCAGTAGCGTAAAATATGGGGAAACACTTCATGGTAATAATAAATTATCAACTGTTACAATCAAGTTATAATAAGAGTAACTGTCTAAGGGCCGATTTTATCAACATGCATATTTAACAAAGAATTTAACAAAGCTTTTCTATTGGATGTTATTTAGCAAAAGCTTTCTATTGGGTATTGAGGGCTATGTTAATAAGTATCATCCAATAGTATTTTATCAATATTGAAAACAACACGTCAAAGCTGGATGACACTTTTGTCAAAGATATTTTAGAAATTCATGGATCAAAATCATAGCAGGATATCAGAACAAAGCGATTGATTTGCAAATTAATGCGCTAGGTTTTTAATGTCTACATTATAATTATGGTATAATTACTAATTGCAAACTGAAATAATTTGTGATAAAAGTAGTAGGTACCTATATCAATCACAGCAACTACCTACCTTATTTAATACTTAAAAATCCCACGTCCGTCAGTCAAATGGATTATATGAAAATACATACTTTTATGAAGAATCAATCTTTCATTTACTGGATGCATGTTTGTTATAGATCTTATAGAAGTATTCACAGGTGCATTGTACATCAAATAGGGGATAGGCAACCAGTAATGCACCTACGTGTGGGAAGTAGCTGTAACCTTTGAAATGTAACAAAATGCTACTTTTTACCTCTTTTTACTATCAAACAAAGATATATTGCAGGTATTCATAATTATTATCGATAATAAATTATTGTTTTATCCAAATAATGCAATGAGTGAATTTCTTGTCATCATAGCATTTAATACAGTATGAAACCAGCGATCAAATGGAAATGGAATCTGGAATCTGATTGGTTGAAATTAGCAATTGCTAAACTTTTGATTAAACAAGAAAATGCTATTTTTCACCGATTTGGGATGGAAAATTAGACTGGAAAAGATGCTAGATGATTTACAATGCTCGATTGTATATAAAGTATGTCATTTTTGACCTTTTCGAGGTCAACTTCAAGAGAAATCAATCATTTTCAGAGTACTTTGACAGATGCCTGTTCTTAAAAGGGCTGCTCTGATTGGTCAAAGTCTTTGTTAAAATCTGCATGTTGATAAAATCGGGCCTAAGTATAGCTAAATACTAATACAACTTATTGTATCAGTTTGTAACATCACAGTAATAATTGAATCTATTAATGAACATCCAAATTTAATATAAAATCGTACGCCACTAGTACCTAATGCCCTCAAGCTGTCAAAATTTCCGTTACATGTTGGCTGGTTAGCGACCTGTGCATTTTGTTATTTACATTCCCTCTATAGAGATGTTAACTCTGTGAAATACAGTAACACCCCAGCCAACTGACCTGATGTCGTCTTTCAGTCCAGATAAAGGCGTGGGAAGTCAAAACTCGAATAAGTTTCACCCCGTATAATACAATATAGTCATATTTTTGATTAAGTAATACATGCATTCGTCAGGCTTTCATGAAAAAACGTATGGATATTAGTGTTTCCCGGCTTTCGAAAGCAGTTATCGTTGGTTTATGGGCTATTTTCATGTCAACGAAAGTAGCTCCATTGTTCCTGTCTAACCCCTTTACACAACGTAAGGAGGACAACCTAAACGAGGCGACGTCATTACCGGAAATTGGCTCAAATTAGACTTCGCATATACAGGGTTAGTAAAAAGTACCGGAACGTTTAAATATCTTCAAAACTGCCAAAGCTGGAACGATAAAATTCAATGTCTTGAGCATGCAAAATTCAAAAATGCTATCACAGCAATACTGTCAAATGTATTACTCTCGGAATTACTCTAGTTCGTCTGTATCTTTCTGCTAAGTTAATTCGCCGTATACAAAAATTAGGCATTCCCCTCAGAGTAACAACTGAACATAGAGGTAGTAAACAACTAACTCTAATAGGCCGACATCTTTTCTTACGTTGTCATATTGACCACCAGATCCGACAATCATAATTGTTTACTGTATAGTATTCAGAAATGGTCCATTCTAAGTTAAAAAGGACGGAATTTTGATGCTTCAGGAATGATTACAGCAAAATCGATAGATACGTTGACCTCTACTGCGTTACTGCATATTTATTCATCATAAACGCCAATTCTGAAGTCTTGCATAAATTTTGAGGAGCTGGCAACGCCGACATAATTTTCGTGCGATTTATTTACGGTAGAAGCTCGACTGTCAAACGTTTGTTTTGTTTGTGCGTCTTTTATGCTTGGTAAGTAAAATCGAATTTTCTATTTGTTAGTAACTGTAGTGAAGCTTTACGGACTTGCTGTGTTATATTCGAGTGTAGTTTTTAACAGTTTTTCGAGATGGAAGTCAAAAAGTGCAGTGTTTGTAACATGTTCACAGCTGATCAATGTTTGGAGGCTGAAGTGTCAAAGATGATGGCTTTGGGCACGCCATGCCATGCTGAAGTGGTTTGTTTACTACGTCTATGTTCAGTTGTTACTCGGCATTCCCATTCGAAAAAATCAAGTTATCACCGATTGAAGTTTCCTTAATAAACATACCGATCTCCAAGTACAAAAACAATATATTTAAATTTGATCGTCTAACCCGAGGTCTAACGCTGACGAATTTGATGTTTAGTCATACGGTCAAGTCACATCCTTCTAAGTTTTATATTCAATTTTTCTCTGATATCCACTACATATATCAAAAATTGTGTTTCGCACTTAAATGGTTCGTTTAAGTTCCATATGTGATACATAAAGTCACATTAGAATTGACCAAGGAAGCTGAATATGCATTAATATACAGGTTATTCCATTTAAAAAAACATAACTTTGATCTGCTTTTACAAAGGCAGATCAAGCTCGCATAGATGCTTTTGAAATGTGGCCGTAGAGGAGAATGCTGAGAGTTCCTTATATCGCCCATCGAACTAACGTCTCCATACTGGATGAGGTTGGTAATCCAAAGAGACTATCCTCCATTGTGTCGACGAGAATGCTTACATTCTTCTGACATATTCACAGAAGCGATAATATGGAGAAACTTGTAGTTCAAGGTCACACCCCGAGTGGGCGCTGGGTTGTGATTGTATACAGTTCAATAGATCTAAAACTAGATACATGTTGTCATAGCATTTCCTGTTGCTAGGTGATACTTGTAGTTAGGTAAGAATATGTATTTCCTGTACTTTATATTATTGCAACGTAAGCAGTGCAGCCGTGTCGTTGCACTGTGAATTGAACATTATTATAACTCAAGAAATAAACGGATTATGTTGTTGGCATCGGACGAGAGAGTTTTTTTTTTATCGCGTTCTGAAGTTGAACTTTAAGTACCTGCCCTGGAGTAACACCTATATTACAGGGTGGATACAACGAAACAGTTGCTGGATATGAGTGTCAGGAGCGCCACTGAACTGACAGTGAATCGCGAACGATGGCGAGCTACAGTTCTCAAATGTATTGATAATATTCGTGTCGGCAATACTCTAGCTCCGACTTAATGCATTTTACGAGTTCACAACATGTCTGTTAAGACATTGTGACTATGATGATGATGATAGAAAAGTAATTATTATTATTATTAGAAAAGGGTTATCATTTGGTCACAAAAGTCCAAGGCGTTGAGCTTGACTCACCCTGTATACCCATTTAAAATTATTAAAATACTGATATAGTTCCATTTCCTCAAAACATTGGAACAAAGCTATCAAGAAACAAACTTTGATTATATAAAATTATGCAAAAAGGTTTGACTTCTTGAAAACGTCAGAACATGATTATCATGATACTAACTTATTGTACAAAAGGAAAATTGAAGATGCCATAACAATAAAAATGAAACTGAGTACGCCTCTGTATCTGTTCTACTTCAAAAATAAATAACCGCAGTGACAAGCTACATTTTCCTGTTTTTCTGATGTCAGTAATCTTCTATGACACATAATGACCGTTCGAATAGTGCAAAGCCCAGAAGTATGCAAGTTTATTTCGAGACCCGTTTTCTGCTCCGGAACTTGGCACACCGTCCAAAGTCTCCAGCAGGACCTTGAGAATATATTTTCAGGATGATCATAATTTTATTATTACTACTACATCGCTGAAATACTGAATGCATTCTTCAGGACGAATGAACGAACAGACCCGAAAATAACTGGAACACGACATTAGGTTCACTTTTCACAGTTTTCTTTTAGGTTGATCGAGTATTCAGGAAAATCAGGGGCCTAGGGGACAATAGTAGTTCTATTAAACATCTTAGAACAACACAGTGCAGCATAAATGGTCTTGGTATTAACTACAACAAGACCATGGTTATGATCATAGATAGAGAGCACGATAATCAGCAAGCAATAAAGTCAGTAAGCCGTTGTGAAGTAGTTGAAAGTTTTGTGTACCTCGGTTTTTTTATCGATAATTCGGGTAGCTGTGAAAATGAGATTCGACGGCGCATTCAACAGGCACGTGTGGCAATGTCAAAGCTTACTAAAATATGGCGTGACCATAACATCACTAAAGCTACCAAAATGTCACTGGTTCAGTCTCTTGTGTTCTCCATATTTTTGTATGCCTCGGAAACTTGGACTATTAAAAAGGCAGATCGAGCTCGCATAGATGCATTTGAAATGTGGACCTGGAGGAGAATGCTGAGAGTTCCTTATACCGCCCATCGAACTAACGTTTCCATACTTGATGAGCTCGGTAATCCAAAGAGACTATCCTCCATTGTGTCGACGAGAATGCTTACATTCTTCGGACATATACACAGAAGCGATAATATGGAGAAACTTGTAGTTCAGGGTAACGCCTCGAGTGGGCGGCGCCGTGGCCGTTCCCCTACACTCTGGGTGGATAGGACGAAAAAGTTGCTGGATATGAGTATCAAGAGCGCCACTGAACTGACAGTAAATCGCGAAAGATGGCGAGCTACAGTTCTCAAAACTATTGATAATATTCACAACATGTCTGTTAAGACATTGTGACTATAATGATGATGAGAGAACATTATGTAATGTAATGTATACTTTATTTCTTTTGACTAACTACATAGTATAGAATGCCTCAAATGTATCACAAACAATTATTTTTGCACATTACAATAATTAAAAATTTAATCCAAGGCATAGAAACACCTATCATAGAGAAACAGTTTGAGATCTCTCCTAAATGCCTCCAGAGTCGCTTTGGATATTATATTGGGAGGTAATTTATTATAAATTTTTAGTCCAAGAGTTGCTGTTGCAGATTGTGATATGTTCAACCTACATTTAGGAATTCTAAAGTGATTTTGTTGTCTAGTATTAAAAGTGTGCACATCACAACTTCTCGCATATTGATTCTTGTTACGGTATACTAATACAGATAAATTATGTATCAAAATACCCGTTGAAGTTAAAACTCCCCAATGTTTGACGTTTTCTAACTAACATTAAAAATATGGCTCAGAGCACGTTTACAAAATACAAATTCTAAAAACATCTAAAGCTGTCGAACTAGGTTCCCATAATTCAATGCCATATTGTAATCGTGAGTGTACTTGAGCAAAGTATATGTTTATCAGCTGCGCTAGAGTTAAAAAATTGCGTAATAACCTCGACTAAAAACAAGGAGTTCAACCGCTACTAGGTTTTGACAATGAGTTGCCCAATTTAAGATTTCATCAAGGTAAATTCCTAAAAAACTTTGTACTTTCAGTCCTTGAGATTATATCACCACCATTATTAATCTGCATATCCATATTGTTCCTATTTTGCCCAAAGTGAAAAAACATGTAGTTAGTTTTTTTACTATTTAGAAGAAGAGAATTACCACTAAACCATTTAACAAGCTCTTCTATAGCATTAATGCATTTGGTCTCCAAGGCTGCAGCTGACTGGGCCGATATGATCAAACTAGTATCATATAGGATAGAAGTAATATCATTTTCAAGGCAGATTTCGATGTCATTAATATATATGATAAAAGGAATGGCCCCAAAATTGAACCTTGTGACACACCCTTACCGAGTCGAACTTTTTGTATTTGGCAGAGGGTTGGCAGTCAGACCCAGTGATAAAAACATACTGCTCACGATCCTCTAGAAAAATGTTTATCCAATCCAGACCAATTAATTTGACTCCATACTTCTCAAGTTTGTATAACAGCCTTGTGTGATTGATACAATCAAATGCTCTGCTCAAGTCACAAAAAATCTCGGCAGGGCATGTTCCATATTCTAAATTGTCAATGAGTTGTAACCACCCAGGCGACAACTAAGGACGTTCAATCCGAGAATTGTTGGTACATAAAATTAATTTAACTTTTTTCAGTTTTGATAAGTCTAATCACACAAACATCTTCCCTCAAAACTTCTTATCGATTCAAGTTCAACGCCTCGGGCTCTTGTGACCAAACTATACCACTTTTCAGAAAATTAACTCTGCGAGTGTATTTAGGTCGAGTTAGACTACATTTTAAAAATAATGAATTTTATACGGGGTGTCTATTAAAAGTGTGACATATCAAAGTTGTTTTTTAATGGAACACCCTGTATATTATTGCATATTTAGATTCCTGGGTCAATTCTGGTGTGACTTTATGTATCTCACATGGGACTTAAAGCTAACCGTTTAGGTGCAAATCACAATTTTTGGTATAAGTGGATATCAGAAGAAAATTGAATATCGCAGCGATTATAAAACTTGGAGGGCTGTGACTTCGCCATGTCACTAAGCATGAAATGCGTCAGCTTAGGCTAGACGGTCAGGTTTGAATTACATTTGTACTTGGAGAAAATTAAACCGCAAAATGGGGAACTTTGATCTCAAACGATCAGTTTGTTTTATATATAATTTATAATTATTTATATGTCCCAGCCTATGTATTTATGTCTATTTCGTATCCCGTACGTTTTCTCAGTCTGATGTGCAACCACACATAAAGTTGATGGTATAAATTAAAATTAGATTTGCGCGAGACAGTTTGTAAACAGACAAGCTTATTGTTAATGCACCCACCATAAACCTATTTTTACTATGTGCAAAACACATCGGTTGAACGGCTTCGCTCTCAAATTTTTATTACAACAGATGGAGCATCAGTCGTTGCACCAAGGCAAAGATGGGTTCGTTCGTATATTATTTGAGAACGATGACTTGGTAAACTGAGTAAATGTGGGTCATTAATCTTTATTTATCACATCGAGCGAAATTAAAGGCTTCAGTAAAACAAAAAGTATTACTTTATGCAGGTTTTTATGATCTCGGATAGCCTCTTACCGGGTGGCTTCACTGCTCCGTTGCGTTGCGCTCGGTCGTCACCGCGTCACCGGAGCGTCGCTGTCCATATATTTTACACATGCAACGGAGATGTGGCTCCATTGCGGTCTCCGTTGCTGGATACGCATTTTTAACGGATCGACGCGCGAGAGCATAAGTGGGGAGCAAGGCGATACGCTGCTGGGCCGGCAAGGTTGCCGCTACTATTACACTTGTAATTTGATCTATTGCGAACGATTCAGATAATTTGAAATTTTTTCACTCTTTTTTTTACTATTGCTATTGAGTAGCATCTGAGTGAAGATAAGAACCAAACGATACCTTTTTCAGAAAAATGAATACGGGAGTGTATGTATCTATGTCGAGTTGGGCTGCATTTTAAAAATAATGCCTTTATTCAGGGTGTTTAATAAACAAAACATATTTAGATATTGAACATGGCAGAATAGTTTTACCTATGCACTTCTACAATGTGAATATCAAATGAAAGGGCTTGTTGCGAGTAACTTGAAAAATTATGCGACGTCGTTCTAGATGCAATATGGCGGACCATCCAAGATGTCGGAATAATTATTATTAATGCATTTCTACAATATAGGTATCAAATGAAAGAGTTTGCTGCGAGTAACTCGAAGCCAAGGCGGCGGAGCCTGTCGATGACCGCCGAACAGCACACGAACTAACAGTTGATCGGGTCATGGCCGCGAAAGCCTTACACAATACAATAACTAATTTATTGCAAAAAAATTATTATTCATAATTCACTAACATAGAAAATATTTGTTTTACTCTAAAAATCATGAATTTTGCACTCAGGATGACTTATACTTGTATTACATGCATTTTTAAACAGGCACAAACGCCTGAATTTTGGAATTCTGATTGCATTGTATCAGTTTTTCCCAAAATGCAAAAATATTTAAGAATTTTTTTTTTCGAAAATACTATTATTCAACTTCATTAATTCCACAAAATAATAAAACCAAATATTATAATTTCAAATCTCCAATAAAACAAATAAATTATTTTGATCCTTAATTTTCACTTAAAGTGCTAACATTATAATTTACAAAATTTCAATTTTTTTAAAAATCGTGTATGTGTTCATTTTCTTGAATTATCCATTGAATAAAAAAAATAATTATATTGTGCGACTTTGATAACGCTATAGTTTTTCCGACTTTTTAAATTTTGCCGCCCTAGAATATATGACGCCCTGGGCACTAGCCCCGACTGCCACTGCCACTGATGACATACCTACATATTGATATCAACAAAATTCATGAAAGACATTAAATTATGTTACAATTATCAATCATGGTACAGTACATGATCCAAGTGCGCTTTTCAGAAAAATAATATGCTACAATTCGATAATTATGTCACATCTGGCATCGCCGCGCAGCGTGCGCTGCTTCGACGTCGTCCGTCGCCGACGCGCCAGTGGAGCCTATACCATGCGCTGCTCCGTTCCGACGACGCAGCACAACGGAGTAATGGAGCCGGGCCGTTACTCATTTTCCTTTAAGGGGACCTTATGTAAAGCAGTTCCTTAGCATCGTCGTACTGTAATTTCAGGAATCTTCAATATTAATTTTTATTTTTAACACGTTTTTATTAGCTTCACCTATATGTTTGTTTGTTTATTTGTTTATGAGCTTGTAACTCTCCTTTGAATTAAGAGGACAGACAGAACATTGAACGCTCCAACTTTAACCCGAAAACGATTTTGACGGCTTCAAATCTGTTGGACCAGCGATCGTATCCGCTGACTAAGAGATGGCACAGACACCTTAAACTTTGTTAATATTACCCAGAGGCGTAACGACGAGAGCTTAGAAGGCGTGACATCCAACTGTTTGGGAGTTGGTATTTTCTTGAAAATATTCGGGAAAATCGACAGTTTTGATTATCGTATACAAACGGGGGCGCTTTGTGGCATATTATTCGTAAATCGATTTTAAGTCAAGGATTGATAGCAGGAAAATTGGAAAAAAATCATAATTAGAAAACTACAAAAATTACATACATTACAACATATTGTTACTGATTGAATTTAAAAACTTTTAAAAACTTCCCACCACGGAATTATCGAAAACCAATAATTTAAAGAAAAAACGCCGAGACACGTCGAAAGATTTGTCAAGGGGGACAACTTTTTAACCAAAAACTACTTCAGCCCCTTGTACCCTCCGTTTGTCCCCCAGGATCATACCCTTAAAAATTTTAAATGACAAGGAGTGTCAAGTAATATCTCGTTTCAAAGGTATGTCGAAGTCCTTTGTTTTGACCTTTGATTTTTTAAATTGGTCGATTCGTTTTCGAGAACATTAGGAAATTCTTTATGTATCTTAATTTGTTTAAATAGAAAACAAAAGCACACGGAAATATCACTCTTTATAGCAATAAGTGTTTAAAGTCTTGAGCGTTATCGCCCAAATAATGATATCATGTTGTGGGATATCATAGCTGCATTCGATAATGCGTTGACGAAGGTCATCCAAACTTTTAGGTTGGGGATTAAGCATAGTAGATTTATAATGGCCCCATAGAGAAAAGTCTAATGGCGTCAAATCAGGCGAACTAGCAGGTCATTCTATAGGCCCTCTTCGCCCTATCCATTTATCTGGAAACGCGTCGTCTAGCCATTACCGAACCGGAAGAACATAGTAAGAAGCGCTGTCTTGATGCATAGCATAGGTTTTCCATCCTCTTCGATTTGGTTTTCAACTGACAAGCGGATTGTGGTATTTCCCAGCATACCCAAATAAATGTCTCCATTCAAATTTCCATTAAAAAATAACCCAATCACTTTGTTTCTTAAAATGCCGCCCATACATTAATTATTAGGTGGTACTGGGTATGCCCTTCTACAAAAGCATGAGGATTTTCATAGAATCAATGGGTGTGTTCAATGGGACTTAGCGCAAAAGCGCTAGCGTGGAAGCGCCTGCAGGCGCTAGGTGTGAGCATTTAACGACTTTCTTTCTGACATGATAAAACTGTTATATCCATATTTTAATATTAATAATTATTCGTATTGTCAAAAACCTAGGTTATAAAATCACAAAACCTGATATTAAATTGACACAATACAAAGGTAACTGCTTCTCTCTCCTACAAATAACTTTTTTCTAGTTTTGTGCCGCTGCGCTAACCACATAGCGCTTTTTAAAAGCGGTAACCAAGCTGACTGACGGTTTTTTGACAGCTTTTCCTTCATCGGTTATTTAGCGCAAAGCGCCCACAAGCGCTTACGTCTGCTAAGTCCCGTTGAACACTACCATTACCTGCAGTTATGCTTATTAACAAATCCAGTTAGATAAAATGTGTATTCATCTGTGAGGCAGGTATTCTTCACATAAATGGTATTGCCATTAATCTCGGTAGTCATTTGTTCACAAAACTCAACACGCTGATCAAAATCGTCTTCGGAAAGTGGGTATTAGGATTTGCAACAGATCCAGTTTGTGTATATTTCGTAACAAGGTCCAAAACATAGCTATGCGAAGAATTATCTTCCCCGGATGTTTGGCGTTTAAATAGAACGGCAATTTGCCGAACACATTGATTTTGGGCACCATAGATTGGAATCATTTCCACTGCTTTTGCAACTGTCCGCCAGGAATTTGAACATCGCCTATATCATTGTTTAGCGTTATTTAACCAATAACGGGCAATATTTTAAATACTTATTGGAATAAAAAGTGGTGTTTTTTTGTGTTTTTGTTTCCTATCTGGACAAATTAGGATACATAAAGATTTTTTTAATTTTCTCGAAAACGAGTGAGACGACTTTAAAAAATCAAACGTCAAACTATAGGATTTCGACATACCTTTGAAACATCTTATTACTCCATACCCCTTGTCATTTAAAATTTTGAAGGGTATGACCCTGGGTGGCAGAGGGTACAAGGGGGGAAACAAGTTTTTTGTTACAAACTCGGTTACAAAGTTGTCCGCCTTGAAAAATCCTTTGGCGTGTCTCAGCTTTTTTTATTTTAATCAGTGGCTTTCGATAAATTGGTGGTGGAAAGTTTACAAATGAACACACTGTATATGGGGGTGATACAGATACTTCTATAGGTGTGATGCTCTATCTCGGGACTTTCGCGCTTGACACTATTTTTTAGGACACCCTGTATATAAGTTTTTGGAATACGAATTCGAGGACCACAAATTTAATGTGCGTCGGGATTTGGCGGTTTAAAATAACTTTTTTTTCGTTCCTCCATTCCGGCTAAATTTGCTGCAGCATTTGTTAGTCTCTGTAGGTATAGGGCAAAATAGCTACCAGCTAAACTTCTCCTAGAGTAGATTTATTATTAGGATTTGTTGTATTTTCTAGCATACTACAATTTTCTCTCATACACCGTCTATGTTCTAGTTTTTCTTCCGGAAAACAAAAATATGAACACAAAAAATGTTCACATACAATGATAATGGATTTAATGAATTTATCTAACAAACTGTGGTTCAGGAATGAGAAGGCAAATACACAACCAAACCTAAATGAAGGTCATAATATTCTCAAAATTTAATCATACAGTCCGTCAAAACTATTGTGACCAACGAATTCGAATAGGTTAGAAGAAGTAAACAAGGTTTTTGTTTGTCTCCACAATCCCAAAGCGGCAGCTCGGTAATGCTGGCGCACTGACCGCCGAATCGCCGTACACCCTTTGTATATCCGCGACCAGATATCAGGTAAAGAACCCTAAAAATAACAGCACTACTGTTCTGGCAACACTGGCAATAGCAACTTTGTTTTGGTTGACCGTTTCGGGTTAATTGGTATAATTTTGAGTGAATTTTCGGTTTTAACAGTACATAAGTGTTAAAGGCTCAGAGTAACAACTGAACATAGAGGTAGTAAATAACTAATTCTAATAGGCCGACTCTTTTCTTACGTTGTCATATTGACCACCAGATACGGCAATCATATTTATTTACTATCGTCTTAATTGTATAGTATCCAGAAATATTCCATTCTACGTTAAAAAAGACGGTATTTTGATGGTTCAGGAATGATTACAGCAAAATCAATAGATATGTTGACCTCTACTGCGACACTGCATATTTATTCATCATAAACGCAAATTCTGAAGTCTTACATACATTTTGAAGAGCTGGCGACGCCGATATAATTTTCATGCGACTTATTTACGGAAGAACCCCGACAGTCTAACCTTCGTTTTGTTTGTGCGTCAGTAAAATCGAATTCGCTGTTATTTGTTGGTAACTGTAGTGAAGCTTTACGGATTTGCTGTGCTATATTTTAGTGTAGTTTAACAGTTTTTCGAGATGGGACAGTGCAGTGCAGTGTGTGTAGCATGGGTTGCATTCGAAAAATGTTCACATTGCCAACTATGTTTGGAGGCTGAAGTGTCAAAAGATGATGGCTTTGAGCACGCCATGCTGAAGTGGTTTGTTTACTACCTCTATGTTCAGTTGTTGCTCTGAGGTTAAAGGACTGTTTTAAACAATTCCACAAGACTTAAATCCTGCGGATTTCTGAAAAAAAAAATAGCATCATGTTTGTGAACATAGTAAAGAGTATCAACGGAATCTCGAGAACACTCACATGCCTGTTAGAGCATGGGCGTTGCTTTATCTAACCTGTTCGAATTCGTTGATTGCGACGAAATTTAAGTATACTTCTTGATTCTATGTGTGTGCGGAGACTGAAGCAGTTTGCGCAAAGTAATGTAGAGGTCACGAACAGTCGGACAAATGATAATCTGCGTAATTTCTATAAAGTCGTACTGTTGGTAGGTGTTTATAAATGCTTTTCTAATAGTGCATGTGTTGCCCTTTTCTTTTCACTTCCGTTACGCCACAGTCAGTGAGTCGTCTATCCACATAAAACGATGATTCATCAACCACCCCTCTACTGTTAGATCGGGACCCCTGCAGATTAGGCATTGCACAATGGACTAGCCTAGGTCATAGTCATGCACCTGTGCCTATGAGCGCATTATATTGCGGCACTTGAACCTGACCTGGTGAACGATAGTTGTGGTGTTGTCCAGGGTATCCTAGACAAACTGTATTTAGGATACGCCAGGTCAAGGGAGGCGTGCGGGGCGTGCCTGTATGCATATGTCGGCTTGCGGTAACTCTGACAACAATAGTCCAGGCATCTTAGGCAACCCGAAAGAAGTAAAAGGGGTTGACAGCGGATTTTATTTCCCATACTGTAGGTAAGGGGAGTATTAAAATGGCGAAAATGTTATCAAGATATCCTTGATATGGGGAAAATCTAATTCACTCACTCATTTCCGTCGGTTTATTTGTTGCAACTTTTCTAACAGCTTCGACGAAGTTTACCTTGTGGCACGATGTGGGGTCTTAGTAGGTAATTACCAAAAAACAATTATTCTAAGAACTGCTCCCAAACTTCGTTTTTAGGCCTAATACGGGTTTGTGGCCAGTTTCTGTTTTTTCCCCATAAAGTGGTGAATTGGGATGGAGGGGGAGGTAGCAGATGGTGAACTATTCATAAAGATATTGCCTCAAAAAAAAAGTTAGAAATGAGAAGAGAAAAAGAGAAAAAATGACATAAGATTTTGCTAATTACTTGTTTTCAACAACACTATACATTGGAAACTACCGACTAAATAACAAATATTAAGACCCTTAACGTTCATCCAGTATAATTGTTGAGGAATCCATGACAAAAATAGTTCCCTTGTAGTATGCTATGATATGATATACCAATATACCATGCTATGGTACAGGGTGGATCACATAGTTTCATTCTATAGGAAAATTGGTAGAAAGTGTGGGGAGTGCTGAGTCAATCAACTTAAATCCATATTTTGAACTTGAACTTATAATTTTCGAAAATTCTGAATTGGGACACAATGCTAGAGAGAACATTCTGGTAGATATTGAGAAAGCAAATTGCTTGAATACCGACTTCATAGATTACAGTGAAAATGGTCCTGACATATATTTTCTGCCTCTAAAGTAAACAGTTTTGGAGTTCATTGCAATTTTTGGATATAAGTCTGTAAAAGAAATGTTTCGAAATAAATAAAATTTTGCACAAAGGCTTCGTAAAAGCATTCCCAATGTGAATTCCTCTATGAATTCCTAATAGCGCTTGCATAATCAACTGTTAATCTCAAATTCCACATGACCACATCATGTATCTGAAAAGCTCATTAAAAAGACGGGAGTGAAATGATCCACAGCCACAAAACTACGAACGGTGCGGCGCGCCGATAAAGTCGTGCGCGCATATTAGTACAGTCAATTTTTATCAATTAATAACTGGGTAGCTAAAATAAACATTAATAAAGAAACAGGATTACCACGGTAACCAGTAATATCATCATGCTAGCGGAGTTGATTGTTCGCCCGTAGGGGGTGCTGCAGGGGTGCATTTTTAGGTACATATTAGCGAAATAGTATATCGGACTGACTTCAATAATTTTTTTTCACAATTTACTGATGATGTCACAAATTAATTTCCATTGCATACGATTACCACGGCAACCAGTAATATCATCATGCTAGCGGAGTTGATTGTTCGCCCGTAGGGGGTGCTGCAGGGGTGCATTTTTAGGTACATATTAGCGAAATAGTATATCGGACTGACTTCAATAATTTTTTTTCACAATTTACTGATGATGTCACAAATTAATTTCCATTGCATACGATTACCACGGCAACCAGTAATATCATCATGCTAGCGGAGTTGATTGTTCGCCCGTAGGGGGTGCTGCAGGGGTGCATTTTTAGGTACATATTAGCGAAATAGTATATCGGACTAATTTCAATAATCCTTTTTCATGATTTACTGACGATGTCACAAATTAATTTCCATTGCATACGATTACCACGGCAACCAGTAATATCATCATGCCAGCGGAGTTGATTGTTCGCCCGTAGGGGGTGCTGCAGGGGTGCATTTTTAGGTACATATTAGCGAAATAGTATATCGGACTAATTTCAATAATCCTTTTTCATGATTTACTGACGATGTCACAAATTAATTTCCATTGCATACGATTACCACGGCAACCAGTAATATCATCATGCTAGCGGAGTTGATTGTTCGCCCGTAGGGGGTGCTGCAGAGGTGCATTCTTAGGTACATATTAGCCAAATAGTATATCGGACTAATTTCAATAATCCTTTTTCATGATTTACTGACGATGTCACAAATTAATTTCCATTGCATACGATTACCACGGCAACCAGTAATATCATCATGCTAGCGGAGTTGATTGTTCGCCCGTAGGGGGTGCTGCAGAGGTACATTTTTAGGTACATATTAGCGAAATGGTATATCGGACTAATTTCAATAATCCTTTTTCATGATTTACTGACGATGTCACAAATTAATTGCCATTGCCTATGATTACCACGGTAACCAGTAATATCATCATGCCAGCGGAGTTGATTGTTCGCCCGTAGGGGGTGCTGCAGGGGTGCATTTTTAGGTACATATTAGCGAAATAGTATATCGGACTAACTTCAATAATTTTTTTTCACGACTTACTGACGATGTCACAAATTAATTTCCATTGCATAGGATTACCACGGCAACCAGTAATATCATCATGCTAGCGGAGTTGATTGTTCGCCCGTAGGGGGTGCTGCAGGGGTGCATTCTTAGGTACATATTAGCCAAATAGTATATCGGACTAATTTCAATAATCCTTTTTCATGATTTACTGACGATGTCACAAATTAATTTCCATTGCATACGATTACCACGGCAACCAGTAATATCATCATGCTAGCGGAGTTGATTGTTCGCCCGTAGGGGGTGCTGCAGGGGTGCATTTTTAGGTACATATTAGCGAAATAGTATATCGGACTAACTTCAATAATTTTTTTTCACAATTTACTGACGATGTCACAAATTAATTTCCATTGCATACGATTACCACGGCAACCAGTAATATCATCAGGCTAGCGGAGTTGATTGTTCGCCCGTAGGGGGTGCTGCAGGGGTGCATTTTTAGGTACATATTAGCGAAATAGTATATCGGACTAACTTCAATAATTTTTTTTCACGATTTACTGACGATGTCACAAATTAATTTCCATTGCATACGATTACCACGGCAACCGGTAATATCATCATGCTAGCGGAGTTGATTGTTCGCCAGTAGGGGGTGCTGCAGGGGTGCATTTTTAGGTATATATTAGAGAAATAGCATATCGGACTAACTTCAATAATTTTTTTTCACGATTTACTGACGATGTCACAAATTAATTTCAATTGCATGGGATTACTACGGCAACCAGTAATATCATCAGGCTAGCGGAGTTGATTGTTCGCCCGTAGGGGGTGCTGCAGGGGTGCATTTTTAGGTACATATTAGCGAAATAGTATATCGGACTAACTTCAATAATTTTTTTTCACAATTTACTGACGATGTCACAAATTAATTTCCATTGCATACGATTACCACGGCAACCAGTAATATCATCAGGCTAGCGGAGTTGATTGTTCGCCCGTAGGGGGTGCTGCAGGGGTGCATTTTTAGGTACATATTAGCGAAATAGTATATCGGACTAACTTCAATAATTTTTTTTCACAATTTACTGACGATGTCACAAATTAATTTCCATTGCATACGATTACCACGGCAACCAGTAATATCATCATGCTAGCAGAGTTGATTGTTCGCCCGTAAGGGGTGCTGCAGGGGTGCATTTTTAGGTATATATTAGAGAAATAGTATATCGGACTAACTTCAATAATTTTTTTTCACAATTTACTGACGATGTCATAAATTAATTTCCATTGCATACGATTACCACGGCAACCAGTAATATCATCATGCTAGCAGAATTGATTGTTCGCCCGTAGGGGGTGCTGCAGGGGTGCATTTTTAGGTATATATTAGAGAAATAGCATATCGGACTAACTTCAATAATTTTTTTTCACGATTTACTGACGATGTCACAAATTAATTTCAATTGCATACGATTACTACGGCAACCAGTAATATCATCAGGCTAGCGGAGTTGATTGTTCGCCCGTAGGGGGTGCTGCAGGGGTGCATTTTTAGGTACATATTAGCGAAATAGTATATCGGACTAACTTCAATAATTTTTTTTCACAATTTACTGACGATGTCACAAATTAATTTCCATTGCATACGATTACCACGGCAACCAGTAATATCATCATGCTAGCGGAGTTGATTGTTCGCCCGTAGGGGGTGCTGCAGGGGTGCATTTTTAGGTATATATTAGAGAAATAGCATATCGGACTCACTTCAATAATTTTTTTTCACGACTTACTGACGATGTCACAAATTAATTTCAATTGCATACGATTACTACGGCAACCAGTAATATCATCAGGCTAGCGGAGTTGATTGTTCGCCCGTAGGGGGTGCTGCAGGGGTGCATTTTTAGGTACATATTAGCGAAATAGTATATCGGACTAATTTCAATAATTTTTTTTCATGATTTACTGACGATGTCACAAATTATTTCCGATTGCATAGGATTACCACGGTAACCGGTAATATCATAATGGTAGGCACTCTTTAGAAACATTCATATTATTTATTTATCCATAAAATATGTCTGAGATACTATCGTCAGAATCAATTTTATAGATCTACAAAGATAATCACTGAAGTCTCCTGAGGTAACCCATTTATTTAATATAAATAACAATTCAACCGTTGTTCTGCTCAACTGCTAAACCCTTTAATTATGGTTCGTCTGGTATACCGTGCGCCCTACACTTCGCAGACAGCAAAAAAAATCCTATTTACAGAATGGCAGTGGATCAGGTCCCGGTAGCCGGGACCTGAGAATTACAATCTAAATCCCGGCAACCGGAATTTTTTACATTTTAATTTGAAATCCGGCACCCTGGATTTTGATTGTAATTTTCAGGTCGTGGCTGCCGAGACTTTTTACATCAGAAAATAAATCCCGGCAGTGCGTTTATTTCATCAAAAATTTTGCAATTCTTAATATTATTGTAAGTTGTACTTACATGAAAAAAAAAACAACCAAACAACCATTGTTAGTGTCATAGTGAAAATATGCATTATCTGTGGAGAATAAACAAATGAAAATCTACGTTACATAGACAAAGATAACACTAGTTACACAAATGACTACATTTAACACGTTTGTACAAAATAGTACGTTTTTATTTCATTTACAGAATACAAACTTTTAGTTATTATTATTATTTAACATATGAATACAGTTTTATAACATTTATTTTTTGTTTATTAAACTAACACATCCGACAAAACCAATACTTCTATTTAGGTCTTCTTGCCAGAGAAACACATCAAATGGTACCGATTCAAGCAGCTACTACATCTGATGAAACTTTCATTGAGATCATGGTTACAAACAGCACATATCCACTGGTCCAATTCTTTTTTCTTTTTAATGATGGACTCTAGATTATTCCATGCTTCATTTGTGAAATATCTTCGAATATAAAAAACGATCACAATTGACTCTTCAATAACCTTGTTGTTGATAAGATCTGCTTCTTTTATATCGTAGTCCTGTATAAGGAAACTAGGTGAGGATATCTTGTCAACTTTATTTGTGCCTTTGATAATCCAGGACAATAATAGTTATTCTTTCTCATTGTAATTAAATTTGATGAAAGGATTTTTGTAATCGCTTTTCTTTGGTATACCCATTAATTCGATGAAATTAATATAATAATTGCTTATAGAATTATTACCTTGTCTTTCTGTTACTCTTTTTAGCTTTTGCCCCCCATTTATATATCGTCGCCGTAAAGTCAAAAACTCGTATCTCAATTTTTGCGGTTTTGAGTGACGAGCGTAATATTATACAATAGAACCTTGCGCATGAAATGCAAAACCTTATATCTAGATGGTACATGGTGCGCAGTTGCAATGAGCGAGTGTTAAATACTCATGATTCACTGAGAAAACTTCAGTAGTTATTCTTTGAAGCCTTATTTCTGTTATTTGTATTTTTTTGTGAATTTAACCGATGTTAGTTTTCCATTATTCTTGAATAAAGGTGTTCAAAATACAGTTTTGCTTTACTTCCATGCCACGTATCTACAAAAAAAATTTAAAAAAAAACAAGTAAAACCTCGTATCTTGTTACAAAGTGCATTTTCAATATTTTTGTTAAAATTTTAACCTAATGTATAAGAGTACATCGTGTATGTTGCCTCTTGCTAAGCTGACGCGATATTAAGGCTTTTCCAAAATGCTTACTCAAATTTTGAACAGTTTTTTCTATTTCCTGTGAAGTTACTATCTTTCAGATACGAGTTTTTGACTTTACGGCGACGATATGTATATATAATACTTTAGATTCACAGAAGTACCTAAAAGTTCTATTGGCTGCCGGGACCTGATCCACTGCCTCATAAAATAGCCGAACAGCAGACATTTGTCCACCGACAGTGCCGGCATTCCATTCCATCTTGTAAAATAAATAGCGATGTATGGTTCCGCATAATATGGCAATACTTCCCTAAAAAATTAATAATCATGAACTTTTTAGAGCAAGAGCTAAAATTTGTAATTCGACAGTTAGTTGCATTGTTTCATTTAAGATACTGTTTAGAAGTTTAGATGACCTATCTGTTGAGTTTATAAACTGGCTTCCCTAAGTTTCGATTTGTCAAGTTAGGAAAAACACCTTCCATTCAGTAACACGCGACTGCCGTCGCACGTTTACGCAAATACGCATGCAAATGTGCACCCCTGCAGCACCCCCTACGGGCGAACAATCAACTCCGCTAGCATGATGATATTACTGGTTACCGTGGTAATCCTATGCAATTGGAAATAATTTGTGACATTGTCAGTAAATTGTGAAAAAAAATTATTGAAGTTATTCCGATATACTATTTCGCTAATATGTACCTAAGAATGCACCCCTGCAGCACCCCCTACGGGCGAACAATCAACTCCGCTAGCCTGATGATATTACTGGTTGCCGTAGTAATCGTATGCAATTGAAATTAATTTGTGACATCGTCAGTAAATCATGAAAAAAAAATATTGAAGTTAGTCCGATATACTATTTCGCTAATATGTACCTAAAAATGCACCCCTGCAGCACCCCCTACGGGCGAACAATCAACTCCGCTAGCATGATGATATTACTGGTTACCGTGGTAATCCTATGCAATTGGAAATAATTTGTGACATCGTCGGTAAATTGTGAAAAAAAATTATTGAAGTTAGTCCGATATACTATTTCGCTAAGATGTACCTAAAAATGCACCCCTGCAGCACCCCCTACGGGCGAACAATCAACTCCGCTAGCATGATGATATTACTGGTTACCGTGGTAATCCTATGCAATTGGAAATAATTTGTGACATCGTCGGTAAATTGTGAAAAAAAATTATTGAAGTTAGTCCCGATATACTATTTCGCTAATATTTACCTAAAAATGCACCCCTGCAGCACCCCCTACGGGCGAACAAGCAACTCCGCTAGCATGATGATATTACTGGTTGCCGTGGTAATCGTATGCAATGGAAATTAATTTGTGACATCGTCAGTAAATTGTGAAAAAAAAATTATTGAAGTTAGTCCGATATACTATTTCTCTAATATGTACCTAAAAATGCACCCCTGCAGCACCCCCTACGGGCGAACAATCAACTACGCTAGCATGATGATATTACTGGTTGCCGTGGTAATCGTGTGCAATGGACATTAATTTGTGACAGCGTCAGTAAATCATGAAAAAAAATTATTGAAATTAGTCCCATATACTATTTCGCTAATATATACCTAAAAATGCACCCCTGCAGCACCCCCTACGGGCGAACAATCAACTCCGCTAGCACGATGATATTACTGGTTGCCGTGGTAATCGTATGCAATGGAAATTAATTTGTGACATCGTCAGTAAATCATAAAAAAAATTATTGAAATTAGTCCAATTTACTATTTCGCTAATATGTACCCAAAAATGCACCCCTGCAGCACCCCCTACGGGCGAACAATCAACTCCGCTAGCATGATGATATTACTGGTTGCCGTGGTAATCGTATGCAATTGAAATTAATTTGTGACATCGTCAGCAAATCATGAAAAAAAAATATTGAAGTTAGTCCGATATACTATTTCGCTAATATGTACCTAAAAATGCACCCCTGCAGCACCCCCTACGGGCGAACAATCAACTCCGCTAGCATGATGATATTACTGGTTACCGTGGTAATCCTATGCAATTGGAAATAATTTGTAACATCGTCGGTAAATTGTGAAAAAAAATTATTGAAGTTAGTCCGATATACTATTTCGCTAAGATGTACCTAAAAATGCACCCCTGCAGCACCCCCTACGGGCGAACAATCAACTCCGCTAGCAGGATGATATTACTGGTTGCCGTGGTAATCCTATGCAATGGAAATTAATTTGTGACATCGTCAGTAAATCATGAAAAAAAATTATTGAAATTAGTCCGATATACTATTTCGCTAATATGTACCTAAAAATGCACCCCTGCAGCACCCCCTACGGGCGAACAATCAACTCCGCTAGCATGATGATATTACTGGTTGCCGTGGTAATCCTATGCAATGGAAATTAATTTGTGACATCGTCAGTAAGTCGTGAAAAAAAATTATTGAAGTTAGTCCGATATACTATTTCGCTAATATGTACCTAAAAATGCACCCCTGCAGCACCCCCTACGGGCGAACAATCAACTCCGCTAGCATGATGATATTACTGGTTACCGTGGTAATCCTATGCAATTGGAAATAATTTGTGACATCGTCGGTAAATTGTGAAAAAAAATTATTGAAGTTAGTCCGATATACTATTTCGCTAAGATGTACCTAAAAATGCACCCCTGCAGCACCCCCTACGGGCGAACAATCAACTCCGCTAGCAGGATGATATTACTGGTTGCCGTGGTAATCGTATGCAATGGAAATTAATTTGTGACATCGTCAGTAAATCGTGAAAAAAAAATTATTGAAGTTAGTCCGATATACTATTTCTCTAATATGTACCTAAAAATGCACCCCTGCAGCACCCCCTACGGGCGAACAATCAACTCCGCTAGCAGGATGATATTACTGGTTGCCGTGGTAATCCTATGCAATGGAAATTAATTTGTGACATCGTCAGTAAATCATGAAAAAAAATTATTGAAATTAGTCCGATATACTATTTCGCTAATATGTACCTAAAAATGCACCCCTGCAGCACCCCCTACGGGCGAACAATCAACTCCGCTAGCATGATGATATTACTGGTTGCCGTGGTAATCCTATGCAATGGAAATTAATTTGTGACATCGTCAGTAAGTCGTGAAAAAAAATTATTGAAGTTAGTCCGATATACTATTTCGCTAATATGTACCTAAAAATGCACCCCTGCAGCACCCCCTACGGGCGAACAATCAACTCCGCTAGCATGATGATATTACTGGTTACCGTGGTAATCCTATGCAATTGGAAATAATTTGTGACATCCTCAGTAAATCATGAAAAAAAATTACTGAAATTAGTCCGATATACTATTTCGCTAATATGTACCTAAAAATGCACCCCTGCAGCACCCCCTGCGGGCGAACAATCAACTCCGCTAGCCTGATGATATTACTGGTTACCGTGGTAATCCTATGCAATTGGAAATAATTTGTGACATCGTCAGTAAATCATGAAAAAAAATATTGAAATTAGTCCTATATACTATTTCGCTAATATGTACCTAAAAATGCACCCCTGCAGCACCCCCTACGGGCGAACAGTCAACTCCGCTAGCATGATGATATTACTGGTTGCCGTGGTAATCGTATGCAATGGAAATTAATTTGTGACATCGTCAGTAAATCATGAAAAAAAATTATTGAAATTAGTCCGATATACGATTTCGCTAATATGTACCTAAAAATGCACCCCTGCAGCACCCCCTACGGGCGAACAATCAACTCCGCTAGCATGATGATATTACTGGTTGCCGTGGCAATCGTATGCAATTGAAATTAATTTGTGACATCGTCAGTAAATCATGAAAAAAAAATATTTAAGTTAGTCCGATATACTATTTCGCTAATATGTACCTAAAAATGCACCCCTGCAGCACCCCCTACGGGCGAACAATCAACTCCGCTAGCATGATGATATTACTGGTTACCGTGGTAATCCTGTGCAATTGGAAATAATTTGTGACATCGTCAGTAAATCATGAAAAAAAATTATTGAAATTAGTCCGATATACTATTCCGCTAATATGTACCTAAAAATGCACCCCTGCAGCACCCCCTACGGGCGAACAATCAACTCCGCTAGCCTGATGATATTGCTGGTTACCGTGGTAATCCTGTGCAATTGGAAATAATTTGTGACATCGTCAGTAAATCATGAAAAAAAAATATTGAAATTAGTCCGATATACTATTTCGCTAATATGTACCTAAAAATGCACCCCTGCAGCACCCCCTACGGGCGAACAGTCAACTCCGCTAGCATGATGATATTACTGGTTACCGTGGTAATCCTATGCAATTGGAAATAATTTGTGACATCGTCGGTAAATTGTGAAAAAAAATTATTGAAGTTAGTCCGATATACTATTTCGCTAATATGTACCTAAAAATGCACCCCTGCAGCACCCCCTACGGGCGAACAATCAACTCCGCTAGCATGATGATATTACTGGTTACCGTGGTAATCCTATGCAATTGGAAATAATTTGTGACATCGTCAGTAAATCATGAAAAAAATTATTGAAATTAGTCCGATATACTATTTCGCTAATATGTACCTAAAAATGCACCCCTGCAGCACCCCCTGCGGGCGAACAATCAACTCCGCTAGCCTGATGATATTACTGGTTACCGTGGTAATCCTATGCAATTGGAAATAATTTGTGACATCGTCAGTAAATCATGAAAAAAAATATTGAAATTAGTCCGATATACTATTTCGCTAATATGTACCTAAAAATGCACCCCTGCAGCACCCCCTACGGGCGAACAGTCAACTCCGCTAGCATGATGATATTACTGGTTGCCGTGGTAATCGTATGCAATGGAAATTAATTTGTGACATCGTCAGTAAATCATGAAAAAAAATTATTGAAATTAGTCCGATATACTATTTCGCTAATATGTACCTAAAAATGCACCCCTGCAGCACCCCCTACGGGCGAACAATCAACTCCGCTAGCATGATGATATTACTGGTTGCCGTGGTAATCGTATGCAATTGAAATTAATTTGTGACATCGTCAGTAAATCATGAAAAAAAATTATTGAAGTTAGTCCGATATACTATTTCTCTAATATGTACCTAAAAATGCACCCCTGCAGCACTCCCTAGGGGCGAACAATCAACTCCGCTAGCATGATGATATTACTATTTACCGTGGTAATCCTATGCAATGGAAATTAATTTGTGACATCGTCAGTAATTTATGAAAAAAAATTATTGAAATTAGTCCGATATACTATTTCGCTAGTATGTACCTAAAAATGCACCCCTGCAGCACCCCCTACGGGCGAACAATCAACTCCGCTAGCATGATGATATTACTGGTTACCGTGGTAATCCTATGCAATTGGAAATAATTTGTGACATCGTCGGTAAATTGTGAAAAAAAATTATTGAAGTTAGTCCGATATACTATTTCTCTAATATGTACCTAAAAATGCACCCCTGCAGCACTCCCTAGGGGCGAACAATCAACTCCGCTAGCATGATGATATTACTATTTACCGTGGTAATCCTATGCAATGGAAATTAATTTGTGACATCGTCAGTAATTTATGAAAAAAAATTATTGAAATTAGTCCGATATACTATTTCGCTAGTATGTACCTAAAAATGCACCCCTGCAGCACCCCCTACGGGCGAACAATCAACTCCGCTAGCATGATGATATTACTGGTTACCGTGGTAATCCTATTTCTTTATTAATGCTTATTTTAGCTACCTAGTTATTAATTGATGAAAATTGACTGTACTAATATGCGCGCACGACTTTATCGACGCGCCGCACCGTTCGCAGTTTTGTGGCTGTGGATCATTTCACTCCCGTATTAAAAAGACAATTTAATCTGAAATATCACAGAAAACATAGTTCTGGGTATGTTTTTGAGAGTTGGTTTCAGGGTAATAGCCCTGTCAAAACATCCCATTGCTTGGGCAAACTAAATGAGAACTTGGATGAGGATAGCAAAAGGAATTTTGGTAATTTTTTTGAGTATAGGAACCAGCAGTGTCAATTTTTTGAGAAGAATGGAATGGAATATCTAATAGATACAAAAAAACAGCTCCCAAGTTTCCTCAGAATCGGTGCATCACATACTGAGGTTATGTGTGTAAACAACTAAGCAAATGCCAAAGTCACAAAAGTTTTATTATACCTCACAAAAAAGTTTAATGTGTGTGAATGTTAACAATTAAAGTTATAAAACTTATATTCCCTGCTTAAACTGAGCAATGTGTAAAAATTAAGTTTAGAATTAGAATATTTAGTCCGGATTTTATCAACACACACATTTTGACCAAGGTTCTGACCAATCAGAGCAGCCCTTATCCTCCCAAAAATGAGTGAGGAAAGAACACAAGAGAATGGAGTCGAAGAGATATCCCAAAAATGTTTCTTTTTGAGTTTTTTAAACCAAAGTGCTTTAGTTATTGTAGATCCACCAGCAGGCTATAAAGCTCTCAAAATATCCATATCAATGCACCAATAATAATTAGGTATCTGTAATTAAAATCAGAGAGATTAAATTAATGTTAACAGACACAGGTCAAAGGCAAATAATACTGATATGGGTTTTTCTTTTCATGATATAGACATTATAAAATATGTATAGGTACTACATAGATCTCATTTCAAAATGTTTGCAAACCCAATGCATCCATTGCATATTATGTAGGTATGTAAAGTATGGGGAATGTAATAAAAACTAGGCATTAAAACAATTCTGATTATATGATACTAGTAGTTCATAATCTATTTACGATAATAAACATTATACTTCCCAAAATTAAATCATATTATGAGGAAATTTAAAAAATACATATTTGAGTCATAATGTGGCATCATCCACTAAGAGTCACATTGGATCAAGTTGAGTGTCAAGCATTGGACCTACCAATTGAATCGAATCAAAGCAAAATTAATTGACACAGTCAAAAAATGTTATCTAGTCTTCAATTTACATTTCATCCAACAAGTTGTCCCTACTTGTTATTAGAAAATCATTATGACAGCTTTCAAAAGTGACAGTGGCAATTTCCAACCTGTGACCTGTCAAGGAACCATTTGATTTGTTTGGATGAAACAAAAATCTAATGTCAGCAGTGAAAGTGAAAGTTGGAACCTATAGATATTTGTCATTTGTCCTTATATCACCAATAATTTTATTTTGTATGACCTTTAGCTATATTTGAATGCCCTTTTTTATAAAGTATTGATTTTTTACATAATGAAAATATGACGAGACAGTATCATCAATAACAAAAGCTCTTCCTATATTTCTGGGAAAAAGGGCGCGCTTGACTCAGCCCTGCATTTCCGCGAAGGGCTGCTCAGAAGGTGTAACCTAGGGCAATCTGCACACTACGCAGAACGCTGAGTTGCCGAGTTCCACTAACATGCTTCCTACTAAACAGAAGGCTTTGCCATTTCACTTGTTTCGCTTTCAATATCACTTTCCCGCAGACAGGCGGCATGATAATATCAGCCTAACAAAAGTGAATCGAAATCGCAACGCAACGTTCGAGCCACTGCCACTGCACCACCGTCTGAAACAGGTTTGTGAAACGAAACGAGGGCTAGGAAATAGAGAAGCATAAATAACATGACACTTTGTACAGGTTAACCTGCAAATCTGCGTACCTCCTGAATTTGAAGAAAAAGACATCTGCAGCTCAACGTTGTCATCGTCTGTGGTTACTTCCAGGTCTAAATCGGCATTTTCCACTGAAATTGTCGATGTCCCGTTTTCTGTTTGTCCCGTAGATACGGCAACAGAGCCAGGAACGCTCATACTTGTCGCTTCTTCATGCATTGTTTACCCAAATACGCACTCTAACCCGCAATGATAACCGAATTTACCCGCCCCAAGGTCCCGAGAAATTTCGACCTTCAATTTCGCGTCAAGGTTTCACAAATATCTATTTCTTTTAGCGCCGTAAAAATCGAATGTTCTATAAATGTAGGTCTCTAGGCCACTTCGCTTACACTTTGCATTCAGACAGACGTTACTACTGAGCTCAAGCTCATGGCTGCTTTCATAAGATCTTTGCTGTCAAATTAATTCTGTTTTTCAAACAAGGGCTTATCATACGATCCATTCACCCTTAAAATTCATCCTAGTATTTTTAAAATCCAGGCGAAAAATGTTACTTTAGTTGGTTTAAATTTAATAGACAACCGACTTTCTCGATATAAGTAGGTCAAAGTTGTTTATCCATTTTGTTGCGTCTATCGCTATTACATAACTGCTATTTGAATTCAGGCTGTATTTTAATCGCACGAAGCTATGTTTTATTCATTTTCTATTTAAATTATATTTAAATTATGTCTCTTCAAAAAAATAAAGGGTCATGTATATGGTACCGCGTACGCATGCGTCTGCCAAATTTAAAATTTTAGCGGCAACTGTCTACCTGGGTTAGAAATTACAAATCAATAAAACATATCTATAGTGATATGAACACCATATAGCTCAAGAATGATGTCTTTAGAAATAGATAACATTTTCAGTTCAACGAATAGTCTTCGTTTTCAACAACTCGACACACTCAGACTATTGCTACATTTTTTATAGATCTAGCAAGTCCTGAAACAATTTTAAAGGTTTGATTCTAAAACCTACATGACTAAGAACATGGTATTTTCTATCTTATTACATGTGGAGATAAATACAGATTGTACGTGAGTAATAATAAAAAAGAGAATCCATTAACCTGGATCTTGAGAACAATATTGTTCAGAAAGGAGGCAACACACAAGACGCCGTCGACCTGGTTGGGTTGCGACCTTGTGCTTAAAATTAATGTTTATAGTGCAGTGAGAATAGAATACATATTTACATAATATTGGATATTGGTTGTGAGTTGTGATATACAGGGTTTAATGTATTTCGACGTATTCCGGTCGGGGCATGATAGAAGAGCTAAAATGCAACAAATTTTGCTTAATATATGTATGGACAAAAATCGATAGTTTTTGAAATTTTTCATTATTAACGGAATTCTAATAGTTACCCAAAATATCTGGCATTTTTGTCTAGGCAATGAAAAGTCTACGTTAAAAATCAGTACTATGTTTACCTATTTTTGTTCAATACGCTAACACTAATTCAATAACATTATAAATAGGTGAAAAGGCACGATACTTTAGAAAAAAAAAAGATATTGAGAAAAATAAAATACTTCTCATTTTCGTCTTCTTATCAACAGAATCATATCTAGCTCAAATTTTTGCCAAAACACTGCGCGTACAAACCACTAAACTTAAAAAAATATATATAAGGGCCGAATTGAAAACCTACATTCAGGAGTATAGCCAGGAGTTAATTTCGGAGGGCTGAGACTAGTGTTTGGGCCATCGACCACCTATTACCCTCATGGTGATTCATAGTTTTCTGGAGGGGGTGGAATGCATCGTAAAGATACTGAAATTAAAATAATTCGAGCAGCTGAAGCACCTGAACCTCCGGTTGTGCGGTGTATCTAGTCACTCTGGTTATACAGGGTGTTTGGTAAATATGCGGGAAACGTTTAAAGGGTGATCCTTTACATTTTTGAAAACCGCTCCATTTCAAAGGACACAGGATGAAAAAATTGCGACAGCTGCATTTTGTTATCAAAAATCACATGATAAGTTGATCAAGCAAAAAAAATACCTTATTACGATGTCACACATTTCTTGCTCCAATACCAGATAGCATAAAATGTCTAGTGCCTTTAAATTCATTCAAGTATGATTTGAAAAAATGGATAGTGAATTGATCGCATGAAAATTCATCAACTTGTTACATATATGTAATACCTATTATTACTTCTATAAAATACATAATATTTAAATATAAATATTCCTGAATCGGCCCCTATTTGTTGCTTCTATTTTATAATAATTACTGTATACCCAAGCATAAGTTTTTAACTGTTTTGGGGCACTTGTTGTTTATTGTATTATTTATCTTATATTTACTTACAATAAACGCTATTATTATTATTATCTACAATAAATGTTCAAACTGACTTCCACCAGCTTGGATACAAGCAGGCAATCGTCTCATCTTTCAAACACCCTAGGTTTGTTTGGAATGACGTTACATCCAAGAATATTATGGTGCACAACTACATTTTAGTTTGGTTGCTCATGAATTATGTAATAGCAACATACAAAGATAACTGATTTGGAGAGGTGGATCACACGTAATCGCCGGTTTAAAACCCCTAAAGTCTCTAGTTTACGCTAGTCCATTGGATAATTTGGACGACTTGAAAGCGTAATTGCTGGATGTAAATCCATCCAAAACGGACCTACAGTGTTTGAAAGAGTTCGAGAATCACCGATGAGAAGATTGCCTGTTTGTATCCTCGCTGGTGGAAGTCAGTTGAACATTTATTGCAGATTGAGTAACTTAGATGATTTCCCTTGACTGGCTCCAGCCATTGGCGTAGTTTGTTGGGAGTTTAGCGCCCCCCCCCCCCCAGAATGAAATTAGCCCCCCCCCCCCCCAAAAAAAGAATGTAGCCTGTTAAGTTTATTGTATCTAGGGAGGGGGCTTAAGCCCCCCCCTCAGATCTAGGACTTAAGCCCCTCCAGATCATGGACATAACTACGCCCATGGCTCCACCATAAGCAAGTTTGTACCTTTATATTGTTGATAGGAAAGAATAGGTTTTTTTCAAAAGCTGTTTGATTATTGATATAGTTGTCCAGTACTCGAAATAAAAAACAAAACTACCTTATTTATTTATTTAGGTTTGTTTTACAATGAATAGGGCAACACAGAATGAAAACAGCTGTGCTTGCTTTTATAACATTTATATTTTTTACATTATATTATATAAATACATATAAATTGCACAGGTTATAAAAATCGTTTACTAAATATGCTCAAAATCTTTACAGGTACGGTTTTTCTTAGGACTACGAACAATAAAAAAAGATAAAAAATATGATCTAATTGTATAACATTGTTGCTTTGTTACACTTACCATGGGCTAGCTTCAAAATAATAATATAAATTGCTAAAATAATATATAAATACCTTCCTAGATTTTAAGACATTCATTTTGATAATAGTACTATGTATGAGCCGATGACACAGAAGTAAAAAAAAATACTATGTATGAATTTAAGCAGGGTCGGAAAATATTGTGCCTAAATAGTATCATCAGACGATTTATATCAGATATATATTCGCTTTGTATTACTTGGGATATTCACTTTCCATACAAATATAGTTTTTTTATCGCAATTCAAACATTTTTTACTCGATATTCTCAGCTATTAAAAACAAGATAATTCAGGCAGCAAATGGAAATAATTAAAAACTCTTAAGAAATTCATTTATACAAGACACATCAACATGATGATATCCTCATATATCAAGAGATACATATTGCCTGATATCTATCCGAACCCTTTCAACAACATGACAATTATTTATGGAGCTAAACATTTCTTATACCTATCATAGGGAAAATTCCTGATATTGGAAGACACTTTTGAGTTATTCAGTCTCATTTTACAGATTGACGCTGCATATCCATATCTTTTTTAATAAGTATAAAGTTTGAAGCTAACTACATGACATAATTCTTCGCACTTTGTTCAATATATTAAACTACATTTTCTAAATCAACACACTTCACGAACGTTTTGTCTATCCCTACAGCCTACTTCAACATACAACACCGCAGTAGTATTTGTAAAGTGGTGATAAATTATTATCTCGTTCTGTATATATCAACAATACAAATGCATCATTCCTCAAATCTGTAGTGACAATGCTGGACTTTCAAAATCAATCACAAAACATTTATCTTGACGATAATAAATGTAAATCGCGATTTCAAATTTTATTTCCATATTTTGACAGCTAAAGTACAATTTAATGAAAATCAGCAAACGTTAAGTTTTAAAAGATAGAGAACGAAATACTTCCCAGGTTTCACTTGATACATAGATCAACGCTATAGTGATAGTATAATTTGATACACAGATAAAAGCTATAGTGATAAACATAAACATAAGTAAAAGTAATATTATGATTGTTTAAAACTTAGAATACTCTACATCTGAAGTTATTACTTATAACTTGATACTGGTATTTGATGCTTTGATAGATAAAAAGCGCAATAAAATTTCTTAATGATTGACCGGTCACAGATATAACAATTGGCCAATTTATTTACAGAGGTGTTGCGTCAATTTGAGATGCAATGTTGCTAGAAGGGTATAACACAATCCTTTTTAATTTTCATTACACTCGACGATAACTTTCCGACTAACACTTAGGTTGATATAGTATGCAGACGGTTTGGTTGGATGAAAGTTATCATTGATTGTAATGGTAGGTACTCATAGGATATTAAATCTTCAGGCACTTAATGATTTTCGCACCATGATCACAAGAGGCGCGCAGATTTAGATCGGAAATTCCAAGTCCAACATCATTTCTGGGATCCAGCTGCAAGGAAAATTAAATATAAAATTTTAATTTCATTGCTTGCATGCGTTTCAATCGTTAACGTTAGTAACATCCAATCCAATCTACAGCTTCGCAGACGACAGTACATTAATATCGTGCATGGAACCAGGCAAGCCACTATCATCCCAGGAGACGGTACGTCGGCGACAGCAGCATGCCTCACAGATCCACGCAGATATCAAAACAATTGTCGAGTGGGGATTAGTAAATAAAGTACAGTTCAACGTACCGAAAACTCAGGCAACAACACTTACAAAGAAGTCTCACGTTGGCTTACCAACAGTGGAAATGAACCTTGCGTCAAGCTTTTGGGGATCAACATCAACAACATGTCCTGGAACGACCACGTCGTCAGTATTGCTAAAACGGCATTCCATAAGCTTGGAGTTTTGTTCCGCTGTAGGAAGCTGTACACACCAGAGCAATGACTGCTGCTCTACAAGGCACAGATCCGACCATCGCTGGAGTATTGCTCCCATGTGTGGGGATGCGCTCCGAAGCACTCTCTAAAGCTTCTGGACACTATCCAGAAGAGAGCAATTAGACTAATTGACATTCCTAACCTCACGAAGGACCTCCATAGCCTGGAACATCGAAGAAGGGTGGCTGACCTGTCCCTGTTCTACAGATTCTATCACGGAAGATGTTCGAGTGAGCTCTCTCAGGTAATAACAGCAAAGGCCGTCCAAACAACGAACACTTAGAGAGGCTCTGCGAGCTCATCCTTACCAGGTCGAGGTCCCTACCTACTCCACGAACCAGTCTCCTCCAGAATTCCTTCTTTTGGAGAACTTCGACGCTGTGGAACGAGCTTCCGGGGAATTTGTTTCCAGCCGGCTACAACCCGCAGCGTTTCAAATCTAACGTGCACCGACACTTATCCTCTCGCAGCGCTTCTACAGCGCCATAGGCTTTTAGCCTTTGCGGGAGGCTGACCATAAAAAAATAACGGAAAAATGACAAAACAAGAAGTCCAGTAAAACACGTTTCTGACGACGTTGCTTATACTATTTTTTGCATTTTGGTCATAGGACATAGGTCCGCAAACGCTTCGTTACCGATCTACAGGGTATTGAAATTTCAATATTTTTTTCAGTTTTTTCCTAATAAGTCTCTCATTTTTTAAGTATTTAGCTCAAATATGGAATATAAGAAACACAAAACGAGTTAAATAATTGCATATGTCAAACAGTTGACAGAATCTACAGGGTAATATTTTCTTAGAGGTCATGCCCCTTTTCTTACCCTGAACTTATTATTCAAAATACTATTACAGTATGCAACTCTACATGTCAAATTTGATAAAACAAAACGGTTCCGCAAATAAAGCCATAGCCTACTAGACCCTACTTACAAATACATTATTTTCATATACCTAATCATAGATTCGTTTTTTTTTTCTCGATTAGAATCGGAGATATAAAAAAAAATACAAGAGGACAAAAAGCTTGTAAGCAAGATGGAAAAATAATTTGTTTTTCCAAATCTATCTACGGCGCACTGCAAAAAAGTTCAGGGTAAGAAAAAGGGGCATGACCCCAAATAACACCCTGTAGATGCGGCAACCGTTTCACACGTGCAATTATGTAATTCCTATTACGTATTTTAAATCCCAAATTTGAGATGTATACCTCAAAAATTGAGAGAGTTATTAAGAAAAAACTGAAAAAAACTGGAATTTCAAAAGGATCTGTGTCCGGCAAATCATTTCAACAACGGATACTACTCCAAAGACATGTATCCATCCGGCAGCCGTATTATGTAAAAATTCACTACAGCGGTCACGGAGCAGATGCCGAGCATCAGCGACGCGACAGCAACCTGACTGGCAAAAAATTCCGTATTACCCAACGCTGCCGCTTATCATCGTCTGCTGTCACAAAAATGTACTTTTCGCAATGAGCTTAGCGCCACTAGCGATTGGTAGTAGATAACAGAACTAACGCTTTGTTTCATTCGCTGACAGTTCTGGCACATTGTAGGTTATGTTCCTGTCAGTTATTGTCCATCGTGATTTTGACAGCGATGTTCGCCTGTCGCTTGCCGTCCGCAAGATACGTAATAAGGCCGCGGAACTGCACATTTCTATACGTTGTGACTGAATAAGGATTGACGTCGACAACTCCTTTCCTGAAAATTATTCAGAATGATTGCATACTTGTCCTCAGTACAAAGCGCAGTATTGGATTATCCCAACGAATTCGAATATGTTAGAAAAAGCAACACCCATGCTCTAACAGATATGAGTGTGATCCAGAGGCCCCGTCGTATTTATTTACTGTATTCACAAACACGATGTTATTTTTTACAAAGATTCGCAGGATTTAAATCTTGTGAAATTGTTTAAAATGGTCGTTTAACACTTATGCACTGTTAAAGCCCAAAATTAACTCACAACTATAACAATAAACCCGAAACGATCAACAAAAGCAAAATTGATATCTATACTAAGCCACTATTAGGGTTCTTTTATCTCGTCGCGGGTATGCAAAAGGTATACGATACGAGTTTATCAGCGATTCAGCGGTCAGTGTGCCACAATCATCAAGCTGACATGCCACTTTAGGATTGTGGGCACAAACAAAATCCTTTTTTACTTCTTCTAACGTATTCGAATTCATTGGATTATCCAACAATCAAAATGCATCTTAACTGTCTGAACACATTTTAGCGTCAGAAAATAGATAGTTCTATACATTGACGTCTTAAAACGTTTAAAATATTCTCACGGAAGACCTACCATGTAAAATTACATCAATGTCTTTGCTCTGTCGATGATGACCCTGGATATGATCATCCTCTGTATTTGCGCCGTGCCCTCGTAGATCTGGTAGATCTTGGCGTCTCGCATGAGTTTCTCCACCGGGTATTCGCTGTTGAAGCCGTTGCCCCCAAACACTTGCACGGCATCGGTGGCGCATTTGTTGGCCACGTCCGCCGCATAGCATTTGGCCACAGAAGCCGCCAGGGTGTTCTTGATGCCCTGGTCGGTCTGCCAGGCCGCCTTCATCCACGAAAGCCGCGCCGTGTCCACACCTGTTCCGAAAAATAAACCGCGTTATAAAGCTCGACTGTGGTTTAAATAAATTTTATTTTTATGATAAATGGAAAGATCATGTATAAGTATTATAACAAAACTATTTTTGTTTTCTTTTTTTTGGACTGATTCAGAAGTTATATCCTATGGTTATACAGGATGTCCCAAAAAAGAGTGTCAAGCGGAAGTCCAGAGATAGAACACACTTAGAAGTATCTGAATTACCCCCATATATGTCATGCAATTTTTTGTAGTTTCCGAGTTATGAATTTTTTTCTGAATTTCAGAGAATTTTCTACCTCGGCAAATTGAAACTGTTCCAAAAGAAAAATTAAACGACTTTTTCAAATTATCTTTTTTGGTAATTAATCTCCAAGAGTTTACTGTTCATACATAAAATAATCGGTTTCGTAACTTTCATCAAAGTCAAAACAATTTTAGAGTAAGCATTGATTAAAGTATTTATACCTTAATCAATGGTGTAAGTGAAAAATTTACGATCTGATAATTATGACTTAAATCTTCGACTCGCAATTAAAAATTCAAAGAGGTAATTTCATGATTTCTAAGCAGGTTTAAAAACTTCTTCAGACACTCAGCTATCATAATCATTGAACAAAGGAGTACTTAATGGAGCTACTTTCGCTCCAATTGACCTTCAAAGACAAGAGGCGAAGATCACAATAATAAACGTTAAAAACGGTGCATAAATTAAACATTTATTAAAAAAGATACTATTTCTTGCTAAAAAACCACAAGGAGCGCATACTTACCTGGGCGCCAACTAAAAGGGCTAACGCTAACGCAGTAAACGATGGCGATGTTAGAAAGAGATAGCTATGATATTGTTTGTGATGTCTTTTCAAAATGTGTCATTGCATAGGTTTTTTCCGTTGTCTTTATTCAGTCGTCTGTCTGTCTTTGCGGCTTTAAAACGATACGCTTTTGTTTGGATTGGTGTTGTTTCTGTTGTCTGACTACTTGGCTATTCCTACGGACCTTGAGTGCACGACAACTGAATTTAAGGGTGCTGTTTTCTGCAAGAGACTATGCAACAAATGGATAGGTCGTGGTGGACCCACTGAATGGCCGCCACGGTCACCTGACTTAAATGCGATATAGTTTTTTGTTTGGGACTACTACAAAAAACTAGTTTATGCTAAAAACTGTCGAAACGTCAGCGAATTACGCAACAAATTAACACAGGCTGAAGAAACAATAAAACACAATCGAAGAGCTTTTGTTAATTTGAAAAACAATTTTTTTCGGAAGATGTAGATTATGCTTCGAACAAGAAGGTATACATTTTGACAATTTCTTGTGAAATTTAATAAACTTAGTGAAGAAATTTGATAATTTCGTTTCATTTTACAATTTCCCACTTACAAAAAAGAAGTCGTACATGTAACAAAAAATCTTAGCAAAGTGACACAGATGGTCATCTATCGATATTCTGGTCGCACTGAACGTTTTTTATTGCGGCACTGACAACCATTCGACTATTAGCGCCCTAAACTTAGTTATTGTTTCTTTTAAAATCCCATCGCTAATTTCAAGAAATCTCCACCTCTTGTCGTTGAAGGTCGATTAGAGACAAAGTAGCCCCATTAAGTACTCCTTTTTTTTTAATGATTATGATAGCTGAGAGTCTGAACAAGTTTTTAGACCTGGATAGAAATCATGAAATCACCTCTTTAGATTTTTAATTGCGAGTCGAAAATCTAAGACATAATTCACAGAACGTGAATTTTTCACTTTACACTATAATTTTCATGACTTTCATCAGATCTACTAAGCCGATTCCTTTATGTATGAACAGTAAACTCTTAAAGATTAATTAGCAAAAAAGAGAAATTGGAAAGTCTTTTAATTTTTGTTTTGGAACAGTTTTAAATTGTCGAGGTAGAGAATTTTCTAAAATTTAGAAAAAAATTCATAACTGGGAAACTACAAAAAATTGCATAACATACATGGGGGTGATTCAGATACATCTAGGTGTGCTCTATCTCTGGACTTCCGCTTGACACTATTTTTTGGGACACCCTGTATCATAATAAAAAGGGGTTTTTGAGTCCGGTAATGAAGCCACGCCGGCAGCTGCCGAACCCGTGTGACGTCACTACGGCGGTCAGGAATTTCAGGATGTTCCTTTGACCAACGAGGTGCTACTCAGATAGTAGATTCTACAGGGTGACAAAGAGAAAATGCATTGCATAGTGCTACACAATACAGGATACTACAATAAGGAAAAAAGTTCCTATGAACATGGATCCGCAAGGCATTCGGTTAAAAGATACGGGGTGTTGAATTTTAATTTTGTTTGGCTTTTTTTTATTTTCTTTAGCCAGAGACGCAAGAAATGGATAGAATGTTGTAAACAAGGGATTTTTATCATGCTAAATTCAAATATGATCTTAGTTTTATGATTACTGATAGAGGGCGCTACATACAGGGTTCCATCTCTACTGAATCGGTCCTAACTTTTTTGCTATACACTGTATGACATTTTCGACTGAAAAAAATTTGTTATCCCTCCTTTATACTTAAGAAAGGTATACCTTGTCCAAGTCGCTAGAAGCAATGGTTCCAGTACAAATGCATCTGAAAGCCGACAATGCACGCAAATTATTTAAAAAACTTTATTTTTTATTTATTTGCAAAAACAATGATAAATACTTCAACAATTATCTTAACTTTTACTTAACTTAAACAAAACATAGTTTTTAGAGGATGTTGAAATTGTTGCCCTTGTACTTCAATACATTTTTCTAATCTTCTTCTTAACGATTGGCAGCATCTTTGAAATATTCCTAGGTGATTACGAAATCTATCTGCCGATTCCATAATTCTTATCCATAATTGTTCTTCATTATGTATTTCTACATCATAAATCCCCAAAATGAAAAATCTAGGGATTAAGGTCGGAACTACGAGCTGGCCAGTGTACAAGCCCCCCTCGACCAATCCACGTATTTCCAAATCTGTCCAAATATTCCCTTGCCACTCGAGAAAAGTGATTTGGCACCCCATCATGAATGTAATACATTCTTCCAATAATGACCAATGAGACATCCTCTAATAATGTGTTTAAATCACTCTCCAAGAAATTTCGATACAGTGCACCTGTCAATCGATTGGGCCATCGAAATGGGCCAATTAAGTAATTGTCGATTATACCTGCCCACACATTAATAGAAAACCCATATTGATGACTCCGAATTTGTTTGATGAGGATTTTCATCACTCCAATGGCGCATGTTATGTAGATTCAGAATACCATCACAACTAAAACCAGCTCCGACAGTAAACAAAATTGATGAAATAATGTTTTTTCTTTGGTTTTTGCGACCATTAGAAAAATTGTACACGAGGAACAGAGTCATATTCCAATAGTGAATGAATTTTTTGGAAATGATGTGGGCGAAAAAGTTGTCCATTGAAAATTTGTCTGACTGATTCACGGTTAAGGTTTCGCATCGCTGAACTTGTTTTCCTGGTGGTTGTTCTCGGATTATTTTCTACTATTCGTAAAACAGTTTTTTCGTTTCGTACAGTGCGACGAGTTCTGGAAACCCCACTATTCAATGTTGGTTTTCTAAAACAGGCATCTTCTCCCAAACGTATAAGCACATCAATAAATGCTCTTACATTAGGAACTTGTCTTAAAGGATATCTTTCTCGATAGATACGTTGAGCTTCGTAAGAATCTGATCTAGCTTCGCCGTAACACATATTCATGTCCCTGTATTCTTCAAAAGTGTAGTGAACCATTTTTGAAAGCAATTTTAAATAATCAGTGAGAAAACCAAAAAAACTTAATCAAGAACACAAAATACAATCATCAACAATCATTACATTAGTTTGACAAGTGTCATTAGGACACATTATTTAATTGTTATATATAATTGTTTTGCAAAGGTTACTTTGTCGCTTTTTGAATAATTTGCGTGCATTGTCGGCTTTAAGATGCATTTGTTTTGTACTGGAACCATTGCTTCTAGCGACTTTGACAAGGTATAACTTTCTTACGTATAAAGAAGGGATAACACACTTTTTTCAGTCGAAAATGACATACAGTGTATAGCAAAAAAAGTTAGGACCGATTCAATAAAGATGGAACCCTGTATATAGCGCCCTCTACCAGTAATGACAAAACTCAGATCAAATTTGAATTTAGCATGATAAAAAACCTTTGTATACCACATGTTATCCATTTCTTGCGTCTCTGGCTGAAGGTATTAAAAAAAACCCAAACAAAATTAAAATTCAACCGAAGGTCTTGTGGACCCATGTTTATAGAAACTTTTTTTCTTATTTTAGTGTCTTCTATTGTGTGGCACTATGCAATATACTTTTTTCTGTCACCCTGTAGATTCCCAGCCCATCGTGAAAATATGTAACTGTAACTAGTGCATATTTGTTGCAACATAGACGATGAATGAAGTTTGCAGCTCGAGACGAAGTCTACAATCGAAATAAATATGTTTTTGAATATTTGAAATCAAATGACAAATTCCAGTAATAAAGTAGCTAATCAAATATGTTTTGTTGAAGCAACCGTTTCCACAACGCTGTGGTGGTGCAGTGTCTTAGAGTGTTAGACTTTCGACCTGCGCTAGAGCGGGGTGTTGGTTCGAAGCCCTTGCCTTACAACTTTTTTTTTATTTTTTTTGTACCAAAAAATTTATTGATATGCTTTTTTATAAATTATATTATATAGCACTGTGTACTGAATACAGGCAACCACGTATAGAGTATCAAGACTGGAGCCATCTCTAATCAATTAGTAAATTTACAACTTTCATTATAAATACACATTATACCTTCGGTTTACAAATTTTTAAAAATATACAATTTATATGCTATATAGGAAAAACGTCAGTCAGCTTTTTTATAATGTATCTTGGTCAAATACTTGAATGGTTGAAAAAGAGCGAGATTTGACGAAGAGGAGCGAGGGAGCGAATCAGGCAAAAAAAGAGCGAGATATCGCTCTAAAGAGCGAGCATTGGAAACGCTGTCGGCCAATCTTCTACCAGCAGACCTGACTAGCGCTATCTCATTCTAGCCGCAAACCTCTTCCATAGGTATTGACACTTCCTATGCGAACAGATGTGTACGCAGCTTTACCAATTCCTTATTTCAACACTCACCTACTGCCATGTCAGCCAAAATGAACGCCACCGCCTGATGATGAGCAATCGGAACACCAAACGCTTTCCTCTCAAGTGAATACTTGGATGCTTCATCCAGACAACGCTGTGCTAGACCGGTTGCTCCTGCTGCAACCTATCAAAATGGGCAAGGATCGCAATTTTAATTATTAATCACACACTACCTCTAAATAATTGTCAACCTCAAAAAAAAAGATGTTTACGCCAGCCTTCCAATTTGATCTTGTCTTTTTGACTCCACACCAAATTGAAATACTCCTTAAAAAAGAGCAATGTGCGTCAAGTATGACGACAAAAATTATCGACTAAAAAATGATCGAATCCTCACAGTATACCAGTGACGTCAGAGGTTGTTTTTTGGCGCCGTTTTCACTCATTCAAAATTATATTTGGAATATGTCTGATAAGCTACTTAAAAAATAAAAAATCGTCGCTTAATACTTTACAACGAATGCTTCAAATCAATATTTTTTTTAGGTGCAAGAACCCCAGTCTCATTAAGTATAAATTTATCTCGGTGACGCGCTCTGTATACAAGAAATATTTCTTTTCAGTTTGAATATACTCACAGGAGGTCTCGTTTTGTCGAAAGTCATCATGGCAATTTTGAAACCAGCGCCTTCTCCAATTAAAACATTCTCCTTAGGAATCCTGACATCTTCGAAAGTTATGCCCCTTGTGTCGGAACATCTCTGTCCCATATTCAGTTCCTAACAGGAAAATCGTGAACATCAGAACTCTATTTTTCGATCTAAATATTGGTGACTGTGAAATGAAATATTCGGTAACTGTGAAACACGTTACAAGTGCTCTTCCTAATTTTTCAAAATTCGGGCGGAAAAATTAGTCTGATAAATGTGATTTTTGCACAAGCCTATATTTGCAGTAGCAAAGTCTTTTTCTAATGCGCAGATTTGTGTTATTGGATAAATGTGATTTTTCCACAAGCCTATATTTGCAGTACGGAAAATCTTTTTCTAATGCGCAGATTTGTGTTATTGCGGTTCAATACATGAAATTGCAGTAATTATAATTATTTATGTTTACAAAAAGTCAGCAGCCGCAACAAAAACTGCTGTGAAGAAAAAACCGCCTGAGTGATAATAAACAGCTCGAGTTATAGTCTGGTCAATTTTGCTTTAATATGGGCAAAGGAAGGTCGAAAACAGTGAATGCGGAAAATGTAAAAATAATATCACCAAAACCCAATACAGTCTCAAGTGTGCTGGGGCATGTGGAGAGTGGCAGCATAAAAAATGTACAGGGCTATCGGATGATCACTTTTTAGCCTTTGTGACACGTAAAGCAAGTCATACATGGTTATGTGAGAAATGTGTGAAGACGAAGCATTCATCCGAATCTGATGAGTCTGATACATCTGATCTGGATGATATAGATAATCCTAGCAATAAGGACATCTTGCGAACTCTCCAAGCAAAATTTATTGAAATAGAAAAAGCTCTCAACTTTAATGGTGATGTGATGGAAGCGCTACGAAAAGCTATAAAAACTGTAACGGATGAAAATATGGAGCTAAGGGAAACACAAGAGAATCTTAGAATTCGCGTTACTGAATTGGAAAAAGAAGTAATAGCAATGAAGAAGAAGATTTCGAAAGATGAAGATGATGAAAGGAAGAAAAATGTGGTCATCACAGGTATCCAGGGTGATGGTAATATCGAGGAGTGCATAAAAAAGGTGTTAACGAAGGTGAATGTGGAGGAATACAAGCATAAAGTTCTATCCAAAGCCGGAACAACTTCATCTGTTGTAGCAGTGAAGTTCGATACTGTAGAACAACGGAATACTGTTCTTGCAAAAAGGAAGCTGTTGTTACTTAGTAATCAGAACTGCAACATTGGAAACTCTCTCACCAGGATATATGTGAATGAAGATCTTCCTAGAGATACTAGAGAACTTTTCAAGGAGGCGAGGAAATTAAGGTCTGCTGGGGTCAAGTATGTCTGGTGTAAAAATGGTCAATTTATTTGAGAAAAACTGATTGTGAATAGCTGTACGTATAAAATCTCTTGCTAACATAGAAGACTTTAAGAGAAAAGTAAGCTTGTAGATTTGTAAAGTTTAGCAACTCTATTATTATTACTATTATTATTATTTAAAATAAACTAACTACTGTGTGGCCATCGTAAATTGACCAGCTCGGCATGAGGTGAATGGAGCAGGAGGTTCTCTCTGGTAGCGAATCAAAGACATTAAATATTGTCTCCAATTACACAATCACGATGCTGCACCGTCTTTAAGGTAAGGAAGAAAATCTGCTGTTGCCGGTTGTAGTTATACGGATTATGAACTAGATAGTTAGGATATTAAGGGCCGGTTTCACCGGTTCCTGATAAGTGTCAGATAGCCTATCTGTCAGATAACGCCATATAAATAACATTGGCCTATCTGACAGATAGGCTATCTGACACTTATCAGGGACTGGTGAAACTGGCCCTAAGTGATATATATTATTTGCAGTTTCCTTTATAAAATAAAACAAGATGTAAAAGAAGGAAATACGATCTGTATCTGTAGAGTGGGGAGGGTGAGTGGTCCCACTGCACTTGGGCTACAACTGGCCCATTGTGCAGTGGGCCAGGAAGTTGGTTCCTATGTCATCGTCTATCCTGTCAATTTTAGGAAGGTAGACAAGACGCTAGGGGAGAGCTCCCTTATGTAGGCAGGTGTAGGCCAACACTCGCTTAATGCACACTCTCTTAATAGAAGGTAACTCTAGGCACTTACAAATAAGACGTGTTCCACAGTTTTGTCTTCGCTTTCACACATATTCTACATATCTGTGTCACTTAACCCCAAACTCCTATGAGACGTAGGTCTGACCTGGTCATTGCCAAGTATTTCTGGGGTATTGCACTGAGGTATTGCCACGGCAAAACCTGCAAGGGTTTCCTTGTCAAATCGGCATTCTTGTAGTTCTTTCCATCGATTACCGACATTCCAGAAAGGTCACATGGTCCTAAAATTCTTTGCGCTGCAGCCTTCCCGGTTAGACCGTCCGCTATACGGTTGCATTTGTTGTTGTTGTTCCCTTTAACACACCCCAGGACAGTATTGTTTTTGTCTGAAGCATGGGGAAGCATGATTGAGGAGGGACATAGGAAAGGAACATTGAGTATATCAACGGAACATTTAAATTCCAGACAGCATAGAGTTTTTAGTTTTTGATATATAAAGAGATTAAAAGTTATGGCAATGTTCTTAATTCTTTCGCCGAACTTTTTTCGCTGGTAAATTTACGATGGCCACACAGTTGATGGTAACTATTTTGACTTTATTACCAAACCTGTTTTTAGTTATACAGGGTGTCCCAAAAAATAGTGTCAAGCGGAAGTCCAGAGATAGAGCACACCTAGAAGTATCTGAATCACCTCCATATATGTTATGCAATTTTTTGTAGTTTCCGAGTTATGAATTTTTTTCTGAAATATAGAGAATTCTCTACCTCGACAACTTAAAACTGTTCCAAAAGAAAAATTAAAAGACTTTTCCAAATTATCTTTTTTGCTAATTAATCTTTAAGAGTTTACTGTTCATTACATAAAGCAGAGCTGTCAGTACTTCAAGTAAAGTACTTGAAAAATGTATTTCAATTACTTTCTGGTATTTGAAGTACTGTACTTCAAATACATTTTTTTTGTGATATTTGTACTTGATTCCCCAAATACTCTCAAAGAAGTATTTGTATTTGGTACTTGTAGCACAAAAAATATATTTCAAATACCTGGCATTTTTATTTGAAATACTAAAGAAGTAAAGTACTTGAAAAATTTATTTCAATTACTTTCTGGTATTTGAAGTACTGTATTTCAAATTAATTTTATTTCCCAAATGCTATAAGAAGTATTTTTATTTGGTACTTCCACACTCTTTGCACTGCGCAAAATGCCGGTGTGCCGTGCGGCGGCGCACATCTTAGCCGCCAGAATGCAGAAGGCAGTCATCCATAGGTCCCTTCGTCTGCTTAGGACGCACGATTCGCGGACGCAGTGATTGCTCACCTCACGGTGTGAGGAGTAGTCGCTGGGAAATGGAACAGCAGCCCGGTGTGTCGGAGCCCGGGTTGCACCTTTTTTGTTTTTGTTTTGTTTATATATATCGACTCCGGCAGATCTGGTCGTCAGAACTGTCCGGCAAAAACAAAGTCGCTGTCACAAACATGCTTGCGGTCCCATTGTTGTTATACAGCTTTGGTGCTATCCACTGGAAAGTGGAAGAGCTGCGACAAATCGACATAAAGACCCGCAAAAGGATGAATATGGAGGAAAGTCTACATCCTAGATCCTCTGTCCCGCGAATATACCTCCCGCGACACCTGGGAGGGCGTGGACTATTGAGTTTGGAGCGTCTGCACAACAGAGTAGTACTGGCCACTGCCTGCTATGTTACGACGAGCACCGATCCCCTGATCCGCTTTGTGCGAGAGCACGAGATTGCCTGTAAAGGAGCAGCAACACGGGCAGCCGAAGAACTTAGTCTCACGCTCGACTTCACGCGGAGGTGTCAGCAGTCCGTTACGGAACTTGCTCCCGCACAATTAAAAACCCGGATCAAAACTGCTGAAGTCCAATTGCTTTTAAGACTTCACAAAGATAAATCAATGCACGGAATCTTCTACAAACATCTAGAAGAGCATGGTTTATCTGAGCAGTTGACCTTCTCCTTCCTAAGGTCTAATGGGTTGAAGTCGGAGACTGAAAGCTCTACAATGGCTTGCCAAGACGGTGTCTTCAACACCTTAGTATACTGTAGCCGGATTATGGGTATGGATGTGCCCGATATCCGCTGTAGAGCCTGCCTGCAGGCGCCAGAGACCCTTACGCACCTCTTGTCGGTGTGTAAGGTGTACGCTGGCACAGCCTACGTCTATCGGCACAACGCGGCTCTACGAGTGCTATACTACCATTTAAGGCACTCATACGGTATAGATGAGACACCGGTGCTGCCGTATGCTCCAGGGGACATTGAGTCCGTTGTGGAGAACGAGAGGTGCCGAATTTACTGGAACTACTCATTCTTCACGCTCGAGCTTATACATGCAAATAAGCCCGACATACTCCTCCTCGACTACCAACAAAAGACGATGTTCGTTATCGAGTTCTCGGCGCCTGCCGAGGGGAACATCGTCTCTAAGGAGGAGGAAAAGCGGACCAAGTATCAGGAGCTCCTCGGACAACTTCGCAGGCTCTGGCCGGACTACACTGTGAGTCTGCTAGTAATGGTCATTGGATCCCTAGGTGGTATGAGGGATACGCTGCTCTCTGCACTGCGCAAAATGGCGGTGTGCCGTGCGGCGGCGCACATCTTAGCCGCCAGAATGCAGAAGGCAGTCATCCATCCATCCTTCGTCTGCTTAGGACGCACGATTCGCGGACCCAGTGATTGCTCACCTCACGGTGTGAGGAGTAGTCGCTGGGAAATGGAACAGCAGCCCGGTGTGTCGGAGCCCGGGTTGCACCTTTTTTGTTTTTGTTTTGTTTATATATATATATATATAATATTCTTATAGTATAAGTAGTTTTGTGATTCAATCACGTTCCATGTCTTTGTAGTGTCATTCAAACAAAAATCAGTTTCTATTTTTATTGAAATGTATACCGTTTTTCCATTCATAAGGTACTTTTTATTACTCAACAATAATTATGAAATACTTGAAATATCCATCGCCGTATTTGAAATACTATATCAAGTAATTCAAGTATTAGTATGGTATTTGAATTACTTTTTTAAGTACTTGAAATATTAGTATCGTATTTGAATTACTTTATTTGAAAAATCAAGTACCAAATTAAAGTATTTGATACTTGAAGTACTTTCAAAAATAAAATTACTTGGTATTTGTACTTTGACGCATGCGACTCTGGTAATTGGTAATTGGTATTTGAAATACTATTTACTAGTACTTGTGACAGCTCTGACATAAAGGAATCGGCTTAGTACATCTGATGAAAGTCATGAAAATTATAGTGTAAAGTGAAAAATTTACTTTCTGTTAATTATGACTTAGATTTTCGACTCGCAATTAAAAATCTAAAGAGGTGATTTCATGATTTCTATGCAGGTCTAAAAACTTCTTCAGACTCTCAGCTATCATAATCATTAAAAATAAGGAGTACTTAATGGGGCTACTTTGTCTCCAATCGACCTTCACCGACAAGAGGTGGAGATTTCTTGAAATTAGCGATGAGATTTTAAATGAATCAATCACTTAGTTTAGGGCGCTAGTAGCCGAATGATTGTCATTGCCGCAATAAAACACATTCAGTGCGAACAGAATATCGATAGATGACCACCTGTGTCACTTTGCTAAGATTTTTGTTACATGTACGACTTCTTTTTTGTAAGTGGGAAATTGTAAAATGAAACGAAATTATCAAATTTCTTCACTAAGTTTAATTTCACAAGAAATTTTCAAAATGTCTACCTTCTTGTTCGATGCATAATCTACATCATCTAAAAAAATTGTTTTTTAAATTAACAAAATCTCTTTGATTGTTTTTTATTGTTTCTTCAGCTTGTGTTAATTTGTTGCGTAATTCGCGCGACGCTCTTTAGCATAAACTAGTTTTTATAGTAGTCCCAAACAAAAAACTCTATCGGATTAAAATCAGGTGACCGTGGCGGCCATTCAGTGGGTCCACCACGACCTATCCATTTGTTGCCTAGTCTCTTGCAGGAAACAGCATGGTTAAATTCAGTTGTCGTGCACTCAAGGTCCGTAGGAATAGCCAAGTAGTCAGACAACAGAAACAACACCCAATCCAAACAAAAGCGTATCATTTTAAAGCCGCAAAGACAAACAGACGACTGAATAAAACAACGAAAACAACTTATGCAATGACACATTTTGAAAAGACGTCACAACAATATCATAGCTATCTCTTTCTAAGATCGCCATCGTTTACTGCGTTAGCGTTAGCCCTTTTTGTTGGCGCTCAGGTAAAAACCGGTTTTGAAGAATTCGCTCCTTGTGGTTTTTTAGCAAGAAATAGGATCTTTTTTAATAAATGTTTAATTTATGCAACGTTTTTAACGTTTATTATTGCGGTACTGACAATCAATCTGCTATTAACGCGTTAACATAAGTTACTGATGAATTAAAAACCATCGCTAATTTCAAGAAATCTTCGCCTCTTGTCTTTGAAGGTCAATTGGAGCGAAAGTAGCCCCATTAAGTACTAGTTTTTTTCAATGATTGTGATAGCTGAGAGTCTGAAGAAGTTTTTAGACCTGCTTAGAAATTATGAAATGATCTCTTTGGATTCTTAATTGCGAGTTGAAGATTTAAGTCATAATTATCAGATCGTAAATTTTTCACTTTACACTAAAATTTTTATAACTTTCATTAAAGTTACGAAGCCGATTATTTTATGTGTGAACAGTAAACTCTTGAAGATTAATTACCAAAAAAGATAATTTGGAAAAGTCTTTTAATTTTTCCTTTGGAATAGTTTTAAGTTGTCGAGGTAGAGGATTCTCTGACATTCAGAAAAACATTCATAACTCGGAAACTACAAAAAATTGCATAACATATATGGGGGTGATTCAGATACTTCTAGGTGTGCTTTATCTCTGGACTTCCGCTTGACACTATTTTTTGGGACACCCTGTATAAAGTAATGTTTCAATAACTATATTTAAAGACTGGATACTTGACAGTCATCAGGCAATTAATAATATCAAAAATAAAGGTTAACTAACCTAGTGCAAATAATACTATGAAAGGTTGTGTGTTTACCTTATCAAAACCCTGTTCACAGATTTTTGATACATTAAAATAACTATTTAGTGGACATGATTTTTTTATGTTTAAACATTAAACAAAATAGGCGTGAAGCGTGTGTCCCCGCCTTTGTTTATGTCTGGCATTCTTGAACATATGTTACATTAGAATTTTCTTTGGTCTGGTTCGGCTGAATGAGCTATCATCATCATAGACACAATGTCTTAACAGATATGTTGTGAACTCGTAAAATGCATTTACTCATTTTACGAGTTTCTCTTGAGATATCTTTAAGATCGTTAATGCAGTAGTTTCCCATTTGCTTTCTGCATCCTCATGCCGTTGACCAGATGGTATCCTCTGGTTCATCCGCCTTTAGGCGCAATTTCTCACCCCAAGGACAAGAAGGTGTCCTGACTCTTCTCAACTCGTCCACCCAAAGCTGTTGGTTGAGAAGAGGTTAGCGCTTATACCGACAGTAGTTCGGTTCCTTTTAGTCGCCTTTCACGACACGCAGGATATACGATGGGAGATATTCTAACCCGCCCCCACACGGGCAGAATCAGCTATACCCAAAGCCATTTAAATAACAAGAAACAATAAATTCCGTGTGCAACTCCAAATTCATATTAAAATATGTTGTGATAGTCTCAGACAGACAGCAGAATCTACAGTACCAAAACCTCCACAAGACATATCATTAAACTGTATTACCTTGATAGTATAGCTAGTAAAAGTGGTTCGAAAAATCTTATCAGGACCTCATTAGATTTGTTAGTATACATACATCTTTTATTTTCATAAAAAGCCTCCCAGAGTCTAAACTATAACTGTGTTAAACTTTACAACATTCAAATATTGTAACGTAACTGTAATACCTTACACTGCTTTGTACAGTTTTATTTTAAAATTGATTACAGAAAAATATAATTCTAAAAAAATGCTTCAGTAGCCTAAACTGGTATGGAAAAATATACCTACCTTCCTACCAGGTGTAACGCCCTCCCACTCTCTCTCAACAATGAATCCAGTGAATGCCTTACTTTGGGGAGCTTTGGGGTCTGGATCTGTACGAGCCAGCACAAAATACCTAGACATTATAATTAGTTATATGCTTATAAAGATTCTCTTAGTATTATCTCATAATTAATATTTAGTAGTAAACTTCTGACACGGCTCAACAAACAATCAGCTGTCTTACTCAAGGTCTGGGGATGCTTTGCGCCGATCCCTTTGCGCATCGATATTTTGGGTTTGATTGGTTCCGATTTCAAAAGCGGCGGCACGGCAGGGTCATGGCTATCAACATAGAATATGAGTATAGGGATAAATAATATAGATCTCAGCGCAAATCTAGTACTTTGTGGGAGGTAAATATTAAGCCATCCTTTTACACCGCATGGGTTGAGTATTATTTTTTAATTCTGTCCTGTTGTACACTTTTTTCTACTTCGACCCTGTCAGTGTGAATGAAACTATCCCAAAATGGCGTCGCTGACGTCAGATATTTGCAACATGTCATCACAAAGGGACTGACCGTGAGTAAGACAGCTGATTGTTTGTTGAGCCGTGCTTCTGGGATATGGTTAATAATATATTTCAAAAAAATATATGTAATTTACCGTTCCAATTTTATTGTTAGCTATATACCATGCATAACCTGAAGATGACTCCCTTTTTTGCGTCGAAACGTCGTTGTAATTTGTATGTATTTTTTTGAAATATATTATTGAACGTACCTCAGGAGTTTATTACTAAATATTGGACCACTGTCAGGATACAAAAAGTAAATAAATTCATAATCAATGTGAATGTAACATATAATGCAGTTCATCGATTGGGGTCAATCTTTATTACTTTGTTTATTTCTAGGCTTTGTGCAACACATAATGTTTGTTTGTTTGTTTGTTTGCTATTTGGATACATCAAATGTACATTAGCACGTCACAATTATGTAAAAGTAATACTTATAAATATAGAGAATGTAGAAAAACCAATAGGTACATGAAAACACATCATATCACACATTACAAATACTATTTAAAATGATTCACCAATATAGTCGCAATAGAAAAAATTAAACAGGTATTGCTCACTAAAGATTGTCTTCCAGAAATTCTTTGATGCTGTAATAAGCTTTAGTCACAAAGAGATCGGTGATCTGTTTCTTATATAATTCAATTGAAAAGGATGATTTTATTGCAGACGGTAGTTTATTATAGAATGTGATGCAGTTGTAAAGTGGCGATTTTTTAAAATGTTCTGTTCTGTGCTTAGGGATTTGTATAAGATTGCGGTGTCTAGTATTGCGATTGTGGTTAGTAAGATGTTTCTGAAAATCTTCCCAATGCAATCTTATAAACACAAGACAGTGAAGGATGTAAATGGAGGGCAAAGTTAATAAGTGTTCCTTAATGTATGTTGACCTACATGTCTCTCTAGTAGTCTAATAATTTTATTCTTTTTTGAGAGATGAAAACTCTGTTACTTGCACTGCTGTGACCCCAGCTTAGTATATTGAAAGAAATATACGGAAACGCTAAGGCATAGTAAACAGACTTTAGGCCGTTTATATCGAGGCAGCTTTTAAGCTGGCTGAGTGCATAGAAGGCACTATTTAGTTTTTTGCAAACAACGTCAACATGCTTAATCCAGTTCAAAGAACATTCCCAGATACATCCTAAGTATTTAACATCATCAGATAGATGTATTTGGAGTGCAAGTTCAGGGCTTAGGGTAGGAGTAGTACGCATGTGGTGTTGTATTGAAACTGTCTTTGAATTGTTGAGAATTAATCGGTTTCTACAGCACCAGGCATTCATATCATCTATCACTTCAATAATCTTTGTCTGCAATTGTTCTGTGGTTTCAGAAGATATTGTAACTGCAGTGTCATCAGCAAACATAGTTACACAGCCGTCTTTGATATAGTCGGGTAGATCGTTAATATAACAAAGAAACAATATAGGTCCCAAGATAGAACCTTGTGGTACACCTAACTGTACAAGATGACTGCTGGAGGACCCACCATTGCACGATATAATCATATTTCTATTACTCACATAAGAATCAATCCACTTCACGATGTTGCTTGGAAACTGAAGAGCGTGTAGTTTAGAGGACAAGAATGTGGGGTCGACAGTATCAAAAGCTTTAGTTAAATCAAAAAATAATGTTACTACTCTATTGTTGTACATTATATTTAATTATTGTTTGTTTAATCCAACTTGTATGTGGCGACCAGGTTTTTAAATTTATCAGGATCTTTTTTAGTCTGATAATCAAATCACAATGTGTTCTCCAGACATGACTTGTTGAGAATCACACATAGATGTCTCATGAATTCTTTGATAGAACAACCTTCAAGCACTAATTTGGACTATACAGGCTTGCTTACTTACCTTACCAATATTTTCATACATACAATCATTTTAGTTATAAATTATCAACAAAGAACATTGTCTTATCATGGCTTCTATATTGCTAATGAAAGCCTATCACCCCCTGGTAACATGGTGGGATTGAAGGGCATATGCAGAGAAATGCTGTTGAATAGTATGTTTTGTGATCTTTGAATATTACCCTTAAGGAACTAAAGTGCATCTTCTAATCTTTTAATCCCTGTTATTGTATGTTTTTATTATGCATTTGTTTTCTTTATAGCTAGTATCAAGGTGTTTGCAGTGGCGGCTCGTGGGTTCTGAATGAGGGAGGGCCCTACCTGCAATGTGTTTTGAATAATCCAACCCTTATTTATTCCTCGCACTGGCCTCTTTCCAAAAATGAGGCACATAAAACAAAATAGTTTATTTGTTTGTGAACATCTGCACATTTATTCGTATTTTTCATAAATATTCTGGTTGAGTACTCTATTGTAAGTTCCCATTTCACTTGTGGAACTATAATCAATTTGAAGATCAGGAGTAGGCCTTCCTTTTTTTCTTAATTAAAAGTTATCTTCAAAAGTTAGACAATTTGTATAAAAGGTTTTGCACAGAATTGACTTCCACTGTCGCGGGCAACAATAAAATATATTTTTTATGAATTTTCGAACAAAAAAAAACTTAAATTTGAAAACATCTAAGCCTATATATACACCGTGTCTCCCAGGACGAATCCAGAAATCTTTAAGGGATGAGTTCTGGCACCGATGTATGTTATAATATGTTTAATTTATATGTTTATTTTTAGTAGCTAACAAGTTGATATGTCCTTAATTTGATCGCGAAATGATTAATGTGTGGCCGCCCTTATCATATTTGTACGTCACTACGTCACGACCACGTGCTAGCTGAAGTAAATCGACAAAAATATTGAAAAAAGATCTGTAACGTAACCGTACTAAACGACCTTCACCCTTTTTTGCTGTATAATCGAAAGTGTTTTTACCTGAAAGTGAAAGTGAGATAACGTGGGCCACACACGTTTCAATCACTTTTACAACAAAACTTTAAACGTTCATTTCTCTGTAAGAAATTTGAATTTAAGAATAATGCCTTTTGATATCGGTTTCACATTCCAAAACCTAAGTGTGATTTCTTTTTTGGGGATTTGTCTTGGGACACGGTGAATATGTATGGAAATAATTGGAGACATGGAGATCAGTGATGGTCTACTTACCAGTTAGCAACACCTCCATTTGTAATCCACATTTTCTGCCCATTGAGTATGTACTCGTCTCCTTTCTTCACTGCACGTGTTTTGATCCCTGATACATCTGAACCAGCTCCTGGTTCTGTAACTCCATATGCTGCTACTAGCGGCTCCTCAATTAGTCTACCTAGATATTTTGCTTTCTGTTCGTCATTTCCAGCTAACAGAACAGGAGTTTGCTGAAAGATAAGTTCTCTTATGCTATCTACATAGTCTAAAAACTGGTATTTTGAAAAGTAAAATATAATAAGTAATTTAAAGAATTCATCTCCCGTATCAAAACGGAAAGGTAATTTAAAAGGTAATTATCATGAATTATTGAATTGAAAAACACTGATTTGATTGAAATTTCGAAATTAAATAAAAATCACCAGAGAAATTTATCAATTTGCACATTGGATCATATAAAAAAATTAAACATTCCCATTTGAAAAAATCAAGTTACCACAGATTGAAATTTCCTTATTTAATCTACCGATTTCTCAAAGTACAAATGTAATTCATACTTGACCGATCAAACTTAGCTGGCGCATTTCATGCTTAAGGACATGGCAAAGTCACAGCCCTCTAATCTAAATATGCAATAATATACATGGTGTTCCATTTAAAAAACATAATTTTAATAGACACCCTGTATAAAAGTCATTATTTTTGAAATGCAGTCCAGCTCGACGTACATACACTGGCAAAGTTAATTTTTTGAAAACTGGTATCGTTTGGTCGCAAGAGTCCGAGGCGTTGAGCTTGACTAACCCTGTATAGAATGAATGATAGATGTGTCACAGAAATGCTAGATTCAAATATTAAGGATGATCAGGTATGTAAAATATGGCTCTTAATAGTTGAAAAAACCAGATGTTTCTTAATAATGATTTATGATTTCACAGGTTGACTAAAAAATGGGAGTTGTTACAAACCAGCAACAAAAAAATATAACTTCAACTCACCCCTAAGCCGCTAGCTTCTAAAGCTGTCATGACACCTGTACAACCATAAGCAAGTTCTTCTGCCATTAGACAACTATCAAAAACGCTGAATCCCATACCACCTAAGACATTAAAGATAAATAATCAATCTCACATTACTTCTTAGATCATATATCAATTAATCATGGAATTTGTTTTGACCTAATGATTGAGCAATAATCTACATATTTTTAGCAAATCATTCAGATAGATTTTGTTAATACCTATACCACTGATTTTAAGTTATCTAATTGTTATATAAACAGGTCGCTTCTGTTGCTAAGTACATTATTTGTGAGCTGTGCCAGGAAACATCATCATGTTCTTTTATTCCACTGATGAATAAGCACAAAATAACACTAATGTCATAGGCTACTACTGTTCTTCTGATTGATTTCTCAGGATTATGGATATGGAAGAATTGTTGTGCTCCAGAGTTAATTATTAAATGACTACAATTCAAGCTCGGACATTAGTGAAGAAAGTGAATGAAGTTGGTAAATTGGAAAATGAGATTAATTCCATCCCGAAATACCATGAGAAAGTGTACCATACAATAAAAATAAGCAGATTAGCTAAATGATGAACCGTTGATTCTTGGATAGTTCAGCCGGCGTCGACACGCCTCTCGGAACACGCCGAACAGGTGACATCAGCTTCTGAGGATGCCGACCACCCGTGACGGCGAAACGTCAAGCAGCGAAGCGCGTCGACGCCAAGGCGGCGGAGCATATCGACGCCGGCCCAACAGCCCAAGAACCAACAGTTCATCGGATCATGGTCACAAAAGTCTTACACAATACAAATTAGCTAAAGCAAGCAAACAGGCTTTCTTTTGTTTTTACATCTTCCCAAATGTTTACTCCCCCATTGCCAAAACCACTACATCCATCAGGATTCAAAGCAGATGGATTCGATAGATTATTGCCAAATTCATCAATCAAAAAAAGAACAACTTGAAGATTCATCACATTTTAGCTTCTTCAATCTATAGATGTACTGAATGATACCCAAAGTCATTGATTGAATAAAAGAACATGTCTTTAACTAACTTTTTTAATTTTGTATTTCTGTTTGTTGACAGGACACGTGATTTTTTACCATTTTTTTACTGAATGTGATCAATATATTATTCTATTCTAACTCTGTATTCCTTAAAACTTCAGATTCACTGATTGAACGATGAGGCCTCAAAATACAATGGATTAGGACAGCTTGAGTAAAATATATTTTGAAAGTGTTGTGTCCAAAGGCATATGGAAAGAACCTTAAAAAAATTTTCCCTTATAGTCTGTTAATTGGAAATTGGAGGAAAATGTATTTCTTTGAGTATTATTCATATGTTGTACTTATTTTACGAGTTTTGGTTATTTTTGCTGAAACATGTGTCAGGAAACTGTCATCAAGAAGAATGTTTATGTGGAAGTAAAACCAGGCATGGAATCTAATCACCCTGGACCTTTGTATTATTTTTTCTTACTTCAACAACACATATCACCTAATGACTAAATCAAGTACGATAAAACAAGTACTGATAAATGAAGTGTACTGGGAATAATATTATGCATTTAAACTTATCATAATCAGTTACTTAACCATAGTTTTTATGAAAACTAATAATTCTATGCTATCACTTATCAGTCCTAGTAATCTTATTAAGGGTAAATTGGCCCAAAAAGGAATTGTTTAATACTGTTAAGTGTGATAGCTTCTTTAATAAATATTTGATTAATTATTGATTGATTAATGTAAATTCTGTAAAATATTAATAACTTTACTAAAATTTCAGCCACCAAACTACAAACTTTCACAAAAAATTAATTATGTGACATTGTCACATACTCAATTAAATATTTAATTGTTGTTTTAGGAAGTTATTTGGGTGATTTCTCAAAACCATGTTCAAATAACAAGAAGCATAATACATAATGTTTTATTTTTTGCTTGCTTTTGCTTTTCAAGGACAATATTTTAAATAATAATACATCATTTCTTTAGCAGTTTATTTATGTTCTCATATTTCCTTACTTGTGATTAATAGAGTACTGCACAATTATATTATTTTGGGTAGAATTCCATCATCACTGAAATAAGTGAGATTTGCCTGGGATAATGATTTTCCAGTTATTTAAGAAATACCCACATTGGTACATATTATATATCTACATTTGTCACATTATTGGATGGATTGTAGCATATCATATTATCATTATTGAAAAGTACATCAATCATACTTTCTATAAATTGTAAAATCCTATTTATTATATGACGATTCCAAAAGGGGTTAAGAATGAGAAAGTGAAACTTTAAATAGACAAAGCATCTTACCAAATTTTTCAGGTACATGTCCATTCATAAGACCTATTGCATGTGCTTTCTTCAAAATATCCCATGGATATGCACCTGTTCTATCTAACTCTGCAGCAACAGGGATGATTTCTTCTCTTGCAAACTTCCTAGCAAGTTCTTGGAATTCCTTTTGAGTTTCATTCAATTCTGAAAAACATGTTTATTTTAATTTCAGTACTGTGTTGCACAATGTTTCAACTTACCAAAGTTATATCCGTTTGGAGAATGACTACAATATTTCCTTTGGGCAGAATTAGCAACTATTCTAAGACTAGGGCGCATAATGACCTTTGAAACCTGAAATGAAATTGCGGTATAAAAAGTTAACCATTGCATCAATCCTAAATAACATACCTGTTGTATGCAGGCCATTTTTTAACAATTTGATCATAAACCACAGAAAATTGATCAGGTACTAACTTATGTGAACTTTGAAATCCAGCTAAAATTCTATCTAGAAACGTTAACGTTATGAGAATGCAATTTTCACTGTCAGCCAGCTGATCCCAAATGAAAAACAACCTATGGACTTTCCCCACTATAGCACTTTGACTTCGGACACTTCATATCTGGTTTCTAAAATAAAAAACAACAATGTGGAAATGTAGAAAAACAAACCGCAGAGATATAAATTTTGAAAGCAATGACGTTTGTAGCACACAACCACATAGAACTGCCCACCGACGATGGAACTACCTGTCACACAGACCACAAAACGTTTCATGGCCGACTCTACAGTGAGTAAACTCGGCCATGCTGTGAGAGGCGGCTGAATATCACATGCGAGTCCAGCGTTGCCAAACTCCAAATATGTCAATGTCAATGCCAAATTATTTGTTATGAAATGGTAAATTTGGTTCTAACCTCCTTCTGTCCTTCTTGGGTAAAGTAAAGTAAGTGTAACGACAACGAGTAGTGTCGTGTTGTATTGTATTTTGTATTAAACTCTGCTATTCTGTATTGAATTCTGCTATTCTGTATTGAAAGATTGAACCTTCGTTTTTTGGAATTTATTTCTCTAAAAATTAGCATTAGCTGTTCAGTTTGTTCTATCTCCATCATCTGAAATGGCTATGTGTTGTCTTATAATATGTGAGAAATCATTCTCAAATCAAAGTAACCTAAACAGGCATCTTCGTGAAAATCATTCAGTGGAAAAAATATAATATCCTATGAAAGAGATATTTATAATTTTAAGTGCTGCGAATGTAACTCGTCCTTTATAAATAATAATGACTTGAGGGGGCATTTGGATGAAAAGCATGGATTAAAAACAAATTCCATGGAGTTTTTGAGGTTTACCTCCTATGAAGGTAAGTTTAGTCGCCACAAATTTATGCCGGATTTGTTTGACTAACATTTGTTGAGTGGACTGATATGAATATAATCCACAAAATGCTTGATTTGGATAAAATTGAATTCTTTCCACAAAAGCACACACTCCTTGTTTTATTTATTTATATAAGATTGGTACCTAGCCCTACATTGGTACAAACATATTTTTACATTAACGTGGTTACTCATTTAAAAGAATTATCTGGACATGGACAGACATTGGTTCATTGGTATGATTTTTGAAAATTCTCATTTCCATAATTTGAAAATATCTGAAAAGTATTGCTCAAAATCACATTAAATATGAGTATAGTATTTATGTATCAAGCATTTTTTTCAATATCAAACCATAAAAAATCGTAAATTCTATATAAAAAATTTGTATTGGAATGATTTCCTTAGGTACCTAAAAAAATAAACTACTATAAACGTAGTGGACAAGTTATAGTATATGAAACAACAATTATGTAATGATAGTTATTATAACCAGTCAAATACTTCAATAAATCTACTTTATCACTGCAAGGTTTCAAATTTGGGGCCAAAGTGACAATCACAAAACATGTGAAAATGGTAAAACAGGTACGGTTAATCTAACCCAACTTCTTTTTTGACAAATAATTTGACATTGACGTTTGAAGTTTGGCAACGCTGGACTAGCATGTGATATTCAGCCGCCTCTCATGCAGTGACCCACAAAACAGCTGTGACCTGTCGCGATATGGCGCTGTTGCCATGTTGTCGACCATGGCCGACCGTCGACCAAACGATGGTAAACAAAATAGGCCAGTCCAAACGTACGTTTGATTTCGGAAATTCTGTTACTGATTGAATTTAGTTATATTTAATACTTTATTCTATTATAAAGTTCCAGGTGCTGCGGATATCGGTTAAAAAAGAAAACGATTTTGAATAATGATTTTTTTATTTGATATTTTAATGTAAAGTTAAATTTAACCTATCCTACAAGATGCATTTGACACCTGTTAATTGTAGCTCCACACCTCAAGTATTATACATTTTTGAAATCGACTATCAGAGGCACATCCAATTTTTAAGAAATATAAAAAATATTCCATTCAAAAAAACTGAAGGGCTGTCCGTGTGGCCAAGGTCTGAATGTTACGAGTATCGGTGCATGACCAGACTATGAATCATTTTTTACTTATTTTTACATTTGTCCATAAAAGTCTGTTATGCAATAATAAAATGATTCAAGGTGGATAGTTTTCATTGAAGTGGACCATATAACAAAATTATTATAGCAGTACTAATCCAATGAGTAAATGCAACTAGGTTCATGCGTGTGAAGCTAGCTCCCAAAGCTAGCTCCTACTTCAGTGGTCATATACAACCTGGCAACAATGGCTGTCTGGCTCGCTCAGCGATCATCTCGCCTATCCGCCGCGAATGCATGGGCGTAGTCAGCTTGAGGTCGCCGGTTTTTTAAATTTTTTTCATTACTTTTACACGTTATGTGTCCCTCACACATTCAGCGCTAAAATAGGATGGTAAATAGACAAAAGATAAATAGGATGGCACCCCAGTGCTCCCAGATTTGAATCCAAAAAATACGCGACGGCTAGTATTACAAGTCGGAATAAAAAATTTTTTTCCCGGTTTATTCCGGCTTGTGCGTTGATGGGGTTTTCGGTGGTTGAGAGAGGACATCATAAGCTATAATAATTGGTGGTTCAAAATGCGTGACAATGGGGATGACACCCCAGCTCCCAGTGCTGAATCCAAAAAATACGCGACGGCTGGTATTACAAGTCGGAATAAATTTTTTTTTCCCGGTTTATTCCGGCTTGTGCGTTGATGGGGGTTTCGGTGGTTGAGAGAGGACATCATAAGCTATAATAATTGGTGATTCAAAATCCGTGACAATGGGGATGACACCCCAGCTCCCAGTCCTGAATCCAAAAAATACGCGACGGCTGGTATTACAAGTCGGAATAAAAAATTTTTTTCCCGGTTTATTCCGGCTTGTGCGTTGATGGGGTTTTCGGTGGTTGAGAGGGGACATCATAAGCTATAATAATTGGTGGTTCAAAATGCGTGACAATGGGGATGACACCCCAGCTCCCAGTGCTGAATCCAAAAAATACGCGACGGCTGGTATTACAAGTCGGAATAAAAATTTTTTTTCCCGGTTTATCCCGGCTTGTGCGTTGATGCGGTTTTCGGTGGTTGAGAGAGGACATCATAAGCTATAATAATTGGTAGTTCAAAATCCGTGACAATGGGGATGACACCCCAGCTCCCAGTCCTGAATCCAAAAAATACGCGACGGCCGGTATTACAAGTCGGAATAAAATTTTTTTTTCCCGGTTTATTCCGGCTTGTGCGTTGATGGGGGTTTCGGTGGTTGAGAGAGGACATCATAAGCTATAATAATTGGTGATTCAAAATCCGTGACAATGGGGATGACACCCCAGCTCCCAGTCCTGAATCCAAAAAATACGCGACGGCCGGTATTACAAGTCGGAATAAAATTTTTTTTTTCCCGGTTTATTCCGGCTTGTGCGTTGATGGGAGTTTCGGTGGTTGAGAGAGGACATCATAAGCTATAATAATTGGTGGTTCAAAATCCGTGACAATGGGGATGACACCCCAGCTCCCAGTGCTGAATCCAAAAAATACGCGACGGCTGGTATTAAAAGTCGGAATAAATTTTTTTTTCCCGGTTTATTCCGGCTTGTGCGTTGATGGGGGTTTCGGTGGTTGAGAGAGGACATCATAAGCTATAATAATTGGTGATTCAAAATCCGTGACAATGGGGATGACACCCCAGCTCCCAGTCCTGAATCCAAAAAATACGCGACGGCTGGTATTACAAGTCGGAATAAAAAATTTTTTTCCCGGTTTATTCCGGCTTGTGCGTTGATGGGGTTTTCGGTGGTTGAGAGGGGACATCATAAGCTATAATAATTGGTGGTTCAAAATCCGTGACAATGGGGATGACACCCCAGCTCCCAGTGCTGAATCCAAAAAATACGCGACGGCTGGTATTACAAGTCGGAATAAAAATTTTTTTCCCGGTTTATTCCGGCTTGTGCGTTGATTAGGTTTTCGACGGTTGAGAGAGGACATCATAAGCTATAATAATTGGTGGTTCAAAATCCGTGACAATGGGGATGACACCCCAGCTCCCAGTGCTGAATCCAAAAAATACGCGACGGCTGGTATTACAAGTCGGAATAAAAATTTTTTTTCCCGGTTTATTCCGGCTTGTGCGTTGATGGGGTTTTCGGTGGTTGAGAGAGGACATCATAAGCTATAATAATTGGTGGCTCAAAATCCGTGACAATGGGGATGACACCCCAGCTCCCAGTGCTGAATCCAAAAAATACGCGACGGCTGGTATTACAAGTCGGAATAAAAAATTTTTTTCCCGGTTTATTCCGGCTTGTGCGTTGATGGGGTTTTCGGTGGTTGAGAGGGGACATCATAAGCTATAATAATTGTTGGTTCAAAATCCGTGGCAATGGGGATGACACCCCAGCTCCCAGTGCTGAATCCAAAAAATACGCGACGGCTGGTATTACAAGTCGGAATAAATTTTTTTTTCCCGGTTTATTCCGGCTTGTGCGTTGATGGGGTTTTCGGTGGTTGAGAGGGGACATCATAAGCTATAATAATTGGTGGTTCAAAATGCGTGACAATGGGGATGACACCCCAGCTCCCAGTGCTGAATCCAAAAAATACGCGACGGCTGGTATTACAAGTCGGAATAAAAATTTTTTTTCCCGGTTTATCCCGGCTTGTGCGTTGATGCGGTTTTCGGTGGTTGAGAGAGGACATCATAAGCTATAATAATTGGTAGTTCAAAATCCGTGACAATGGGGATGACACCCCAGCTCCCAGTCCTGAATCCAAAAAATACGCGACGGCCGGTATTACAAGTCGGAATAAAATTTTTTTTTCCCGGTTTATTCCGGCTTGTGCGTTGATGGGGGTTTCGGTGGTTGAGAGAGGACATCATAAGCTATAATAATTGGTGATTCAAAATCCGTGACAATGGGGATGACACCCCAGCTCCCAGTCCTGAATCCAAAAAATACGCGACGGCCGGTATTACAAGTCGGAATAAAAATTTTTTTTCCCGGTTTATTCCGGCTTGTGCGTTGATGGGGGTTTCGGTGGTTGAGAGAGGACATCATAAGCTATAATAATTGGTGGTTCAAAATCCGTGACAATGGGGATGACACCCCAGCTCCCAGTGCTGAATCCAAAAAATACGCGACGGCTGGTATTACAAGTCGGAATAAAAATTTTTTTTCCCGGTTTATTCCGGCTTGTGCGTTGATGGGGGTTTCGGTGGTTGAGAGAGGACATCATAAGCTATAATAATTGGTGATTCAAAATCCGTGACAATGGGGATGACACCCCAGCTCCCAGTGCTGAATCCAAAAAATACGCGACGGCTGGTATTACAAGTCGGAATAAAAATTTTTTTTGGATTCAGGACTGGGAGCTGGGGTGTCATCCCCATTGTCACGGATTTTGAACTACCAATTATTATAGCTTATGATGTCCTCTCTCAACCACCGAAACCCCCATCAACGCACAAGCCGGAATAAACCGGGAAAAAAAATTTTTATTCCGACTTGTAATACCAGCCGTCGCGTATTTTTTGGATTCAGCACTGGGAGCTGGGGTGTCATCCCCATTGTCACGGATTTTGAACCAACAATTATTATAGCTTATGATGTCCCCTCTCAAACACCGAAACCCCCATCAACGCACAAGCCGGAATAAACCGGGAAAAAAAATTTTTATTCCGACTTGTAATACCAGCCGTCGCGTATTTTTTGGATTCAGCACTGGGAGCTGGGGTGTCATCCCCATTGTCACGGATTTTGAACCACCAATTATTATAGCTTATGATGTCCTCTCTCAACCACCGAAACCCCCATCAACGCACAAGCCGGAATAAACCGGGAAAAAAAATTTTTATTCCGACTTGTAATACCGGCCGTCGCGTATTTTTTGGATTCAGGACTGGGAGCTGGGGTGTCATCCCCATTGTCACGGATTTTGAATCACCAATTATTATAGCTTATGATGTCCTCTCTCAACCACCGAAACCCCCATCAACGCACAAGCCGGAATAAACCGGGAAAAAAAATTTTTATTCCGACTTGTAATACCAGCCGTCGCGTATTTTTTGGATTCAGCACTGGGAGCTGGGGTGTCATCCCCATTGTCACGGATTTTGAACCACCAATTATTATAGCTTATGATGTCCTCTCTCAACCACCGAAACCCCCATCAACGCACAAGCCGGAATAAACCGGGAAAAAAAAATGTATTCCGACTTTTAATACCAGCCGTCGCGTATTTTTTGGATTCAGCACTGGGAGCTGGGGTGTCATCCCCATTGTCACGGATTTTGAACCACCAATTATTATAGCTTATGATGTCCTCTCTCAACCACCGAAACTCCCATCAACGCACAAGCCGGAATAAACCGGGAAAAAAAAATTTTATTCCGACTTGTAATACCGGCCGTCGCGTATTTTTTGGATTCAGGACTGGGAGCTGGGGTGTCATCCCCATTGTCACGGATTTTGAATCACCAATTATTATAGCTTATGATGTCCTCTCTCAACCACCGAAACCCCCATCAACGCACAAGCCGGAATAAACCGGGAAAAAAAAATTTTATTCCGACTTGTAATACCGGCCGTCGCGTATTTTTTGGATTCAGGACTGGGAGCTGGGGTGTCATCCCCATTGTCACGGATTTTGAACTACCAATTATTATAGCTTATGATGTCCTCTCTCAACCACCGAAAACCGCATCAACGCACAAGCCGGGATAAACCGGGAAAAAAATTTTTATTCCGACTTGTAATACCAGCCGTCGCGTATTTTTTGGATTCAGCACTGGGAGCTGGGGTGTCATCCCCATTGTCACGCATTTTGAACCACCAATTATTATAGCTTATGATGTCCCCTCTCAACCACCGAAAACCCCATCAACGCACAAGCCGGAATAAACCGGGAAAAAAATTTTTTATTCCGACTTGTAATACCAGCCGTCGCGTATTTTTTGGATTCAGGACTGGGAGCTGGGGTGTCATCCCCATTGTCACGGATTTTGAATCACCAATTATTATAGCTTATGATGTCCTCTCTCAACCACCGAAACCCCCATCAACGCACAAGCCGGAATAAACCGGGAAAAAAAAATTTATTCCGACTTGTAATACCAGCCGTCGCGTATTTTTTGGATTCAGCACTGGGAGCTGGGGTGTCATCCCCATTGTCACGGATTTTGAACCACCAATTATTATAGCTTATGATGTCCTCTCTCAACCACCGAAAACCCCATCAACGCACAAGCCGGAATAAACCGGGAAAACAATTTTTTATTCCGACTTGTAATACCAGCCGTCGCGTATTTTTTGGATTCAAATCTGGGAGCACTGGGGTGCCATCCTATTTATCTTTTGTCTATTTACCATCCTATTTTAGCGCTGAATGTGTGAGGGACACATAACGTGTAAAAGTAATGAAAAAAATTTAAAAAACCGGCGACCTCAAGCTGACTACGCACATGCATTCGCGGCGGATAGGCGAGATGATCGCTGAGCGAGCCAGACAGCCATTGTTGCCAGGTTGTATATGACCACTGAAGTAGGAGCTAGCTTTGGGTGCTAGCTTCACACGCATACTAGGTTCTTATTTCTAGTGCAGGATTTCACTAAGGAGGGTTAAACAGTGGATATTAGTAGTTGATCAAATGCTTAATGGTTTGAAAAAATTGTAAATATTTTATTAAAATTAAAATTACAAAGTAAACTGCTTAAAAAAAGTGATTTGAGAGATTTTGTAAATGGAAAACATGATAATTTTCAAGTGTAAATGGAAAGATTTTGAGTAAATGATATCCTTCTATTTCCAGCTGTGGCCGCAGTAGGCAATTGAGAATCGACAGCGTTTAGGAGCCATTTTCCACTTCCATACTGTCATCAGAGTCATCAATTATTTGAATTTGATCTTCTTCGCTGGCAGAGTTCTCTTGAAGTTTTGCCTTTATTACCGAGAGACGAGCTTCAGATATATTTGTAGCTTCAACGAAGTCTTTTACGTCTTTTAAACATTGTTTTAGAACGTCCATCGATCTAGAAAGAAGTATAAAATGTACAAAGAGGTTAAAATATCCGTTTAAAAATACAAAAATATGACAATTACCACTTCCATAATATGTATACAGCGAAATTGTAATTGCCTACAAAATTTTTTTTATTACGTCCAAAGATTACCGGGAGTTTAAGAACATTAAAATATTATTCGATATACTAGAGTACCTACAGATCCACAATAGATCTATAGATCACAATGTCATAATGAAGTTTTGACTGTCGACCCATCCACTTAGCGTGTCAAGCGGGAGTTAAATTTGGAGCAGCAACTATTTATCACGAGTTAAAAGCGGTTAATAGAGATCTGCAGGTTCAAAGTTGTCATACTGATCTATTCCACAGACCATAAAAAGATAAAAATAGATAAGTCCTTGTATCGCGTGATCAAGGTCATCATTTCAATCAATCAATCAATCAATATTTAATGTTATCACAAATAAATAATGTTTACATACGTGATATGCCCTTTATACAGGTAAACTTACATTAGCCAGTTTCTGGTTTAAAATTACACTAATACTAAAACACATGTTTTACATTTAAAAAGATCTAAATTTAAAACTTGTAGCTGAAGTATGCTTCAACTGAATAAATACTATTTTCGAGCAGCAGATCTTTGATTTTACTTTTAAACCTATCAAAAGGAAGGTTTCTTATATCATGTGGTAAAACATTGTAAAATTTTATCGACCAAAGCCCTGGACCATTACGACATCTCTGCAGTCGCCTATAAGAAGGTAACAGATCATTACTCGATCGTTTCATAGTTATGACGGTCCCCATGGGCTCTGAATGATCCTATATTACATTTAACAAATAAAAGATTTTCGAGAACATACAGACTATGCAAAGTGAGTATCCCCAGTTCCCCAAAAGGGGACAATCCTGTCGAAATGCAAGGCCACTTATCACTCTTATGCCTTTCCCCTGGAAGCCACACAACCTCTGAGCCCCAGACGAGTGTCCCCAAACCAGGATTGCGTGAGAGAGATGGGAGTGAAATAAGGCATAATACGCTGTTCTTAAACCATCCTTTGAAACAGATGCTCTCAATCTGCGCAAGAGAAATAAGTTTTTAGCCAGCTTGCCAGCGACCGCCTCAATATGCGCACCCCACCGGAGCCTTGGGTCTAGGTATACACCCAAGAACTTGACTGAATCCCCACCCTGGTCTGCATCTGTAAGGTCTCGCATGGAAAAGACATTTTTTTAGTTTTGTTTTTATTGAGAAGCAGTTTTTTTAAGCAGAAGCATCTTTCTGCTCTGTCCTGGGCCACTAATGAGCCATTCCATGATTCTATTAAGCTATCTGAAGTGAAGGACACAGTTGTGTCATCAGCACAGAGAGTAGAGTCTGTTCCAGGAGCTGGTAAATCGTTGATATATACCAGAAACAGTATTGGCCCCAGTATTGACCCTTGTGGGACACCAACATCGAAAGTTCTCTCTGCTGACCTCACTCCTGCAACCTCCACCACCTGAGAGTCCGGTTCTTAAGATAGGATTCTATCAACCTGATAATTGTGATAATTCATATCTCCAGAGTTTTTCCAAGAGAATATTATTATGATTGGCAAAATCAAACGCCTTACTCAAATCACAGAACAGTACAGTGTTAAACTACTTATTGTGAAAGGCTTCATTGATATTATTAATTAGATTTTAGATACACAAGAATACATTATTTAGCTCTATAAATTCCATTAACCATAATGCTAAGGACTCTTCCAATACCTCTGATATGATGGGCAGAAGAGAAATAGCTCTATAATTGTATATTTCTGAATTATCTGCTTTTTTTAAAGATTCGTTTTATTACCGCTTTTTTCAATATATTTGGAAAAATACTTTCTCTAAGACAAAGATTTTTTAGCTATGTAAGCGGTATTATTATGGTATTTTGAATTTCGACAACGGATAAGTGATCCTAGGTCAAATATTCATCCAAAACTGCACATCTCGATACGTTGTGACGGGAACGAATACGGAAAAGGCATTATTTAACATTATTGCCTACGTTGCCAGTACAAAACGCAGTGTTGCATTACCCAACAACCAAAATTCATCTCGTCATCTGAACACATTTTAGCAACTGAAAATGCCTAATAATAAATTGTTAAATAGACGTCTTAAAACGTTAAATGCCTCCTTCACTCTGTCTCCACTATACACCCAACCCTCGTACAATGCCGCTACCCTCTCCGCTTGCTTCTTATTTCACCATTCTACTATGTTTGTACCCTATGAGAATCCCAATCAGAAGGTTCAATGACTATCTGCCCTTTTTCAGAAACATAGCTCTTGGCCGAACCCATTATAGCACATCTGCCTATTGCATGGGAGCTGAAAGTCACCATGATTTGCTGTGGAAGAGTATCATCCGAAAAAGAGGAAGAATGGCATCATTTAGGGCAGCGCTTTATGAGTGGTTCTGAAGAGCACATTTCTGGTATGAAGAAGATTCCAAAAAATAAAATTTGGAAAATTCATTATTATCTGATAGTCTATTTCTTCACTTGAAGAACGTCGAAAAAATCATCTGAATATTCCAAAAAACGGCGGAGTTATTCAATTTTATATTTGCGAAAAGCGACCGCGGAGGTGAAAATCTGTATGACGTCAAATGTTAATTGTTCGCGGCAGCCACAGTTTGGTCGGGACTCCGCTATGCATACGCGGCGCTGTACAGTTTGCGACATTTAGACTTGAGTGGAACGGCGAAGGTGTTTGTTTTAACGGGCAGACGCCAGTATATTTTTGAAGTATGGAGGAAGGTTACGTTCGTGGTGATTCTAGTAATCTTCCTAAAGTGGATGACATGATTATGGACTTTTACTTCCCACTCCGATAGGTGAGGGGAGTATTGTGATCGTAAAAATTTTCGATTTTGAGATAATACGCTTTTTGGGTGTTTTATGATGTCTACATAACGAAAATCCACACAACTCATTTCTGTCGGTCTGTCTGTACGCGTTTTTCTAGCCACGTAATCTCAGTAACCGCTGCATGGATTGTTATGAAATTTGGCAGCGATATGCTGTGGGGTAGTAGTAGGTAATGTTCTTATAAGTTTAAAAATCGGTGCATGGGCGGTGGAGTAATTAGCAAAAAACCAAAAATTTTAAACATTCCTCAAACTTTGTTTTTAGGCGTTTTAGACGTTCCTGATCATTTTCTACTTTTTTGAATGGGGGTGATATTGGGGTGGTTGGGGGGTGGGGGGTTGTAAAGCTGAAAAATTACTGATTCATAACAGGCCGTCCACTAACCTGTGAAAGAAAGACATAGCGTCATAATACATTTTTTTAGGTGCATCCGAACATTACCTTGGCTATTACGGATCGTCGACTTAGAATTTTCTGATGTACATATACATGCAATAGTATTGCTTCTGATCATTCTGTATGGTGTAACTAGGAAACTATAGGATTGATTTCAATTAAATTTTCACACACACACATAAAAAGAAATTCTCAGGTCAAGAATTGTGATATTCTTATAAATACATACTCACAACAAGAATATCGGTTCTCACTCTAAGAAAGAATATTTGATGAGAAAATTATAGAAAATATATTTTTGATTTATATACTTATTTTAAAGAAATATGCTCCAAAAGAAAATATAATTTTTTTTGCAACCTAGGCTATAATAATTTAATAACAAATATTTCATAATTTTATATCAAGATCATCGTTTTCCAGCGGTGCCCAGTTTACTTCTATCACGAATATAGACAGCTTGCAAATGCGAACCTTCATTTACAATATGATAATCTTGGTTTGAAAATGAACGCTGTTTTACAAGCACACCCTATATTTGTATCAAGTAAATCATTTATTTGACGTCTACCAACGTCGGAGTGCGCAGGTGCGCAGCGTGTCACGGGTCAACTCTAACCTCTCCACCCTCTCTACTCAACAGCCTGTTGCCCGTCCGCGTCCGCGCCGCCATTATCGGTTTTCATATTGTCGCATTCGCCGCCGTCTTTAGCACCGTAGCGTAATACCTGCATCCTGGATCCTGCATAATAGCACATAATAGTATCTAGTCAAACTGTTAAATAAATTGCCATTGCCACGTAATACCCATGATACCACAGTCAACCATCGGTCAACGAATCTGCCGGTAGTGCTGGTCCACCGCCATTTGAGTCGCGTCCAGTTCCCATCAGCTTCTTTATAACTGGATCTATCCAACCATGAATGAGCTATTAAAAAAATTGGGACCTGACTCAGGTGTTCCTAGATAAGTACTAAATATATTAAAAGTGATTTAAGAAATTTTGCAGAACTATTTCTCCAGAAAAATTTCTACATGCTCATAAAAGAGTTTGAATACTCAAATTAATACTACTAGATTCCTCATCCAAGAACATCACAATTTTAGAATAAAGTTGAGCTACTTGCGTCAAGTTTATGAAGTGCTCCCAGTTAAGATTATGAAATGCTTCAGTCAAGATTATGAAATACTTCGGTCAAGATTACCATATGCTTGATTTAAGATTTTGGTATTCTTACTATCAAGAATTTCCCAGTTTTGCATTGAAGATATTTTCTCAATGTAACCCTTATATGGTCAAAGATATCGTATTCTCACTTTAAGATTAGCATAACTTAGCGCGTATAGGAAGTTATGGTATACTTGAATTAAAGCATCTGTGCTCCATCTAAGAAATTATTTTTATGTGTGCAGTATTACTAAAAACATAAAACTCATTCATAATAGGCTATCCATTGAAATATTTGTTTGGTGTTTTTATGGTGGTTTTTCTCGGTCTGCTAGAGATATTCTAATAATACGAGTACCAGTAAACTGCAGTCTATCGTTTTGTCACCGTCGGCGTCACCTACCCTACTGAAAACAAGGAATAACAACATGAACGAGGAGGCCGGCGGCGGCGCGGTGGCTTGCGGGAGCAGCATCCTCGACAGGGCATACATAGGTTTGCGTTGTGTCGTGTGACGTCACAGCGGCTTCGCGCGGAGGATACGGCAATTCAAACTTTGAACGACTATAACTTTTCTATTAATGGAGAAATTACAAATTTTTTTCGCCGTTGTTCTCTAACTCTTTAGGCCTATCTGATTAACTAAAATTTGAAAAAATGGAAACTTCCTCATTCTATGTGCGCTTGGTACTTACCGTTTGTACATATTTCTTGTTTCATTTGTGGCTGCATCAGGACACCATAACATCAGGAACATTTTTTGTATGTTATGTGTGCCTGTCGAAGTACCTGAACTATCCGTGGGATACTCCAAGTCGTAGAGCCCATAGCGGCATTCGTTTGCTCCTGCAATCTACCGATAAAGTTATCATTTATTACTGTTTCAGACTCACACTCGCTAAAGCGGTCTTTCAAGTACTGAAACTAGCAGTAATAATGTATGCCGAGGTAAGACGAGGTGCTGTTGCCAAATCAGTCATTTCAAGTAACCACGTGAATCGCTCGTCCAATAGATATGGAAACAAACTATTAATTAGTCATGCTGAAGAAAAAATAGTTATTTTGGGAGTTTCCAATTAAAACCAAAAAAAAAGAAGCTAGAGAAAAATCTTGGGAGGATATCTATTTGAGCTGCAATACAATGGGGTATTTTCCGAACAAAATTTTATGACGGAATATTGATGTTACGTCCCCAAAAACCATGTAACATTTTTACTTTTTACTGTGAACGCGAACTGGCTTAAAAGCACCTACAAAGTTCAAACATAAAATTTCGCGCCAAAGCTGTAACGTAATAAATCTAAGCGTGACGTAATAAGTCTTTCGTGGAGCTATCTTTAGAATGTGACTTTACCTTGTCGTCTTTTCTCCATCTACAGACATAACCTCCGCTTCGTATTGATATTGACAGATGTTTGTTTACATCATTTCATGATCTATCTTGGTTAAATGAGATACCGAGACAGTCGTGACACCGGGGGAGGTTATGTATGCATGACACTAGTGACAGGCTGTTAAAGACGAGTGTTGCCGAATGACGATTAAAATTGTGAAAAGTAACTATGAAACATCCTCAAAGTAAAGTTCTGATTACATAACAATACAAAAAATGGAATAGATGTGCAATATAACATTTATAGTCACAAAAAGAGGGAAACTAAATAAACATAAAATAAAGTTTACATCCTTCATAGAAAAACTATGCAAAATATTAGCTACGTGACAACCTTGAATCTACACTCAATACACATTAAAATAGTCACATCCTATCTACATCCGGCATAAAAATCACTTTTGATTGATTGATTTCTTAGGCGGGAGGTTTAAAAGATTTAAACGAGCTCTTTTCAAAGGGATGATTTTCAAAGTCTATCTTTACTCCACGTGGGCAGAAAAAATTGAGCAAACACTGCCATCATTACAAATTAGATACAAGCAATCCATTTCAGCCATTAAACGGGCAATATTAGCAAGTTGGAAAATACCCCATTTTGTTAGTTTAGATAACAAAGAAAAAACAGCGGGTGCGTCCCAATGGACATACGAAAGTAATTAAAATGTCTTGGATGCTCGCTCAACTCCCAGTACAGGGTTACAAATGCACCTATCAGTAACCTTTGCTCTACAATGGGATTTACCCAAAACTGTCTACTTATTGTCGTTTTTTTTTTGTCAAGGTCCCAAGGTACACAGGCGCGCGTCCATTTTGATACCGCTTCACTATCCACATGATTGTGAAGAGACAGTCGACGCTCTACATCGTACTCGCGGCGTAAGACGTAGGCACGTTGTACGCTACATGTGTAACGGGACTAATAAGAGTTGCCATTTCGGACCACTGCTACCAGCTACCATGCTACTGGCACACGGCGGGATCCGTCACCTGTCCACCTGGCATATATTATGATTGATACGTCATAGATCTGTTAGGCATGCGCAATTTACACGGCTAATTACGTTTACTTCAAAGGGGAAAACACCGGGATACTCACTTTCTGGAATAGGGTACTTGCAGAAAAAAATATTATGTCATTTACGCGTTCCTTGGAGCCTAGTAAACATGACAAAATCACTTGTTTGGTTTTTTTGAATCGGCTGTGAGAGATATTCCAAAAATTATGTCAAATGCCGGAAAATCCTGCGCAAACAACCTCTGACGCCAGTAATATCGTATAGTGATGGGATGTAAAGCATTGATATAATACAAAAGTCAAAAGAATAAAAGTTATTCTAAGGCGCTTTCCTTTTACCTGATTTATCTGATAAATCTCACTTGTGACGTCATGACTCATTTCGATGTACGTTCCTTTTGTCTTCTGAATCTGAGTCTAAAGTGAGATATTTTACCCCCACTTAAGCTCATCTGCACAAGATCGAAAGGTAGATCAGCTGTCTCAGATCATTTAGATGTCAAATAAATCAATAAATGAGGTTAGAATTTTTTGTAAGTTTGAATTTTAGCGGGTTTTGTGGTGTATGGATAGTCGATAGTGCATGGTGAGTTACTAAAAACGTAAAAAAATAGGTTATGGAAAGGATCGACAGATTATAGAACCATAGCATATTACAAAATTTCGAGGATTGACATTTAACTGCACAAACACGTTCCTTTAACTCATCTGAGCATCTGAGGTTTCCAACTGAGCTGAGCCATCTGATTTTTAAGTGATCTGAGTTAGTGCAGATGCAAAAGGAAAGCACCTCTAGATTACTAATTCACTTTGTAGGGATGGGCTTGAATTAGATTCTATCTTTGGATCCATACATAATGGGATGCGCCGAAATAAAATGATGGCTTCGATTAGTTGTGAATCTCGGTCACAAACAGGATGAACTGTGATACCTATCAGATATAAAAATGTATTGCAACGAAAATGCTAGTGGGTTAATTGCCTGTTTCAAATATGTTTAAGTATCAATATAATATTGAGTCGCATTGTTAAAGAATTCAGATCATCTCTAGTCGAATGCGCAGTTGAATCTCACTGACCTGCGCTGTAGCAGTATCGATTGTCGATATCGATAAGATATCTGTGACGTCAGCCTTGTTTTACGTCACGTGGAAAAATTTGAACATATCCTTATTTTATTTTGCGCAAATATCTTTTTTTGGCCGTCAGTAAAATCATGTTTTTTGTTTCCTACTGCTTCTTGATATGGTTTTCTTTACGCTATGTATACTCCCGAGGCGATTTCACGACCTCTGCAAGTACCCTATTCTGGATGCGTCTCGTATTTGTCAATTGTGGGGCTCTAACTGCAAAATAAAATCTGTGCACGCTATTTCATTTTTGTACACTAAACTCAGCAATAAATTTCAACCTCAGAGTAACAACTCAAGATTTCAACAAACAATTTAAAAAAAATATTTGGTGGTTTGATGAATAAATTACTGATTATTTATTCAATTCAACAATACTTAAGGATTTTCCGCTAGAATTTTTTCTTTTACTATTGTAACAGTTCTCCAAAACTACATAGATAAACTTAATGGACTTGCCTGCAAATCAGTAAGGAACTCATCATAATCCTCGCTCCTAGCCCCTACAAATTCAACGTCTATTTCATACTCATCCTTAATGTAAAAGATGATGTATCGGTGTGTTTTCTCTCGTACTAGTTCTTCGTAAATTTGCTTGCAGTGATTAGACACGACGACGATTGAATCCTAGGTAAAACAGGTGATAGGATTGAAGTTTTATTAGCGTTTCACAGCAAATGATTGCAATATTAAGGACTTGTCCATTAGTATTAACAATATTCGGGTTAAGATATGGCGTTATTTTGTGGGGTTGGTCGACTGAGTCAATTCATGTGTTCTTAGCTCAGTCATTGTTTGGCAAGGGGAAGAATGCGAGGCAAAATAATGCGGAGAAAATAGGGCTGTTGTCAGATGTTCCGCTTGAAATATAGTTCACGATCTGCTATTTTCAGTATTTTCCTATAATATTACTGAACGATGCTAAAAATACTTTACATAACGTACTTTCATAAAATGTACTGCAATATTTTCAATTAAAATATAATTATAGTTATTAAAGAACAACAGTATAAATATTTCGGAACAAGAAAGGGGTGTAAAGTATTTGAGATAATCTGCTACCTCCGGCAACGCCGTAGGCTGTCGTCAGCTGAATGGTCGCTTGCCCAACTGTGGGCCCCTCCCCCTCCCTTTCCGTCTCATCCGCCTCTCGCATTCTCTGCCTGGTCGAACAATAAATGCATGGCGAAGATCTCAAAATGTACCTCGTGCGAACAATATATTAAACATTTTAACCTTGTATGGTGTTTATGTGTTTGAACTCTGTATTTATATTTACAAAAATAAGGTAAACTTTTTGTGCACGCGTGAAGATTGCCAAATTAATACTAGGGCAAAGAATGTTCTTATGTTCGCCAAATATAAAAGTTCATATAAATTTCCTAGTGTATGTGGTCTGAGGCTTTTTAAGATTATACCTATTAAAATAGAAGAATGTGATAACATTGTGATATTTAAGAGATTGTTAAGAGAGTTTATTGATCTGAAGTGTTCATATTTAGTAGAGGTTGGTTTAGGTTTAGTCTTTTAGTTTTAGGTCCTATACAAAATGTAACTTGTCCTGAAGGAAAAAAAAGCTCATTTATTTATTATTTATACTTGTATTACCCATGCAATGCTAGGATTATAGTGGTAACAACATTGGGTTGTCATTTACCACATCAAACTTGACTGTAAAATTAATTTGAACATAAAATATCCTGCCTGACTCTAAGGCCTAGCCTTACATTTAGGCAGCTGACAGACCAGTTGGATACCAATCGTTAGTCAACACTAAATGCTCTCGAAGAGGGATCAATTGCTTTTGTTAATTCATAGTAGTCATTTGAAACTGATAATATGATAAATGGCGAATTTAAATCAGTCTAAGGGAAAGTCCTAATAATTTTCGACTACATTTTAATAATATTGAGTTGATTAAAATTTTAGTATCCATTTTCAACAAAACACAGTGCAGTAATAGTTCCATACGATACTGCTGAAAGCTAATTAATATTTTATCATCCATTTTCAAACTTCACCGATTTACAAAACTAAATAAAATAACAAATGCTGTCAAATATATAAATAAACTAGCTGACCCGACAGACGCTGCCCTGTCTTAGCTATGGATATTGAAATTGAACTTAAATCTGCAATAAATAATAATTACCTATCTGAAGAGCATAGTGATCATTGAAATATTTTTTGATATCCAACATGTTTTGTTTCGTTTTCGGGCCCATAAATAAGTAATGATGATTTTGTCAACACGGAACAGGCTGCATGACCATGTGGAAATCATGCATCATCAAGACTGATCCCACAAACATTCAACGACTGTCCTTGCTATTTAGTTATCGTCAGGCAAATGCAAGCCGCACTGAAAATTGCAACCGCTTAAAGTCGAATGGCATGTTGTTTAAAATCATAGGGATGCGTGGAATCAATACGTCTTCGCTTCTGTAGTCCCCTGTATTTTTAGTCAATTTTACGTTTTTTATCTGAACGTATTTCTGACCCATATTCAAGTAGAAAAGTTCACTAAAACATATGCCTAAAGTCTGGTCTTCAAGTTACATGGTGTCAAAGTTTGGAAAATATAGAATGTATGCCAGTGACCTTAAAAAAAATTAAATATTGTTTTTCAGACGAAACAAATGAAAATCCAACTTTTTGTCTTTTGATGTCTCTTCGTATACCACTTTGTTTTGAAGGAAAAAAATAAAAACCACTTCATAGCTCGTTGAAAAAGTGGGGCTATGAAATACGAAGATACATCAAAAGAAAAGGTATTTTTATCTGTTTAACCTGAAAAACAACATTTAATTTTTTCAAAGTTAGTGGCGTACATCTTTTTGCTAATATTCCCGTGGGACTGCCCCCCTACCTCCGACACGCCACTGGAATTATCTTCTAGTCAGTGGTGACTTAGATTCTTAATGCAGTGAAAGACTACAGATTAAAAAAACGGCTCATTAATGTTTAAGTCATTGTTAAAAAACCAATTTTATTTCCAATCTTGTGACACCCTGTATCTTGAAATCCAGAAGTTTCAAGATACATGTCGATCCATTGTTTATTCAGGGTGACCTCACATTATTATGGACATTCAGATAGGAACATGAAGCCTTAATATGATTAATTTTCAAGATACAGGGTGTCAAAGTTTCCTATTATTTTGGTTTTTTCTCAATTATCCCTCAATAATATCTAAAATTATGTATGGGGAATTCAACCACGGTTCTACTATCATGAATAGAGGGCGCCACCTACGGCACATCAAACTCTTTTAAATTAACAAAAATTTTTCCGTTTTGGAGCAACAACCTTAATATTAAAAACATTGTTTCCTCAATATGCGTTACGAAAAAAAAGGTATACTTTGTTTAAGCCCCTATAGATAACCGTTTTCGAGATAACCTTTATTAAAATATCCAAGGCAGACCAATTACTTGTAAAATGTGATCAAAAGAATTATCGGTTTTCTGGCACGAATTAATATTAGGTAGATCAGAAAACATGTTTCAAATATATCTAATTTTTACAATAGGTGGTGATGAAATTTGAGAAAACTTCGTAAATGGGATTTAAAAGTATGAGGCTAATCTAATATTCATTCGTGCGAAAAAACCGATAATTCTTTCGATCGCAATTTACTATTCAGTCGCATTGGAAACTTCAATGAAGATTATGTCGAAAACAGTTACCTCTAGAGACTCAAACAAATCATACCTTTTTCATGAAAAGAAATTGAGGATTTTGTTGATGCATTGATGCAGCAAACCGGAAAAAGGTTTTGGTAATTTAAATCCGTCCAATGTTCCTTGGGTGGTGCCCTCTATTCATGATAGCAAAACTATGGCTGAATTTGGATTTTTTGCCTTAAAAAGCCCTCCGATATGTAATTTTATATCGTTTTGCCATTTTATTGCGAAAGAATTGAGAAAAAGCGAAAATAAAAGAAAACATTTTAACACCCTGTATCTTGAAAATAAGCATTGTAAGGCTTCATGTTCCTATCTCAACGTTCATACGTCTATCACCTGTCAAGCGTTATCGGTCGATTATACAGACCCTGTATGTGCTTTTTTTTATTTGCATTTGAGTCATAAATATGCCCTTTAATTACGGTCTATTAATAATTAACACTCTGTATACGCATTTGTCATTATTTCTTCGACGCATACTTGACGGGCACGAAATCTCCAGATCATTAAACACCTAACAGGTATTTTTGACAGCAACGTCATACATGACAACAATAACAAACGAATCACTAACACTACACACCCTTCGTAGTTGTCATGTTTTCTCGGATTTTCTGATATTTTCTAATGTTCCGTATAATTTTCCTTAGATTCCTTCCCGTAAGAACCTTCTACGAAGTAATGGCAAACTTATAAAAAAAAGATGGATGAAATTGGTAAAGCCGTTCTCACGTGATGCCGTGACCAAGGGAAAAAGGGACTCATTTTTATATATAGAGATGTTCATGCCAAACTGACTGCCTGTTAAGAATAAGGCCAAATTTTATCAACATGCATATTTAACAAAGACTTTGACAAAGCTCATCTATTGGATGTTATTTAGTAAAAGCTATTTCTATTGGGTATTGAGGGCTAGGTTAATAAATGTCATCCAATTGACGTCTAAGACGTCAACCGACACGAAGTGTCAGAATTGAGTCTTGCGATTTTTATTGAATAATTTGTGCAAAAAGCAGCTATAAATATGGAAGACGAGTTTGGGGGGTCACTTGGTGACCCCTCCACGGCCACAAATGGGGGCAACCCGAATTTCGACCAGCTTCAGATCCAGCAGCAGAAATTAGAAAGCACGCGGCACCAGACCGAGACTTCTACTGTGACAGCTGTGGAGAAACACGGCGGCACCTATGGAGCAGAGCAGCAGGATAAACTACACCGCATCATTGCAGACCAGGCTCAACAAATCAAGGACCAGGCAGAGCAAATCAAGAGACTGACGGACTGCGTTGAGTCACTAAATACCCAGGTTTTTAATCTCAATAATCTCCTTAATAAATTCATGCCTAATAATGACAGTTCTTCCAAATTGTCAAAGCGCAGACATGACAGCCCCACTAGCGATTTACATACTGAGACTGACGATGATACACAGGGTGGTGATTTCACTACTGCCCGACGACGTCGCAAGAAGCGAACAGTTAGTAAAGTAGACGAATTTCCGCCTTTACCGACACACAGATCCCCAATAAGCGCAACGTCAGTAAACCAAATACCGCCTGCGTCAGTTCTTTCTACTTCTGCCAGCCAGCCAATGGGTGTGCAAACCCCAACCTCAAAACAGGCTGAAATGCCTATTTCACTATCACCAGCTGCCCCATCGGCTGGCAGCAACATTGCTGTTTCGCCATCTCAAGCTACCGTTGATACACAGGATCAACAAACTCGTCAAGGCCGAGTGACTCCTGTAGTATTGAGGGATGCGAAGAAATGGCGCACTATTAACTATTCTTTCATTAGCCTTGGCATAAAGATTACGCGCGCAGTAGCTGTAGATGCTGGGATACGTATAGTACACAAAAGCGAGGACGATTATCGGAAGATAATTCGTCTTTTTAAAGAGGAAAGTATCCCTCACCACACATTTCCTCTGCCCTCCGAAAGAAACATCCACGCTGTCATCAGAGGGATCCCAGCATCAACTAAAGAGCAGGAAATCAAAGAGGAGCTCGAACAGAAGGGTTATGCTCCCCACCACAAAATTCGCCTGAAGCGCAACGGTGGCGTGCCCATGCCTTTGGTAGTGGTGATTCTGCCAAAGACAGAAAAATCTCAGCAAGTTTTTAATGAGCACGAATTTCTAGGACTATCTGTCAGAGTTGAGGTGCAAAAGAACTCCCGATTGATAGGACAGTGTCACCGCTGCCAGAAGTATGGACACGCTCAGTCGTACTGTACTGCTTCTCCAAAGTGTCTGAAATGTGCCAAAGACCACATGACACATCTGTGCCCTCAAACAGGACAAGAGGTACGCAAATGTGCGAACTGTGGTGGGGATCATCCGGCAAACAGTCCCACCTGCAGATTCACTCCTAGGAGGAATCTACAAGTCATCGCACAAAGGCGAACCAACTCATACGCGGACGCGGCCAAGGTTGCAACCTTGACTACTCCTGCTGCCTCGAGCTCACCTTCGACTGCTCAAAGCGTGGACTTGGCAACAGCGCTCAAGTCCTTGCAGCAAATAATTAGTCCTCTGATAAGCGCCACACAGGCCTTGCAGGCGATTTTTCCGGTAAATGTCTAGGTACAATAGTAGACAGCCTGCATTTATCAAAATTCTTTTTTGGAATTGTTTAGGTCTAAGGGACATTCCCAAAAAACGGGAATTTCACCAAGTTCTTTTGGATGAATGCATAGACGTAGCTCTGCTGCAGGAAACATTACTTAATCCGGGAGATCGCCTAGCTTTCTCGAATTATGATGTCATCCGCGCTGATAGACTGAATGGACGGGGTGGCGGCTTGGCGGTGCTGATCAAACGTGGTATTGACTATCACAGAAGCACAAATGCTGAGATGCAAACCATCGAGGCAGCTTCTGTGGTGGTCAATATGGCAGGAGGCATCCCGTTGAAGATCACATCGGTGTATGTCAGGTGTGGTGCCAGGTTACGTGAGGCGGACTTGGAAGTTCTCTTGGACTACTCGGGTCCGCTTCTCGTGGCAGGGGACTTCAACTGCAAACATCGAGCATGGCATTCCAGGCTAAATTCTACTAGTGGAATTCGGCTGTATAACCATATAGTACGAAATGGGTGTCTCATACATAGCACTGACGAGCCTACACACTATCCATTCAATCATCTTCAAGCACCAGATGTAATTGATTTTGCAATATCTAGAAGCTGTAGATACAGTATTACTTCTCGTGTCATGTATGACATCTCAAGCGACCATCTTCCTGTAGTTTTGGAGGTGGGTGATGGGAATACTTTGGAGGAGGAAACTCCTCCAAAGAAACGCGTTGATTGGGAACTATACAAGTCCCTTCTCAGAGAGTTTCCAGATATCCCGATCATAGATGATGAGAATGAAATAGATGCCGCTCAAATGGAATGGACAGGGTTTGTTCAACAAGCTCTACAACGTGCAGCCGTTCTTCCTGTACGGAGACCGGGCAGACCTTTCCTCCCTGCCGACATCAGGCAAAAAATTTCTGACAAAAGGTCAGCAATCAAACAAGCGAAAAGATCTTGTCATCCCGACGACATCCGTAGGGCAACAAATCTCGTCCATGAAGTGAGAAACGCACTTCATGAATTCCGAAACGAGCAGTGGAGCGACTTTCTGGCGGGAATGCTTGATTCCAGTGTTCCTCTCTGGAAAGTAGCAAAATCGCTCAGGAATGGCAAACGGGAACAACTTCCTCATATCCACGGTCCAGGAGGTGTTGTCTTCACGACTGAGGAAAAGGTAGAGGTTTTTGCTGATGCCATGGAAAATCAGTTCTCACCCAACTATGATCTGGATAATGACCTCGACGAGGAGCGACAAATTGTAAGATCCGTCAGGAGATATTTTAGGGCCAATGGCGTCAGTGGCGATGATGCTTCTATTTGTGATTCCTCTACTGAAGATTCTTCTTCGGAAAATTCTTCTACAGAAGCTCTACATAGCACACCCGAAGAATCACAAGTGATTCCTCATTGCACACCAGCAGAGCTTCAAGGTCATATTAAAGACCTAAAGGTGCGTAAAGCACCTGGAGAGGATCAGATCACAAATAAGGCATTGAAGTTACTTTCGTCGAAGGCTTTGACATATCTGGTGGCAATAATTAACGCAATTCTCAGAACTCAGTACTTTCCAAAGGCATGGAAGGTTGCTGATGTCATCATGATTCCAAAGAAGGTGGGTTCGATTTTTCCGCAGGATTATCGCCCCATTAGTCTACTGTCTGCGCCGTCTAAGCTTGCCGAAAAGGTGATTAAACGTCACCTTGAGAGTTGCTCGTCTGATCACAACACGATTCCTGACGTTCAATTTGGGTTTCGGTCTGAGCACAGCACGGAGTTGCAGGCAGTCAGGCTGGTGGAGCGTATAACCAGTGGATTCACCCAAGACAAAAGTACTGGCATCTTGCTTCTGGATGTATCAAAAGCTTTTGACAAGGTGTGGCACGAGGGCCTCCTCTATAAATTAATTCAAAAGGGTTTCCCTTTTTGGCTTCTAAAACTTTTAAAATCCTTTCTCGAAGGAAGGAAATTTAGAATCAAAATTAACAATACTTTTTCGACATTACGGCCCATAAAGGCCGGTGTTCCTCAGGGTTCGGTCCTTGGACCTATCCTTTATTCACTTTTTATTCATGACGTCCCTTGCCCCAGCAACTGTGAAGTCTATCTCTACGCTGACGACACTGCGATTGTAGCTCAGTCGCGGACTGGAGATCTGGTCCGCGATGGGCTGCAGCTTGCGGTGGATGAAGTGTTGGAATGGGCGGATCGGTGGCTCATCAAAATCAATCATTCGAAAACGCAGGCTATATATTGTACCAAAAAGCGTCGTGGTGCCCCGTTAGAGGTCTCAGTGAACGGTGCTAGGATTCCATGGGAAAATTCTGCCAAGTACCTAGGAATTACCCTCGACAAGGGCATGACTTGGCAGAAGCACACTGAAGCGTTAAAAACAAAATTCGAAATTACGTTTCGTCAACTCTACCCTATGTTATGTAGAACTTCAAAATTAAGTTTGGTGAATAAAATTCGACTATACAAGATGATTATTAGACCGGCAATTACCTACGCATGTGCGGCTTGGTGTTTCCTCGCCAAAACGCACATGCGAAGCCTGCAGGTTCTGCAGAGCAGGACATTACGTATAATCACTAACGCCCCATGGTATGTTTCTAACGACACCCTTCACAGAGACCTCGACATCCCTTACTTGAGGGATTACATTAAACAGCAAGCGCAACGACGTTATAGTCAAGCGGAATCGCACAGCAACCCTCTGTTGCGCGAGTCAGTGAACTACACAGTCGAGCAAGTTCGCAAGCACACAAGGCCGCGGCTCGCATTGTGAACAAAATTAAGTCGTGCAATTTTGAAAACTAAATTTTTCCCTTTTAGACATGTAACCTCAAAATTAACTCCTGGTCAAACCCAAAAATTTCCGAACTTTAATCGGCTATGTCAAGCTAAACCCTCTAACTGACGAACTTCCTCCTCTTTGCTCTTTTCCTTCCTTCCTTTTCTTTTTCTTCCCTTACTTCTCCCTGACTTTCTGGGTAACCAGACCTGACAGACCGATCGATCGACACGACTGCAACTAAGAGCAAAGGTCCACCGGACCGCTCTGACAGACAATGACGAATTGTGTAAATGTCATCCAATAGTATTTTATCAATATTGAAAACAAAATGTCAAAGCTGGATGACACTTTTCATCATATCGTATATAAGTTTTATAACAAAACTATTGTTGTAACAAGTGTATTTGTTGCAACATAGGCGATGAATGAAGTTTGCAGCTCGAGACGAAGTCAACGATTGAAATAAATATCTTTTTAAATGGTTGAAATTAGATCACAAATCCCAGTAATAAAGTACCTAACCAAATATGTGTCGTTCGTATAGTGTTCGACAGCGAATCACTGTTTCGAGGGTGGTGTTGGTACTGTTGGTTCGAGACCCAGCCGTTGCAACTACTTTTTTTATTTTTTTTTTTAACCAAAATATTCATTGATATGCTTTTTACTCATGTTACACACATTTTTTTGTACCATCGACATTAATATGTTTTTGAATCAAATTTTATTAGAGATTTTACTTGACATAGTGCAAAAGCTAAGGACCGGAGACGGTGGGGAATTCAAAGTCAGTGGAAGTGAAGTTTTTCCATCAATATTCAGTGGATCTATTGTCAGTGGTTAATATCAATCGACAATTGCTCTGATTGCGGTATTAAAATGAAATTATTCCAAAAAAGTGAAATTATTCGTAATTTTTGTTGTACTTTTAAAACATCTAACAACATTTGATTTAAAAACACATTTATGTCGATGGTACAAAAAATGTGTGTAACATGAATAAAAAGCATATCAATGAATATTTTGGTTAAAAAAAAGTAGTCCAAGGGCTGGGTCTCGAACCAACAGTACCAACACCACCCTCGAACACTATACCGCTCGGCCACCCAGCATCTTGCGGAGCGGATCGCCTCAAGGAAACATATTTGGTTAGGTACTTTATTACTGGGATTTATGATCTAATTTCAACCATTCAAAAAGATATTTATTTCGATCGTTGACTTCGTCTCGAGCTGCAAACTTCATTCATCGCCTATGTTGCAACCAAGGACATTAAAACAATAGGGGGACGCAGCATGTCACAGTCTATCCTGTATTAATGGTGAAGCCAAAATATTTACGTCTGCGCTTTCTTTTGTTTTCTGTGAAATTGTTGAAGTTGTCAAAATGCAGTGCAGTGCATTTTTCTGGGGTATCAAAACAAAAAATAATAAATGACGATAAGTGGAATTGTATCTGTATACCGGGTGTCCCAGAATTTCCTTGACACGTGATATTTTCGCTTAATCCATGAAATCGTAAACATAAATTGATTAAAACACATGTGTGGAGAATATTTTTTTTATTTTCATGAATCAACTAATCAAAAAAATGTGACAACAAAACTAAGTGCAAAAACGTGGAAAAGTTTTATGGCTACATCGGGCCGCGCCAACCCCGTGTGCAGGGTGTGCCCGCACACGGGCGCCAAAATTAACGATAAATTGCAGTAGGGGCATAAAAAGTAAGGCACTACGATAATTAAATTCAAGTAAAGAATTTATTTTTCCAGGCAAAATTGTGGATTGAAATTTGAAAAAACAAGCTAGGGGTGGATTCCAGGGGTTTAAATAAGAAAAAAATGGTTCATAAGCAAGGAATGATAGGTCATTCACTACCCTTCAAACACCCACTTACTTTTCTTTTTTGTCCGTTTTTGTTACAAAAATATCAGGCGTCAAACAAATCATCATTTCGTTTGTCTTATACTTATGGTTTTACGGAAAAAATAAGTTTGCATATAAAATTAAAGGTACCACAATATTTTAAATAAAATGGGGATATCATTTAGGTAGGAAAACCTATGGGGTGCTATTTGAAAAAAAAATTTGGGGGTGAGTTTTAGGGGTTGATGTACAAAAAAAAATGTTTTGTATGCAAGGTATGATAGACCCTATAGTACCTTCAAAAGTACCACTCAGTACAGTTTTGTACTTATACCTTCGAATATTTACTTATGACATCAGGAGTATACTGTTTTGGTATTTTTTGAGGTTATAAAGACATCAGAAATCAAATTTATCATTGTAATTCGAAAAAGAATAATTTAATAAGTCATACAACCATTAGTAGCATCCGAAATATGTTAGCTAGGTACGCTTGAGTCGTACTTCCATTTAAAATAATAAAAAAATATATAGTACTAAATCACGTTTACAGATAAAAGTTTTATAAAGCCATACTCTGTCATGCTCAAAAGTAAAGACTATCAGGAAGTAATTTTTATTGTAACAAACTGTATTGATAGAAATACATAAGTACCTAAGCATTGCATGTGCTCCGTTTGCAGTGGTTTAACCATTATTTTTGGCAAAGAAAATGATTACAACTTATTTCAAAGAAAAATATTAGTGGCTCGAAAATCAGTAGGTAAATTAGAAGTTACTACCCCATGTACTACCTTATTAAATCATGTCAAATTAAGTGTATACATTTTTAAAGTAGCAGACAGGCAGTGAACAATTACGTGTTTTTCCTATAAACTTTAAAATTTTCATTAAAATCAGTCTTCCCAATTATCGATATATCGACAGCCTTCACATAAAAAAATAGTAACTGTGGCAACAATTATTTTATTCATATTTGTACACAAATTAATATTCGTTTACACACATGTCATGTATAACCAATAGTAATAAAAAATGTTTCTCTTATTTAAAAACAACTATTTAAGTATTTTTAATGTACATGTATATTTTAAATTTCATTTTAATTTTCGCAACATATAACGTATGTATATTAATTTAAATTACATAATGAGCTTGTGCCCCATTCTTTGTCATCCTACCATTATTTATTCAACAAAGCATATATTCTTCTAGTAGTCACAGTCACAGTAGGATTTATGTTGGGAAGCGTATGGCTTACATAGCTCTTACACTCGACTGCTTGGATCACTAAAAACAAAACAAAAAAGAAATATAGAAATTCAACATCAAATACATCATACGTCGATGTACTGCAAAAAGTGATAGGTCAAAAATCGACGATTTGACGTTTTTGGTACTAAACGACGATAAATGATTTTGTCCAAGTCAATACTCGAAAATTTTGCCAGTTTGGTTAACAGCTCGTTTTGACTAAGTCTAATATGTCCAATAAAGTAGCAGGTAAAATGATCAACTTCACTACATTGTGAGACATATCACGTAAAAGTAACCATCTTGACTATCACAGCTGGAATAAATCCCTCCCTGTAGATAAGAACAAGAAAAGCAATGCCCTGGAACCAAAATAGATCTGATTCAGTATTCTAGATTTAAATGTGATTGATTATGTTTATGTTTCTTATTTCAAGAAAATTGAAGTTTATTTGGACCAAGTCAGTATTAATATATTTTCCAACATCAAGTGTGGCCAAGTCAGAAATATAGTCTAATTTCTTCAAGCTCTCTTTATAACTCGCAGTGAACATTTTTATGAGTTCTATGTTTTCTAAAAAACACGTTGAGTGATTTGTTACTTAAATTATGATTACTTTCAACAGCCATTTACGAGGAACTAGTTTTCTGACTTGGTCACCTTTTTGCAGTATACCAACATTATCAACGATTATTATAAACAATGGTACAGTATTATGGGAATAATTAGAAATATCAGTATAAATCATCGAATCTATTAAGTGTTGTTGAACGGCGAAAAATTGCAAATGTGCCGGATATGATGATTTACTAAATAAAACTGCTTCTACTAGTAGTACTGGTACTACTTAGTTCACATAGCTTTTACACTCAACCCCTTGGATTCCTAGAAGCACAGCAAAAAATTAAACATCAAATACGGGACATAAATAATGGCACACTATAGTAATAATACAGGTAGGTCATCAGAATTTGAAATAAAATTTTAGATTATTAATATTTTTAAAAAACACGAATTTGATATATTCTGGGATTTATCCCATAATGAATGAACGTATAATTTCATAAACTTTATATTTGTTAAAGAAGTTTTTTGACAGCTGCACCGCACGACAGAAAACTGACTCACTGATGTAGAACTTTTATATTTCTTATCTAACTTATCTAACTCAATGAATATATAGCAAATAAGTGGTTGTAAAGTCAAATTGTATCTGTATATGACTATTATATTGAGCGTCTCTGTAAGGATTTTTGAAAAATTTCAAGTTCAGCATGGATGTCTTCAGTTGTGAAAGTCTTTCAACATTTAATTTTTTTGTATGATCTTATGTTTTTACAAAAAAATACCCCAGCCCAATAAAGACTCTTTATGCTCAGTAGTATTTATTATCATATAATAATCATGGACTTCAGAGATAATGAACCTCGTTATTTTTTTATCACATTATTAAGCCAAAAATCAGAATGAATAAAAGCACACAAAAAGACAAAGTAACGGAAAATGGACTTTCCTGTTGCATACAATGTAACACCAAAAAACCCTCAAAAAGCCATATTGTGCTGACAACTTATATGTTTAATACAACTATAATTAAAAAAAAAATACCTCTTAGGAGCTGGTTCACCACAGATCGCTTCTTGAGAAGCACCAATAGCAGATAAGAAAGCTTCCTTCAAGGGGTAGTGGCACCTAAAAATTTAAATGATAATAAAATTATAATATTAACTACATAATTATAACTTGATAAAACAATTATAGATAAAACATTCTATTTGTGATAGTAACCATTTTGACCATGGAGACGAGACAGAAGAATTTAAAAGTAAAAATATTTCCAAAAATAAAGATACTAGTGGTGAACAACAAAATACTGCTTAGCAATATGTTCAAAAAACAATTTTAGATAAAATATTCTATTTGTGATAGTATCCATTTGACCATGGAGACAGAAGAATTTGAAAGTAAAAATATTTCCAAAAATAAAGATACCAGTGATGAACAACAAAACAATATGTTCAAAAAATACTACACAGTAAAGTAATTTAGTGATAAAAATTAGAACATTATCATAAATAAACAGTGTAAGGCGCTATTAATTGTATGTAACTGCCTTTGTACATTTTTTCACATTGTTTTCAAAATATAATTGCATACTTTATTCTCCGAAAAAATGTATCTCTGCAAGCTGTTTACTGGGCAAATCTATGAATGACATGCAAGTATATATATCTCTAATAAAAAATTTATTGTGTGTATATTAAATATATAAATAACAGTTAAAAATCAGATCAAATACAGGCACACAGCAAAGAATCCTTGAAAAAGCAGTATATTTCATATATTTTTACTAAATAAAAAAGGTACCTATTTGCAGCTGGTTCATTACCACTACCTTCTTGAGAAGCACCAGTATTACATTTGTGTGCTACCTTCAAAGGATGGTCTCTATATAAGAATTGGAATTATGATTATCATTATGACTATATAATTATAACATTATAAAACAATAGATAAAACAGTCTGTTTGTGATATTGCCCATTTAGACAGTGGTCAGAATAATTTACGAGCAACAAAGTTTCAAAAAATTGAGATAGGTACAAGTGATGAAACACAAAATACTGTTCTGGGAAATGATTAAAAAACTATACACATTAAAATAATTTTGTGATGAAAATTTAGAACAAAATAAATGATATTACTGTTAAACAGTAAAAAATTATTAATTGTATGTAATTATTTTTGTACATTTTTTTATTTATTTATTTTATCATATTCAAAAAATAAATTGCTCACTTTATGCTCTGAAAAAAATTATCTGAAAGCTGTTTCCTGAGCAAAAACTGTTGAGGATTGAGAACAACAAGAGAGTATTTATATGTAACACAAAATATATTGCATATATATATTTCCCTTGAAAATAAAACAGCCTATAATTTATACTTAGTATATGATGCTAAAAACTAAAGATCACCTTAAAATAACTAGTAAGAGTAACAGTTAAGGTCTTTCAACAGTTTATCAATTTAGGGTTACTATTACTTTTTACTAAACACTTGTACCTATTTTATCTTTTGCTCTAAAATAATTACACCTCATTATTCAATTCACCAACTAGATTTTTTACTCACTATTCCTTCAAACCTCAAAGAAAAATTACATTACAAGTTTTACAACTTGTCTCAGCAAAAGTATACCCTTGACACTAAAAAAAGTTACACATTCACCTAGATGGCATATCGTAGCATTTCATAACTCCAATTAATTTTCCTGCATTAGAACCATAAAGTCTACAGTTCAGCAGCCTATCCACTTTTGACACCATTATTTAGAATAATCAGACTAAAGACTGTGCTCACAGATATAATGGATTTTCTTGGATTATTTCCAACATAACAAAGATGTAAGAAAAACATGCTTCTTAGAATGTAACGTTGATTAAATTATATTTTTTGTTACTATATCAGATTCTAAATCCTACCTATAATGTTAAAGTCTAATTATTTATATATAGCTACTTACACTTTAAGCTGTTTTCTATCTTCTTCCTTGGTATACAAAGTAGGCACCACATTAATGTTCTGAGCAGACTTCTTTTAATTGTGGTAGGTCTGCTACAGTCACTCCCATTACATCAAACCACTTCCTCCTCAGAACAATATCTTTGGTAATACTGAAAAATATGATTAATTATAGAAAAGCTCAAAAAAATGATACTTTAATTTATTTTATTTTGTTAAATATGAAAGTAACACTCAAGCTAGGTTTATTTATATGTAAGTATATATACAGATATGTAGGTAAAATAATATGACATAAATATATATAAAGCAGTACCAGTCCAATAAATTTAAACATGCATAGATTAAAAATATTCTATACCTATGGCAACAGTAGCAAACTGGATGAGGTGTTTAAGGATATGAAAGTAACACTCATCAGGCTAGGTGTGTTTATATGTAGGTACAGTTGTGTATAATATGTGATATCGATATCACTTTCAAATTATCTAGGTAAAATAATATGACATAATTATATAATGCAGTCATAGCCAAATAAATGTAAACATACCAAAGTATTCCTACATGACAATAGGAGCAAACTGGAGGTGTTTAAAATAATTTCTAAAAATATGAAGCCCAACTTTACTGTTTATAGACACCTTATTTGAAGGATCCCATATGTACTGTATACTGTTATTTTCAAATGTACCCCAGCAGGTAGCACATAGGAATGAAATTAGATGTTTTACAATACCATCGATTTTACTGCAGAGGAATGCACGAATACACTTACCTGTAAAAGATCAAGTTAGGGTGCCGATAATCCCATTTTTTGCATATGTAGCAGCGTCTACCCATGACTATTTTCGGATCGTCAGCCTGTTTTTGGGGCCTATCAGGTAATTAAGCACTGAAACACACTCAACACTACTCGAACACACAACAGATACCTACGAATGTACGGTCTGTGTTACGATTATCTAGAATTTGAAATGTTGGAATTCACAACAGAACAATTTATAGATAATAGAAATAGATTCGAATAAGGTTTAACGGTTCTCAGAAATTTCAAATATAATTGAAATTCACACCCGTTGACGTTCCCTCCTGCGCCGCTCGGTAGCTAATGCGCAGTACAGGGTTGCCGGTGGAATAGCAAGAATTTCTCGCACCTTTGTCGAGTGGGTGGATCAACATAACCTCTTCGTTTAATGACGCGATGTTTGGGGCGAATTTGACCGTAAATCTACTTAGAAATTTGCCCAGTTTGGCAACCGTAGAAATCCCATGGCAACTAGCAATGAGAGCCAAGCGGCGTTGCCGGGTTGACATATGAAAATTTCTTCATACTATCAAATATTGCAAAAGAGCGAAATTAGACTCTGATCCTAACGTTTTGCATATATAAAAATCATTACATCAATTCACTGTTCATAAATATATTATATTATTATATTAAATATGATATTTTGTGTTCATAAGCTTGCTTGTTTCGCTGATGTTTTGGGTTCATAAGCTTGCTTGTTTTCTTAGTTTTACTTAGAAAAATGCCTAGTTTGGCAACTTTGCAATACGCTTAGAATGTGACTATGCGGCTTCAACGCGAAAAGTAAATAGCTGCGTCCCCCTATTGTTTTAACGTCCTTGGTTGCAACAAATATACATTTTAGTTACAACTGTTACAATAAGTATTTTCACGAAGTACGTCACACGGGTTCGGAAGCCACCGGCGGCGGCGTGTTTTTGGTTCTGGATTCAAAAACCCATTCTTATTTTGATATAACTTTTGAATAATTATTGCGAAAAAAAAAGAAAACAAAAACTGTTTTGTTGTGAAACTTACACTTGATCTGTCCATTTATCACAAAAAAAAAATATTCAAAACCCTAATTTTTTATCATCATTATCATTTAGCAGACGAAAAAACTAGAGATCAAATATACAGTTTTTGCGGAATCTGATTGGTTGAAATTAGCAATTGCTAAACTCTTTGTTAAAAAAGAAAATGCAATTTCTCACCCATTTAGGATGGAAAATCAAACTGGAAAAGATACTAGATGGTTCATAATGGTCGATTGTATATAAAGCATGCCATTTTTAACCTTTTTGAGGTAAACTTCAAGAGAACTCAATAGTTTTTAGAGAACTTTGACAGATGCATGTTCTTGAACGGGCTGCTCTGATTGATCAAAGCCTTTGTCAAAATGCGCCTGTTCAGATTCAGATGGATTCAAGCACGGCCATGATTCAAGTGGAACAATAGTTCTATTCCACGACAAAAACTAACCTCATCTTCAGATTCAAATGTGATCCCTGATTCCTCGGCTAACTGATAAAGTTCTTCCCAATTTTTGGTTATATGGGCAGGTCTAAAACTTTGAGCTGACTGGTTCCAGGCAATTAATATCAATTTCCGGACCCACAACGGTGTTCGATATCCATCTTGCAATAATTTGGGTACAATGTATTTGATGAATCTCTCCTTTAAACTTTGCCATGAACGACCAGGAAACCTTAATGGACAAATAAATAGGTGTACAAATCAGTCTATATAGTCACTGTCACAAATATTTACAAAAAAAAAGAAGATTAGAAATAACAAACACTGCATACACACTACACAGTTTAACCACTCTAAAACTGATTTTTTTCCAATCTCAACAAGTGTTTTGCTGCCAATATTCACATTTATTTAAAGGAACATTCCGACTAAATGGTGACTTCTAATTATTACCTGTTACCTATAAGCATCTCTGTAGGAGAAACATGTAGTGTGAAGAGATGTGAAGCTTTTTTGATTAGTAGCACATTAATACCAATTTGTTTCAACAAAAAGCACTTCATTCAGTAATCCTTTAAATAAGAAAAATATCACTGGAATGGAACCTCTTTGTGGGAAGTAATTATGGATCATTTCCCATTGAATTAATAAATGAACAATTGATGCCAAACAAAATTACAACATGATAAAATGAGAATATAATAGTGTTTTTTTCTTCACAACAGAATAACATCAACTAAATAATTAAGACTTATTTATATTGCATCTTCGTAGTACTGAATAATTATATGATTTTTGCAAATGAGAGGTATTCAAAAGAATTATTACACAAATTTACAAGTTGATAGTCAACTAAAGAGCCCTATTACCATTATATTACCTATTAGTGTTCGCAAAGTCTTGCCAGACAGAATTTCCTCTCAAACTATTACCAGTCCTAGTCATAAATATTAATTGTATAATTCTATCATCCTCATCAATAGTATAGGGTCTTGAACCACCTAAAATGACATAAAAAAATGAATTTCTAATGGGAATCATCTGTTTTCATTAAAACAACTGCAAACAAAGACAAACTACTTATAAAGAAAGACAATGATGATGTTTTTCTGGAAAAATTGAATGAAACATTGATCCGAATTCATAATTCACATAAATGTTCAAAAACAATAATTTGTGGCGACTTCAATGTTAATTTTTTAGGTAATAGTAGGAATTTAACTTATTTGTCCGATCTTCTCAAGTCGTGGAATATAAAGCCACCTATAAATGTAGCGACTAGGGAAAGCTCATGTATAGATAACATTTGTGTAGGTTTGGATATGAATGTGTCTACTTGTGATGTACTGAATGGTAATATCAGTGACCATTTAGGGCAACTCGTAACGATCAATACTGACTGTAAATTGGTTGAGCCAATAATAAAGTATAAATATAGACAAGTCCATAATGAGAAAAATATAAAGTACTTTCTAGAACTCTTGCAAAAGGAAAACTGGTCTGATGTCTACAATAATAGTGGAGATTTAGAAAGCAAGTTTCAGTGTTTCATTAGCATATTTAAATACTACTTTGACTTAGCATTCCCTCTTAAAGAAAAGTTAGTGTCGGATAATATTAAGAAAAGAAAACCTTGGTTAACGAATGGATTAATTGTATCTGGACAGCGATTGAAAGATCTCTATGAAATCACCAAAGTCAACAGTGATATGAAAAATTATTATAACTTATATAAAAAGACATATAGAAAGTTACTGCGTGAAGCGAAAAAGCAACATAATAAACGCACAATTGTACAAGCAACAAACAAATCTAGGGCAGTCTGGAACATATTGAAACCTAAATCTTCCGAACAAAGGAAATTTAATATACAAGTTGGGAACTCGCTTACCGATGACCCCAACATTCTGTCTACATTGTTCAATAATCACTTCACAGATAGTATCAAAGCTATGTCAGTAACGAGTAAACAAATTTTTGTAAATTCAAGATCTAATCACAGCTTTTTCTTCCATCCAGCTTATGAACGAGATGTATTAGATATCATTAATAGTTTGAAGTCATCTGATTCTGTTGGTGATGATGGCATCAGTTCAAACGTTTTGAAGAAATGTGCTCATTGGATTGCTGGAGTCCTTACTTTTTTAATCAATTGCTCTTTACAGGAGGGTAAAATTCCTTCCTGTCTAAAGGTCTCAAAGATTATACCCGTTCATAAAAAAGGTGAGTTAACTTGTATAGAAAATTTCAGGCCTATATCTTTAATAAGTCCATTTGCAAAAGTGCTTGAAAAATATGTAGCTTGTTGCATAGTGAAGTATTTTGCATAGATATCATAACCTAATATGGATCGGCCCTGTCCGATCCTTCCCGTACATCGCCGCGTACGGATAGCAGCGCGAGAGAGATAGAGCTATGAAACAGGCAAAAAGCCCGTTGATTATATGCATTATATATGGAGACACTATACTTTTATGCACTTTTTGAGCCTGTATATTGATATTTTTCTGCAAATGTTTGGATATTATGAAAAGACTGATAAATATGAAATTGTTTGATGAAGATGTCCAACAGAACTTCTGAAATAATGTCATTTAACTTCCTATTATTGCGACGATAGAGATTTTAAAAATATGCCTCTTGATATGAATACATATCTGCAAATAATTTGTTTATACATTTATTGGCTAAATATCGAAATGAAGGCATTGTTGGAATCCCATGTAATGATTTATTTTTATTAAATTGCTGGAAATACAGCAACATATATATATATAAGAATATATCCATATACGCGCTCAAAAAAAAAGCATAAAAATGTCTCCATATAAAATATATATACATAGTAGTAATATCAATATGAATTAATTGATTGTGATAGTTTTTAATCTTTTATTTAAATGTAGGTATATGTATTATAAGTTTCAATGATGTTATACTACAATATTATGAATTGTCATTGGTAATATATTTCTTTTTATAAAATTACTTGACTTGTGTAAATGTAAACAAACAATGACACCAATAAATTATCTATATCTATCAAATAAATACATAGATAAAATATAAATTGCATATAATGCTCATAGCATTAATGAATGACTACAGTAACAGAAACTGGCAGCGTAAAACAATATGATCATTTTACATTTACAATATATTGCAGTACATACATCTGTAGGTGACTGGGTTATTATCATAAATCATATGTCAAACAGCAACAACATTTTCATCAAACACTGCAGAAATTAGTCTTCCTTCTGGAAGTTCGTCACTGAGAGAATCTCTTTCAAATTTTGATTCGCTGTACCAGCCAAATGCAGCAAGAAGTATCTCAATACATTGTTTTGGAGAGAGACCATCACTTTTTAAATCGTAAACATAGCTCGAAAAAGTTAAATGTGCACTAAATACATTCTGACAGAGAAGAACTAATTTTTAAGTTGCGAAAAAATTACCAGGACCAACTGGGGCGATTTTAAAACAATTATTGGTGTTTAAAGTGAATCAATTTTGTGAATTGCTGTCTTATTCTGCAAACAACTTCATTTTTGCTTTGGTTATGATGGTGAATCCGAATCGTAAAATAAGCTTCTAGTATTAGCTTGATCAGCTGCAAAATGTGACTTTGTAAAGGATCTTGATCTTTACAATGATCCTGTAATTGTTGAAACAATTGAAGAATATTTACTTTTCTTAAAGAATAATTTATTAACTTATTCACAATATTTGTTGTGGAAAATGTACTGATAGCCTTCATGACACTTTCAGCTGTAGTGCATATTTTTATAACATCTTGAGAAGGCTTACAAAGACCACCCCTGTTCTTTCTAGAAAGCAATTTTGAAAACGAAACATCTGATATTAATGCTTGAGCACATACTTCACAATTTATCTTTTTTACAACCTTTCGAGATATGAATCCTGCCATATAAGACACTACATCTGATAAATATAGGCAATTTGAAATTTCAGATAATGACTGAATTTGCTTTGAGTCGTTCACATTGATATTGACATCTAGATCACAATGTAACTCGTCTATGTGATTAGATTTTTTAAAGGTGGAAACAGTATTCAGGATGCTAGTTTTATCTTGTGCCAAACAGCTAGCACTACCTGATGTAGCTATTTCACTATGAATTAATAATCGCTTATAAGCGCCTTCAAATTGTCTAGCTGTAGGGTTATTGTTAAAGCCTCCACGCGATCTAATTGCTGAAAAAAACATTTCAATGTGATCTTGACTCAGTTTGTAAGTAAGCAAAAATTCCATTACAGAAGTTGATAACAAATCATCTACTAGGCTTTTGACACTGGTTAAAGTAATTATTAACCCAAGAAAGCCTGTTTTACGCCCTGTTTCTATTAGTAACTCACCATTCTGATTCCTTAAAGTACTGAGATATGTAATGGAGTCTGTTACAAATTTTTCGATAAATTCCATGTTTTTAAATTTTAATGGCCTTTTGTATATTGTTTTTCCCAAAAAATTTCTCGAGTTCAAGAAATCAAATATATTATTCATAATCCTGCAGAAGATAACAGTTGCTTTACTTTCAGAGAAATAACTAATGTTCAACTCTTCACTACAATATTCTATTGCATCGGCAACACTGTCACTGAAGGTTTGAACAGCCAGCTTGACCTTCATTTTCTCCTTATGATAATTCAAATGCCGTCTTCGAATTTTTGTAGCTGCATGGAGGCCAGCATCTTCCTGAAGCTTCACTAAGCTTTCAAAATAATTCCATGCAATTTGATTCCCCTCCGAATCAAGAAAATATCTCCAGTCACCTAATGTATTCCTACACAACTTAATCATATGGCATGGATCTAATATTATATAGATTTTGTCTCCTGTTACAGGATGAGCAAAATAGGTTCTCAGGTTTGGCCATGTGATGGATGCTCCTAAAATATTACACATTGCCAAATTAGATGCGCAGCCGTCAAATGTGAGGGATTTTATTATTATGCCTGTGTTATTTAGCTGTAACAAACACCCTTTAACTATGTTTGCCTTCTCTGCTGCAGACAAAGAATTTATCAAAAAATATGCAATAGGAACCTTCCAATGCGAATTCAAGCCCACCAGCATGAAGACTAAGGCATTCTTTGCAGTAGGCAGTGCATCAGTATCCATCATACCTGTCCCAAAATTTATATACCCAAGGTGCCTTGTACCTGTCCATTCAATATACTCACGAATGGACATTTCATCCATGATTAATCCAGCTACTAAAGTCTTCCCTTTGTCTTTTTCAATTTTAACTCTAACAGAGACAGCTCGAATTGCTTCTGATGTATATCCTGGGGAGCCATCTACTGAGCCATACCATTTAGTCAATGTACGTGGGTGTGGTAAAGAATTTTTACCAAACACATTCCTAACATAATTGTAGGCTGCTGAAGAATAAAAGTTGAGGGTAAGGGCAAAGCATTTCAACTCTGGTGGATATGTTCCTGTTGTTTTTTTTAACTGGCGAAACAGTAGTTGCTTCTCAGCATCTGGAATACTTTCCTATAAATCAAAACAACTGCATTTTAGCAGACCCAATCAAATAAATTATTCCCAAACCTCTGAAAAAAAATACCATCCTGGTGTTAAGAGAGACAACAATGAAGAAGCAAAAACAAAATCATCAGCCAATTCATGCAAAAAAAAACACTTAATCTATCTATCCAAAGTGGGAAATATATTACCTTCTACACACAATATACTTAAGCCATACCATTAAATGAATAAAATATCAAAAGCATAACAAAATGAATGCATTTTTTATATCAACAAACTTATCCACTTTTGCGTACCTTCAATATCAGAGAGTTTTCAGAAGTAAGTTTATTTTTGCTCTTAAGAGTATCTATAACAGCATTGAGGTTTTTCAACTTATTAGTAAGTCTTCGCTTTTGCTGACGTATAATTTCGTAAGCGGTATTTTTCTTTCTTATCATTTTCTGTGAAACCTGCCAGTATCTCTTCCTCTTTACAGGGCACTCTAAGTCCTCCTCTATAAAATCTCCAAAATGGACAGGATCACGTCTCCTAAAAATTCTACTTACATATACATCTAATGAAAAATATTTCTCCATACCTTTTTCTATTTATCCTGACAGAAACAGCTCCATCAACTATGGCTTGCCTTGTTACGGTAGGTGGATTATCACACGATGTTGATGGTTCTGAATTTTCAATATGAGCTGATAATAGAAAGAAATAATTTAAGCATAAAGTATGTTATTATACAGCTATACTTACAATGACTCTGTTTTGTTAAAATCCTTCGAGTTTTTTCTACTTTTAATAAATGTCTAGGAAAATCAAATATGGAGGGTACAGCATCCTTTTTCAAACGTAAGGTATCCATGTGAGTCTGATAATAGTCACTATGCTTGAAATGCTTGCTGCATATAACTGCCCTAGTACCAGGCACAAAGTCCTTTCGCCGCAGTGCTACTATCCACTTTTTCCGTAAGGCTTCATCTCTTGGAAAACTAAAATTGAAATATCACATTCTTTTATTTGTGACCTATCACTGGATACTTAACTGGCAGTTGTCTCAAAAGGCTTAGAATCTCAGAAGCTACAAAAATACCGCTGTTTTAATCTTTCATCAGCTACGTTTTTATTGGACTGAATAATGAACATGTATCATACACACAAACGACAAAGTAGTAAATAAGTTCTTTTATAGGTATAGACAACTGAAAAAACGTTTTATTTATCTACAGGCATATTTTAAGACGTTCGTAAATCCATATATATGTACAATAATGTAGAGTAAACACGTGCTACACAAAAATTTTTAATATGATGCTAAATATAGATATATTAGCTATACTTACCAATGGAATTTCAGGTTTCCTCCTTTAACATACCTGGATGTACAATTGAAGGCTGAACAAGAGCTCACCATTGTTTTAATATAAATAAAACACGATAAATTGAAGAGATACACTTGAAAACCAATGTAAACTATACGGGTGCCGATCACTGTTTTGCCCGGTTCTTTATCCGTCTCTGTCTCGCGGCTACTGGGCCAACGCTCTCTCTCTTACGGCACGTCCATATTAGGTTAGAATGTCAATGGTATTTTGACAAAAATAACCTATTTAATTCTAATCAATTTGGCTTTCGCAAAGGCTTATCAACAACTACAGCAGTAGTAAAATTTTTAAACTCAGTTTACAACAGTATTGATGTTGGTAAAAAAACGACTGGGATATTCATCGATTTGAGCAAAGTATTCGACTTGGTGAATCACGAGCTGTTACTGTAGAAACTACAGAGCTATGGGATAAGAGGGCTTCCACCACAGTGGATTCGTGATTACCTGACTAACAGATCACATTACGTTGAGATACGTAATTGTAGATCAAATAAGCGTTTAAGTGAGGTGGGAGTTCCTCAGGGTTCTGTATTAGGACCACTGCTCTATATTATTTTCACGAATGATTTTAGTAGCGCTAATTATGTAATGTACGCCGATGATACGTCTCTGATAGTGAATGCCAACAATCTTACATCCCTCTCGCATAGCGCTACTACAGAACTACGACGTACACAGCAGTGGTTCTTGGACAATGGACTCGCATTAAATGCTAAGAAACCCCAACTGATAAAATTCGCATATGGGCAGTCCAACAAAGATCATAGCTTGCTAGTGAGATCCCTAGATAGCTCGATTCAACAAGTTGAATCTGTCAAATTTTTGGGTGTCTATATTAGTACCTGCCTTAAATGGACTACACATATTGACTATCTCTGTAAAAAAATAGCTCCGTATATATACTGCATGAGTCAATTGCGCTACCTGGTTGACCGGTCTCTACTAATGACCTACTATTATGCCTATATACAATCTACCATATCGTATGGGATAATAGCCTGGGGAAGTTGCACTGAAATAATTCGAATTTTCACCTTACAAAAAAGAGTTGTACGTTTAATCTTAGGGCTCAAGAGAAGAACTAGCTGCAAGGATGGATTCAAAGAATTGGGCATAATGACACTACCATCTATCTTTATCTTTGAAATTCTATGTTACGCAAGGGCCTACTTACACAACTTCGTAAAGCTCAATGATCACTGCAGTTATTCTACACGCAACTCATTGGTCCTGCAGATTCCTACTCACAGGCTCTCATCAACAAAAAATAGCCCACATTTGACTGCTATTAGATGCTATAATAAATTGCCGGTCACTCTCAAGACCCTACCAATGAATCAATTTAAATATAAGCTAAAATAAAGACTACTTATACAGAAAACATACTATTCTTTGAATGAATATCTTTCTGACAGCCAACTAAACTACGTGTTTCTACAATAACACCTTTTATAAAGAAAGCTCAATTCTGTATATTTCTTTCTTGAAAGCAGATCATGTGTCCTTCGACATTTTTTTTTCCTGTGTTTTTTTCATGTAATAACTAGTTATATCATTATTTTATGTGTCTTTCACCATGTATTTTGTCTTTTTTTCTGTTTTATTTATGTAATATTAATGAATTGTGTTTTCTGTGTAATTGTTCGTAATCATTAATATGTATTGTCCATTTACATTTACATGTACTAATTATTTCTTATATTTATATATTAATACTGACTTGTTCTATGTCACCAAATGATGATCAATAGAATCAATAAAATTATTCTATTCTATTCTATTCATATTCAGCTTCATGGTTATACTGCCTTTGTTAATTTTTTAATATTATTTAGCCTCCCACATCTAAAGGATTATAGGCTATGCCTATGCTATACCTTATTAGAACAATTATCGATGGCACCAACACCATACAGTCATATGGATATATCTACAATATGTGGTTTGGGCACTAGATAGAGGATTAGAGACTCTAATTCACAGCTTATGCATACCCTGATTTTTTTGTTTTGCGGCATCAACTGCTATGGTTATTAGCCACAGATGGCTGTTATGTAATACTCAGGGATTTATTGGCTGTGTGTCGAAGTTGAGCAAGGTTTTTTGTTACAAGTGTCTGGAAATCTTCATAAATTAAAAATAACGAGCTTATACAATCTCATGTTGTGAAGGACCTAGGGGTGCTTATGGATGGAAAAACTAATTTCCGAATGCAATGGAATGCTTGGTTTTATTTGCAGATCGTCCAAGGATTATAAAAGTGCAAGGGCCATGATTTCGCTCTATTATGCCTACGTCTACAGTGAGTTGAGTTTTGCCTCCATCATATAGAATCCTTTGTTTAAAAGCTATGTAGATTGTATTGAGCAAATACAAAATAAATTCTTGAGAACACTGGGTTTCAAAATTAGCCAACCGGTGCAAAACAGTCACCATGAGGAATTGAGAAAAGAATTTAGCATACTTACTTTAAAACAGAGGAGAATATTGTCAGATCCTTGCCTTATATATAACATAATTAATGTGTTTGATAGTCCATACCTTTTATCTAGAATTAATTTTAATGTCCCAGATAGACAGTATAGACAAGTTCCTTTTTTTAAAATTCTGTTTCAAAGAACAAATTTGGGAGTAAACTCTCCTTTAGTGAGAGCTCAAAGAACATACGATGACCTTTGTAATCTTATTGTGGAAGTATTCGTAGTCAACTTTAACACATTCAAGTGCACCCTGCATAGACAATTATTGTTAATGTTACAATAAAGTGTAGTGCTGTTTAGTGAGCTTACTGAGGTTAGCAACTTGAGGTCAGATTCCTAGCTGTATTCACATTCACAAACACTTGACAGATATAGCCATATGAATTCTTTTTCAGTTTTGTTTTTATCTTTCACATTATACATTGTAAGTGGTGGGTAAGTTTTTGGAATGTATTCTGTTTTTACCCTAAATTGCAATAAATAAATAAATAAATTAAATGGTATTTGTCTAAAGATTTATTTTTCAGAAACTTTAAAATATTGTGTATACAAACTGTATTGGTTAGGCATATTTGCAAGTCTTGTGGGATATTATGAAATTGCCAAGGATAAGCATAAACAGGTCTAGGATGATGTGGAAATATAAGATTTGTTTACATTTTTTGTGCTCCTACCGAGTGCCGACACTACATAGTATTGCCATTTGCCTTATACCTTCGCAAGACGCCCGACGACGGTAATCCCTTTCGGCATTTTTTGCTGGGCAAAATATGTATATTGTCTTTGTATAACCAGAAGTCAAAATATAAATAGATCCATTTATTTTGTTTTTATTTATTGCAAATAGGTATTTCAGATCATTTTGATCTCCTACCTCTTTCTGCATTATTATAATATATATTATGCATATAATATACGTTTTTATCATTACCCAGGTCTACATTATAACCATAGATAAAAAAGTTTGGTTCGGTTGGGTCTGATCATAACGTAACTGCACTATAGAAGTGTCGGCACTGGTTGAGCCCTGAAAGAAATGTAAACAAACCTTAAAGGGGTGATACACGTACGAACTTTAAGTACGCGGTTTTTAAGTTCGCGAACTTACTCGGCTCGACGCGGTGACACACGTGAAGCTGAAATCACTCATTTTGATAATTTTCCGAAATAAACAAAACTTTTAACAAACGTCAAACACAACAAGCGTTGCGCATCGATGGCCTGCCAAAACAAAGTGGTGGCTCGCGGCTCGCAGTACGAGCTGAAACCAGCTACGAGCAACATTCCAAACCAGTTGGCTCGTCGGCGGTTTGCGCGACGGTTTTAAAGTACGCGTACTTACGGTGACACACAGGCGAAAAAGGTCGTCGAGCCATAAGTACGCGTACTTGCTCGTACGTGTATCAGCCCTTTTATATTTCTGAATATCTGAATTGAATTATACCACAAATAGATACTCACCACCAACAACACCAACAGTGACCATGATAAACTTTAAAATAAGTATAACTGAAAACTGAATAGAGAGTTTTTGGTCAGTCACGGCAAACGACAATTTCGTTATGGTTATGGTTAACTTTGTCGTTAATAACGATAACTTTTCGTCGCAAAATGTAGAGTTTTTGGACGCGAAATCGAACTGTCAGTACTATCACCGTTGACAAGTGTAGGAATTTTAGGTTAATTTGGCCATTCTAAACAAAATACGTGATTAGAACGGATTGTGCCCTAGACGTCGATTGCGAGATAAATTATCATTTAGAAAAGTATGGAGGAGATTATTGAATTAGTGTATATATATACGATGACGTAGCAAATGTCACATAAAAATAACCATAAAAGCACAAATAACGATACCGCTAATCTGACGTAATTAACCACGTCCGTTATGTTTAATAAAGTTAACTGTGTGTCAAATCGTTACTGCGCAGACTCCAAATAACGATAACCACGATTTCAGTGACATATGTGCGGACCAAAAACTCTCTATTATTTGAATTGAATTCACCTAACGTTCACCACACGTGGGGGCAACTAGCATTACATTACAGAATGGGAAACAGGGCGGGGCCAATGTGGAGGACATATTGCAACCCAAAATAATGGCGGCCCAGACCACAGAAACACTGGATCGCCCGCATTTCAGTGATCCGTGGTTGACAACGGCGCGAAATTCATTGGTCTTCTCTAGCTGTTTTTCATGCTGTCTTCAGTTTTTAAAAGCGACACATTAACTTTAAGCAATTAAAAAGTGAGTGTAATAATGCATAATGACAAAAATTTTGCAGCCACACCAAACGCGTCAACCAGTTGCCCTCATAGATCAAATACGAACATATTTTGTGGCAAATACCGTATAGCCAGAAGAAGAAGAACATTCGAATTTCCCTACAAGCGCCGCCGACATTAACCTCGTTTTTCTTTGAGTGTTGTTTTGGTTTGCTCCATACATTGCTTTATTTGCGAAATTGTTAATAGAAAACTGTTGATAGAAAATTTGTTTAAACATTATTTTTTATACTCGAAACCATTTCATTTGTGGATGAATTTGTTAGGGAGTTTGAACTGTTTGAAGGCTTCAAACTTAACAACCACAAAGTAGGTATGAAGTACAGCCAAGAAGCAAGAAATAAATGGGGCTCAAACACTATCAGCTCCTGATGAGGTGCAACTTTAGTTAAATGAGCGAGTACAAAGCGTGAGTATACTTATTACTGAATTTCTGTGCAATAATATTTATTAGTCATTCATACACTCTCACTACTTTAATTTTCTATTCTATTTTAGATCATACACAACCACATCTGAGGTATAGGGTATAGGTTGTAGTGTAGGATGCTGCATTATCTGCAGTGTCTACCTTCATATTAATAATTTTGATGAATATTATTGCAATGAGAGACGAGCTATTCAGTGGACGAGCTTATACATACAAGTGACCAACAAAGATGGAGAAACCAATGTTAAGCAGTGCCTTCTCAGTTATGGATTTGACAGATTGGCAATAAGATGCTCAACAAAGATGAAAATAGAAAATAATACTTGCAGAGGCTAGGGCACTCGAAGTATTCTACAGCAAAGCTAAGTAAGTACATCCTATTTACTTCGAGAAAAAGCCAGTGATGTTATACAGTTGATCAGCCTAAAGACTTAACTGTACAAAGGGTCAGGTACAATTAAAAGTTTAAATTTTTACAACTAAGTCACCTTTATTATGTCTTGAACCTATTTGCTGTATTTCATATTTATACTCTCAAAATTTCCATTTCAAAGTTATCCTCATAAGCATTTCTGTGATTTGACTAGGATATGAAATTATGGATATTGATTACATTTCAATTAATTCTAATCTTCTATCTGACAACTATTACTATTGTTTTTATGATCAATAAAAAGTATTTATTTTGATTTATTTTGGTTGTTATTCATAAATGCTGTGGTGATCCGTAACGCGCTCCTGGCTGTCGTACGTTAGAACGCACCTTTAGCTGTCAGACTGCCAAAGTTTGACATGGACAGCAGTGACAGATGGTAGAAGGAAAATATTAAAACTTGTTGTTATAATATAAGTGTACAAGTGTCGTCATTTGATGAAGTTCAGTTAATTAGTTTATTTGATAATCATATATTGTTCAGATATTTTATGTATCAGATCATGAGTGACTTTCTATATTAATTTTCCATCTGTGATTCTGTACTACTGTTCTGTAATGCTTCCTTCCTTTTCTTTCATTCTGTGACTAAAGCTACTGTTTTGTGATGCTTTTGGGCTTTGTCACTCGAAACTTGAATAAAGTAGCGGGCTGTGATATGGTTGCCATAGTTTTATTGATAGTTTGTTTAATAATTACGGCTGGCTACTATTTTTGGAGTGTTTCACAAGGTATATACTATACATCCTGCTTTTAAGACGACTTTAAATGGTGTTGGGTCTCTGATTTACGTCTACTCTAGGTAGGTCCTGAGGTTTTGCAGGCCGGTGGTGAACAGAGATAACTCTGTCTTATTTCGATGTATCTATTTCAACCTTTACTGATCCTCTTTATTTATATACGATATTTATTTTATGGTTGTGGAAACCGTGGCGACTGCCGGGACGGCCTAATCACTTACCGAAGGTGGAAGTGGGTTGATTCACGTGTTTCACGAACTATACGGTTTCCTTTAACCAGCCCTTTTATGTTGTTTATTGTTTATATTTATTTATTGCCATGCTTGCTATGCTGTTATGCTTGCTACGCTGCTATACTTGTGATGCTATGTTTATATTTTATATACCCTATCCCATTTACCCCCTTAATTTACTCCTTTATATGTTGTTTATTGTTTATATTTATTTATTGATGATCTATTTATGCGCTTAGATATGCTTGCTATGCTGTTGTGCTTGCTACGCTGCTATACTTGTGATGCTATGTTTATATTTTATATACCCTATCCCATTTACCCCCTTTATTTACTCCTTTATATGTTTGATTATATTTATTTATTTATATATGCTGATATTTTACACTTTTCCACATTCTATCCATATTCCTCTCCCTGACGTTAAACAGAGATCTAGCCCACCATGTATTATTATTATTTATCATTTAGACTGTGTATGTTTATAACAATTTCTTTATTATACAATATCAATAACAAGAGCCAGTTTACCACTATTATTAAGACATTTTGAATCATATATTTCAACATATCAATATAAATACTTTACCAGTAAAATATATGAAATACAAAGCACTCATGATTTGATAGATACAAGAATCAAGTAATAAAGTCATACCAGAAACACTCAGCACTCATGATTAATAAATACAAAACAAATGTTAAGAAACAAATAATAAAAAAACCATATCATAACATTTCTGTGTTTGATTTCATTCTCTCTGAGTTAGTACACATGCATGCTAAAAGAATCTGGTTACCATGGGCACACATACAACATTGGGTTCTAAATTCCACCACTAGACGCCTTGATCACTTTGGCTATTTCTAAATTTGGTATCGGTTTTGACAGTGACCAGTTGCTCACTACAATGCAGATGTTCCTTTTTATAAAGTGGCAGATATAGGTGGGGTTTTCATTTATTTATTTATTGATTGTACAATTTGAAATCACAAATAACACAAAATTATATCATGTGACAAAGTTAAATGCTAAGCCTCCATATGGTTCAATAGGTTACGCTGCAGGTTTGCTAGGCTGTGAAATTGTGGATATTGATTACATTTCAATTAATTCTAATCTTCTGTCTGTGACAACTACTAGGTATATACTATAGAGTTTTCATGATCACTAAAAAGTATTTATTTTGACTTATCTTGGTTGGTATTCATAAATACAGATGTTAATTTTTATAAAGTGGAAGAGATAGCTGAGATTTTCGTTTATTTATTGATTGTTAGTTTCATATTAATTTTTTTTTACTTGGCATACCACCACTTAAAATAAAGGGTAATGTGCCAGAACAATACCTCCGAGGTGGTGTGGAAATTTTTATATACAGGGTAATCAAGTGCAAGATTAAAAAGCATGGACCTTGAATACTCTAGTAGCATATTGCATTTCTTGCTAATATTTTATACCCTGTTTCATGTGGTTACTTTATTCACTGTAGGTCAAACTGAGAAGAGGTGAGGAATGAAAACATAAACCATATGCTTGATGGAACTTCAATAAATAAGATTATTATTATTATTGTTATACTTGAATGTATTTTAAGACAATTTGTATTATATTATTTATAAATTACACATACAATAATCATATTAATCATATTTAATATTTTCTTGCAAATAAATGAATGAATGAATAGGTATTTTCATTGTTTTGCTCCAATTTTTAAATTTTTAAGCCAATCACTGATTGATTGATTGAAATCAAACATCAATCAATCAGTCAATGATTGGCTGACATCAAAAATGATGATAATTTTGACATAAAAAGGTAGAGCATCTACAGATTTGCGCAACAATGTGGCAACATCGCCTCGAATTCTTGATACATCTGGCAACCCTGCGGCGGCCATGTTGCAACCCAAAATAATGGCCGCTATCATTGACATAAGTCATTCGTGTTTCCAGTCAAATAACACGGAATTGTGCCTTCTTAACCGCACCTGTTTTGTGGTTCACCATCACCAAAAAATCTTTTCATAATTTCATAGTCTGTGGTCTGACCATCGAGGTAGAATCCCATGGAGGCGCCATAACGTGGCTGAAAGCAGATGCAGCTTGGCCATATTGATTCGACACTTACGTCAAACAGCTGACGTTTCTTTGACAATTTCGTGTTTGCCTTTTTTGAGTGTTTTTACCGAGATTTTCAGTTATTTTTAAGTGATATTCTATTGAATTCACAAAGGAAATAATGGTTTCATGGGCTCATCGTAGTTGCTCTAGCAGAGATGGCATGGATAAGAAGAAATCGACAGGAATTACATTTCATAGGTATGTATGCAAAAAAATAACAATGTACAGGACCGCAATTGTAATCTTTATCTCAATAAAGTGTAACGTATTGCAGCAATAATATAGTTGTATTATTCAATTGATGATAAATGTCGTCTCTACAAAGCCTGTTTTTTTTTCATATACTTAACTATGAATTTCGCATTAGATTGAAAAATCAACCCAATACTTCATATTTAAATCATCATTGTAATGAATTTTCAAAATTATTTACATAAGAAAGCAACCCGACTCTGGCGAGGCGTCCATATTGTTACCACACTTAGCCACGCCTCCTGCTACCGTTTTTGTTATGCGAAATTGAACCTTATAGCGTCTCCTTGGGATTCTACCTCGATGGGTCTGACCCACAAAACTGGGTCTGACTCGTCTGACCACAAAACAGGTACGGTTCGTCTGACACTGGTCTATGCAGTCATTGTTTTTCTCTTAAGAAAAACAATGGTGCAGTGTGCTGTGCCCTTTCCTTTTCCTCACAACAAATTCAAAATGCCACAGGTCACAGAACACAAATTTTGTGGTACACAAGCGATAGGACTAGAATCCATAGACAAAACTCGACTTTCTCGTATAATACTAAAATCCCTATTGTGAAATTGTATTTTGGGAATGAGAAAACCTTTTGAATTGAGTTGAGAATTGAGTAAAGTCGGCCATGGTTGAGAGCATCCCAGACGTCAATGGTTGAGAACACAAGTTGAGAACATTGCTGAAAAAAGTAAAATTTAACTGGCAATTTGGCAATGCTGCGTGGCACAAAACCCTCTGTTTTATGGTCTGTGATCTCCGTTCTGCCACAACAAAAAACCGACAACGGCGACAATCAGCGTTGCAGGTGTACTGATTTTTCAGTAGATCTACTGCTTTTGGGTCTACTGAATACTGTTTTTACGGTGGAATCTACTGATTTTTATTCGGTTTTCAAGAAATAATGGGTACTACTGTTTTTGTATTTCAAAAAAATGTATAAGGTATAACAGGTTTGATTTTCCAAGCGATGTACTCAAAAAAGTATCACTGGTTAAGCCCTCAGCAGCTTTGGACGGTCAGTATCCTTCAGAGATGAAAATACCAAACATTTTCCAAATTCGGTGAATCCTAATAAACTTCAATAGCTCGATAATGAGTGGCGACTTCTACGAAATAGTGATCTCACGTGGAATCAGCGAAAGTGTGACTGAGTTTTGGATAAAAGTAAAAAACACCAACACGTCTCTTTTGGAGATGACAGTGCCATGTTTTTTGTATTATCCGAATTTATGTTGATTCCGCAAGTTTTGCCACATTCATCCGAGAAAGTAGAAAAACTTTCTCAGATGCTAGTCTTCAAAAAACAAACGCATATATAAGCTATCGTCTATTATCCACGTCAAGTGTATGTGATGTGGCATTTTGCATACAAAATGAAAACGCGAGGCCAAAGTTGTTTTGATGTGGATTTAAATAATTGTATTGAAATGCCGAGAGAAATGCAGACTTGTCAGAGTCAGATCTAGATCAATGAAGGCGTGTATTTTTGTTTATTATTTTTTAGTTTTATTGAGTTTCCGTGCTGTAAAAAGTTTTCCTTTTTTTTGTAGTTTTATTAGGATTATGTTTTACTCGAGCAATTACGTTTTTTTTGTGGTTTTGTAATAAAAAATGTGCTAAGTTTTTGTTTGAGGTTCGATTTTACACTGTTTATTTACAAAAAAATCTACTGTTTTTTGCAAAATCTACTGCTTTTTTTATCTGTAACCTACTACTTTTTTAAAATTCGACCTGGCAACGCTGGCGACAATCGACATGATGTTTGGGGATTGAACAACTGTCGAAAGCTGTCAAATGAATAAATAATTAAATAATAAATACTATAGTTCAGTGAATGTGTTTATTACCTGATAAACTATTTTGTGATGATAAATTCCAATCGAATGAGGTTGAAGGTCAAAATGATGATTACGATAATAATAAAAGTTAATTACAGATTTATCAATAAGTCAACATTATGTAAAAAACTGGGCGACGTCTCTGTGAACCTTTTCAAAATACAAGAACTAAGTGGAAGTTGAACAATGGGGCCATTAATAGGCGCAATTGATGAAGGTACTTCAAGTGCAAGGTTTGCCATTTTCAAGGCAGGAACAGCTGAAATTGTAGCATCGCATCAACAAGAACTTGTCAAGGTGTATCCTCAAGAGGGCTGGGTAGAACAAGATCCTGTGGAAATTCTGACTGTAGTAAGAACATGCATTGAAAAAGCAATTGATAAACTAATTGCAGAAGGAGGTAATGTAAATGATATTGCAGCTGTTGGCATTACAAATCAAAGGGAATCCACAATATTATGGGACAAGATAACAGGTAAACCACTGTATAACTCAATTGTATGGCAGGATGTAAGGACATCATCCACAGTAGAACAGCTCCTTGATACTGTTCCAAACAAGTCAAGAAATAAAAACTATTTAAAACCACTTTGTGGTCTACCACTATCTCCATATTTCAGTGCATTGAAAATAAAATGGTTATATGATAATATTCCACACATAAAAAAGGCTATTGACTCTGGTACTTGTTTGTTTGGTAATATTGACTCATGGATCATATGGAACTTAACAGGAGGTCCTAACGGTGGAGTTCATGCTACAGATGTTACTAATGCATCTAGAACTATGTTAATGAATATCGATAGCCTGAAATGGGATCCAGTATTATTACAATTTTTTGGAATCAAACCTACAATTTTGCCACAGATAAAATCTAGTTCTGAGGTATATGGAATTATTTCTGAGGGGTCTCTCTCAGGTGTGAAACTTGCAGGGTGCTTGGGGGATCAGCAGTCAGCACTTGTGGGTCAGCAATGTTTAAATAAAGGACAAGTAAGTAAAATGCTCTACAGAAGTGTAGATACAGTTTTATTGCACCCTGTATATTGTACAGTATTAAATATTAATTTGTATATAATTTTAGGCCAAAGCAACATATGGAACAGGCTGTTTTCTTCTCTACAACACTGGTAACTTGAAGGTGCATAGCTCACATGGACTATTAACCACTGTGGCTTATCAGTTTGGCTCAGATGCCCCACCTGTATATGCTCTAGAAGGATCTGTTGCAGTAGCTGGGGCAGCTATTAACTGGCTACGAGACAACCTGGGAATTCTACCAAGTTTCTTTGATGCTCAAGAGATAGCTGAGAAAGCAGATAGTGTGAAGACAGGAGAGGTGTACTTTGTACCTGCCTTTAGTGGGCTGTATGCACCATATTGGCAGCAGGAAGCTAGGGGGTGAGAATAAGAGAACAGTTTCACTAGATAAAATATTTCCCCATTTCCCAGATTATCTTATATATTATTCAATCATTGACTTTTCTGCATATAAAGCATTATTCAGAAAGATCAGTGGCTGTAGTACCTTCTAACGAATCGATGCAGGTTCCACTAGAATTCATAATTATGTCTTTCTTGACTTTACCTGCTAATCCTCAAAGGCATGAGAGGATGATCAGCTCTGAGAAATCTGTTTCACTAACCTTTATGCTCTCTTTTTTGAATATCAAACCTATTTGTCATAATATTCAAGTATTTGTTTGCATTTTGACTGATAATGTATTTTTCTAAACCCAAATTTGTTTATTAATGTGATTCGTTTGCACATAGAAACATCACTTTTATGCAATGCCACTGTTGATAAAGAGTACCTGTTTCATAGGTGTGTTGCAATAGGTAAATCGTGTGAGGCCACCAGGATATAGAAATGCTACACAGTGCACTATTTTCAAGGATTAAGACTTTTTGACATAAATTTGATAGATGACAGTTTCTTAGCCATTGCAGTAGTTTTATGTATATATCATGGGCACATATCAAAATTTCATAATTACATGATCTTTTTGGACAATTTTTACATTGGAAACCTTCTAAGTATCAAATGTAATTAATTTCAGGGTAATAGTTGGAATAGCAGAGGATACAGATACTTCACACATAGTAAGAGCTACACTAGAAGCAGTTTGCTATCAAACAAGGGATATATTAGAAGCAATGAGCAGTGATTATGGAGGACCACTATCAAGCTTACAGGTACTTCCATATGTGTTAAAATTAGTGTTGCATGTGAGATGTTGTGCACCAAAAATTTCAAAAAAAAGATTTATAGGACATACTCTACATCATACTTGTAGCCCTATCAAACTCTGGCACAAACACAGATAAACTGTATTGATAACGCAAGAATCATCAGCACACAATAACATGTCTATAGGCAGAAAAACAAAAGAAGATGTAAAACATGTAAATATTTAAAACAAAACTAGCTTTTGGTATAAAAAATCCTTACTTCTTTGTTGTTTTCTATTGACAATACAGGTGTGAAAAATCCACTTTCACTCAAGGAGATGCTCTCCCTTAAAGTCAAAAATGTCTTTCTGATTCCACTGTTGTGATGAGAATTATTATAATTATTTGTAATAACAAGTGTGTAGGTTGGGTTGCATTATAGTTTAAAAATAACGAATTTTATACAGGGTGTCTAATGAAACCATGACTTCACAATGTTGTTTTTAAATGAATTACCGTGATTATTACTGCATATTCAGTTTCTTTGGTGAATTCTAGTGTAACTTTATGTATCATGCATGGGACTTAAGCGAACCGTTTAGGTACAAATCGGTGATCTTCAATCTCCCTACCTATGAGCAACCTAGCAGGCCATGCAATATAAACAAAAACGTGTTTAGATAGCAGAAAACCACTAACTTAGCAGAAGCATACAGACGACCTAGAGTAAGGGGACGATTTTATAAAAAAATGTCACAACAAATCAACTCTAACCAGAAACAGCGGCGCTCACATATCTAAGGTCAAAGAGAAGCTGGAGTAGGACAGAAATGGATACTTTTCACAGCTTACTAGCTACTGCAATGTATTAGAGACTGAACATTTCCAACTCCTTTAAAAACTTGAAAGGAAAACTACCAGCGATTGTTGCTGGCAGTCTATAAATCCAACCTATTCGAATTCGTTGTATAACTCAGATCTATTTTGTTGCAGGTTGATGGTGGGATGACAGCAAATCCTTTGCTGATGCAGCTTCAAGCAGACCTCGCAGGTATTACTGTGGTTAGGCCTGAAATGGCCGAATGCACAGCACTGGGTGCCGCGATGGCTGCGGGTGCAGCTGTGGGTTGTTGGGACGTGGGAAAACCGTTGAAGCTGCCGTGCATCAAGTATTCACCCAAAATGACCAGCGACGAACGAGACGTCAAGTACTCTAAATGGAAGATGGCGATTGACTGTGCCACCGGTTGGAATGTTTGACGATGATGCGTTTACAACCACTTATTTCTTGCCGTTTATAGCACATGAGCGAGCGGATACGAAAATGTTACTTATCTGCAATTGAGCACTTATATGGAATTTACGTCAGGATTGCCAGCTTTTCTTTTTAAATGTTGAGAAAGACAGCAAAATAATATAATATAGGAGGATATCTAGACATTCGAAAAAGCTAAAAATGTTTACGACAGACGTTGAAGTTATCCTCTTACGAACAATTTTTCAATGCGGTCCGGTAGACCTTTACTCTTGGGTTATGGTCGTATTGGTGTGGTTATCTATATACCAGACAATTCCATACCAGAGAATTCGTCGGTATAGCTTGACATAGTCGATTTGAGGTCTGTAATTTTTGGGTTTAGCCAAAGGAGTTAAGTTTGGGATTGATATCTAAAAGGGCAAAAACTTCGTTGTTTTCAAAATTGCTCACAGTGCGAGCCGCGGCCTTGTGTTGCGTTGGAAAACTTACCATGTAGCGATACTAATTGTGCGCAACGTCCTGCTCTGCAGAACGTGCAGGTTTCGCATGTGCGTTTTGGTGAGAAAACGCCGAGCTGCACATGCGTAGGTAATGCTGATCTAATAATCATCTTGTAAAGTCGAATTTTATTCTCCAAACTTAATTTTGAAGTGCTTCATAACATAGGATAGAGTTTACGAAACGTAATTTCAAATTTTTTTTTAACGCTTCAGTGTGTTTCTGCCAAGTCATGCCTTTTTCGAGGTTAATTCCTAGGTACTTGGCAAAATTTTCCCATGGAATCCGAGTACCGCTCATTGAGACCTCCAACTGGGCCACCACATTTTTTTGGTACAATATATACCCTGCGTTTTCGAATGATTACTTTTGGTGGGTCTCCGATCCGCCTACTCTTGACACTTCATCCACCGCAAGCTGCAACTCACCGCGGACTAAATTGACCTACAATCGTCAGCGTAGAGATAAACTTCACAGTTGCAGGGGCAAGGGAGATCGTGTATAAAAACTTAATAAAGGTTTGGCCCAAGGACCGAACCCCGAGGACACCGGCCTTTATGAGCCGTAATGCCGAAGAGGTATTGTTAATTTTGATTCTAAATCCTTCAGGAAAGGATTTTAAAAGTTTTAGAAGCAGAAGCCAAAATGGGAAACCCTTTTTTATTAGTTTATAAAGAAGGTCCTCATGCCACACCTTATGAAAAAAGCATGGTGCCGGTACTTTTATCTTGGGTGAATCCGTTGGTTATACCATTGATTAACGTATTCTAACAATACGTTATCAATGGTTATACGCTCCACTAGCCTGACTGCCTGCAACCCCATGCTATGCTCAGACCGAAACGTGACGTTTAATCATTCCTTCTTTATGTGTTGATATTGGTTTGTTGTGTAAACAAGAGAAAATTTGCTATACTGGCTGGCAACCTTTCATAATTTCCAGTGAATTGGTGCAATATTTGAAATATTTTTCAATATGTGTTCAAAATGTAGACATGCGTTGTTGTGTAGTTTGATTTGTATTTTATCATATTTTTCTAGACAAAAACACTGTGTTAATCCGACCAGGGAGCTACTGTGGGGTCTAAAGTCACTCTTTTTGATGAATTGCAAGTACTATACCAAAATACAACTCTGGGAATTGATTTATTCAAATCTTATTTTTTTACATAAGCCAATAACACTTCAAAAACATATCAACGATTCCTATGTTGTGGCATCAACTAGAAGTTGATGCTTTGTGTCATTCAGATATTTTGCTACTATAAAAAGTCTTTGAAATCAATATTCTATTCTGTATTAGTAGTCGTCTTTGCGGATAATACCCATCTAAGTAGGTACTTAAAATAGAGATTTATGTTAAAAAGTATGGACCATAGTCAAATATTATTTTTATGATAACTTACAATGTGAAAATGCTCTTATGCTGATCCGTCAAATAAATTGTACTTGTCATACTTTGTGCCTTTCAATACAAATTAATTAACAGAAAGAAGTTGATGAAAATCCTAATGGTAATATGTATAGTACATAATGTCTTTTTGTGATATACTGTATTGAGTAGAACGTTTTGTCTTATGTATTTTTATTATATATTTTATTAAACAAGGTTAATAACCAAAACTGACTTTGTATTTAATCCTTTAGGGCATCATTGCATTGCCTAGGATTGTCTATTGCCGAGGGCGAACCCAGGGGGCATATGAGGGATAGGTCACCCCCCAAAATATTTGGGTTGTGTATAAAAACTTTATCACCTAACTTATTTTTTAAAGCTCAAACATACAGATAAAACTAAGATATGAGGCATATAATGTATAAATCGATATTTAAATATATGCACAGTTGATGCAGATATATTTACAAATAGTAGAAAATAACAATTTTAATATATTATTTCACATATAATAAAAAAAAAATAAATATGTAGTTATGATTATAAGCTATTCATAAAATTTATGAAATTCGGTTAAATCATGGTAACACCCTCCGAAAAAAAAATCTGGTTCGCCCCTGTCTATTGCATTTTGTAGAATTGGAAAATAAAAAGTTATAGCGTTCATAAAGCTCATTGGCGGTTACAGGGGGTGGCCGTGGGGGCCATGCCCCCCTAAAATCCTAAACAGGCCATATTTTACGTTACTACATGATAATAAAAATTCGTATTTCGTACATTTATTTTTCCTGTGATGTTTGTACAATATCAGTGTATATTGGGGGACATGGCAACTCATATATATTACTGTTATATACTTTCTGAATTTTCCATGCCCCCCCCCCCCTCCCCTCGCTGTCAAGCGAACTATGACCGCCATCAGTGAAAAAGCTATTTGCATAAACTTGTCGTTCCTGAGGACTCTCCACCAAAATATATATTTTTTTAAAAAATTTAGTGAAAAACAAAATAATTGATTGAATTTCGATTTTAGAAGATGCAGTATTTTGACGCGTCGTCCAATGAATTTGGTTCTTGGGTTTTTTGGCCGGCGACCATTGAGCCTTGACGTTTCACCGCCACGAATAGATGACATCTTCAGAAGCTGTTTACTTCAGTGACTTCCCAAATGGGTTTAGGAAGTCGCCGAAGTGAAATAGCTTCTGAAGATGCGATCTATGATATGATGACAAACAACACAAAATAAAATTGTTTCTGTATGCTTCAACGCCATAACTGGCAATGTTCCCTAAACGATGCAGACTCTGAGGCGGACACGTGTCAGCCGAACTATAGCTATTATTGAGCCTTATCAAACTAAAAGTTTTTTTTGGCACCCCTCGTAGTTTTGTGAAAACAATCTTCAATCGTTAAAAATACCGATATCTAATAGTGATAAATAAAACAAATAAAGGTGATACATTTCCCCGATATTTCTGTTATCTGATAAGAACCCCAATCACATATGAGTAATTTGTTACAATAATCTGCGACAAGAAATCAGTCTGAATACCTGAAAAAATAATTATGTTATTCTTTAAAAAAGGAGTATATTTTGTTGCAGTTATAGCAAGTAAGTTAATAATTACACAGTTTGCGGGTTGTAATAAGACCATTCATGTTTTTTCGTAGTTATTCTATCACTTTGCACCAACAACGTTGAAGGCCGGAGAAAAATACTAAGAGGCAGAAAAACAGTGACCAGAACCTACTTCAGTAAGTATTTGGAAAGCGTTAATTATGGAACCTGAATCTAATTTTTGAGTTTTACAGTCTATTCCTGAATATTTTCATTACCGTTTATACTTCAGTAAAAATAGTTAGAGGCCGATTTTTTGGTAATAAAATTCTAGTTAAGGAGATATTATTAAAATCGGTACATAATTTTAGGTCAAAATAGACGAAACGAAAAACAGCGATACTCGTATGTATCGGAAAATTCCCTTGGTTTCTGTAATAGACAAGGCAATGGACAGCCTATTATGAATACAACAGTTTTTTCATCTTTACAACCCCCCACCCACCCCAATTTCACCCCCGCACAAAAAAAGTAGAAAATGATCAGAAACCCGTAAAACGCCTAGAAACGAAGTTTGAGGAATATTTAAAATTTTTCGTTTTTTGCTAATTACTGCGCCACCTATGCACCGATCTTCAAAATTGTAGTAGCATTACCTACTACGCGACCCCACACCATATCGTTACCCAAATTTCATCAAAATCTATGCAGCGGTTACTGAGATTTGGAGGCTAGGAAAACGCCAACAGACAGACCGACCGACCGAAATGAGTGACGTGGATTTTCGTTGTGTAGGCATCGTAAAACGCCCAAAAAGTATATTATTTCAAAATCGAAAATTTTCGCGATCACAATACCCCCCTCACTTATACACCTATCGGTGTGGGAAGTAATTGATTGTTTTTCTACAAATGATTGCTCTGAAAAAAATTTACTTTTCTATGCGATATGTCCACTACGAGGACGGCCCTCTATAGGCCCACCGTTGGACGATGCGTCCGCTATACAGGGTGTCCAGTTAGTGTGTAATTCTTCGATATCTCGCAAGGTATATCTGATAGAAGAAAATGTCAAATACAAAAGTTATTTGGTTACTTAAGATGCATATTCTAAAAATATTTTGAAATATAAAGGGTGTTGCGGGAAAGTAGGATAGTGATCAACTTCATTTTTTTATATGGAACTATACTTTTTTTTAATTCTTCTAGTTTCCATCATTGATCTCTATTTAACCCTAAAATATTTTTGGGATCGGTTGCGACGTTGCCAAGTTATAATTTATTTTCTATTAATTTCCGGATTTGCAAGGTCGCAAGTAATACGTCCAAATTGATATATATTCCTTTAACTCTTCTCAATATATTATACAGCGAGTTACTTGAATATTAGATGGATATTATTTTGGCTGTTAAGTATTATATTATCCAATGGAATATGGAATATAAACTGTTTCAAATATCTAAATAAATCTGGATCTTTTATATTTTTGTATAATCTTTATACCCAACTAAATGATAGGAAATCGAGAATAAAACCGTTGAATTTTAAATGCCTTCAATTTGCTCCCTACATTTATTAAGTTTAGGTTTTGCTGTCATATAATTTTAAAACAGTTGTTCTCAATCTAAATCACTTTACAGTGCCTGAAGCACGTATTGTAAATACTATTACTGTATATAATTTTCTGAGCGCATCAAACATTACCATGGTATTTCAATTACTTGAGAAAAATCATTTAGTTGAGTATAAAGATCATACAAAAATATAAAAGATCCAGATTTATTTAGATATTTGAAACAGTTAAGTATTATATTATCCGAGGGAATATATCTGACTACGAACTAAAAAAAAGGAACAGTTCAAAGTTTCTTACGATTGCAGTGCAGAAGTCTTTTACTATTCGATTTTATTAGTAAAACTAACTGTTCAGGGTGTGTGTGTCGGATAGCGTGTGCCTTCAAGGGGCGTTTACTATTCCGCAGAGCTGGACATGTGGACATGTATACCTTTTAGAAAAACTTGTTTTTTGACAGGGTATTTGTCTAAGGATTTCAAATCTAAACTTGGATCCTCCATTGGTTCATTTATATACGAATCCCTTTGCTCTCCGACTTGTATAATAATATACAGGTCATTTCACGTAAAAGGTAACAGTGACGTCATACACTTGATGACGTGCCAGCGCGAACAATATGGCGGATGACATCGCTTACAGTCAGAGGCGTATTTCGAATTTCGGCGACATTGGACCACAGCATAGTAAAAAACCGGCAGAATATCTCTCAGGATTTCCTATATAAAAATGGTTCCCACAGAATTAACCTTGGGATGATTTTACGGGAGTGAAGTCTGGGTAGAGATGCGAAAATGAAAATATCGATACCGGTACAAATTCGATATTTTTTAGTCAGGTAGGCGCGTTTGGTTCGTACAAAGAATTTTGTGCAATTGACTACACCCCTCAATAATTATATAATTACTTTCGATACCGATACCGCTACAAAAAATATCTAAGATAAAAATACTCGATATTAGTGCAGAAGTACAAGTATCGAAGTATCGTTAGCATCCCTACAAATGATCATCCAAAAGGGGGATGCGCGTGTAATTGCCGCCAACCTGAGATATTGTGCTGATTGTTTACTATGCTGTGATTGGACTTTCGTATAGCGTAAAACGACACAAAATCAAAAAGAAACCCACAATATAACTCGCATAAAAACGATTACCAAACGTTGTTCCACAAATCACTCTAACCCACACTACTGCATGGCAGCCCACCAGCTGATGTGCACAGCACACCTTTGTATGTAACTATGACGTCACTGATATCTTCCCACGTGAAATGACCTGTACTTGTCAAAACCAGAGCATCACATGTACTAAGAAAACCTAACCCAAAATTCAAACTTTGATATTTGAAATACTTTCGGAGTATTTGAAGTACATTCTGGGTATTTAAATTACTTCACTATGGTATTTCAAGTAATAATGCTAGGTATTTGAAATTACTTTTTACTGTTTCAAGTAGTTTATTGAGTATTTGAAAAATCAATTAAAAACACCAATATAAGTTACTTGAAATACAGTACTCCAAATAGCAGAAAGTAATTGAAACACATTTTCCAACCATCTGGAAACTTGGCAGGTTACATACTTGATTTTTGTGAATATGGCTTAAGAAATATTATATGGAAATAAATTCTGTTTTATTTTAGGAGAGAATGCATTGCCAGCATATGCGTTTGTCATATTGGTTGCTATTGGAGAAATTATTGTAGGAGGGGTCATGTATGTTGTCCTAAGAAAAACAATCCTTGATCTGCCTATAACTGGAAGTTATGTTGTCACCAACACATCAGAAGCATAGGCGATTGACTAAAATAATCAAATACTTATAATTTTTGTATATAATGCAGTTGTCATCAAGGTTAAAATAAATGCAAGAATCTATATAAAAAAAATTGTATTTGGAAAATGGCGAATCCAGCTATAATTCCATGTCTATTAAAAAAATCCAGTATGTAGGTATGAATTGAAACACTGAGATTGGTTTGCAGACCAAGACTGAATAAAAACAATATCTTCAAAACATTAAACTTATAATTACGTGAAAGCCTATTCAGTTTCTTCCTCCTCCTCCTCATCACTGTAGACCTCAATGTCTTTCAGCTTATCCCACTGTAATTCGACGGTAAGGTCTTGACCTTTTTGTTTCACCACATCTACTGTTACAGGTGCATACAGCTCTTGGTCCATTGGCGACCAGCCCGTATACTGTAAGAAATTCACAGATATTTATTTATCTATTTATTTTATACTCCCACATAACACATAAAGTAATTACAATGTAAGAGTGCTTACTAAAGAAACAAAAAAGAACAAGTACCTGTACATTTAACAGACTTATGCTAAGACCACATGCATAATTAAAATTATATCCAGCGATTGACTAGGCATACATACTGTTTATAAATATTTGCCTAAAGCTAGCTTTGATTGCTGCTACATTAGTAGTAAATAAGTCTATATCACAGCTTTCTAATAAAATATTACATTCCTCTAACATGTTTCGAATTGGTAAGCAACTCGAAGTACATGTAGAAAACAGTCTTAGGTCTCTTATTCTTAGAGCTATCTTAGGCACCCTAAAATTAATTCTATTGATAAGCCATATCTCACTGTATTTAATACTGTTAATGATACAGAACACAAATACAACCGACTGTATAGATCTTCTTAGACATAAAGTATAAAGATTAAAGTCAACTAGCATTGATTTATATGAGATCATATATGGATATACGCTACACTTCTTAACATGCAGATATCTTAAAAACCTTTTTTGAACCTTTTCAATGGAATTGGAATGAGTTTTTGCGTGGGGTGACCATATGACCAGCTGCATATTCCAAGTGTGGTCTTACAAGAGAGTTATACAATTTGATAACAGTATTTATCCTAAAGAACCTTGTATATTGAAAAACTTATTTCAAGTAATACACATTTAAATGACTTTAAGCCTTAAAATAAAAAAATATTGCCAATTGTGATATATCTTTCAAAACAATGGCCTGATGTTTTGAACACCATGAAAATCCAATTCAGAAGATGCAACATATTAAAGGAACTATTTTTAGATAAAAAATTTAACAGAGTGCCCATTATGCATCATGCATCAAATACAGTATATATCTCATCAAATAATGATTGTATAATTTTCTTTTATATAAAAGTTGTTCAATATTGTATTTCCCATAATACAACAGTATTCAGTTGTTTTTGTTTCAAAAACCAAATGAGTAATGAAAAACAATTGATTTTTTTCAATAGCAATATATCCTTTCATTAGGCTCATTTGATAAAGGTTTTTTTCTCTTTTCAATGACATTGCATGTTGGACAATTTTATAGAATTAAACAGTCACTATCATAATTATTTGAATAGGGGAAATATAGATTTTCACCTACAAATTTGCAATAGACTCATGACAACTAAATCAGTGTTCCAGAAAGGATTATATGAATTTAATAAATTAGACAATAATATTAAACGAAGTAACACTTTGAAAGTATTCACGACAAAATTGAAAAAGCATTTCTTGGATATACAAAATTTATAGTCATGGAATCTTATAAAATGAATATATGTAGTCATAGTGAATTAAGTTAGTTTGTATTATTGGTAATAGTTGTATCGATAACATTAATCTAGTTTGTATCTACAGATATTTTGACAGATCCTGTGTCCCTAAACCATTTCAAAGGTCTTGCTAACTACTGACTGGGTGGTGTCTTCTCAATTTGGATGACAATCATAGAAAATTTCACATGCTTCTACTTGTGTTCATTTCTGATCCCATATCCGACTATAATCAAATTTTTTTTTATATTCAGATTGTGTTGAATGAACCATTTCTAAATTTAGATGACCAACTTATTTACAATATAAGATGTAATGACATGATAGTGAGTTTTTGTCACATTTTACTGGCCTATTAACAGATATCTGATATCTAGATTGATGTTATACAATTAAGAGTTTTTAATTTTTTGAAAACATTTTTATGCATTGGTGTACGGATATGTTATATCATTATAAAGAGGAAGAAAGATCTCTTATCAAATGAGCCTATGAAAAGATATATTACTACTAAAAAAAATGTTTATTGTTACTCATTTGTTTTTTTAAACAAAAACAACTAAATACTGCCCCATTATGGAAAATACAATATTAAACAAATTTATATAATATTTTTTTAACAATAAATATTTATTGAGATACATGCTTAACTCATTTGGCAGTAGGGTAACCATTCATCCAGAAAATTCCAGACATGTCCAAGTATATGGTCACCCTATTTGGCAGACAAGTCTCTATACTACACAAGAAGGATAAAACAGGAACCTGCCTATATAAACTTGAATCATGATTACATTACTATCATCAATTCTGTTGACTGTAACTCAGTATGGTTGGATATGCTTCAAGCAAAAATGTTCAAACAAAAAACCAAGCCTCAGGTCTCCTACCAGTTTATTTTTGGGTTCAAAATGACATGCTCAATTGTCTTATCTAGGGCTGGAGTATAATTGACATCATTCACTCATACCATAGACAGCCATGTGAACCTCATTTTAAGTTTTTTTAACAATGTAAACACAACAATGTGTTATTTAAGATGTCAGAATCATCAAGTTAGTTTCCCAGCACAGCTGTTAATCAAAATTAACTATTGTCAAATCTTATTCTTGGATAACAGCCAAGGTGGCCAAAAGTAAGTAGTTTATCTCCAAGTATATGTGGGTTTTTATTGATCAGCTGGTAAAGTGCTATGAAGCAAGAAGTCTTAGGAATTATATTAAGTAATAACTAAATATTAATATTTCATTGAATAATTATTGGTTTTTAGAAATCTCAAGGCAAGAACTGATCCACAATCAACTTTTTAAAACCCAAAGCAATTTAGAATATGTAATAACATCCACACAATTTACTTACTATAGAGGTGTTCCTATGCCTGACCTTCCCATCTTCATCAAATGCTTCATATTTCTGGAGTAATGCCTTCCCATCTATTCTCCAAATGTTTGGATGTTTAGAGGGTTCAACTTGAGCATCTTTCCTCAAAATTACAAATGAACCAGGCTGAAAGGGATCCTATGTTATATGGGGTGATATTATAAGCACTAACACTTTTATTCTAAATATAAAATTACAAGATAAAAATATATTATTTATTTATCTTCCAATCTTTTAAAATAAAAGAAGAAACCTTAAGCAATAGAGCAACTCAAGTTTTTTGGTTTTGGTAATGACCCTTGATAAATGAAAATTTTCTAAATTATTGACAATCAAATAGTCTGTTACCAGAAATTTTTAAAATGTAGATATATCCAACATGCAGAATAAACTAATGATGTGTATCATAATTATTGTGTTGTAATTTTACAAATATTTGCATATCTAGAATTTAATCATAGTATTCTTTTAGATTAATATAACAGCAAATTCTTCTTTCTACTTTATACTTTTATACTTGCCTCATACTCTGCTGAATTAATTGTTTTGGGTACTGTTTTTCTGCCTTTGGTGTTTTCCTCAGCAGAGCCCTCATCTTCCTCTTCATCCTCATCTTCTTCCTCCTCCTCCTCTTCATCTATGTCCTCTTCCTCCTCCTCTTCAGCATCTTCTTCTGAACCTGCTGAATTAGCTGCTGCCTTTTCTTTTGGCTTTGCCTTTTTGTTTGTTCCATTCTTTGATTTCTTTTTTGGTGGTGGGTCTCCTTCCGAATTCTCATCCTCTTCCTCCTCTTCACTGCTCTCTGATTCAGCCATGCGCTTTGGCTTTTTGGGTTGCCTAGCAGACGTGCGTCGATTGTTTTTCTTCTACAGAGTTTTAAATTGATTAGAAAAAAGCAAGGAAAGTTTTCATCCAATAATTAACATTTTATAATGATCATAACCTAGGTCTTATAAGACCATCTAATATGATGATACATACCTTAGATAAGGAAAGAGAGGGAATACTGCACATCAGTATGATCCTATATGAATTAGCTGTGACTGAGAACGAATAACTGTCAAAATTTTGGTGGAAAACAAATAATTTGGTACCATAGTATTTTTTGCGATATTTAGTATTTTTAAGACCAATTATTGTAAAATATTGTTGTGTGCATAATGTTAGGGTGTCCAGCTTACGGCTGTAAAAGCCACAGCAGTAGGAAGGTGCCAGGAGTCACTTTTCACAGGTAAATTTATGCTCATATTTTTTGGTGTATCCAAAATTTATGTATTATTTCAATATCTAGTTCAGAGAACTATATGTATCCAAAATATAATTTGAAATGTACCATAAACGTATCTTAATATTTTTCAGCAAAAATTATATTTTCTGAGGCATTTTTTGGTTCAAATACAGTCAATTTTCCAATGGCATATCTGTAATAGCTATTTTTTTCTAGGTAGAAGTACAATCCTGTCTTTCATCAGTATCATAATATATTCTGCAAATGAACAAGTTATTTTGAATACAATATATACATTATCCATGTTTAACATTATTAGCCACAAGATATCGGTTGATTGGAAATTCATGGTTAACGTAATGTTAATTACTTAAATGTTAACTGTGGATGGTGAAATTGGCCATATAGAACTTGTGAATAACAATATTTAGAAAAAATAGATCATTTCTCCAAATAGCTTAACCATGTTGATAATCCCATTAGTTACGTCACTGGGACTAGCACTTTGGTATCTTTTGGTAATAGAGATGTCAGCGGCATGTTCTATCCTCTCTCTTTCCTTGTCTAAGATACATACCAACAGAATTTTTCAAGAATTCAAATTGTAATATTGTAGTAAGTATCCATTTAGAACAAACACTCTCTATCTACAAGAATAGGGAATTACCTCACATATGATAAAAACAATGACATGCAAACATACAATGGAATTTGCACTCATATGGCAAATTGTTGGGAGAATTTGAGCTAGAGCAATGGAATATTGATCCATCACAACATAATAGGATGCTCTTTAATCTTGAAAGAATGTGTCTTGCATATTTTACTAAATGAGAAAAAAGCAATGTTGTTTAAAATTAAAACAGGAACTTTACTTATGCATATCACATTTTATCCTGTTTTTAAAAGCATTTTTCAGTTTCATCCAATCGATTAAACCCAAATTACTTAATACTAAAAAATCCTCTTGTTTGTAATTATCATAAAAATGCTTTTTTGTTCAAGAAATTTCTGTAAAAGAAACATTGGAAATATCAATATGCTATCTTTATCATGCAGCTAACATCCCTGATATGAAGTAGGTACAATGGTACATGTACCATATATAAAATGATGTAAGAAACAAATAACTTCAAGTTTTTATAGACATGACGAATATTTTTGAATCAATCATTTTCTACGAATAATATAACATTATTTTTAAAGCTTGAACATGAAATAATCTCCCGCCAACTACTGAACTATCTACAATAAATGGAGGATGGATTAAAAGTACCTTTCCTTTGGCAGAATCAGAGTCCCACTCCTCTCCTGAGCTTTCGTAAACCTCGGGGTCATCTTCGGCTTCAGAAAGTTTGCTCATTGTGAAATTAGGATTCTGTAAAGCATTCATAAATTCATTATCTAGATAATATCGGCCGAAACAAAAATGTACGCCAACTCTGTTTACATTCTGCTACACCGCATACGAAGATTACTATTGAAATAAAGATATACCGCAGTAAATTGAGGCTAATTTACAATTATACAGTAATAACTGGTACTTACATGTGATAGCTAATGAACAGGAATGATTATTTGGAGAAAAAATGGATTTCACAAATTCGACAGGCAAACCCAACAGCAAGCAAGAAAGCCAAGCGCGGCAGGCGGCAGCACCATTCAACCAATCAGAAAATGGAATTGGAATAGGCAAATGGCTTCCGGTTTGTCCACAAAACAGAAAAAGCCGGCCGGTCTGTCAAGCAACGTTGCCAACATGTCAATGCATATATCTTGCTAAGCATATATCTTTGCAAATCATACATCCAACGTTATTGGATTTTTCACTCATAAAAATCCCTTAATTTTCTCTTTTTAGGATTGACAAACATTTGTGCAAACGAACTGGAATGTTACGCTAAAAATAGCAAAACATCATTTCTACCTAGTTTTAGCGGTTTTTAATTGAGTAAACAATCCAATAATCCAATATGGCGGGCAATAGTAAAAAAAGCAAGTTGATGATGGTCCCAAGAAAACGAAACGTTACATGCAACGACGATCAAAATATCGTTGGTTACATGCAATATCTGACTAAATAGGCTTATTCTACGAAAAAATGCTGTGAAAATAGAAATAGAGAAGTTGCGTACAGCCGATCCAAGAAATGCATCATATTGGTGTTTCAACAAAAGATCTCAAAAACAAAAAGAAACAAGACCACTGTACAGGTGGCCGTCTTTTAAGGTACCCTTTTATAGCTTCCGAAATACTATTATTACTATATTCTTTCAAGAAAGAAATTTGAGCTGAGACTAACTGTAGCTTATAACTACGATTATTTTGTTATATTTCTGTTTGACTTTTCGCAGGCTTGTAGAAAAACATCATATATGCATATATTCATTAAATTTAGCCGATATTTTCGACATATGGGTGGTTTGATTATGATACTTTCGATGCATCGATGGTTCGGTGACATATTACGTGTGCTTGTGTTAATTATCGATATTCCATATGTCCGTTTGAATCTTTGTGCATCTCTACTTTGTCACATTTGACCTTTAAGCTAAATTCAGATGCACACGACATCCGACGAAACGACGGTACCAAACTATTCCTATTGGTGGAAATATTCAAAATGATGTCAAACCAACATATTTTAACCAATAGAAACAGTTTCGTACCGTCGTATCGTCGGATGTCGTGTGCATCTGAATTTAGCTTTACTAAGCTGTGATTTGACGTCAAACTTTGACAGCCAATGTCTAATTTGAGAGGTTAGACGTCACTGCTAGGAACATGTGTTACTTAAAGGCGGGAAATGCCTCAATCTGTGAAAGTACAAATAAATGTCCGTTTTTGATTTTAGAGTATTTGCTCTCGGTTTGGACCTTTTCTCTCAAAAAAAGATGTAGATTTCAAGACGTGATGTTGGCCCAGAACCTAGCAGGATTATTAAACAAAACAACAAGATCATGTAAGCACGAGATAGTAATCTTTTCGACGAGATGTACTATGACAAAATTTAAATACTAGGTTCCCTAATTGATCTTTGAAATCTTTCTACAATGGACTTCCTAGAACAACCCCATATCAAGAAAAGCTATGAGAAATGCAAATATATTGTGAAGCTCTGGGAACACAAGTTCAGGAAGAAATATAATAGACAGCCATCTAAGGTAGGTGAAGCTAGATCACCTTTATAAGTATTTAAAAGACGAACATTTACAATCATTTATAAATCGTGAAGGTTGTTATAACATAGTAATAATAATAATTTATTTAGCATCGATACAAAGGGGGTACAAATAAATTGCATGACCCACAAAATGTAGTAACCTTGTGCATGTATGTATATGTCAAATGTTTTTTTGGTTTCTCTTTTTATTTCTTTTCTAAGATAAAATTACTCACATTAAACTTTAGAAAAAATGTTTGATGTCATTAAACAATTTTAGAGGATGATATAAATTGATTCTTTTGAGTAGGTACCTTGAGTCAGGAGAATTTGGATGATTCTCCTGAAGCATAAAGTTTAGAAAAGTATAGAAAAATTTCTTTTTGAAAACTTGCATTTGCATTTTTTTTCTTTAATGTGATATATTAAACCATCCAGTGTATGTTAAAGAATTACGCCAAAACTTGTGGGTACCTAAAGCTTACCAGCACCCATTTTCTGAGTGACCAGCATACTTTCGTTTTGCAGCTTGATATCAAGGAGGCTAGTATTGAGGTCAGACAAGCATATAAAAGATATTTTCAGTTAAAAATAGCAGCAGTGGAGCAGAGTTTCCAAGATGTTGAAGGATTTGAAGAAGAAGAAACTGGTGAAAATGATAATTCTCTATCTGACTTATCAATGTTCTCTGTTGATACTCCAGATAAACGTAATGAATCACACACAGAGATAAATATTGAAAACAAGAAGGAACCTACAGAAGAAGTATGGGGGGCACATTTAACTAATAAAAAGAAAGAGCTTCCTGAAAAACCTCTAGAAGAAAACCCAAAGCCCAACACCAGTCTAACAAAGAAACTATTTTGTGGTTCAAAATTCACTAAACGTAATCCCAGGAAGTCATTATCATTTTCACAGAAAAGAAAAAATGAGTCTAATTCACAGATATCTTTATCACAGCCTGCGCCAATATCTAAACCATTTGGTTCATTTGCTTCTGAGGAAGCAATATTTTCTAGTCAGATTGAATGTTCCTCCACTGAATCGCAGTTATTCAGTCAAGAAACATTTCAAATCAAATCGCACAGTAATAGTACAATAGCACAACCTATAAATGCTATCCAAAGTATGCTGGAAAATGATTTGCCTAAGGCTTTGAAAGCTGTTGATACAGGTTGGCTGCAAAGGATTGCAGAAAATACAGGGCTTCACAGCTCAGACTTCTGTATTCCAGTAAGGTAAGAATTTAGATATTTTGTTTAAAGCAGATAACTAATTATTCAAGTTTTTAATAATAATAGGGTTTAGAAAAATAGAGTAAAATTCCATGAATAAGCATAATGCCGATTTTGAGATTCCTGTTACCAGTTCTCGAGAAGTGCTAGAAAACTAATTGGAAAAAATGTGTCACATATTTTCAGTTTTATCTACATACATCAGGATTCTGCAATTTTATAAAATATTTTGTTGCCTTCAGCCACTGGTAGCAAGGATTGAAATTAATATATTACTTTGGCTCATAAGTTCACATTGGTAACTTATTACTAGGATATTAAGTCAATATTGACAAAACTAAATTTATACATACACTGATGTTTGTCCTATGTTTTGGATCTGACTTCCAGTTTAAAAACCGCACTATTTTAGATCAAATTTATTATCATGCACTCTTATCAAGGCTCATAATATATTTGCTTTAGCTTACAAGTTATATAAATTATTGTTTCATCATTTTTCCAAAGAATTTCATACCACACCATTGATTTTACTGTTTCTAGCATACCTGATATACCCATATTCTTAAGATATTTAAGTTGAGGATAAATACAGGCAAATTCAGATAAAAATACCTAACCCTTATGGTATTCTAAGTTACCTACATGATGAACTTTGGCTCCTTCCATAACTTAATATCTATTATATTTTAGGAGCAAACCCAGTGAAACGATTAACATAGAGCCGACAAAACTTGATTATGATAGTGATGATATTATAGAAGAATCAGATGAAGAAAGTAATAATTATGAAGTTAAATCTTTGCATGTTGTTAAAAAGAGAAGGATTGAAAATGTTTCTGAGGTAGAGGATAGTAATTCACATCACATTGACCAAAATCCAGCTATCTGTTTGAAAGACAATAATATACCTGAAAGCAGTGCAAATATAGATAAAAATGTTGAATCATGTACAACTAAAATGGCAGAAAATGTTGACTTAGAAGTTGGGGGTACAAAAGATGAGAAGATTATAACAGAAATAAAACCTGAGACTGTAGTAGGAGGACTAGATGCAGAAATATTGGGAAACGAACAAAATTCTGAAACAAATAAGGCAGCTGTCAGACATGTTCCAGTTACTTGTAATGAAGAGAAGCAGGATCTTGACAAAGTTCCAGCAAAGGCCAAAAAGAAGTATGTCAGAAATAAAAATAATTCTGCAAATAACGAAGATAACCTGACACAAAATAATGATGAAAATAAAACAAAAAATGACAAGAAAACAACAAAGAAACACACAAAAAGGGTAGTAAAAGGGAAATCTCAAAAAATCAGTGATAATAATGAAGCAATTGAAAATATTTCATCTGTGAGATCATCGGCTCGAAAGTCAAAGTTCAAAGTAAGTATGAAGGAATTTTCCACGGATGAAGAAGATGCTTTCCATACTGATACTGATGAAAAAGATCCAGAATTCAGTCTTGAACCAAAGAAGAAAACAAAATTCCTATCAGGATTTGAACACGACATTAGCTCTGATGATAAGAATGACAGTATACAAGAAAAGAAGGAAGTTAAGAAGAAAAAGATAGGCAAATCAGCCCCTAATATGGATGTCGAAATTGGAGAAAAGAAGACTAGAAAAAGGAAGTCTCCACTGAAGAAAAAGGAAACAGCAAAGCAAACTGAAGAGCAGGAAGATACAGAAAATCAGCCATATGAACTGGAATTTTCTGTGAAGCCCAGGATTGTAGCCCCCAGATACACCAATCTGAAGAATGTCATAGCTGAAAGAAAAATATCAGTCAAAGCAATAACCAATAAAAAGGATAAAGCACCAGAAGAATCTGAGAAGCCTGAAATCGCACCTATGATCAAAAACAAACAACAACAAGAAAAAGAGAAATTTGAGAAAAAGATCGCTTCCGGCAACCTAAACGAAAATTTCGTGCGTATCGACATCAAGAAAAAGGTATTTGTACGTGGGAAAAGCGGAAAGAGCTTCAGCAAATTCAAGAAAGCTCAGTGGCGGAAAGACAAGGCCAAGTCGCTGTTGGACATGGGTGGCTGTGATGGTGGGATGTTGGCTTGCTTCAATTGTGGCCAATTGGGCCATTTTGCCAGGCACTGCAAGGCGACCAAAGGTGATGGGCTTCTTCCTCTTCAAGCTGTGCAGAAGGAAGAAGATTGTCCATTTCCAACTTTGGAAGAAGCTGCTGAGATGGCCAAGGAAGGACCATTGGCAGTGAGGAGACCCAAACTTCAGGTATGATTTATGTCATGTTGAATGATTCCTAAAACTTCTGAAATCCTTTTTAGAAGAAAGTAAATCTTGTACCAAAGTTGACTGTTGTTCGACCGGGCAGAGAATGCGAGAGGCGGATTAGGCGGAAAGGGAGGGGGGGAGGGAAGGGGCCCACAGTTGGGCAAGCGACTGACTCCAGCCATTCAGCTCTAATAATGATAAGTGTAAGAGTAGCCGTGAGGCTAAACTTCGCCATGATATGATGTGCAAATAAAGACTGTTTATTATTATTATTATCTCAAATATTTTTCAACCCTTTTCTTGTTCGGGAATATTTATACTGTTGTTCTTTAATAACCATATATTTTAATAGAAATTATTGCAGTACATGTTATGAAAGTACGTGATGTAGCGTATCTTTATCATCGTTCAGTAACACTATAGGAAAATACACAGCGTCGAAGTTCTCCGAAAGAAGGAATGCTGGAGGAGACTGGTTCGGGGAGTAGGGACCTCAACCTGGTAATGATGAACTCACAGAGCCTCTCTAGTGTTCCTCGTTAGGACGGCCGTAGGTATTATTATCTGAGAGAGCTCATTCGAACATCTAAAGTGACAGAATCTGTAAAACAGGGACAGGTCAGCCACCCTTCTTCGATGTTCCAGGCTGTGGAGGTTCTTTGTGAGGTTAGGCGTATCGATTAGTCTAATCGCTCTATTCTGGATAGTATCCAGAAGCTTTAGAGATTGTTTCGGAGTGCATCTCCACATATGGGAGCAATACTCCAACGATGACGATGGTCGGATCTGTGCCTTGTAGAGCAGCAGTAGTTGCTCTGGTGTATACATCTTTCTACAGCAGAACAAAAGTCCAAGCTTCTAGGTTGCCGTTTTAGCAACACTGACGACGTGGTTGTACCAGGACATGTTATTGTTGATCCCCAAAAGGTTGCCGGAAGGTGACTCGACTATTGGGTGACCCTCCATTCCCACAGTTGGTAAGCCAACGTGAGACTTCTTTAGTCAGTGTTGTTGCCTGAGTTTTCTGTACGTTAAACTGTACTTTATTTACTAATCGTAACTCGACAATTTGTCTCATGTTGCTGTCGCCGTCGTGACTTCTCCTGGAATGATAGTAGCCTGCCTGGTTCCGTGCACGATACTAATGTACTGTCGTCTGCGAAGCTGTAGATTGAATTGGATGTTATTTTCAGCAGCTCGCTGATGTTCAGCAGAAACAGTATAAGGGATAGGACAGAACCCTGAGGACACCGGCGTTTATTGATGATACGTCTGTTGAACAGTCTTCGACTACAACATACAGAGATTGGTCGTTCAAAAAGCTATTCAGTGTGGTAGTCCATAAGCAGGCTTGACCAGAAGTCCCTCATGCCACACTGTATCTAAGACTTTCGAAATGACAGGTGCAACAACACGGGATTCGCCACGATCTTCAATTGTTTGTTACAGAAACCATACCGGGGATCATTTATGGTGTGCTAGTAGCAGTAGTGCTACTCCTAAAACTTCCAGCCGTTTATCGCATGACAAAAAATTATCGCAGTAATATATTCTAGGTACCAAGTGTAACGGAAGAAGAAGAAGGAGCTAATGGTGACAAAGCAACTGAACACCAAATTGAAGACGAAGATGATATTTTTGACGATGGTCTGGACACAGAACAATTGCTAGCAGAAACTGTGAAATTGGAGCAATATATAAAGAAATTGGATGTTAAAATGTATATGGATAATGTGAAGACTGTACAGCCCTATTACAAGTTAAACGACGATGGTAGCATCATAGGTATGATACGAATGAAAATGGATTTATGGTGTTTACAACGAGCATTGACATGTTACAAAGAAGAGATTGGTTTATAGACTGTATCTACAGTATTTATTTATTGTACAAACTTATAACATGGCTTTCCAGACAATCAGTTGAATTATGTAGTCATATAAGAATGCAAAGTGCTGAATCTCGGAAACTATTCGCCATAGAGACTTGCGGTAAAAAATTATAACTGAAGTAGCTATAAGAAGACCCTGAAAAATATTTCCAGACTTCCAAGAGGGCCACCAGGGGGCGTAACCAGTGTAACCACGGGTTTATCTTATCAGAGTTTGTAGAGGCTGCACTCTGCATCTAATAAGAGTTTTGAGTTTACACAAACAGTTATTTCTTAAACAAATTTTCTAGCTTTTATCACAAAAAGTCACTTCTTAAGAGCGTTTTACTTACGAAATGATATTTCGTAAGAGTTCTTTACTTATCACCCCTCCTAATCAAGAAAAAACAAATCGTCTAGCTTGGGAATCGAACTCCCAAGTTCCAACCCCTGGATTGAAAGATGACAGGCGCGTCAGCAGAAGCGGTTTCTGTTCATATATCACCTGTAACTCTTTGGATGTCATTGGTCTTTTTTAAAGTCGATTGACCAACAGGAGCGCTCAATAACCTGCGATTGACCAATAGGCCTTCAGTCGTTCACGTGACGTGACACTGGCTATAGTCCGAGCTTAGTCCGATTGTAGCTAGAAATAGGCACTAGCAGTGCATACAGACGCACCAAAAAATCTTTTTTTTTCCTTTTGATGAAGGGGGGGGGGGTGGGGGGCGCCACATTGCCTGTTTCCACCGCAAGTCTCTATGGCGAATAGTTTCGGGATTCAGCAGATCCCTGAGAAGAACTTAGGTCCATTATAAAAAATATTCTTTGTATAGAGCTAAGCGCGCACTGGGTCGGACGGAACGGTACGAACGGTATGCACCGTCGGCACTTTTTTTAGGTGATTGCGCTCACTGTGTCGGTCGGTACGGACGGAACGGACGGGCGGAAGGTTGGACACTAGAGACAAGCAGTCTCGTAATAGGTTTTGTGCTGTTATGTATTGTGAAAACCAAAACGATATGTTGAGTGAAGAGGAAATAATTGTAATTCTAATGTTGGTAGCAGAAGAAGAAGAAGAAAGGTCAAGAACTCGCGGAAAACCCAGATTTTGGATTCACAGAATAAATCGCAAGCGATTAGAGCACTACCGTAATTAATTTGGGAACATCCATGCTCGCTTTGCAACCAGTATTGCTCAACTGAAACGGCGGAACGTCTGTACCGAAGCACGTGTTGGCACGCGCCGAAGGGCTGATGAGTCATCGGTACGGCCGGTCGGGACGGTCGGGATGCCTAGAAATCTTTCTTTCGGGATTTTATCGGACGGCGGAAGGTGCGGATGGTCCTGTTCCGACAGTGACGACTCAGTGCGCGCACCCATAGGCAAGTCAATGCTAAACATTTTTGAAAAATCCCGTGCGTCCCGTTCGTACCGTACCGTCCGACCCAGTGCGTTCAAGGCTTAAGTGTTCAATGCTTGAGGTTCATTTTCCTGAGACATTGAAACACGCAAATATACTTTGCTTTGAAAATTTTTGTTTCTTCGCAAAAGTAACTCAGTGGAAAATATTTTTGTTTATTAAATGCCTGACATTCATGTTTGTAATTTTTTTGTTGCAGACACCCCTTCGGAAGTCTATGAAGCTCTAGAGAAATTTGGTCATTCTTCATTCCGACCTGGTCAAGAAAAAGCGGTAATGCGGATACTATCTGGAAAGTCTACGTTGGTCACTCTGAGTACAGGTTCAGGAAAAAGTTTGTGTTATCAGCTACCGGCGTACCTGTTCTCTAAAAGAGAACCATGCATTTCTTTGATAATATCCCCGTTAGTATCACTTATGGACGATCAGGTTACAGGTTAGTCTTTCACGTTTGGCTGAGTTCATTTCAATGAATTCTTTGTATTCTGTAGGAATTGCAAAGTGCCTGAAAGCCGCTTGTCTACATTCGAATCAAACGAAGTCTCAGAGAGAAAAGATTTTGGAAGCAATTTCTTTGGGTGAATTGAGTGTATTGTTGGTTTCACCTGAGGCGGTTGTTGCTGGGGAAAAGAAATCTGGTGAGTGGAAAAGCTTCTCAAAGCTTAGTATCCATCTGTTTTTGGACATTTGGGCATCATGTATATCTTTAATTGTGTGTGTTATGTAAAAAAAAATTTGGAAGTTACGTATCGCGCTGTCATACCAATGTAGAGAGTGGTTATAATCTTAGAAATACCTACTGCTTGCGCCCTCCGCAATATAATCTGTCCCGATCGGCAAAGGGCCCTCATATAATGCCCATTAAGTTATTCAATAAACTGCCAGTAGGTATCAGAACCACTCAGTATTATCATAGCTTCCAACGAACCGTGAAGAATCTTTTATTAGAAAATCCATTTTATAGCATTGATGAATATTTATCATCTGCTTTGTGAAATGATATGTAATATGTATTGTATACCTATATCTCGCTTTTAACCTGTACGTTCGTATTTATGTTAGTGTTCTTTGTTTTGTTTTTTTTTCAATCTGACTGATGCTTAAAACCTATTTATTCATAGGCTGTGATTTATAACTGAAATTTTTACTACTTACATTACTTATAATAGTTATTTGTATTTTTTTTCTGATGATTTGACAACAAGCCGATACCTGTAAGGTCGAATGAAAATAAAGATTATTATTATTATTATTATTATATTTACGTTCACTGGCGGTCATAGCTTACTTGACAGGGGGGGCATGGAATCAAGTATGTAGCAGTACTTCTATATAGTCTATGATCACAGTTTGATTCTCATTGAAGATATATTTTATACAGGGTGTCCCAAAAAATAGTGTCAAGCGGAAGTCCAAAGATATAGCATAGCACACCTAGAAGTATCTGAATCACCCCCATTTATGTTATGCAATTTTTTGTAGTTACCGAGTTATGAATTTTTTTCTGAATTTTAGAGAATTCTCTACGTCGACAACTTAAAACTGTTCCAAAAGAAAAATTAAAAGACCTTTCCAAATTCTCTTTTTTGCTAATTAATCTTTAAGAGTTTACTGTTCATACATAAAGGAATCGGCTTAGTAAATCTGATAAAAGTCATGTAAATTATAATGTAAAGTGAAAAATTTACGTTCTGTTAATTTTGACTTGGATTTTCGACTCTCAATTAAAAATCTAAAGAGGTGATTTCATAATTTCTATGCAGGGCTAAAAACTTCTTAAAATTCTCAGCTATCATAATCATTAAAAATGAGTACCTAATGCGGCTACTTTGGCTCCAATCGACCTTCAACGACAAGGGGTGGAGATTTCTTGAAATTAGCGATAGAATTTTAAATGAAACAATAACTTATTTTAGGGCGCTGATAGCCAGAATTATTGTCAGTGCCGCAATAAAAAACATCCAGTGCGACCAGAATATCGATAGATGACCACCTGTGTCATTTTGCTAAGATTTTTTTACATGTACGACTTCTTTTTTGTAAGTGGGAAATTGAAAAATGAAACGAAATTATCAGATTTCTCCACTAATTTTATTAAATTTTCAAAATGTCTACCTTCTTGTTCGATGCATAATGTACATCTTCTGAAAAAATTGTTTTTTTAAATTAACAAAAGCTCTTCGATTGTTTTTTATTGTTTCTTCAGCTTGTGTTAATTTGTTGCGTAATTCACTGATGTTTCGACACTCTTTAGCATAAACTAGTTCTTTGTAGTAGTCCCAAACAAAAAACTCTATCGGATTTAAGTCAGGTGGCCGTGGCGGCCATTCAGTGGGTTCACCACAACCAATCCATTTGTTGCATAGTCTCTTGCAGAAAAGAGCATCGCTAAATTCGGTTGTCGTGCACTCAAGGTCCGTAGGAATAGCCAAGTAGTCAGACAACAGAAACAACACCAATCCAAACAAGAGCGTATCTTTGATCACGTGACGTCCGATTCAAAATTTTTAATGGCACACCCAGTATATTTGTGACTTTTTTGTTCCTCCCCATGAAAAATTCCAACAAACTGGCACACTTGGGGTCTAAAGTGATTGATTCAAGAGCTACAGGTACCTAAAGGACTGTACCACTACCATTATGAAATACTACCAAAGTAATTTAACTGTAGGGGTACATGTTATAATCAATGGTAGTGGTACCATCCTTTAAGTACCTGTAGCTCTTGAATTAATCACTTTAGACCCCAAGTGTGCTAGTTTGTCCGAATTGTTTTATCGGGAGGAACACAAAAAGTCACAAATATATAGGGTGTCCCATTAAAAATTTTGAATCGAATACCTCATTGGGTGAAACAGTAATAAGATACTTACTATATTTGCTGTAATTCACACCCTCAAAATTATAATTCGCTACTACTGCTCAGTTCCGATATATTGCTCGTCTTAATCGTCGTGGGACACCCTGTATGTGTCAGGACTGTCGGGTTTGAAGAAAAAGGTTTGGTAGACTTGTAGTGTTTGCTAGTGCTAGATCCAGCGCCATGTTACACCAGGAAGGAATCAGGATACACAAATATTTTTTTCTCTTCACAGGATTTGGTTCTTTCCTTCGCAAGCTTCCTCCGATAGCGTTCGCCTGCATCGACGAAGCCCACTGCGTGTCCCAGTGGTCTCACAACTTCCGGCCCAGTTACCTGATGATCTGCCACGTGCTTAGAGAGAACCTTGGAGTAAAGACCATTCTCGGCTTGACTGCGACGGCCACCAGAGCCACCTGCGACAGCATCATCGGTCATCTGCAGATCGCTGACGGACGAGGTGGCGTCATTGGAGACGTACCTCTGCCTGATAACCTGGTGTTGAGTGTTTCTAAAGACGTAAACAGGGATCACGCTCTGTTCAGCTTGTTAACTTCCGAAAGGTGGGTACCTTAGATCTTATCAGGGCCGCCAACTCCGTGGGTGCTCGAGTGCTCCAGCACCCACGAGAGGTAAATAGTGGGTGCCGGGCACCCACTATGTATCTAAAATAATTTTCATCATTTTATTCTCAGCTTCAGTCTTTCGTATCTCTGTTTATCATGAAATTACTGATAGAAATTCTTGGTCGTACTGAAGCTTTGAATGCTACATTACAGAAGACATCTCTGCATCTGCAAAAAGCCATTGATAATATTAATACAGTCAAGGAAGTTATATCGTCCCAGTGGCGTATATAAGGGGGGGCGGGCGCCCCCCCCCCCCCCCCGAAACCAGCCACGCATTCAGTTTTGACGTCTGGAAGAGGCTGAAGTTAGGATTATAATACGCCAATATTATAACGTAGGAATTTTTTTCCGATGACCCCCCCCCCCGAAATCGATTTCTATATACGCCACTGTATCGTCCCAAAGAACTGACAAAAATTTTGAAAACGTCTGCAAGTCTGCTGTAGATTTAGCTCGTATTTTGGAATTGGATGGAAAATTTTCGATTTTGAGATAACACGCTTTTTGGGCGCTTTATGATGTCTACATAACGAAAATCCATGTCACTCATTTCCGTCGGTCTGTCTGTCTGTCGGTCTGTCTGTCTGTCTGTCGGTCTGTGCGCGTTTTTCTAGCCTCGTAATCTCGGTAACCGCTGCATTGATTGTGATGAAATTTGGGCAACCATATGCTCGGGGGTCGTAGTAGGTAATGTTCTTATAGTTTTGAAAATCGGTACAGGGGCGGCGGCGTAATTACCAAAAAACAAAAAAATTAAATATTGCCCAAACTTCGTTTTTAGGTGTTTTAGGGCTTCCTGATCGTTTTCTACTTTTTTTTTGGGTGGGGGTGAAATTGGGGTGGTTGGGGGGTGGGGGGTTGCAAATCTCAAAAATATGTTGTACATAATAGGCTATCCATTGACCTGTAAAAGAAAGACCTAGCGGCGTAATACCCTTTTTTAGGCCCATCCAAACATTGCCTTGCCTACTCCAGAAACCAATTTTCTAATAAATACATAGGAATATTGCTTCAAATCGTTCTGTATTGAGTAACGTAAGTTATGGAATGGATTTTAATGAAACTTTGTCACAGTATTATTACCGTGGCGAGGATGGAAAACCCGTATGTTCTGGAAAAATCGTGTCAGTGGCGGCACAGCAATAATAAAAAATAATAAAAAATAAATACGCCTCAAACCTTGTTTTTAGGCGTTTTAGGGGTTCCTGATGATTTTCTACTTTTTTTGGGTAGGAGTGAATTTGGGGTGGTTAGGGGGTGGGGGGGTTGGAAAACTGAAAAATTTGTTGTATTCATAATGGATTGTCCATCGACCTGTGAATGAAAAACCTAGCGGCATATTACACTTTTTTAGGTCCATTTGTTCAGATAGAAACCAAGGGACTAAAGAATTTGTGATGTATACGAGTATTGTTTTAGATCGTTCTATATTGCGTAATGCAATTATTCAATTGATTTTAACGAAATTTTGACACAGTATTACAACCGCGACGAGGATGGAAAACGTGTATGTTTTGGAAAAATCGTGTCAGTGGCGGCGCAGCAATAATAAAAAACTAAAAATATGAAAACAGCTCAAACCTTGTTTTTAGGCGTTTTAGGGGTTCCTGATAATTTTCTACGTTCTTTTGGGTGGGGGTGAAATTGGGGTAGTTGGGGGGTGGGGGGTTGTAAAACTGAAAGATTTCTGGTACTCATAATAGTTTGTCCATTGACCTATGGAAGAAATACGTACCGGCGTATCTTTTTTTAAGTCCATGTGAACATGTCCTTGCCTATTACATAAACCAAGGGCCTTATTATTAAATTGATTTTAATGAAATTTCGACACAGAGGTGACTATCGCGGCGAGAGTGGAAAACGCACCAGTGTCTGAAAAATCGTGTCAGTGGTTGGGCAACAATAATTAAAAAACTAAAAATATAAAAACAGCTCACACTTTGCTTTTAGACGGTTTAGAGGCTCCTTATCGTTTTGCATCGTACAGTTCAAGCATGCAGAATGAAAACTGTGGCGTCCTAGTTTCTAAGGAGGGAGACGCAAGAAACTATTTACGAGAGTTTTTGTGTTGAACGTTTTTTTGCGGGAGGGTGGGCGATCATTTGGTTGCAAGGGGATTTCAGACTATAGCTTCATGCAATGGGAAAACAATAAAACGAAATAATTATTATGTGTGGGAAGTACTGAGTCAATCAATTTGACTCCATTTTTTTAGATATTGTGCAAACAAAAAATTACAAATTCAATAGTTTGGAGGATGTTGTTTCATTTGTAAATACTCATTGCGCAACTACCAAAGATGCGATATACCTGCAGTCATCAAATTATTAAAAATCATTTTAACTATTCCAATATTGAAATGTATCGGCGAAAGGTCATTTTTAGCATTACGAAGAATAAAGACTTATTTAAGGGCTCAGCAAAGGCTAAATAATTATATGGTAGTGCATGTAAACAGATAAATAGTAATAGGTAAGGACAGGTAATAAAAGGCTAATACTGATATAAATAACTAAAAATATAGGTAGCTCTTGTCATTAAAAAAGTGGAGCACCCACAAGAATTTTCAAAACCCGGCGCCTCTGGATCGTATACAGGGTGCCCCCTGATTAATGATACACTTCAGATTCTTTGGGTAAAAATATTGAGATAGAGAGCCTGTATAGCATATCCAAACGGGGAGGACCCTAATCACGGAATACAAGGCCTTGGATCGATTTTTCTGATCTGTGGAATGGATCAATCAGTATGAGAACTTTGAACATGCACATCTCTAATAATCGCTTTTTTAACTTGGGATAAATAGTTGTCGCTCCAAACTGCCGCGAGTGGTAACTGCCGCTTCTCGCGCTACTGTATGCATCCACTTGAAATAAGGTAAGATACAGGGTATTCATTTGAAAACTTCCCACCACTGATTTATCGAAAACCACTGATTAAAAGAAAAAGCTCTGAGACAGGTCAAAATGTTTGTCAAGGAGGACAAATTTCAACCAAAAACTAATTCCCTCCTTTGTACCCCACAGCAGCACTTGCTGTTTATAACTTCTTTTTTATTTTAACACTATTAACATTTTGCTTTTCTCTTGCATCAACATCTTTCACGAAGGTATTACAAAAAAATGGTGAAAGCACACACAACTTCATGCCCCGCTACCCCCCCAAGACTGAGGTCTGGATACGCCCCTGTTGTACCCTCTGCCCTCCAGGATCATCCCCTTAAAAATTTTAAATGATAAGGGGAATCGAGTAATGCTTGTTTCAAAGGTTCATATGTCGAAGTCCTTTATTTCGACTTTTGCTTTTTTTTTTAATCGATCGATTCGTTTTCGAAAAAAATTAGAAAAATCTTTATATATCTTAATTTATGGACCAAATATCAGGCGTTGGTCGGACAACTTCGCAGGTGCTGGCCCGACTACACTGTAAGTCTGCTGGTTGTATGGCCCCTGGATCCTTAGGTGGACTGAGGAATACGCATCCTCTCAGCACTGCGCGCACTGCCGGTGTGCCATGCGGCGGCGCACAGTTTAGTCGTAGAGTAGTGGGTATTGGAACTTGGAACAGCAGCTCGGTGTGTCGGAGCCTGGATATTGTAGGAGCTGCAACAAATCGACACGAATGAGAAGAATATTAGATTCACTGATGTATGCATATTTTATCTAACTGGACTTTTTAATAAGCGTAACTTCGAAGAGGATGGAAACCCTATACTTGAAGAGGCTGAAATGTATTTCCAGCAAGATGGCGTTCCTCCTCACTGTTTTGTTCTTCCGGTTCGGCAATGGCTAGACGCGTTTCCAAATAAATGGATAGGGCGAAGATCAGTTTCACAATCAGCAGTTAACTAGAGGTTAAAAGAAAACTACTGCTTATCGAACACTGCGTTTCATATTCGGCGGTTTACGTCAAAAGCTCTGGTTATTCAGTAGTCAACTTAACCCAAGGATAAAGTACGGTTTATCTCTGACGTTTGTTGAGGTCAACCGATGACACAGCTTGCTTTGGAGGTTATAAACACATGCAGTTTGGCATTGACGACTAGACGCCGATGGGTTTTGGTGTGACACAAGTTAAAAATATGAATACAAAGGTTAGGTTTATTTGTCAAAGAGTTAGGCCAGGCACGCACTTGCGATTTTCTGCCGCACGATTGTTTGGTCGTCAAAATAAAGCGCACAACGTACAACGGGACTGCACGCACTTGCGACAGAAAAATAGCAGCGACTAAAAAGATGCAACCAGCCCTACTTTTGCAGCGACGCGATTGTCGCAGATTGAAATGAACCATACCGACAAGCATGAACCTGCGCTCACTCGCTACTTTTTAAACACACTTCTTGATTTGCGGACCGCGGAATACGTGTATTTTGTACTTTGTGGTGTCGTCTAGTATCTTGATATGTTATTTTTGGTCCAATAATATTAAGTAGTTCATTAAAACTAGCTACGCTCATCCAATCATATTGAAAAATTTTTTTGGGGTAATCACACAAATCATGATGAGTTTTGTGGAATTGCCCTTTGAGCACCCGGGTCACAATTGGATGCACCCAATACTTTTTACGCCGTTATTTTCTAGCCTTTGCACGTAAAAATAAGGCTATCACACAAGCTGTTCTGACGGAATCCATTATACTACTGCGGTCAGTTAGACGCAAGTGCGCGCATATCTAATTTTACTGGCGATTACGATTTTTCAGTCGCTGCGACAGCAAATCGCAAGTGTGCGCCTAGCCTTAGTTTGTAATCACAATTAGGTGCACATTGTAATCACAATTAGGTGCACAATTATGATATTGCTCTGAGACCCATCCGTGTTGCTAACTTGATAAATAAGCTTAACCACCGGTTTTCTTTCTGAAGCAAAGCGATCCGATAACTATGGCTAACTTCCATCTGTCGATTAAGTGACTACCAGGGGTTACCAATGACTGTGAAACTGGGCCTTAGACTTGCCATTTAAAATCGCATTATCGAACGCTACCATGATATCCCATAACATGATTGTTTTTTCAACTGTCCGTCAGGAATATGAATATCGCCAATAGTATTGCTTGGTCAATAAACAGGAAACATTTTGGATACTTATTGCAATAAAAAGTGACATTTTTGTGTGTTTTTGTTTTCTATCTGAACAAACTAAAAAGATACATAATTTTCTCGATAACGAATCGACCGATTTTAAAAAATCAAACGTCAAAATAAAGAACTTTGACATACATTTGAAACAAGCTATTACTCGACTCCCCTTGTCCTTTAAAATTTTTAAGGGGATGACCCTGGAGGGCAAAAGATAAAAAAGAAGTTTTTTAAAAAGTCGTCCCCCTGACAAATCTTTTGACGTGTCTCGGCGTTTTTTCTGTTAACCAGTGGTTTATCGATAAATCCGTGGTGGGAAGTTTTCAAATGAACACCCTGTATATTACAATAGACGGCTCAGTTAAAATTCAATTTTTTTTAAACACGGCTCACAAGAGGTAGACTTTGTAACGCCAGCTACAATCCTAGTTCCTTTCAGGTTTTCCGATTGCAAGAGCATCATAGTATACTGTACCCGCAGAGAAGAGTGCGAACGTATCGCTTCATTCTTACGCACCGCCCTTCAATCGGATAAAGCCCCGCCCACTGACCCGTCGACCAATAAGAAACGCAAACGGGTGAATCTGCAGGCGGAGCCGTACCACGCAGGGCTGTCCGCTAGCAGAAGGCGGACCATTCAGAACGCTTTCATGTCCGGAGAACTGAGGATCGTCGTGGCGACGGTGGCTTTCGGTATGGGCATCAACAAGGCTGACATAAGGTCCGTCATACACTACAACATGCCTAGCAGCTTTGAGAGCTATGTCCAAGAAGTGGGGAGGGCGGGTAGAGACGGGCTCCCAGCACAGTGTCATGTGTTCTTGGATCCTTTGGTAAGCGAATTAATAAAAGTTTTTATGTAAACGTATACTCTGTTACCTGATACTTTAAACTGGCTTGACGTCTATTTGATAGGTATCAGCTGACGAAGAAGTGTATTTCAAATTTAATTTTTTACTAGTGGTGTTTATTGGCAATCCTGCGATCAGGACTGTATTAGTAATAATTAGTCTTACTGAATATCTCATTGTCAAAAAGTAATTACTATTTTTGTAAACAAGAAATTGCTTCAATATCCAGAAATTCGCAGAAAAAATGGTTGGTTAAAAGAAACAGGTTATTTTTTTGGTTTGTATATTGTTAAAGACTATCAAAATACACCTATATTTAGCAATAGGGACGATTCAATGAATAGCTTGTACCTCTAATGGGATATTTATTGGTTAAAATGTACAACGTGCAATTGGAAAAGAGTATAAAGTAAGTAAACAGAGTAAAATTAATATAGGTAGTTTAACTGATCAGCTTGCGTCAAAAATGTTTCTAATTATACTACTAATTATTTGGTACCTCAGTTTTGTTTAGTTCTAATTCAGGAAATCGAACCTGTGCAAACTCTCTGAAATAGCTCCATACATTTTTTACTATTTGTATAGCAGTTGCGCATTGCCCTACAACGTTTTATTTTTCTTCGATTGTTGTAAAAAGAGGTGTTTGGAACCCAGTCTTGTATATGGTTAAGCCAAAAATGCTTGTATCTTCATTCTTACCTCATTTAAAGCGTAATCATCACCATTCAGACTAGCCATACTGATATACGGAAAGAAACGCCGGATTCTCCGAGCAAATGTAAAATAAGCATAGACCTCAGAGCATAGACGAAAACGTCACCAAGTGTCAATTACTCGTCATTAGCAGGATTTGCACTCAGTACAGCCCTGTATTCCTTCAGCATAAAATTGATGCGTCAAGACTCAATCTGGGGTACTTCTAGTTATCACTAGCCGAACAGCTGTTCACTGTTGACAAGGCTGACAGTTTAAAGTATCGGGTAACAGGGTGGGTGACGTCACCCATATTTCTAACCCTTAAATGCCTATGACGTACAAGGCAACTTATACTCTGTTACCTGATACTTTAGAGTGGCTTGACGTCTATTTAATAGGTATCAGCTGACGAATTGCATCTCAGATTTAATTTTTTAGTAGTGGTCTGATTTGGCAATCCTACAAGTCAGGACCGTCTTAATAATATGTTTACTGAATATCTCATTGCCAAAAAATAATTACTATTGTTGTGAACAAGAAATTATTCAATATCTATTGCTGACCGATCTCTGTACAGGGGTAGCACTGAAATAAGTTTCATATTAATAGTACAAATTATCATTTCCGTACAATGTCGAATTATCTAAATGTTTACATGTTTATTTAAATTGTTTTCGGACTGTACGGAATGCCATTTTCTCAAAACAGTAGACTACATTATCTTCGATTTAGGTAGAAAATTATCATCATTAATCCGGAAACATGCGCTAGTAAACGGTGCTTTAAGAGATAGAAAGAACAGACAGAGAAATAGAAATTCGAGAATATTGAAAAAATATCTAACACTTCGTTTAGAAAATCATATATTGAATTTCTTACAAAACTAGATATCACTATTTCATCAGAAATTTAAAACAAAAAGTCAGTTTTTGGTATTAGTAAAAAATTACAACTTTGATATCATTAATGAAATGATGCGAAGTAGTGGGTGTGAAGTTTTTAAACCTCCACCCTATTTTTGTATTTTCAATCCGATTGAATTAATATGGAGCGATTTAAAAAGAAATATCAAAAGGTACAGTGATCATCCCGAAAGCTCATCAGCAGTTATAAATCTTATTAGAGATCAGGTACACGAAATGACTCAAGAAAAATGACGAAACGAATGAAATTATTATCAACCTGAATTATAGTGACTCATCTAAATCTGATTTTGAGTTATGGTAAATCTTTTTTATTTCCTCAATTTACATTTGCATTCTTAAATAATATTGTTAGACTGTAAGTTTGAATGGTATTTATAATGCTAATATCTACTAAGGGGCCTGCGCCGGTACTCTGTAACTTAGAAACGTGTTTCTATGTACTATAGGATCGGGTGGTTTCGTAAATGTCACCGTAGTAGGCACTGTGGTAGGCACCCGAAGATGCCCGATCGTCATGGTCGTCATGTTGATAGAAACACGTTTCTATCTCTTAAGTTAGAGAGTGCCGGCGCTGGGTGCACACATTTATACATATGTATTTGCCATGTCAACTACGGATTCGTATGTAGAACAGAACTCAATTGTTTTCAACTACATACATAAAATTTTAGAAGGTGATAGTTAAGACCTTATTCAAAGGCAACATAGAGTGATTTTTTCAAAAGAGTTTTCTAGTGTGCAAAAAAAAACTCGCAATGCAAAATCATACATTCTTCAAATGTATGTAACTTAACAACCAAATACGATATCAAAATAAGGCCACTGTGTTCCCTAGCGCAAGCTCTATTCTTCAATTTGCTTCTTGAATCAATACTATAAGTTTAAAGAATGTTTAAAGGTAACGTCAGGAGCTTCTACGTGCTGAATGCATTTTTATGGCAACCTCTGGACCTTACCTTTGGACTTTTCCTTTGTACCATTGGACTTACCTCCTCTCATTTTAGAAATACACACTGGAGAAAGAGAACAAGCGGCCACTCCTCCTTGCTAACACGGGAATACGAATAATCTTGAATTCTCAAGGTCGCGCATTATACCCTAAACCCTTAAAAATCTAATAGGCAACCACGTTTGGATTACCTCTTTAATGTTAGCAAGGCCCTGGATGGTTCTGTCCTCAACATCTGGCACGCGGCACTGTGCGTTGTATAATACCGGTTTTACATTGACGATTCCTTCCTATTAATAAATATTTTCTAAACAAAAATTCCCAATCAAATTGAGTTTTACTGTCAAGTCAAAAGGCCACAAAAAATACAAAGTGAATAGATCTTTCGAAAACCGCCAAACCATATGACAGCAACAGTGTTGGCAGCACTGCATACTCTCACAAAATCATGGACAATTTCTTCGCGAATTTATTCATGGATTAATCCATGGTCTTCTTCAAGATCAAACTGATTGTATTTACATCTGTGAATAGAACAAAAGATTTTGTGACAGCATGCAGTGCTGCCAACTCTGTTGCTGTCATATCGTTTGGCGGTTTTCGCAAGATCTATCCAATTTGCATTTTTTTGTGGTCTTTACAGTTAATAGAACTCTTGATTTGATTGCGAAATTTTATTTAGAAAGTTTTTAATAATATACTGAGACTAAGAATTACAACTCAAAGAAAGAGAACTGCAGTTGCTATATTGCTGTGATAGTTGCAGCCAGTGTGATATTGGAGTCTGCGCCAGACAGGAAAGAAAAAAAGATGGTGGGTGCGACGAGGGCTAAGGGAAGCCTTAAATTGATAAAAAAGGGATTCAAGGATGAGCCCGAGCAATACAAGCAATTTGTGAGGCTCAATGAAGACTTTTTCAATAAATTGCTGGATTGTATTGAACCGCATATTGAAAAGACTAATACGATATAGAACTCTAATGTATCAGTCCAGAATATCAGAAGTCACAATATCACAAATAAGTTTCATCCCTGATGTATGCAGAGCCATGTATGCAGCACTAAATGTAAGATACATTTTGAACTATACATAGTTGTGGACTGATTTAAAGGCCAAAGTACTGAACTGTTTTTTTTCATTTCAAGGTTCCAAACACAGCTGCTGAATGGATCAACATTTCAAAAAGTTTGAGAGATCATAGAATATCCCAAATCCAATCGGATGAAAAACATATATCGTTTCCCAAGCATCTAGATCTGCAGGCTCAACATATAATTATTAAAGGGAGCATATCATTGTACCTCTTCCAACGCTTGATGCTACATACAAATATACAATATTGATGTTGGTGTAAATGGTCAAGTACCAGATGGTGACGTATACGCAAGATCCCCTTTAGCTAAAGAAATAGTGCAGAATACACTTAACATCCCTGAGAACAGACCTTTACCTGGATGCAGCCAACGAGTACCCCATGTTATTGTAGCAGATGTAGCATTTCCTTTGAGTAACCACATTATGGAACCTTATGCCTTACGAAACATGAGCCATGAACAAGGAATTTTTAATTACATATTAAGTTGTGGTAGAAGGATTGTCGAAAATGTATTTGGAATAATGGCAAACAGATTTCGAATACTATTAGCAGCAATAAACTTACTCCCTGAAAAGGTACAGGATATTACATTTGTTTGTTGTGCCGTCACAATTACCTGGAACCTGGACCTGGTGAATGTAATTATGTTTTCAATAATAGTTCGTCTTGCCGGGGTAGTAAGAAATCAAGCCAAAGTTATCTTGATGTAAGAGAGGATGAAGTTAAATATTTCAATAATGAAGGTGCTGTGTCTTGGTAAGACCAAGTATCATCACATTAATTTTGGTTTTATCTCAAAAACTAATTTTTTGAAACTATTAATGGTAGGTATTATATGAAAATAGATTAAAGACATGAATTTGTTTTTTCTTTATTATACACCATAAAATTATAATAATCTGTTATTAATATTCTCCTGAAAGCAAACAGAGCATCTCATCTTATTGCATGAAGTATACAAGAACAAAATTAAAAGGTTGAGAGCTTTGAGGGAAATTATGGAACCGTTCAACAAGTCGTTTCCAATGGCAAATTTGACTGTAGAAGAGGTTCCAAAAACTCTGTTATTACACAATTTTTCCATGAGGAAACTAAAATGAGAAAGTCAATGGCTAGTTAGAACTGACATATATATGTATACACCAAAATTCTGGTGCTATGGAATGTTGGGCTTTTTAAAACTGGTAATGGCATATTGGACAGTCATGAGAGACTTCAACTGGAAGTCCCACATTTTCACTTACAACTAGGCCAAATGTCTGGTGAGTCAAACATGAACAAATGCATTCAAAATGTTCCACCACAAAAAGCAGTTTGACTGATAGCTGCTCAAAATTGATAGAAAAGTCAGATAACAATACCCAATGTACGAAATCGATGCAATCAAAACCCTTCCTCATCACGTGCTTCAAAGATAAGATCCATAATCTGTTTCCGCAGCTGGAAACATTTCCTCTTATTCTTGATGTGCCGCAGCTCAGCAACAACTGACCTGAAACAAAATTTATCATCATGTTAGTTTGACATATAAGTTGATAATACATGACAATTCCAAAAATGTTTCCTAAAAAAATTTAAGTCTACCGACAATGTACAGGGTGTCCCTGAATTTCCTTTACATGTGATATTCTCGTAAGAAAAAGAAGTTCAAATGACAACATTTTTTTTGTACTTCAACCCTTAAAACTCACCCCCAACTTCAGTTACTTTTTGTAGGATAAGGTCATTCATACAAAAACTCCTTATTTTTCTATTTGCGACATAGAAAAATAAGGAGTTTTTGTATGAATGACCTTATCCTACAAAAAGTAACTGAAGTTCATCACAGTAGGTCAAAATCCTTTACAAACTCACCCCCAACTTTTTATTTTCAAATAGCACCCCATAGATTTTCCTACATAAATGATATGCTTATTTTATTTAAAATCTTGTGATACGTTTGATCTTATATGCAAACTTATTTTTTTCGTGAAATCATAATTATAATATAAATAAAATAAGAATTCGTTTGACACAAAAAACGGACAAAAAAGAAAACTAAGAAAATTTTTAAGGGTACCTATTTTATACATGATTCCAAAAACAAATGTCTTTTTTATCCTTTTTTAGTACAAAGATATTATGCCTCAAAGAAATCCTTATTTTATTTATCTTAAAATATGCTTATGAAATTATGAAAAAAAATTGGTTTATGTATGAAATCAAAGGCACTACAGGAGTTGAAATAAAATAATGACCTCATTTATTTAGGAAAAACTGTAGGGTGCTATTTGAAAAAAAAGTTGGGGGTGACTGTTAGGGGTTGAAGTATAAAAAAAATGTTTTGAAAGCATAGTATGATAAGACATTCAGTAACCTTGAAAAGCCCACTTAGTTTTCTTTTTATCTGTTTTTCTTATAAACACATTATGCCTCGAACAAATCTTTATTTTATTATTTTTACATTTTACATATGACATTACGAAAAAAATAGGTTTGTATATAAAATCAAAGGTAGGTACTACAAGATTTTATATAATCTAAGGACTTAATTTGTGTGGGTAAAACTATAGGGAGCTATTTGAAAAAAAAGTTGGGGGTGAGTTATAAGGGTCAAAATACTAAAAAATATTTTGTAAGCATGGTATGATAGACCCTATAGTACTTTCAAAAATTTCACTCAGTTTTCATTAGAATTTCGTTTTGTTAGGGGAATATCACACATAAATTATGGTCAACTGAAGTGGACTGTCATACATGAAAAAAAACCTGTTATACTTAAATTCAAGGTAAGAGTGTACAGAGCTCGAACAATCAAGCACAAATTTCATCCATTACAGAATCTAGTAAATCCCTGCCAATTCTGTGATAATGCTACTTGATCCACTGTGAAAATGTTGCAAAAGCACTACTGATTTTTTATTATTTTAAATCTGTTTTCAGTTTAAATTTTATTTTGTTTTATAAGCTTTATCATGTTTAATTTTTTTTTAAACAGCTAAAAATGTAGAAATCATTAGGAACAAATACTTACAAACCAAATGCATCTATCTCATCCATTGGGGCATTCTCATTGGACGTTTCTAACAATTTAATGGCCCTATCTATGAGTGTAGCTGCTTTTTGAGCTGGTGCATTACACATCAATCTTCTCCTGCTCGACGCACCAGAGATATTTGGCCTAGGCTCAAAGGTTTCGTTCATTTCTTCTACACTTCCCTCAAACAGTGCCTTAAGGTCTTCCTCTTGATTGCCATTTTTTAACTCCTCGACTGGCAGGGAAGACATGCTGGCCTGGGTTATTTCACCATTTTTTAAAAAACCTAACATTTCATAGCACCACAATGTTGGAGTATAAACCTCCTGGAAGCCAGCTCCACTAGCTATTGATTTCCTTACTTTATTTTCCTCATGAAAAAATTGTGTCCTAACAGAGTTAATTTTCTTTCTAACCTCTTCTACAGTCAGATTTGCCATTGGGAACAACTTGTTGAATTGTTCTGTAATTTCTCTCAACGCCCATAACCTTTTCGTTTTGTTTTTATATAGTTTACTTCTGACTTCATACAAGCAGGGATGTCGCTGATATAATAAGATGAGATGCTCTGTTTCTTCACGAGTATAAATGTGGCTCTAGAAGCAAAAGTAAGATTGGCTTAACTGACATTCAGTTTCAAAACACAGGATGTTTTCACTCACCCTTTGCATTGTTTTACTGTTTCAGATCTTTTGAGACTGCTAACCTCACCTCACAAAAACGATTTTTAGTTTTGTTTGTAGGTAGGTTAGAACGTTAGAAGTTAGGTATTTATGGAGGTCTTTATACGAGTTTTGTCTATGCCCCATCAACTATTAAATCAAATTATACCCGTTTTACATCAACGATTTCCTCGCGCTTTTATACATGGATTGATCTATGGTCGTCTTCAAGGTCAAACTGATTGTGTTTACATCTTACATCTGTGATCTGTGTCATCTGTGAACTATGATTAAAACCATGGATTTTGTGACAGCACGCAGTGCTGCCAACACTGTTGCTGTCATATGATTTGGCGGTTTTCGCAAGATCTAATTAGTTCGAATTTTTTGTGGCCTTTTAACAATAAAACACTCAATTTGAGACTGCTATCCCATAACCACAGTCTTTACTGCTACGTACTCGTCAAAAACGATTTTTAGAGGTTAGATATGCAACATGCATGACATGCATCATATGGTTGGCACTACCGAATTTTACGTCAAACTTGACCACAGATTAGAATCAGTGAAGAAGTCCAAGAAGAAATTCATTGACTTATTTGACGTCAAATTCCTGTTGTACACTTGTCAATTTTGACGACGAACTGAATCCACGAATTAAAACCACAGCATAGTAAACAACCAGCATAATATCTCTGAGGATTTCCTATATAAAATGGTTCCCACAGAATTTGACCTTGGGATAATTTAACGGCTGTGAAGTTTGGGTAGAGATGCGAAAATGAAAATCGATACCGGTACCAACTCGATGTTTTTTAGCCAAATAGGCGCGTTTGGTTTGTCCAGAGAATTTTGTGCAATTGTACACAGCCTTCAATAATTATATAATTATTTTCGATACAAAAGTAGCGATACTAGCTTGGAATCGCTCAAAAAGTATCTAAGATAAAAATAGTCGATATTAGTGCAGAAGTACAAGTATCGAAGTACCGTTACCATCCCTACAAAAAAATCATCCAAAAGTGGGGATGCGCGTGTAATTTCCGCCAACTTGAGTTATTGTGCTGGTTGTTTATTATACTGTGCCTATACTCTCAATATCTATCTCACTAGATGACGTTATATATTGAGCCCAAAATTAAAAAACTACAGCTCCTTAAAAAACCGATCCATTGTGCCCCACTTTCCTCTAAAAATTGCGTAGCATACAGTCGATATGATATTGTAGAATATAGAGTCCCACGATTGATTTTAAATCCGTGAAGAAATCCATGAACTTATGTGACGTCAAATGCCTGTTTTACACTTGTCAAATTTGACCACGAACTGAATCCACGAATAACACCATGGATTTGTTGTTGATAGGGCTGTTTCAAATTACAGTTCTATTTTTAGAACTGTTTTCATCATGCCCCGCCCATTTTGTGATTCTAGAATCGATCATTGGTTGGTACGCTGGCGGACCAACCAATCACAGTTTTTAGGACTGTAAAATGGGCGGGGCATGATGAAAACAGTTCCAGGACGGTAAATAGAACCGTAATTTGGAACAGCCCTCATGTAAAACGAGTACCTATTTGTAAATACGTCAAGAAATCACGAATACCCGAATACATGTTTCTGGCAAGAGGAGGAGGAAATTAACTTTTTGAGAAATTAGGACCATAAAATTACTGCCAGGTATATCTCGAACGTTTTTACAATACAAATATTTTATTTACAAAAAATATTTTTAAACAGTTTTTTCAAGTTTTAGTGAGAATAAAATAGGTACCTAAAATAATCAAAAAATGGTACACAGAAAAATCTAATGTCTAAACTAGACAAAACAAAATGTCACTTCAATGACGTGATTATTTATTATTTCTTCAAGCTCAGCCTGTGTATGCTGGTCTGGTTTTCTCACAATGGTTTATTCTGGCTGAAAACTATAATATATATGCCACCTATTGCATTGACGATCTGTTGAACGAATAGATTAATTCTATTTCACTGAATTAAGAAACTTTCTTGAGAAAGATGCAATTGGGTTTTTGAATTAAATTTTTTTGCGATAAATAGAAAGATCATAATATATGTTTTAAAAATAAAGCTGTTTTTATTTCTTTTTTCGCTATAATTTAAATATTATATCAAAATAAATATTCATTTTTGGATCCAGTGCAGAAGACACGCCAAGAGCTCCCGAACAAAACCGACAGTGTATGACGTCATAATGTTAGTTAATGATGTTAGTCTCTGCGATGTTCACTCATTACAGTTTATACAGAGAGTACAGTGTTTTGATCCATTAAATTATGTTGTCACAGTTAAATACTCAAATATATATTGAAAATGTCGAATCTCAAAAGTTATCGTTCTTGTTTTGTGCCATTATGTACGAATACCACAAAAACAGCTCTCCTGACAAAATGTTTTTAATTGTTCCAGAAGATGAAAATTGTCGAAACAAATGGTCTTGAGCAATGCGCCGAGATAATCCAAGAGCAAAATCGAATTCTCTATCGTTACTAATTATTATATATCTAAGGAGACAGACAGAAATAGTATGTGGATCGGACTAACTTGGTACAGTGATATCGTGCGCTCAAAGATCGAGTTTTAACATTATGACGTCAAACTATGGTGACCAATCCTGGCGCGTTCATAGTCAAATTTTATCAATTTTTAATTGTTTATAATTAATCGAAGAAAAATATTTTTAGGATTTTCGCATTAAGTATCAATATTATTAAAAATACATTTTTTAAAATACATAAGAAAATCAAACATTTTTTTTCTCTCAATTGGAAGAACAGAAAATGCATTTTTGTTTGATGTATATCTGCCACCTCAGTAACAAGTGAAAGATATTGCAGAACGATCTGATTTAGTGCATAAGTTTATAAGGTCAATTTTAAAAAACTTCTAGCAAAATTTCCTGTGTGCACAATGTGTCTTATTTTTGTCTTGTTTTAAGATACGTTCAAAATTATATCAGCTGCGCTTCTTTAACGAATAAATTGTTATCTTTTTTAGGGTCGGGATGAAAATGAGCTTCGTCGACACATCCACGCAAATTCTATTGACAGATACGTTATTCGTAAACTGTTACAAAAAGTATTCCTGCCTTGTTCCTGCAAAGGAGAGTGCCCCAAACATGAGGTTGCTTTCTCTATTCAGAAATCTGTCAGAGAGCTCGACGTACCAGAGGAGAATATTTCAACCTTGTTGTGTTACTTAGAACTACACGATCAAAAATATATAGAATTGTTGAGTCCAGCTTATACACACTGCAAGATTATATCATACGGCGGACCCTTGCAAATACGGAAAGTAGCTAAGGTGAGTTATTTTATTAGACTTCTAAACCCGCCAACATATTCAGTGAATTTTGATTTTGTGTACACACCATCAACCAACTAAGGTGTCGTAACTCGAGAATTCGAGCCCAGGGTGAAATAACCTTTATACCAGCAACATTCGTGAATAATATATTGGGAATCTTAGTGTACTAATAATTAGTGTAAGAAATGAAATAAATATATTTATCAAACGGTGGTTGAGGTTATGATACCAAAGTCGATAAGACAAGTCAGTTTAATGTTCCTCTTTGTTACACAACACAGTGTTGCTAAACGTTTTCGAAAAGTAACAATTTTGCATTACCTTGTGAAGAAAATATTAAATGCATTGAAACTCTGACAGTCACTTCATTTTTATATTGATTGCAGGTATCAGTTTTTCCATTACTTCATAAGAATGGTTTGCACCCTAAAATTTGGGGTGATACGGATGGTAATTCGCTACATATTTCAATTTGTTTACGTAACAAAATCATCTAGGAATAAAGCACTATATGAGAACATAAAATTTGATTAGTTTAATGTAGGTATAAAAAAATCACTAAAAAAAAATAAATAAATAAATAATGAGATTATGTGACAGCTGTGTCAGGAAACAGCTTTTTTAACAAGCTTTTATTAGCTTCACCGGTATGTTTGTGAGCTTGTAACTCTCCTTTGGAATAAGGTCGGACGGAACATTGAACGCTCCAATTTTGCCGCGAAAACGACTTCGACGGCTTCAAATTCGTCGGACCAGCTGTCATATCGGCTGGCTAAGAGACGGCGCAGACTCCTTAAAATTTGTTAATATTACACAGAGGCGTAGCGACGATCGTTTATGTGGTAATGGTAACGATTATGCTACGAATATTGATCAAAAAAAATTGTTCATCTTCATTACATATAGTATTAATACATACAGTTTGAGAAAACTAAAAAAAACACGCTTTAATGAAAAAGTCAACCAAAAAATTCAAAATATAGTTGAAAAAATAAAAAAAGCGTTTTTAAAGAGTATCTGACTAAAAAGTTAAAATAATTTTGAATGTAAGAATGAATGAAATGAAAGAAACATGGGCGCTTTGTGTCATATCATTGATTAACATATTTAGTAAATAGTTAATCAATGGTCATATTTTTCGTAGATCGAGCACCCGCCGCTTTTTTCACAATAATACTATTTTTTTCTTTCATTATTCTTTTAATCTTATTTTAAAAATTATTTTCAACTATTTATGTTCTTTAAAAGTGTGCTTTTTAGTTTTTTTAACTATATTTATTTCTTCCTAACTAACTAACCAGCGGTAAGTGTATAATGTGATACAGACTGCAGCCCCAACTTGAAACAATCAAATTTCATTGAGACATTGAGATGCAGAATTATCTTGGAAATATCTCTCAAATTTTTTAGGACTGTCCTCCATTGGCAATGGCCTTAGCATTGCACAAATCTACCGCCAGTGACGATCCTAATGTTTTGGAGTTTCCTGTTGTCGACGTGGCAGCAGCGATGGGATGGGATAGTGGCATATGCAAGCACAAATTGAAAAATTTGGAGTGGACGACAGGTGAATAATGTAGTAATAATACAAACCAGGGAAGAATAATTCGAATTGTCGATTAACCCGGTCTTAACGCGCCTCCTCCAGCCACTTTCTCACCGCCTTGCGGTTGGTAACCTTTTATTTTTTTTACAGAAAAGAAAACTTAAGTTTGCTCCTGTGAGCTATCTCTTATAATCAACGAAAGATAAATAAAATTCAACGCTTGGATTGCGTTAGTATAACCAGTGCATTACGCATGACACTATTGAGCGCGGTAGAAGCACTGCTGAATCACCCTCCACTTGACATGGTGCTTCAAGGGGAGGCAAGTGCGTCTGCGTTCCGATTGTGGAGTCAGGGCAGTTGGTCCTTTATGAAGCCTGGCAGGGGACACTCTGTCATACTCTTGGAACTTCAAAGGGATGACCCTATCCTACATATCAGTGATATAATTTCTCCTACATATTGCTTCGATTGAAAATTTACGGTGAAGTATCCTACAAGTACACAGACGGCTCACTTACCGCCGAAGGCCCCGGCGCTGGGGTCTGTGGGCCAAAAACAAAGCTCTCCCTCTCTCTCTGGAGGATACACCACGGTATTCCAAGCAGAAATATATATATATATATATATATGCGATTTTAACTTGCGCCTCTCGTATTTATGAAATCCAGGGGCCTAGGAAACGGATTACTGTCTATTGTAACAGCTAGGCAGCATTAAAAGCATTGAGTGCTTGTAGGTTTATATCAAGGCTCGTTCTGCAATATAGAAAGGTCTTGGATGACCTTTCGGCAAGACATCTGGTGTCACTTATATGGGTGCCGGTCATTCAGTACATTTCTCTTTTAATCCAGATGTGCAGAGGCGGGAAGGCCTAGAGTACCTCCAGAGCAGCAGTGGTAAGCAGGCTGGGTTACTTTTCTATTATCCTTCTTGTGTATAGAGTACAGAGTGCAAAATGGGACGAAGTTGTAAAACGTCAGTTTAAGTACGTACCTACAACGACATTTAATGTGTCTATCGATTACTGGTAATGAACCGTAGGAGACCCATTTGAACTTTAAACTTTACAAATAGTTTTCATTGTGATATTTCCAGTATCAAAATGGCACTGCGATGAAGTTGGAAATAGATTAGTAGCTAAAAATACAAATCTCCATAAAACAGCCGTCTGTATATCCGATTAAAGTTGTGTAATATTATGATAATTATGAGATGAAATCGTCTAAAGCTTTTCTTCGATGGATTAAACATTTTGTCTTAAAATTGAGAGTGTGCCGTAATGAAACGTCAGACGCGCTCGCAAGGCGAGGGTCGAGGAATAACTTCCTGGGTCCTGAGCCGGTTGTGGGGCTGGCAGCAGGTGACATTAGAAGGAAAACAGAGTTGTGGTTGCAAAATCAGCATCTTATAAGAGGAAGAGGAATCTCTGCATATCTCCGTCAAGCTAGAGGACTTATTTTAGACCTCCGGCCAAGGTGGGGCGGTTCTGTCTCTCACTGGACAAAAGCCGATTAAGGTTACTTGTCGGCCTGCTATCCGGCCATAACACCTCCAAACGTCACTTGTATGTTGTATGTCATGGGGGTGGCAAGTTATCCGACGTGTGCCCGCCGATGAGGAAGAGTCCTCGGCACACATTCAATGTCGCAGTGAGGCCCTTGAGAATCGCAGGCTGACTATACTAGATTCAAGAGTCCTTGGACCTAACGATATAAGATGGGCAGGACCAAAGGCCATCCTCACCTTTGCGATGAGGGTAGACCATGGGAACTAGAGTAAGGAGAGGTCCACTTGTAGGCCTATGCACTGGTGGCTCTTGCCACCAGAAACCAGAAAACCTCTCTTCTTCATCCATTCGGATTGCTGCATCTGATCCCAAGGCGCTCGTTCTTCATACATCAAGATCCGAGCGGTACGACCGCACCTTTATTTCCAAGGTATCCAGGACATCGAACGAACCTCCAGGAGATGTCTTTATTGAGCCTGCGAGTGTTGGCCTTTTCATAGCTTGCGACAACAGACTTCCTTTAATATATTTTCTTTATAGCAGCCCCGATACTCTGATATTTAGATCTTGGTTGCGACTGCTCAGTTATAAAAAAATATTCCTAAAACAGTGCTAAGCGGATCTCCATAGCTATCGAAAAGCACAAGGTCCCCAAAGGACAAACCCTTAAAAAGAACTGTACTTGAGAACGAAAGCACTTTGATAGCGCTTCCTTCTTACTGAGGACTTTGCCTAACTATAAACGCGAATATACTCGAGCAATGACGCGTAATTTTCGTGTCCAGCAAGAAACGCTACGTACGCTTGGTATTTGAGTTCTAGAGGCAGGTTGGAAACTTTTTTGTCATTGCATCATAACCTCAAAATGGGAGGGATTGGAGAGAGGGTGTTAAAACGTGAAAAAATTGTTAAGTAACCGAATGAAAATGCGGTAGCATTTTAGTACGCCTACCAACTAATGTTCCAAAAAATCGTCATCCGAAATCTACGGGCGGTTTGCGTATACCGATTCTTTTAAAATGAAAAAAATGGCGTCGAAACAGGTCGGAGCTTGATGGAAAATTCTTTGTTTATTTTGTAGATAACACAAAAAAATACTATCATCCGTTTCCGCTGGGCATGAGAAATACGAGCTTGAAGTTCGATTTTTCTCGTCATTTTCGTTAAAAATCGTTAAAAAACCGTTCATATTGCTTGAAACGGATGACGTTTTTTAAACATGTTCTTGGGAGGTCCAACATTTATCAATGTCAGCCGATTTTATTATGTTTTCAACCTCTATAGGGACATCATTGTACGCCTTCTGAAGGATATGGAAACATAATAAAAACGGATGACATTGATGCATGACGTAGTTCGACCTCCCAAGAACATATATAAAAAACATCATTCGTTTTAAACAATATGAACGATTTTTTAACGATTTTTAACTAAAATTGACGTGAAAAATCAAATTTTAAGTTATTATTTCTCATAAACTTCCCAGCAGAAACAGATGACAGTATTTTTTGTGTTATCTAAAGAACAAACAAAGAATTTTCCATCAAGTTCTGACCGGTTTCGACGCGAATCTTTTTTCATTTTGAAAGAATCGGTACGCGCAAACCGCCCGTAGATTTCGGATGACAATTTTTTGGAACATTAGTTGGTAGGTGTACTAAAATGCTACCGCATTTTCATTCGGTTACCTAACATTTTTTTTCACGTATCAACACCCCCCTCTATCTTCGATCCCTCCCATTTTGGAGTTATGGTGCAATGACAAAAAAGTTTCCAAACTGCCTCTAGAAGTCATCATTGCCTTAACTAATATGCTAGATGAGTGACTTTGCTGCACATTGTACTGCGGTTTTCAGTGAACAACCAACCAAAACGTTCCCCAATCAACGTCCAACTGTCCGACCTTGGCTTCAGGATGTTGGCTCCCGGCAACCTGTCCGATGACCAATTGGACGAAGCCTTAGATAGTCTGTACAGTCGTGTGTGCGGCCAAGAGAAGAAAGCGTTGCTTCAACTGCACACCATCCACAAAACGCTTCGTGAGGTCGCCCAGCCTACCTACCGAACCTGCTTGACCGAACAGGAAGGCGATGCTGCGATCAAAGCCAAAGTAAGGGAATATTTCAATTCCGAGGATCCCTTAAGTATGAGCGGGGAAATAGAGTCGAAGCCGTTTGATGAAGAGGTCATCGTGAGGGACGTCCATACTTTGGTGAACATGTATAGAGACAACTCGTTCACAGGTAAGAGTTGGCTTATAATGGGTGGCTTTTTAGTACTTGGTTTTTGAGGTTACGATTTTTGACAGTTGCCGTACGGTTGGTGACGTCTGTTAAAGTCAGAAATACTCAGTATGTTTTGCCATTTTAACATGAACAGACTGACACCCGAACAACAATTGCAAATCGTTAAATTTTATTATCAAAATTCGTGCTCAGTGAAAAATGTGTTTCGCAAATTGCGTCCATTTTATGGTCGTCATAATCGGCCTACGGAACAAGCAATTCAAGGCATTGTGAGCAAATTTCAAACCAATTTCACTCCATTGGACATCAATCCACCAACCCGTGTCCGCAGAGTGTGCACCGAAGCGAATATTGCTGCTGTATCTGCCAGTGTTGACGAGGATCGCGAAATGTCCATCCGTCGCCGATCCACCACCTGGAAAATTTTGCGCAAGGATCTTGGCCTAAAACCGTACAAAATACAGCTGATGCAAGAACTGAAGCCAGGCGATCTACCATCGCGTTGTGTTTTTGGTGAATGGGCCTTAGAAAAGCTCGCTTTTCTATGGAAAAATTATCTTCAGCGACGAAGCCCATTTTTGGCTCAATGGCTACGTAAACAAGCAAAATTGCCGAATTTGGTCCGACGAGTAGCCAGGGGCAATTCAGGAGGGTGTCATTGCATCCTGAAAAGGTCAGTGTTTGGTGTGCTTTATGGGCCGGCGGTATCACTGGACCGTATTTTTTCAAAAACGACAAAGGCTGTAACGTTACCGACAATGGAGAAAGATACCGTTCAATGTTGCAGCACTTTTTTCTACCCAAATTTGAAGAATTGGGCTTGGACAATATGTGGTTCCAACAGGATGGTACCACAAGCCACACCGCACGCGAAACCATGGACTCATTGAGACGCGAGTTCGGTGAACAATTAATCTCACGTTTTGGCCCCGTCAATTGGCCGCCAAGATCGTGCGATTCAACCCCACTGGATTTTTGTTGTGGGGTTACGTTAAATCTCTCGTCTATAGAGACAAGCCAAGCACGATTGCTGCCTTGTAAGCAAACATTGAACGCGTTATAGGCGAAATACCGGCCGCAATGTTGGAAAAGGTGTGCCAAAATTGGACTTCGAGAATGGACCAACGCGCAGCCGCGGTCAATATTTGCATGAAATAATCTTTAAAAAATAAATGATGATTTACGATTCAAATAAAGACTTCATTCGCTTTTATAAAATGTATGTATTTTTTCAATTTTCAAAATCCAAGCTCTTAAAAAATCACCCATTATTAGTAGGTCCCTCATTTGCACTCGTACGATATTTTTTTTTGTTATACCCTTTTGGCTCTAAAATCGTATTGGGGAAAGAATCGTACTTTCGATACTTTGAAGATAAAAATATAACTAAGTCGTTTCCAGCAATCATATCAGCTGTTCAACCATTCATATTTTATCTTTTGACTTTTTTAAACTAGCTTTGTTTCGAAAATATAAGACGTAGATCAATGACGGTTCCTGAATTTTTGAATGGGGGGGGGGGCACAAAATTTTAAATGATAAAAACTACAGGAAAATCCTACCAGAGATTGTTGAGGAATTTTTTACTTATCATCCCGCCTAACCAAGAAACAAATCGTCTAGCTTGGGAATCCAACTCCTAACGCCTGATTGAACCAATCATTGTACAGGTCAGAAATACAAGAGCAGTTTACATTTTTTGTGCTCCTATCGAGTGCCGACACTACAAAGGACCCCTTAATCCTTCACAAGACACCCGACCGGTCGAATGACCCTTATCGCTTTCGGTTTTTTTTGCGGCGCTGTTTACGACCCATCAAAATTGTATATGTCTGTGTATAATTTTTATTTTTCTCATGACCGCGACTATAGATTATGGTTGTTTTTCATGGGTTTCGGTCCACGATTGAAACTATGATTTTTCTTCACTACTACGTGAAAAACAACCATAATCTGTGCATAATGAGATGTTATTATACAATAAATATATCAATTTATTTTGGTCTTATCTGTTGCAAATTAGTATTTTCGATTATTTTGATCTGCTACGACTTTCTGAATAATTATAATATATATTTTGTATAGATAATTACGGTTATATCACTACTCACGTCTACATAATAACGTAACTACGTAACTGCACTATAGAAGTGTCGACACTGATTGAGACCTGAAAAAAATCTAAACAACTCATATATATCTGACTTCTACAATAGCCGTCTGCATCATTTTGTCAAAACCAGGGCCGTATATGACGAGGGGGGGTTCAAACCCCCCCCCCCATGAGTATTCCCATGAATGAAATAACTACTAAAATAATACAAAACAAAAATAATCAACGATGCTTTCTTCAAGCTTAGTGATTTATTCTACTACTAACCAATCCCTCGGCGCTCATAATACATTAGCAGTAGTGTCCCACCGAAACTACGTTTTACGGCCGAAACCAAAACCGAATTTCGGCCTCCGTCTCAGTTTCGGCCGAAACCGAAACATCAATATAGCGTCAGTAATTTTTTCGTGGATATAAAAATGAATAACGTATCATCAGCATTATCACACTTCATTTCAAAAAAAATATTTATACTTTTTGAAGTAAGAAGTTAATCTGAACCAAATATCAACTATTTTATATTTATATTATATTTTGTATCTACTAAATAGCATTCCAAACTTTGGTCATTCTTCATGGCACTGTTATCAATTCTTCTTCTTCTTCTTATGACGCTGTCTGCTTTCGAAGGTTCGCGATCCAAATAGCTAACGTAGTTCTAGATACGGCCATGCGAAAAATGTCAAGCGATGAGCAACCAAACTATCTTCGGATGTCTTTCAACCAAGAAGTTTGGCGTCTACCGACAGACCTTTTACCTTGGACTTTTCCTTCTGTAATCAGTCGCAGAAGTACGTATTTTTCCCCTCGCATGATATGACCTAGATAAGCCGTTTTTCATTCCTTGATGGTAAGCTTGAGTTCTTTTTGTTTCTTCATACGATTAAGGACTTCATCGTTCGTTATTCTTTGAACCCATGATATTCTTAGTATACGGCGATAAATGTACATTTCGAAGGCGTCAATTTTCTTTTCTAGTGTAGCATCTAGAGTCCAACCCTCACATCCGTACAGGAGAAAGAGAAAATGTAGCATGTAACCATGCGTATCAGAAGTTTTAGGCCGAGATCTGACCTTATGTTATCAATTAGCTGCCTTAAAACTAAATTTCAGAAGTACCTACGTACTAAGTACAACTACTATTTTTGAAAGTAAGGAGTTTTCTCTGAATTTAAGAAACTGTTGTGAGCTTCATTGAGCTACAGCTATTGTTGATTATCAGTATTCATAACTGAACAATCTTAATATTGTAATATTGTAAGCGAGAAACGATAATTTATCAAATTTATTTGCAAATTGCTCCTTCAGCCTGAACAAATTTGACTAGTAGCATTAAGTAGTTGTTCAGTCGAAACAGCCGTCGGTAAGGCAATCGTGAATTTTAGGAAAACCTTTCTCAAAGACAGAAATTCTAGGAAGAGTAATATCTGCGTTTCTTTGCAAGCTTAGCTCCGATAAGTAGGCTTCTTAACTTGTGATAAGTTATTACCATCATTTTTGGCCGAAACCGAAACAGAAACCGAATGTTCGGTCGGACACTAATTAGTAGCGATACAATCTATACACATTTTAAGCAAATTAAGATATTACATATTCTTTTATACATGAACCCGCCCCCCCCCAAGGTCGCCATGAACCCCCTCCATGGTCAACGCCTAACTACGGCCTTGGTCAAAACACTGTACATTATATTAGTATCTACTCAATTACATTTTTGTAATTTTATTTAAAATTTCCTTAATTTTTATTTTGTGCTTACGGAAATTCGGCCAAATTCATCTTAAGCAACGCCTCTGTTCATATTTCACCGGAAACCTTTTGGTTTTCATTGATCATTTTCAAAGTCGATTGATGTGGGATTGACCAATAGGAGCGCTAATAACGTGCGATTCACCAATAGGAGCGCTCCCGGTGCGCTATTCGTGCCTTCACTTAATCACGTGATGAGATACCGGTTAAGTTCGAGCTTAGTGTGCTGCGAGTGCCAGTTTTTATAGTCTGAGCTGCTACTTACAAACCAGGCAACCGCTTGTAGCTAGAAATACGTACTAGCACTGCATACATACCTGCTAAAACAGAATTTTTTTCTTTTGCTCAGGGGGGGGGGGCATTGCACCTTAAGAAGGAACCGCCATTGTACAGCATACGTTTCCGTACTTGGTGAGGCACTATCATTGTGATTTTACTTCATTAAAAATAATAAGGGGCTGAATTTATTGCAACCGCTTGTTGACTTTAGTTACCACTATTCCAAGAAAAAAGTGTAATATGAGAGGAGCTCCGTTTTAAAGTTGCACGGTGTTTAAATTTGCAAGAATTTTTTTCTTATTATTTCAGGTAAAGCTGCTGCAAGAATTTTCCATGGTATTCAGAGTCCGAATTATCCAGCTGTCATTTGGGGCAGGTGCAGGTTTTGGAGGAGTCATATTGACAAAGATTTCCACCAGATCGTTAAAATTGCGACAAGAGAAATTATAAAATTAAGATAAAGTGATTTTAAGTTTTTTAATAGCTGAAATTTTATTGATTGATTTTAAATATAGACATTATTTTATTGTATACAAATATCAGTCTTATTTTTTCAAAACGCTTCCTCTCCACTCAATAACTGCCATCTTTTATGTAGTTATTTTACTACTTACTTTTACTGTTTAGCTAAACAATTATGAGCATTTAGCAAGGGTTTGTATTCACCAATTTATGAACATTTATAGTCTTCATCCTCTAAAGGGAGAAGTAAATGTATGGAAGTCGGATATCTTCCCGGGATATTTAAACATGACCTTGGATTTGACCTTGTAAGTCAGTCATACCAAGGTTATGATGGGGTTTTAAAGAAATCAACCAATTTATGTAAAGTTTGAATGTTGTACTCATTCACGGATCTGGAGGTACAAAATCTGCAAAGTTTAATATTGTGGAATTCAATATGGTAATCAATATTCGCAAAATCGCTGGTGCAAGAGTCTAAAGTCAAATTTATGAATTCAAGACAGCAATTTTGTATTTTTTTTCAAGGTTTGTCTGTTACTTTGCATCTTGAAATTTGCAAATCTCAGATTCGTGATCAGTGACTCAAGAACCCAACCTACACTAAATTTTGTGACAATATGTCGATTATCGAAAACTTTATCCTCCATATTTGATCAGCCATCTTGATACTTGTATTTGCCTTCAGATTAATGAGAAATATCTTAAGAATCCTCGTATACCAAATTTTGAAAATAAATCAAGAACAAGATGATATTCGAACGTCGATTTCTTGCTTTTTCCAAATCGACAACAAACGGCTGTTCTCATTTTACCTTCAAGGTCAGCAGTAAGGGCAAATCCAAGGTCATACTTGATACATATTTTCCATAGTGTTTGTTCACACTGCAGGAGAGTGAACAAACCAAAGAAGGGCTACATGGATCTATGATCTATCGAAGAAATAATCTATATTTTACACTTGTGACGTCCATTGAAGTTTCATGGCAAATAAAATTTCTATTACTTTCAAAAAAATATATACTTGATGCAATTGTTGAATTGTAGTAATAGAGAGAAACATTAAAATGTAATTAATAGATTATTTATTTAAATTCTATATACATTTAAAATAAAACGAATATTCTAGTCACAGTTTATTACCCGCTATGGTTACACATTATTGTTTTATATATTTTCGAAGAAATGCGCGTCACTGGCAACCCATCAATAAAAAAGATTATCTTGATAATCAGAAGATTGTGTGGTTTCCTTAACACATATATTGCACAAATTACACATTTTGTCTTACTTAACAGTAAAAATAGTGTAAAATATATCTACTAACTCTACCTACATATATAATTAAATTCAATAAAGCTGTCTGGATATTTTCGATATGAGCAGCATGCCAATCAGTGATGTCAGTCTAGCGAAGTTTTCCGTAGATCTAGGTAGTTATTGCTATTAGCCCAGTTATGCAAGTATAAGCAAGACAATAATAGAAAATAGCACATACCGTATTCAAATCCAAGGTGCAGAAGATTGTAAACAAACAGGATACCACGCACGCCGCCCGAGTAAGGCGGCATTCATTGCAATTGGCCGAAAGGCAATAAACACCTTGGAGGCTTGCCGCTCTGCCGCCCGTCTGGGTCGTTCAACAGAGTACAGGGTTGTATTTTATTCAGTTGCTCCGTGTTTATCATTGTATACGACGCGTCGTGTTAATGATAGCGTACGTCGTGCTTTTATCATCGCGTACCTGCCGTGTTGTGCGAATTTTAGTGTTATCTGTGTTGTACTGTTGTTTTAATAGCTATTAGGGGTGTTTGTGTTATTCCCCGATAACTTGAAGAAGATATTGAGGGATGTCTATTAGAACAGACACTGCAGATGAATCGATGGATGTGGCTACAAGACAGGATTTAAGTCTACCAGGCTTAGTAGCACAGACACTGCAGATGAACCCATGGATGTGGCTACAAGCCCCTTAATACCTTAATCAATGCTACAAGTCAGGACTTGAGTCCACCAAGGAAGAGGTCAAAAAAGAGCCATTTTGACGTGAGGCGTAAAGAGGTAATATTAAACGTATATAAATACGAAACCCAGAAAAAAATCATCAACAACTGCTGCTGACGATATTGTGGAAGAGGTTGCACTCAAAATAGGTATCTGCAAACGGAGTGTCTATAAAGTGGTGCGACAATACAGAACCAGACGCTCTTTTGCTACACCTATAACTAATCAGAATCGCAAACGTTGCATTGACCTTGTGGACCATGGCGATAAAAGTGCAATTAGGAGAAAGGTGGATCAGTTCTTTTTCCGAAATGAACTTCCGACTATTGACAAAGTCCTGAAAGAGGTGAATGACGATAATGACTTGCCCAATTTTAAGCGGACCACGTTTTATAAACTGTTAAAGAAGCTTAACTTCGTATTTGGGAAACGAGGAAGGAAAAGTATTCTCATCGATAGAAGGATGTAATTGACTGAAGTATTGACCCCTTCTCAACTTTACCCCCAAAATGAAGGTTCCTAAGGTAATCATAATATATAAAATCTAAAATATATCAATACAGCTGTAATGGAGAAATATGATTCATAAATGCTACTCCACATCCGATACTATGGACTTTATGACTGCTATTTTGAATACGGCTCTGGCGACCGACATCCACAGGCCAGCCGCCGAGCGCGTGTTATTGTTTACAGCCACTGCACGGCGGATTTGAATACACTTTAACAATAATCATCATCAATATACAGGGTGGGCCAGTAGTTAGTGGACGGAAGGTTGCGGGCTTACTAAAGAAATCTGTCGCTTGATCATGGTAGGGACCCTTGACGGCTATAACGTACAAATATTTTCACCTAAATGTAGACGTTTATACAGGGTGATTCGTATCAAACTTACATTTTTTTGAATGGAACTCCCTATATATTATTGCATATTTGGATTCCCTTGTCACTTCTAATGTGACTTTATGTATCATACATGGAACTTTAAACAAACCGTTTAGGCGCAAATCACCATTTTTGGTATAAGTAGGTATAAGAAAAAAATTGAATATTGCAGCGATTATAAAACCTAGAAGGCTGTGACTTTACGTTATAGCGCTCAAGGGTCTCTACCATGATCAAGTGACAGATTTCTGAAATATTTTTTAGTAAGCCCACAATCTTCCGTCCACTCACTGTTGGCCTACCCTGTATACCTCGGACTTTGTTTTTAATATAATAATTACTTATTTGAACTTGAATATTTTGAATTGACTGATCATACAAAATTGAGAGGCTTTTTTCTTCAAAGCATTCTACATAAAGAGGTCCTGCTGTTATCGGAATGTTGTAGAACCAATGACAACGCGAAAGAATGGCATTCTTGGAGCAAGATGCGTGGTCCCAATTTGCAACAAAATAATAATACATAATACGTAAAAACTATCGAATGTATCTGTTCACTGACAATGGTTACTATGCTTTTTGTTGCTTTTTTCAGAGTTAGATAAATCATGTTTTCCCAAAATCTGCTGGTGCTTAGATTTTCCACAAAGTGCGTTTTTTCTGCAACTAATAAAAGCATGGTTTCTTAGCTCTCTCTATTAGGTTTATCATGGTAATGCTTGTATTTTCGAACTTTACGGATGTTCGTTTACCAGTGTTTAGTAGACGAAATTAATTAATCACATAGGTATCTACCCAAAAAAATCAACACCTATTATCGGTCAATACAGAAAGTTATTGACGATTAACAATCAGAATTTTAACATGGACTCATGAGAGAGCAGCGTCTTTTTGTATTTAAAGGTAAAATAAACATATTTTAAAAGTAGACAAAACATAATGTTTAGAAATGTTCTTTGGAATATGCAGTTTATATTAATGTATTAAAACAATAAGATTGACGACCGTTTGAATTAGTTATCATCATTTTAGTCATGGTACTTAAAACTGTTTCTTACCATATTGCAATTTGCAATCTGGCAACAGCGTCTTCCACTCTTCCCTCTCTTCACAAAAGCCATAATGCCCGTGTCGGTTAGGTTACTTTGTTGATTATCGTTTGTGTGTATTCGTCCATTATACTGAGGCTGGTTTTTTTTAGTAGAGTTTCGTGATGTTGATGATAAATATTTCTATGTTAGCTGGTCCTGATTCCTGACTTAAGATTTTGAGACTGTGCGACGTGCGTATCTTGCAAAAAAAATCGGGGTATTTTATTGAAGTTGAAAATTTGCAGATACATCACAAAAAATATGTTAGCTGCAAAATCTGTGTGATTAAGGGCCGGTTTCTCAATGTCCAGTTAAAAGTGTCAGATACGTAGCTGCCAGATAGCGTTTCTATGGATACAACTGTCAGATAAGATTTACGTGAATCCGTAAGATTAACCTTCAATTGTTTAAACAATTTATCTGACAGATAACCGTTAACTTCCAGATAAATATTTAACTGGACATTGAGAAACTGGCCCTTAATGTGTTAGCTGCGCACATGCTCATGTATGGGAAATTGAAAATATCGGACTAATTCACTGAGGCTGAAATTCATTATATCAAGGGTTGGAGTATAGAAATTAAATTCACAGTTCGAAACAGATTTGTAAGTATCATAGTTTGAACTTAGACCGCTTTGTTAATATAAAACACGGGGATTTTAGGAATTATATTTCATAATCTGATGTACTGTATGTTATCAAGATTAATCAGTTTTTATATCTATTCTTGATTAAATAGTTTTTATATCTATTGTTTTAGCAATTGTCTCACTTAAACAACCACGTGCGTTCAAGTTCGAGCTCAAGCAAGCAAATATTGCATCAAGCACAACATTTGTAGGCCGTCTAACTAGTCGAGTATATAACTAAAAATCTTTTACATAATTATCTATACTGTTAAACTTGTCTAATGAGTGAAATCGTAAATTTTAGGGAATTTTTGTCACAGTAGAAACAGAGGCCCACATTGTACCAAATATAGCCAGGAAACTATATGACCTCACCCAAAACCTCGAATTAACGAAAATTTAAATGTCAACTATTACATGCAACACAACATAATTATGCACGTAGCATCACGTACCATCAAGTATACAATTAAATTTCGGTCAGGTACTAAAGTACATAATTTGTTTTACACGATTAGTGTGACCAGCCGCATCTGCTTAAAATTTGCGCGATTGATCAGTGAAACCTCAGCCTTTTTGTGAAACTAGAGGCTCCCTTAAACATAAAAATATATAAAAAAGGATTTTATCGTACATCTAGGAAAAATTCAACAGACCTAGCTGCCAACACTGATTCAAAAAAAAATTAACGACCCATTTACCCGGAAATATCTACATCTACGTGACTACCCTTCTGATATAGTCAAGGCCGTGTTTGCGTAACTTGTCATTCATGACGTCCTGCATCTTGGTGATCCTCAAACTCTCCTGTTCAGCCTTGCATTTGCCGCAGATCTCCTTCACAATCGGATGCAACGGACTCTGGAAGTAGACTCGATTCGATTTCAGTAGCTGGTTAGACTTGTGTGACCAGCTGTGCAGGACTGTTTCCACTGTAATAACAATAATAAGTTGACATTCAATCTTTTGACATCTTTTGACATAAACATCACTATCCAGTCTAAGGTTGCGTTTTCACCAGAGATGTGCGAGGATGTGATAGGAGGAATGTGTTTTTAACAAACCAATAGAATCGCTTGAATTACCTCGCCTCGCTCAGCATAGCTCTGGTGGAAACGGCTTAGCGGAGCGAAGTTTCTGTACGTACAAAACAAGGCATGTTGGCTAGGAATGTGTGCTATTAATGTGTTTCGAGAGATGTGCGCTAGAAATGCGTTGCGAGGCATGTGCCCACATAGCACCGGACGATATGAGAATATTCTGTTCTCATTCACTACAGATATTATGAATATTCTGGGAAAATTCCATTGATAATTGGAATATTTACAGAATATTCTGTAAACGTTCGAAATGGGAAAAACACGCTATATTCCTAGAATATTCCGCCGAACATTCCGCACGGATATTACATTAACAATCGTGGTAGAATGTTTTTGAATATTCTAGGAACATTTTGTCTAAATTACCTCATATACGAAACATTTTTAGGGGATTATGGATACTGTTTCAAAAATAATGGCACCTACTAGTCGCAGATGGTCAAAAAAGTTAAGTGGTTAGACATCTCAGTCCAGATGCCTAAATAAAGTGTAAAAATGTAAACTTGTTGCATTTAACCTCAAAATTCTACTCACATTATATAATGAACCTTACACCATAGTAGGTGACCATAATTTGGAACACTGTCACACACTTTTTATAACAACCAGCAACTTTATTGTACAAAATGGGGTATAAATGCAGGCCTTTCAGGAATAAAACTCGTGAATTCGTGAATTGCTAAAATGCCGACATCTACATGTTGAAGCACAGAATGACAGAACACTTGAAGCGAGTGACAACCAGACAAGATAGACAACTAACGACACCACATACATACATCAGCATAACATGCTGTCACTTTATCGTCGGTGGATGCCGTATCTGTATTGCTGGCAACGGCTAATGACTAATGAACTTTTGAAAATTGCACATAATACTTATTAGGTATATTTAGGATGAACGCAAAACGAATGAAGGTTTTTTAATTCACTAAGAAACGTGCAAATATAAATTAATAATACCTCATATTGAATATTTGCCTACATACAGATATTTCTATTACAAATATTATTAAATGTTCGTCAGAAAATAGCTACATCATGTTCTTAGTAGATTATTAAAATAATATTCTATGAAGAATATTACTGGTATATTCTGGAATAATTCAGACATTAAACGAATAATCACTGATTATCCTAAGTGGATAAAATAATAATAATATTCTATAAAGAATATTATGTTAATAATCCAGAATAATCAAGAGAAATAACGAATATTCTATGATTGTACTAAATATTCATGGAACATATAGGAGATTTAAAGAATGTTCATAGAATATTCAGTGCTAGGGATGTGGGCGAGGACGTGTGCTGCTGATGCAGGCGAGCAAAAAGAACACTCTAAACAGAGCCTGCTACACATCCTCGCAACGCTCATCTGCACACCGTTTCACAGCTCCGCTACACATCTTTCTAGCACATCTCTGGTGGAAACGCAGCGTAAATCTCCCCTGAAGATGCTCAAATCAGTTGCGAAACATGTGCTAGCTTTAGGAAAAATTATTAGTGGATTCATAGAATGTCCAAGAAACGTAAGTGCAATTTAAAAATGTTCGCTTTGAATCTTCATGGTACTCACAGTACCTAAACAAAGGCAAAAAAATTGTTACGTAGTTTCACTTTGTACTTTCCACACATTGAGTTATTTCTGGTGGACCAGAAACCCCCCAATGGGTCAAAATAAACTTTACTCGAAAAGCAGGTGTTGTTTCGCAATTAGCGAATGACCCATTACACTCATTTCCACCAATACCTTCGTGGCCTGGTCAGGCACGTATCCAGGATTTGGTTTTGGGGGGGGTCCAGATTATGGGTGTCACTTGGTTGATTAGAGTTGCCACCTTAAATCCTTAAATTTGCGGGGGGGGGGGGGGGGTGCAAATTTGTGGATTCAATTTCTTAGACGGCATTTTATAACGTGTCCGGACCCCCCTGACCCCCCCTGAATACGTGCCTGGGCCTGGTACCTAACTGAGATGTACAGCGTAGCGTGAGCTAGTAAGCTGAGACTGTTGATACAGCCCCATAACAGTTTTGATGTAATTTCCTCCACACGTCCAAAGTGTTTTAAGCGGCCAGGTTAGCCATAGGATGATTTCACTTTGACATATTTTTGCAGTTCCGTAGGACAGAGGTCACCCTCAGCCACAGAATGTGTCATACTGGGCGTTTCGGTTTTTACAATTTAACATTCACAACCGCGAAGTCACTGTTTGTGGCGATTTTCGATCATGCATGCCAAATATTGGCGATTTTTGGCGATTTTCACGCCAAAAGCTGGCTACAAGCATACTTTATAATTTGGTAACATGCGATAACCGCTTTGAGTAAGACATCAACGCTCTCCACCGAAACTGCTTTCTTACTGCACCTGTCTGTGAATGTAGTGTGTGTGTAGGGAATGTATGAGTGGTTAGTTTTGCCTTCTATCAAGGTTTTCCAAACTTATTGCCCCCAATCTCTCATATTCATCTTCAATTTCTCCACAATTGCATTTGGAGGATAGGTTATTCGTGTAATTTTCGTCAACGATATTGCTGACTGTTATGACATTTTGCTCCATAGCTTGCACCTCTTTATCTTAAACGTTTTGTTCAACTAATTTTTTAATATTTCTTAGGAAGTGAAATTGTTACTCACAGTTTGTTTCTTGGTTATTCCTTCTTTTGGTTGAAATATGAAATAAAACACAACTTGCTTTTCCTAGGACGTTTCGTCTAGGTACCTAGAATTCATCAACAGTTTTAGCACTCTACCACCTGAAAACTTTGTTCATTCAAAACATAAAATCTCCGTTTTTCTCTAAATATCCACCGAATTTCAATATATTTCAAGATGAAGAAAAGAAAAAGATAACCGCAAATAGCTGTTTGACTGGGTTTAAATATAATTTATATGCCACAAACATGGATTTTCGAATTTTTTCCTGAATTGAGAAAAAACTAGTAAACCAATGGACATTAGGGGGGGGGGGGGTAATTTACATTGTTGTTTAAATAAAACTGCTGATGAAGTTTAGGTATCTAGAGAAAACCTAAGAAAAGCAAGTTGCGTTTTATTTCATATTTCAACCAACTTAAGGAATAACTAAGAAACAACCTGTAAGTATAGGTATCTAATTTTTTGTGTACCTATGGCTACGAAGATGGCGACCACTGGATGGAACAGGACGAAGGTAGGTAGAAGAAAGATGGCGGCATGTATCAAAGCAATTTCGTGTCGATCAGCTTTCCGCAACGGTCGTTTCTGCTTGGATTTTTTTTCTTTTTCAGGGGGCGTGTAGTAGTGACTGGGAATTTTGAATTTCTTCAATGGTACATCTTCATATTCGCCTGTTTCGACGTTGAATGTGGAAAAGCACCATGGTCGGGATTCCCCCGTCTCTGTGTCTAGGACAAACTCTCCGGTCTCGTTGTCCATGGTCTGGAGGAAAATAAAAGCATTAGAATAATTACAAGAGGACCTACGTATATTAAAAATTTACAATTGCTAAATGATTCATTTAAGTATTACGTAAATTATTTATCCCCCCCCTTCCACTTGTCATCAAAGCTAAGCAAAGCTCTTACCCCCCGAGATGCCTACGTAAACATTGGTGTACGCATTTTTTTTTTAATATCAAAGGAGCTTATGGCTAAGAAACTAACAATTTTTTTTGTTAATCTCTGTGTCTTCATATATGTAGGTGTGAAAATACAAAATACACAACGACCTTTACATGCTACTTAACACGAGAGCACATTTTGATCATCTGTTGGATCAAGAAGGCCTTTTTAAGAAAATTTTGGGTTCAAAAAATATGTGTATATAAACCACGAAGTTTGTAATGCTTTCATGTTAAGTATGTAAAGGTCGTTGTGTATTTTGTATTTTTGCACCTATATGTTATTTGTTGTTGCGCTGCTTGTTGTGAAGACACCGAGATTAACAAAGATTATTTGAAAATTGTTTGACGATTTTGTACTAGTACTGGCATTTTAAGTCTTTGACTCAATGCAGTTCTGTTTTTCATTAGCAAACCTCAACGTTAAAGCTCTGAAGATGGCAATAAACCTTACCGGAAGCTTGGCAGTTAACACCAGAGTCTCCTTCTTTATGCATTGACCCACAGTTCCTTTTCAAAATTTTGGCCACAACCCCAAAATTATCTCATCTTCATTTTTTTAATGTAATATTTTTTTTATTTATTCATGAACGGCAGATATGTTTCTAGAAATATGAAAATATGCATCTAGCCGGAGCAGCTTTTAGCCATTTACTTTAATCATGTGTATGCATTTGAACCTGAAGGTTTAAGGTGTGTTTAGTTGGAGAGTGAGCTTGCTGCGTGTCGTAAAAGGCGACTAAAAGGAACCGAACTACTGTCGGTATAAACAGTAACCTATTCTCAACCAACAGCTTTGGGTGGACGAGTTGAGAAGAGTCAGGACACCTTCTTGTCCTTGGGGTGAGAAATTGCCCCTAAAGGCGGATGAACCAGTAGATACCATCTTCTGGTCAACAGCATGGGGATGCAGAAAGCAAATGGGAAACTACTGCATTAAAGATCTTAAACATGCAAAAAAATGCATTTTACGAGTTCACAACATGTCTGTTAAGACACTGTGACTATGACGATGATGATGACCCTTTCGGCAATGAACTTACACTCACATTGCTCCTCGGCTGTGCCTTGTGCCTTGGTCACTTCCCATCCTTATCACAACCATCAAATACAATCTCAAAACTCTGAGTAAAGCTTACTACTTTACTCAGCAGACACTTTGTAATTATGCTAACATTAATAATGCTTTGCGCATTATCTCTGTAACTGCAAACTGCAAGTTGAAACCTGTCTGCGGAAATATACCCGTAATAGCGCGTGCCTATGCCTTTTCCTTTTTTGTGCGAAGATTTGCTTGCAATGAAAAGTAAAAGATTATGAAAACCCAATGAAATAAAACAAAACCTTTTCCTTCAATCTTTTACTTGTGAGCTCTACCTTTATCCTCCTGCCTTTATCTTTATATGTCAAACACTAAACAACTTCTGCTGACGAAATCACCATCTAGATCCTTCCACCCCCTCCCCCCCCCATGTCATCAAAAATAAGTGAGTCAAAGACCCCTCCGTCCCACATAGTGATTACGTAATATTTGAATGGCCCCTAACTAAGAAGAAATTTTCAGTTAATAAAGTTGAAATTTCTAGTTAGTGAGTAAAAACTTCTAGATACCAAGTGGTAATATCTAGTTAGTAAGTAGATGTGTCTAGATATTCACTGGAAATTTATAGTTATAATAGTAAATTAGTAAGTATAGACTTTTCGAGGTATTAGAATATCTAAAAGTTTCTACCTTGGTAGCTAAAAGCTTCCACATAAAACATAGATGTACCTATTCAAGGTTATGTACATATATTATGTATAAGATATAAAGATTATGAATGAGTAAGACTCAATAAGTAACTCCAGTTTTCTCTGGTATATTTGATAACTTTTGTTTATTATTACATCAGTTTTAAAAATGATAAAAAATCATAACAACTAGGTACTTCAATTATTTTAAATTTCTAAGCCTTAGGCCAAGAACAGCACAGGAAAAACTAAGTGAAGCTTCTAATTTGAAAAATGTATGAAGCGAATCTTAATTATATTCATAAGGAGATCAAATATTAATAAGGACAGCCATACATATTTATTAATATAGTGTTTACATGATTATGTATATAATGATAAAAATCTGAAAACAGATTTATCTCAGACACACACTTTCTTGGTGTGTGGTGTAATAATGTGCGTGGATGATAAAAAATTAGACATGTCAACGAATAAAATAGGTCATGAAGTAAATGAAACATTTCAGAAAATGGTTGTTTTAAAGCTGCAAGTGAAAGTGCGGCGTCTTTTATATTTTTATTACCATTTCAGTAATAACCTTTCAATCAATGCAATCGAGGCGCCTCACTCATAAAAATATTCCACTTGAATTCTTTGAAAAACATATTCGTCAAGTAGTTAAACTCGATACTTTCACGCACTTTCCAGTTGTATAAAAAACTCTGAACTACATGGAAAGTTGCGCCTATACCTGTGCCCTTGAATGGGCGTTAATTATATAGAATATTTATTGATTATAAGTAAAGAAATTGGAAATTTCGGAAAGCATTCAATGCCTTGAGAATCTTTTTAGAATACACCTAAAGTAATGAGAAACACAGAACTCAGGAGGCGCCAAAATAATGTATGAGGAAGCTTTGTCAACACCGATCTTCCAAATATCTCCCCTCCCTAGAAATCACTCTAGCTCTAGTTTAGTCAGAGTGTTATTCCATATCAGTCCACGAAATGCTTTTGTGGCTTGTTTTCTTTGTGATATTTTTGTCTGTATATCTCTTAAAACCAGAACCATCTCGGTGTTTTTTATGGTCAGCCTCCTGCAAAGGCTGAAAGCCTATGGCGCTGTAGAAGCGCTGCGAGAGGATAAGTATCGGTGCAGATTGGATTTGAAACGCTGCAAGTTGTAGCCGCCGGGACACAAATTCCCCGGTAGCTCATTCCACCGGAATGCTGGAGGAGACTGGTTCGGGGATTAGGGACCTCGACCTGGTAAGGATGAGCTCGCAGAGCCTCTCTAGTGTTCCTTGTTAGGACGGCCTTTGGTGATATTATCTGAGATAGGTCACTGGAACATCTTCCGTGATAGAATCTGTATAATAAGGACAGGTCAACCACCCTTCTTCGATGTTCCAGGCTGTGGCGGAGGTCCTATGTGAGGTTAGGCGTATCGATGAGCCTAATTGCTCTCTTCTGGATAGTGTCCAGAAGCATTAGAGAATGCTTCGGAGCGCATGCGCACACAAGGGAGCAATACTCCAACGCGTATTTGTGCCTTTTAGAGCAGCAGTAGTTGCTCTGGTGTATACAGCTTCCTACAGCGGAACAAAACTAAGATTCTGGGATGCCGTTTTAGCAATACTGACGACGTGGTTGTGCCAGAACATGTTATTGTTGATGTTGATTCCCAAAAGCTTGACGGAAGGTGACTCGACTATTGGGTGACTGTCCAGTTCCACATTTGGTAAGCCAATGTGAGACTTCTTTGTCAGTGTTGTTGCCTGAGTTTTCTGTACGTTGGACTGTACTTTATTTGCTGACCCCCACTCGACAATTGTTTTGATATCTACGTTTATTTGTGAGGCATGTTGCTGTTGCCGACGTACCGTCTCCTGGGATGATAGTGGCAGTAAGTGGTATTGTCGATCCTAAATAAGAAAAGCAATATTTAACTATTCAATAATGCAAATTCGCCAATCTGTGTTCTTTAAGAATTACCATTAGTTAGGAAGTTGGTTCAGGAAAAAGAATGAAGAAAAGTTTTCTGGCACAGCTAGCAATTCGCCCATTAAAAAATAATCATTTGTCAAAATTTGCACTTAGATAAAGGCCAGCACAGAGATGGTCTAAAAGGTCAGTAAAGTTTATCTTTCTATATATGTGGTCTTTGTAATGATAGGTCAGTGAACCGCGATCTATTAGTGAACAACTAGTAAAAAATGTTATTTATGACCGCAAATTAAGGAATGTCCAGCTAGTTTTAGAAAGTACTATAGGTTATATTAATATTATCTCTAATATTGATAAAAAATGCTTACTATTGGTATCTTTGTTGAGTTAAAAAATGCGTTCGATACGGTGAGCCACAGTGTGAGCTGATGGAACGATTAGGTTTTAAAGGAACATCAAAATTATTATAAAAAAATTATCTCTCAAATCGTACCCAAATGGTAAGAATCTCTAATACTGATAGTAAGGAAATGTTGATTAAGTATGGTGTTCCACAAGGAACAGTATTATGCCCACCTCTATTTATCTGAATGATTGCAGACTATTTTGTGGCCAAACGATATCTCTTTCCAGAAAAATAACTATGCGAGAGATCGAGTTGGACTACATTCTAAAAATAAAGACATTTATATTGGGTGACTAATAAAAGCGTGACATATCAAAGTCGCTTTTTTAATGGAATACCTTGTATATTATTGGATTATGGAATACCCTGTATATTATTGCATATTCAGATTCCTTGGTGAATTCTAGTGCGACTTTATGTATCACATATGATACTTAAAATGAACCGTTTAGGTGCAATATACCATTTCAGGAGTAAGCCATGAAATGCGTCGGCTTAGGTTAGAGCAGTATACGTGGTTCTTACCCGGTGGTCCGCGGACCACTGGTGGTCCCTGGAGGCATTTCAAGTGGTCCGCGAAGCCATGCTAATAATATATGTGACGTGACGTAATGTCGAGTCGAAAAAACGCGAGCCGCGCGCGCCACAAGTTATTTGGTTGACTTTTTTGCGCAAATAAATAAATTGAACCTTCAACTGCAAGGGTCAGGAAATTTGAACTTACAAGGCATGAGCAACACATTTGCATATGAAGATAAAATCGGGGCGTTTGTTGCTAAAATCGAGCTATGGATCAATAAGGTCGAAGTAAAAAACTTTTCTGAAACGCTCAACCACATCATTGACGGACAAGGTGCAGATATCAAAGAAGAAATTCAGAAGAACATCATTTCATTTGACTAATTTAAAAAGTGAATTCAATCGCTATGTTCCTGACTGCGAGGACAAAAGTATTCAGAAGCTGACCCGGGATCCTTTCATTGTCAACGTTTCCGATGTCTCTGATGAAATTCAAGAAGAAGTGATTGAAATGCAACACGACACGAACTTAAAAGATACATTCGAATCAGGAATAAATATTGAAGATTATTGGAGCCAAAAAGCAATTTCTTTTCCAAAGCTTCGAAAACATTGCTATAAGTTACCTAACTTTATTTTCATCGACGTATCTATGCGACCAGGGGTTCTCGACGCTTCTGAATATTAAAAACAAGCATCAAAATCGGTTGGATGCCACTGCCGATATGCGTCTAGCTTTGAGTAGCACTGAACCAAGAATTCAGAAGTTAGTAAAGAGTATGCAGTCACAAATATCACATTAAATTAAAATCTGTAACTTTTAGACTTTTGCCAAATAATAAATAAATGAGTGCTAATAATGAAATTGTGCTTGTTTTCTTTATCAAACAATCCTTAATTTAGGTAAATCAACTGGGTGGTCCCTCGTAAGACAAACATTTGGTAAAATGGTCCCTAATGAGTAAAAGGTTAAGAACCACTGAGTAGAGGATCAAATTTGGATTGATTTTGTTCTTTGAGAAATCGGTAGTTTAATTAAGGAAACTTCCATAAGGTATATTTTGATTTTTTTCAATGGGAATGCCCAATTTTTTTATACGATTGATGTAAAATTTGATAGCCTTTCTAATGATGTAGGGTTTTGAATAGTAATATCTGGCAGTTTTCATTTAATTTCATAATCAAAGCGGTTTTTTCAATCTCCTACCTATGAGGAACTTAGCAGGTCAAGAAATATAAACAAAAACTTGTGCAGATGGAAGAAAACAACTACCTTAGCAAGAAAGATACAGACAAACTAGGTAAAGGACAAAGACAATCGTTACAACAAATCAACTCTCAACTAGAAAAAACGGCGGTAACAAATCTAAGGTCAAAGAGAAGAGTTGGAGTACGACAGAATTGGATATTTTTCATAGCCTGCTAGCTACTGTAATGTACTAGAGATTAAAAATTTCCAACAATCTATGATATTATAAAGCGTCAAAAAATCAAATTCCAAATTTCTCATGACTACGTTACTTCCCCGCCTATTGAATCCCCGGCTTCCAGTGCCTACTGCCGGCTTTATTGTATGCAAGTTGACTGAATCGGATCATAACAATGCCGGGCCATGTCACTGAAAAATTTGGGTCAACTATATATCTACTTATACCTTAGTGTTATACATATATCTTAAATTATACAATTAAATAAACAATAATAATGGACACTGTTGAGTATAGTATAAACTCCAGACGAAAAGTATGAAAAGATAATGTTTAGCCGAATCTCGTGCATTCAAAATTATGATTTCAGAAACATTATTGACTAAAATATCAGTGCATAGTAATTAATTATATTTATAGCTCTTAAAATCGCTTATCGTAATATCCTGTTTATAGGTGCTTGGACACATGTTAACTTGAAAGGATAAATTTTCCTACTTACATACAAACATTCACAGCCTGTGTCAGGCCTGTCGCTCGCACGTTTTGATAAAATGAGATAGGAGACTATAACTAAATATTTAACCTGCAATTAAAACAACTCTGTACATCATATCGTATCACTTACCGTATATAAATAATTGAAGCTGTTCTCAAGGTTAGTAAATAACAATTTGTGTATAAAAATCATACACCGATTTGAATATATACAAAAACGACATATTTTTACGATATCTTACTATTGCCAAAGATTACAGAATAAAATACTATTGCTCTGAAACATATCTGATGTTAATATAGTGTATTTAGCCCAAAGTTATGCAGCTTAACATAATTACGCCATTTAAATATCGATAAACATTATATAGGACAGTTGTAGCGTCGTACTATTCAAATATTACGTGGATTTTAGTGATGTAATCTATAATTACCTGATCTTTTGGCAGAGGATTCGCATGCACCGTATCATTTTAATGCACAACTTCAAAGAAAACGAGAAGGCTGTGCTTGGTATCGAATAAGAATCGAGTTCATAGGTCACTGTTGTTATAATTTACATTCAATGTATAATGGATAGATAATTATGTTTATAAATTGTGATTTTTTTGGGAATCTTAAAACATATTTACTTTTCTAACTATATGTCTTTAAAATAATGATTTATTTTTCGTAAAACTATCTTGCTTTTACAGGGTGTTAATTAAGTATGTTAACAAACTTTAACCACGAATAGTACTACGAAAAATAGAAAGAAAATTCATATGAACATGGGTCCGGAAATGCTTCCTAAGGGAGCTACGCTCCTTTGCATGGGGCACCCTGAAGACGGTTTTCCCTCGATATTCTCGAAACCATTCATAACAAACTACGAAATTAGGTAGGATGGCTAAACTTTTGACGCTGAATCTGATTCTGAATTCAGAATTTCATAATTTTAATCAGAGGCGTATCATACGGGAGGAGTTAAGGGTAAAAATAACCCCATTTTCTAAATGGTAATTTTTTTGACATTTTGATTTTAGAATATGGTATTTCAGAGATTAAAAGAGAGGCGTAAACATGGTCTCTTGGTACATCTCGATAGGACTAACCGTTTTCGAGAAAAATGCAAATTATTGAATAGATGCAGGCTATTGTAAATAAATAAATGTTCATCTATTTAGTAAGTGTAACTCTTATTAAGTAATATCGTTACTTTAAAAATAATACCTAAATGTTTTGTAATAACTCTAAACTGAATAAACTGACAGTTTTCAAGTTGTTTATCAATTATTGCAATTGTTTTTCACAGCACACTTACTAAATAGATGAACATTTATTTATTTACAATAGCCTGCATCGATTCAATAATTTGCATTTTTCTCGAAAACGGTTAGCCCTATCGAGATGTACCAAGAGACCATTTTTATGTAGAAATCTCTGAAATACCATATTCTAAAATCAAAATGTCAAAAAAATACCATTTAGTAAATGGGGTTATGTTTACCCTTAACTCCTCCCGTATGATACGCCTCTGATTAAAATTATGAAATAATATCGAGGGAAAACCGTCTTCAGGGTGCCCCATGCAAAGGAGCGTAGCTCCCTTAGGAAGCATTTCCGGACCCATGTTCATATGATATTTTCTTTCTATTTTTCGGAGTACTATTTGTGGTTAAAGTTTGTTAATATACTTAATTAACACCCTGTATATTCGAAGTACTATTTTTTGACTTATAATAAGAGTATGATACGGAAGGTTTTTTTACGCGGTCCAACAAATCTCAATAAATATATCTATTACGAAGGACGCCTTGGGATGAGATGCAGCAGTTCGACGAGTGCATGTAATAGGTTTAGTTAGCGACGGAAATAGTGAGGACAGCTCACAGAACCAGGCTCCGTTTGAAAGCCTGAATAAAAGTGAGAGGTCACCGACCACAGCCGGTGATAAAATGGCTGGATGCGGCGCATTAAGGCCGGGTCACCGATTGGTCGATTTGCCCTTTTCTGGACTGCGCTCAAGTATAAGCAGAGTAGTAGGGGCAGCAGCTCCCACAAGCCAGTAGCGCTTCCAAAAGGCTTGTCTGGGGGTACTTAACCTAGTGGGTACCTAGTACACAGCTGCGTCGCAGATTTTTTTCCTTGGGGGGGGGGGGGGAAGGTGTTGATTTTTTATCTTGCGAGAAGGGAAAAGGTTTTTTCGTTAATGTAAAATATGACCAAAATTCATGCAGTAATAATAGATAACATCTATTCGGAACAAAACTACATATTTAAACTTGTTTGGTCAATAAATTAGCGAGTCGTCCAATAACTAGATAAATTATTATTCCGATATACTTATGAGACTGGAACATGTTAAATATTTCGCTTAATTCAAATAACAATGGTGGATTACTATTATTTATTAATTACTCTTGGGGGGGAGGGGGTAATTAACCCCGTTGTTCTCCCATTATCGACGCCAGAGGTTCTACAGTAGAAATAATACGATACCTATTTATGGTAGGTCCAATAATATCATCGGAAAATAAAAGAGTCTTTTAGTAAACATTTTGTCAAAAGAAGATATTAAGGTGAGAGTTGAATATAATGTAAGTACTTAAAATGTTTCATTCGGAAGATGAGATTCAACATTTCACAATTATTTTGCATTATTAATTAATTGACAAACGGAGACCTAATACATCTTATCACAAATATAGTAAATAAACAGAAAAATAAATGATAAACAATGCACTTATTTTGAAACACAGTTTTGTCATAACATAATACAAAATTAAACTAATACAGAGTCCTTGCTTGATTATTGCTTCTACAGCACAACATCAAGCTAATCAAACCTTAAATGCCGCCAGGTTGTTTTGTACATTGAAATTTTGAAATTGTTGATGTTAGTTACTTTGATTATTGTTTTGTCATTTTACTGTTAATCAGTGTCACTGATAGTTTGTAACATTCGACCTTATGATTTTATGTTTTAGTGACCGTGGATTTCAAACCTAATTTTTTCTAATGGTATTGCGGTCAAAGTAAATGAAACACTTTTCCTTCTCACAACGTTTCGGTTTATTATATTTAAACCGTCGTCAGGTGTACTTTGCTTCAAAGTTTGTTACATATTTTTTTATGCATTATATAAAGCGAAACCGTCTCTGAGAGTCCAGAGAACACTCCGTTCTATATAATAAACCGAAATGTTGTGGGAAGGAAAAGTGTTTCATTTACTTTGACCGCAATACCATTAGAAAAAAAATCAAATGCGACCTTATTTTAACTGTAATCCTAGTTCTGTTAGTCTCCCCTTTATTAAGTATTGTTTGTAGATTTGTACTATTGTATACTATTCTTAATTGCAGTATTGTATTTGTATGACTGTAAGTATTTTTCTTTGTATGCAGTCTGTCAACAAACAACAACAACAATAATAATATACTTAGGAATTTCAGTGGCTTTTCCTGCAATTACATTTTATGGTTTCTTTGAACCTACCATAATCGATAGATCAGATCATATCCTGTTCTAACAATTTTTATAACCTAATACGGAACTTAATAACAATTTATTACCTTTTTTTGGTAAACTGTTATGTGATTATTTGTGACTTAAATCTACCGACGATTTTATACCATAAAGATAGCTCATAAAAAATATCACTTACCTTTTTATTATTTAGATAATTATTGCAGTAACAGAAAGTGCTCGTACATTTATGGTTATGATTATGTGAATGATTCGGAAACTGGTTGGGTTAGATGAGTCATATATAGTTTTAATATATAGAGAAGTATATAGTTCCATAAGTACGATGCATGGAAGAGATGCAAGGAATAATGTGATTTTACATGTTAGAGAATTTTATGGATTTTATAGCGCTATTTATACGAGCATATACAGGGTTGGGATAAAGTATGGAACCAAGCAAATAACTTTGGAACGGAAAGAATGATATTAACCGGAGGTACAGTCAACTTTTTTAATTTAAATGGGGCACCCTGTATATTTTTGCAGATTTTAATACATCTTTTTTTTCCGAATACGTCCATAGTGGTTTGGGTATTAGTTTCTGTAAAAACGGGAAAGATAAAGCTTCTTCATATGTTTAAAATGCCAGCCATTTACCTCCTGACGTCCTGATCCTGACGTGAATTGATTCGACAAGGTAACTCAGCAATTTGTCAACAGACTTGCATATTGTCAGGAAGTAAACGGCTGGAATTTTGAACGTCTGAGATAATTCCTTGATAATTCGTTTTATATTTTCTTATTGTAACACATCAAATAAAATGCACGTTTCAGTAAATAAAAAAAACTTATTTAGTGGGCAAATACTAAACCTACTATGGACGTATTTGGAAAACAAAGATTTATTAAAATCTGCAAAAATATACAGGGTGTCCCATTTAAATTAAAAAAGTTGACGGTACTTCCGGTTAGACCGGAAGTACATTAATAGCTAGCATAATGTCTTCAGATGCATTATGCGTCACTACATTTATCTGCAAATTTTCAGCAATATCACCCTTTCCGTTTCAAAGATATTTGCTTGGTTCCATACTTTATCCCAACCTTGTATAGAGATAATCGTTATAACTTAAGCTAAAGTTACATTTACGAGGGAATCGTATACGGGTACTCGTAAAGGAGTACGAGTACCGTTTATATTCAGAATCGTATGCTATTGAAGTGTATATAGTTGATATGGCGCCTAGTAAAAGGAAGCGTGCTGCAATGGCAGAATTTTAAAATAGAATGTGAAGAGCTCGTTAGAAAAAAAGGCGAATTTGGGTTAAAACATCCTTACAATCAAGGAACATTGTGGGAATTGAAGAACAGTTACTAACAGAGTTATTAGCGATTCGTGATCACAATACTCACCTCCTATCGGTGTGGGGAATAAAAGTTCATAATTTTATTTACAAAAATATATCGATCCACCTGTTCTCTGAGAAGCAACAGTTTTTCCTTCTCTTGGTTATATATTATTAATCTTTTTTTCACTGTTTCCACCGATATATTTAGGATATCTGCTATTTTTCCTTGCAATGATATCTTTGTATCCCTACTTTTCACGTCCCATAAACACTTCATATTGTAATACAAGTCGATAAAATGGTCGATTTCCTCAGGCGGTCACTTGTTTTCAGCCATCTTGGATTCATAAAAAACTATTTCACTCGTAGCCGTACTCGGATCTCTCGCAACTTTGAAACTGACACGTATACGACCTCCGAGTTGCCATTTACACATGCGAAATCGTATACGATTTTTTCACTCGTATATGACCAACTCGTAAATGTAACTTCAGCTTTATAGCACAAGTTCCCCAAATATAAAGTACTTTTCAAAAATATACTGTAAAGGAAATTTCTTCATGACTTTTTCACTTCGAAGATAAAGGCTGCAAAACTGAATATTTCTGCTCATGACTAATCTTTAGAACTTCGTTCATACCTCTTAGTAGGGAGCAGAAAAGCAGCCTGCATTGTGGTTTTCGACAAATTGTTTATAAACAACACGCTTTGAAAATATATTTTAATCATTCTTAATTTTTATTTCTAAATGCTCCAAATCAATGCCTTTTCCAGCTTTACATATAGTCTATCAGATCGCAAAAAAGTGTGTTGCATGATTTGAGATTCTTTAAGATCATTTCAGAACTAGGAAACTACGTCATGTAATAAAAGCTGATACCCGAGGGCATATAAAATGGGGCCAGGTATCTATACTAAATAAGAAGAAAACACAAGTGATTGTAAATTTCTCATTACAATCAGTACAGTATTAGTCATGAAGACATTGTTGAAGATCCTATTCACGATCTTGTTGGAGGAAATCTTCACTACTTATAAGAAGCACTATCCAGGATAATTAGCACGTGGGGCCGTTCCACAGAGATTGCAGGCTATGGTAAAAAAGTGGAAAAAGATCCATGTTACAAAAGAGGTGCTCTGGGAGTATTCCTCCACGTCAGGGAACTTTTTTTAAAGCACGAACGGCTAACATATGCGCCCTCCTTCAGACCAGAGGTGTTCCACCCTCTCAGATCTGCTGCGTAAGTTCTGCACTTGGAAACCGCAAGGCTAGAGCGACATTAGGCGAGATTAAATTGGAGGTTTGGGGGAAGGAAGAAAGTGGATGATTTCAAAGCCCTCACTCTCCACGGTGTACCATTGGCGGTCAAACACCTGAGGGCGGTGATTGACAGTAGATTCATATGGACACAGCATATCGACCTGGGGGCTAAAACCCAAGGGTCCTAGACGGCAGTATTCACAACCAGGATCCAGTGTGGCTGCTCGGTCTGGAGGCCGAGCATAGCGAAGGTCTCCGTTTTGCTCAACCTCAGTAAGGTTCAGAGACTTCCAGTACTAGGCATAACGGATGACACGAGGACAACACCCACGCCCTAGTGGTACTCTTGGGCTTGCCGCTTTTTTTAACGGTCAGCCTCCCGCAAAGGCCGAAAGCCTATGGCGCTGTAGAAGCGCTGCGAGAGGATAAGTGTCGGTGCACGTTAGATTTGAAACGCTGCTGGTTGTACCCGTCGGGAAACAAAAGAAGGAATGCTGGACGAGACTGGTTCGGGGAGTAGGGTCAGCGACCTGATAAGGATGAGCTTGCAGAGTCTCTCTAATGTCCTCGTGCGAACGGCCTTCGGTCTTATCTGGGAGAGCTCACTCGAACATCTTCCGTGATAGAATCTGTAAAACAGGGACAGGTCAACCACCCTTCTTCAATGTTCCAGGCTGCGGATGTCCTTTGTGAGGTTAGGCGTATCGATTAGCCTAATTGCTCTCTTCTAGATAGTGTCCAGAAGTTTTAAAGAGTGCTTCGGAGCACATCCCCACACATGGGAGCAATGCTCCAACGATGGCCAGATTTGTGCCTTGTAGTAGTTGGTCTGCTTTGCACCTCTGTATAAAAAGACAGGCAATGTCGGCCTAACTCTGAATGCGAGACGGTGGAACGTAGGTGGGACAAAAACGGCTAGTTGGCCAGAATAGATCATTTAGGGTGAAAAGAGCCAAACATAGTTCAAGTTCTCTGCCACCCCAAGAATGAAATTTGCCCCCTAAAAATAATCCAAATCATAACGTTCTGTTGAATTTATTGTATCCAGGGCGGGGACTTAAGCCCCCCCCCCAGACCCCCAGATTCAGGGACTTAACTACGCTTATGGCCGGCAGTGCCGTACGCTATGTATTTTAAACAAAGATGATTAAAGATACGCTCAACCCTTTGCCAGATTTTGGGAGGAGGACGGAGTTTGGGGAGGAGTCACTATTCTCAGCGAGATTGTCGACTTTCTCCGAGAGGTCTGGTAGGTTCGTCAATCAGGAGGTGAAGAGGCCAAAGGTGGCCTACTTGCTTGGACTCAGCCTCCCCATCACTACTACACTATTGGCCAGTGTGGCTCAATACACTTCATGGAAAGATCTGAGCACTGTTCTCCAAACCAGAGTGAAGCATAACGTTTTTCCAGGTTCTTTCACTGGCTTTCATTTTAGGCAATACTGACAGTTTTTGTAGACCTCATAATCATCAAATCAGGTCTCAAATCAAGAGATGTCACCCTGACGCACCTACTCCTCAATAAATGTAATTTGCTTGATATTTTCAAGCACTTTTGTACATTGAGAAAGGCGGTGAATGCACTTGAATGTCAATAAACTGTTTTCGTTTTGATATATGCATTTATGGGTAGAATACGACAACGACAAAAACAATCAAATCAAACAGCGCCGTAAATAAAAACATTTAATATAAACTTAACCTAACATTCCCATCATTCGATGTCATTGATGCGTCCCCACTTGAGCCTGGATTTCCTTATTTCCAATTTCAACCAAGAGGGTACGTATCCCTCAAAGTACTGGGCATTTGGATAAGGCAAAGGTGGGGGCGGTTCCTTGAATGGGTGCACGTTCTTCATTTTCCGCATCAAGAATTCTTTGTTGATTTGCTTTGGGTCTCTGTATTTGTCCATGTACAAATTAAAAGGCTTCCTCAACGGGAACCATTCCTGTTTCCTTATAAATGGAGGTGGAAAGTCGTATTCGAAGATAGGCTCTTTCATTTCTGAAAGTGAACAAATTTAAATTTTACAAATATTCATCAAGGTACATAATTTTGGTTGGATACCGGGTGGCACAGGGTATATTATTTTTATATATTCGAATTCTGGCGAACTTTTATCATGTTTAATCAATATATTTTTTAAAACGACGTAACAATGAACAGCTTCGTCGACATTCTTTTAAGACGTCATAAGGATAAGCCGCTGCATGGAATCTTCTACAAACATCTAGAAGAGCATGGTTTGTCTTAGCGATTGACCTTCTCTTTCATAAGGTCTAGTGGGTTGAAGTTTGAGACTGAGGACTTTATAATGGCTTGCTGTGTCCTTAACACCTCGGTGTACCGTTGTAGAGCCTGTCGGCAGGCCATCTCTTTTCGGCGTGTAAGACGTACGCTGGGACAGCTTACGTCCATCGACACAACGCGGCTCTACTATCATTTAAGGAACTCTTACGGTATAGATGAGACGCTGGTGCTCCCATACGCTCCAGAAGATAATCATATAGAATCCGCTGTGGAGCTGCACCTTTTTGTGAAAACAAATTTGTAATGACGCTTTAGCTGAACTCAAAGAAACTCAATTTTTAGCTTTATTATTCTATCCAAAAGAGTCTTAGATCCAAAAAGGTACTTCCAAAGTCTCCTGAATCCCAAAAATGCTACAAGCTACAATGGATTATCACATCAAACGTATTTATACAATATTACAGAATTTTGCAAGAAAATCGTATTACAGAAATTTCTCATTAAGGATATTTCAAACGCCCCATCCTTGTAATAATCTTCTCTCTCTTTTACTCTCATATATACTGTTGCTCTGAGGTCCCATCTCAATTGTTTTACGGGACAGATAGTCGACACAATTATTGAAAAAATGAAAGGAGGACTGAGATGATAGAGCAACATATTCTAGCTAAATTATTGTAACATGCACTTCATATCACAATACCTCGAACAAATGTAATTTTTGGCATGGCAAAATTTGTGTTTCCAATAGTACAAATAATTGAGTTACATCTGCGTGTTAGAAATCATTACTTGTCTAAAATATTATGCTGTTATACGCTGTGATCCGCCAGTAAAAGATATAATAACTACTAGAAAATCTATATTCTGTAAAACTTACGCAGTTTATTGTGGTAGAAATCTTTTAGCGAAGTATCCCAATCTGCTTGGAAGAAAGCTAAACCGGATGGTGTTAGGTCATCCTGAAGTTCCCGGTAGAAGTCGTAGGTAGAGAAAGTGCGGTCTGGTAAGTTCAAGCTAAAAATAGAACAATTTCTTGCAAGAAAATTTGACACAAAATATGAAATCAATTTTATTATTATCTGCTATTGGATTATCCCGTTGCTTTTAGCATATACAAACTACTAAATAACATGTTGGTCTATAATGATGGAAGACAAGAAGGGGCACTTGACGTAGCTACTTTAAAGTGGGTCCCTTAGAACCGAACCCCTTGTATTTCCGATTTCTCACCCTCTATACTGCTCGAGAGTTGAAATTTACTAAGATTTGCTGAGGAAGAGTTCTATCAGAGAACGAACTAGAAGTCCAGCATTCAGGGCGAAGCTTAGAGCAACCCTTTCTTGTAGTGTTGACGTTCGCTGACAACGTTTAACTCTTACATTATATCTACAGGTTGATTCATAACTTATCAAATAACTTACCATGGTCCACTTTGCTTGTATTTAGTGAAATCTATCTTCTTTTCTTGTTTGTACAATATGAAAATATGCCGGTGATATCCTGTACCTTTTGGGGGAAATGGCTGCAAATACTGAACTATTGTTTCTCCTTGTTCAACATTATTTCCTGGTATGTTTCCACTAGAATGAGAATCAAAATGTCAAACGTATTTGGTGTATTAGAAAGGCATAGAGTGGCATTTTGTTGTAAATAAATAAATTTACTTACATGAACCAGTGGACATACTCCTTATCCTTTTCAGTAAAATGGCTGTCAGGATTGGTCAAAATCAGGGTCCATAATGAGTCTTTATCACTATTATAACTTATCTTAGGTGCCGTTTTGGCATCACTAGGTTTTAGAACATTTCCATAATACACAGGTAGTCCATCATCTTCAGTTCCATAAACAATGTTCAGCGATACTCTAGGGTAAAAGTAAGCATCTCCAAACAAATGTTCGAAGACTCCATAGTGATCAGCAATATTTTTTATATAATTTGGTGCAGATGTAGTGGCTGACACATGTCGTACTTCTTCAAGATCTATTAACACTGAAATATAATAAGTAGGTACTCTTGCACTATAAATGACAGTATTCATAATAAAATATGTTTACACTCTTGTGGCTTAACTCTAACTCTATTTGCATTTATTTACACACCAGATTGAAGACAACATTGCACATTATATTTCATCAGAAGTGGGGGTGAACTATGTGATGTTATTCATTGGCTTTGATAACAAGCAACATGACACAACTGCTGTTGCTTTCAAGTGAGATGAGGAAGTTGTATATCATGATTTTGTATTTTACTATAATCCTCTGCAGGTCATAAATCAAAAGAAGCCCAAACTTTTTTATATAAATTCCTGTAAGTATAAAACTGTAAAAACATGTCATCTGTATGTAATCTGATTTTAAGACGTCTCTTGATCAAAGAGCATGGGAAGTGAAAACTCATATAAAAAAGACAATGTGCTTTAAGAAATTTATTGCGTTCAGAGGTATTCAACATAAATATCATTCAGTAAACTTCAACCCAAGAGCTCTTGACATAAAGCAAAAATAGTCAGTCACTTCTTCAATACGTTTGGATGTTGGTTTCCCAGAACCATGACCGGCTTTCTTTTCCACTCTTATCAGTAAAGGTTTTTCCTGTTGTGGAAGGTTGCCTATTTTATTCTGTAGTGTGGCTATAAATTTTAAAGAATGCAATGGAACAACACGATCATCATGATCTGCTGTCACCAATAAAGTAGCTGGATACTGCCCTTCCCCTTTCGGCTCATTTATGTTATGTAGGGGCGAGTATTTAAATAAATAATCAAACTGTTCTTTCACATCTGCACATCCATACTCGGTAGTCCAAGCATATCCAATTGTGAATTTATGGTAACGTAACATGTCCAAAACACCCACTTGACATATTGCAGCTCCAAAAAGCTCAGGGGCTTGATTTATACAGGCTGCAACAAGTAATCCTCCGTTTGAACCACCCATGATGGATAGTTTGTCAACAGATGTGTAATTTTCTTTCACTAAATACTTTGCTGCCCATTGAAAATCATCAAAACAGTTTTGCTTCTTCTCAAGCTTACCCCCATTATGCCATGCATCTCCATATTCTCCCCCTCCTCTTATGTTCGCTATAGCACAAACTCCATCAAAATATTTAGCAAAAATTAAGAATAAAATACTGAATCCAGGAGTCAGGCTGATGTTGAAGCCACCATACCCATACAGCAAACATGGCTTCTGCCCATCTTTCATCTGTCCTTTCTTCTGAATAACAAACATGGGTACTTCAGTATTATCTTTGCTCTTGTAGAACACTTGTTTTGTTTCAAATAAAGAGGGATCAAAGTCTGCAGCTTTTGTTTCATGGATGACTGTATCAATTATCCTTCCATCTTTGAAATCAACTTGATGTATAATGTTTGGCGTAAGAAATGAACAGAAACTATAAAACATTTGTTGGTGGTTATATTTACCAGAAATTGCTGAAACTGTTCCAACATCTAGATTAAAATCATGTATCTTCTCCCCTGTTTCTAAATCATGTATTACTAAAGTATTTTTTACATCTGCAAGGTGACATACGGCAAGCATATTAGTGTTAATAACATATGCCCAATACAGGACATTTTTTGGGTGCTCAGGTATCACATCAACCCAGGATAGCCTGTTTACATCATTAAAATCAATAGATATGATTTTGTAATTTTTTGCATCCCTATTTGTGCGAAAGAAGAATTTTGAGCCTATGTTATGCACATAGTGATAATCAGCTCCAAATTCTGTAACAACTGGTGTTAGTTGTAACTTCTCAATAATTTTCTTATCTGCAGAAAACTTTGCAAAATATAAGAGGTTGTTCTTACTTCCTTTCATTGGAGTAATCACTAAATATTCCCCACAATGACTTACGACAGCTGCTATTCTTAACTGTGCATCATCAAATTCTACAACCATAATATCTTGTGCTTGATCAGTGCCCAATGTGTGATAGTAGAGCTTTTGCTTGACATTGCTTGTTGTCTCTGAGCCATCAGCTTTGCCTTTTTGATCTAAATAAGCGCCATAGAAAAATCCAATGTTATTGTGCATCCAAGTCATTGGGGAAAACTTGACTTTCTTCAAAGTTTCTTCATAATGATTGCCAGTTTTTACATCTTTGAATTTTATCTCTACCCAATCAGAACCACTGTGACTAATACCATATGCAAATGTGTTTCCATCTTCAGTAAATGCGGTATTTGATATTGCTGTAGTACCATCCTCAGAAAAACTATTGGGGTCCAAAAATACTTCTGCTTTACTCTGCAAGTCTTTTTGTACATAAATTACACTTTGATTTTGGAGTCCAGTATTATGATATTGGTAATATTTGGTTCCATGTCGTGAAGGTATAGAATATTGTGGATAGTTCCAATGTCTAGTAACCTTTTCTTTTATCTTATCTTTGTAAATACAGCCATCTAAATATGGTTTCATAATTGCATTTTGAGCATCAACAAATGCATTTGTTTCTTCAGAATGAGGATCTTCAAGCCATCTATAAGGATCTGACACCTTTGTTCCAAAGTAATCATCAACTATTGCTTCATCTCTTCTGACTTTTGGATAGTTAAACGATGTAGTAGCTTTTGCATTGTTAATCCAGGTCGAGAACTACAAATAATTCATATATATGTGCAATGAAATATAGTGTTCATGATTTTTCTAATCTAGTTTATGCCTACCTGATATGGCCAGCAGCATTTTATTAATGTTACATCTTTAATAAGAAGAGAATAAACATGCTGCTGTTGCATAAGGGTAACAACCCTCAAATATCTTCTAGAATACATTAAAATATGACTATCAATTTGCTGACAATTATATTGAACTGCAGAGGTTCTGCTGCTATCAATTCATCAATATTTTATTTATAAAATTCACAAAATTGATAAGGTTATGATATGGATAACAAATCACATAACCCCACTTTTTGGCAATGAGAATATTGAGAATGTCAAATTGAAGGTCTCTTGTAAAATTCATATGTAAAGGATAAATTATAAAACAAATAAAATTAAATGAAAAAATGGGGACTGGTAGGCTTTAGGTATCCAAAAATTTCCTGGCAATTTAATTTTTTTCCTATAGAGGATGGTCTAATATGTCACTTTGTCTTAGATGTCTGTAGATGTCTTAGATAATTACTGTATTCAATTGAACAATTGAAACAAAACATATGGAGGGTCTGGACTTCAGCTCTATCCTGTATGATTATTTCACCTTGACGAAAAAAAAATTATAAGTACCACAAGAGTGTATCAGATAGAAGGTTGTTTCACCTAGTACAGATGCAGGTACCTACTTACATTCTTTATTTCTAGCAAGTTTTTCCACAGTAGGATTTGCCTTCTGGGCTTTCAATGTTTGTAGACGTTCTTTTAATTGTTGAGATCTGGATACTTTTGGAGGCGGTAGTCCTATATCAACTCGGTAATACAACGATGGGTCCTTATATCTACTTTCTGAAAAAATAAACTTACAATATGAAAAACCGCATTATTTATTTGTTACCTTCTAGTTTCTGTTCTAGCGACTTTGCCACTCCTGGAGGTTTTCCTCTCAAGTGATGGCCATGCCTTACCGCTCCATTAAAACATGATGCTACCGAGTTATTTAGTTTTGAATTACAAAATTTCCAAAACGTGACAGCCATTATTTGTTGATTTTTTGCACGAGGAACGATGACAGAAATATCCTTCCTTTGCACATTGCACACCGTCACAGTGTTGCCACTGTTGCCAGACTTTTCGGACGAGTTTCCTTCAACTGAGTGGTAAAAACATGTTTTGCGGCAAAAACCCTTCATAACCTTCAAAACAGTGGCGGGTGCAAAAATATACTCATATCAAAAACGACATTTTTTAATGAAGATATAAAAAACAAAAGAAATAAAATATTTATAATATAACTCATTGAGATTCTACTAATAACATGCCAATTGCCATTCGTCTGTGTCTGCTTATAGCGCTGCTGGTCATGTAGTATTCTTACTTGCGTTAACTTACTATACTTTTGAATCCGAGATGGCGTCAGTAAATTTTGGACTTCCCTATGTAACTGATGACAACGGCGTAGCAAGAAGCAAGCAAGAATGACGTTAAATATTTTTTCTTATTGCTGTTGGTTACTGGTTAATTAATTTTAATAAAATTCAAATTGGTTGGTCAAATTATTGAAATATTTGTTAAATGTACAATTTTGCATAAAAATCCTTCAAATTTGGATGAAAGCCTTCATTCCTTCAATAGTTATAATTTTAGTTGAAAACCATAGATAAAAGATTTTTGGGTTGGGTTAGGTTGTTGAAAACCCTTCATATTGAAGGAAATCCTTCAATTCTGGCAACACTGCACCGTCACAGACCACCAACCACCGGTATGAAATGTCATTGTCACTTGTCACAGACGCAGAACATCACGGTTACACTCACCGACGATAAAAAAACATTCTCTTTTTATCGTCGGTGGTTACACTTCACTTTGACAAGTGGTTCATATCGTGGTGATTCGAGATGGAGTTTTGCATGGCCGACTCTACACTAGGTCGGCGCCTTAGATGTGGCAACGCTGTCAAATAGCGGGCCTATAGTTTCAGAATAATTATTACATTTTATATGTATTAGAGTTCATCTCGGTTAATCAATTAAGAAAAATACTTTTTAGAACTACTACTACTAATAGCACTTACATCTGATGTCTGGTTCATCATAGTCAGACACTACAAAATAAAAATAAACGCAACCTGTTTCCTGTTGCCACTTCCACTTCCACTCAAATGAACACTCAATTTACTTTGTAAATTTTCACTTGAGCTAGAAAAATTCACTATTAAGGCACTGTGAAGCCATTCTTGCTGGTCTTGATTCCCTTTCACTATCAAATCTTTTCGCAGGTATGCCCAGATGAGTTCTATTAACTGTCTTTTTCTGTGATATTTGGGAGGCCCAGAAAACATTGTAGGTACCACATTGTGGTTTAAAATAGGTCTTATCCTTTGAAATGTTTGTAAATTATTGTCTTTATTCTTATAAATATAACCAGCCCTTATGAGGAATACCTTTCACCCACTTCTGTTTATGTCCTTCTTTGGAAGCACTAATTGCTAGTGCAACCTGGTACTACACACTTTGCAGGCATCTTTTTATCTTTATAGTTTCGTTTGTGCAGGTAAATAATTAGAAACACATTAAAAATCACCTTCCAATCTTATTTTTCACTCTGGAAGATTACACTAATGACTTAACAACAAACAAAAGCTCGGCCCGATATCCAGTGTTGCCATATTTCAATGCTCCGGCCTAGTGAGTAAAGTCGGCCATGAGTTTTGAGAACAGTTCCATGGTTCAATGGAACAGTTCACTTTGAAGCCCCGTTATTGGCGTTATTCGTCAGAACGTTAGCAGCCGGCGCCAGCGGCACATTCACTAAACTGCAAACTGCTCCCCCCCATGGATAATTCACGCGATTGAGAATTTAGCTTGCGTTTCTAAACAGAAAAAACAATTTTTCAGTTATAGTTCTCATATTGGTCCGCATAAAATATACGTCCCTCCCATCCCTACAGTGACTGTACGACAAAATAGGTACGGTTATACAAGAATACAGTCACTGTACCCATCCCTACAGTGATTCTATACAAGATAGTCATTGTACCCATCCCTACAAGTCACCGACATCTATGAATCGAAAACATAAGTAATATTGATAAATGCACCAACTGCCATCTACTGCAGCACGTAAACGAGTAATTTCAGACGTGTGTCACGTGTGCGCCGTTTGACACATTTGATTTTTGCGCCAAATGATTTTTTTTTCTTGAAAAATTATAACAGCACAGTGTTTCAACATTGTAGTTAGTTGTAAGATACAATATGTTGATGTAATAAAAACAATGATGATAACAAATTGTTATTTAATACATACCTTTATGCTTTATGTAGATATAACAGTGAAGTGTACAATATTATATAACTATGTATATAAATAGAAAAAGTTACAAAAGATAATATGATATAATCAGCAAAACAGCACATAAATACATTATAAATACAATCTCGGCTTATTAAGTTATTATGCATAACTATGTATATCATAAGGCCTTTACGGAAACTGTCGGGTTAGCCCGATCAGTTCGATCACTGATCCTGACGTTCGGAAAGTGATCTGAGATCTGTCAGAAATAGGGTAGTTCACTCTTGTACAGTAAGTGATTGCGGTCGGATGATTCAGATCAGTAGCTGCTTTACTTAACCATCTGTTTTTTATTGTTAAACCAACTTTTTCGTTATTCGATGTCCGTTAAATTCATGGAATCATAGATCCCACTTGACAGGCATTGATAGCTGTTTGACATATAACTGATCTATCCGGATCCAGATCAGTGTTTCCGTAAAGGCCTAAAATCTAATCAATAGGTAGGTACATAAGTGCACCGCCAAAAAAACTTCGACGGCAACAAACCAAGGATGGAGAGAACAAAAAATAGTATTATACTAGTATAAGGAGTACCTGTTTGCCCTTATAATTTAACGCCAAATAAACAAAAAAAATTATACTTATACTAAACCACACTTTAGTATACCGAAAAACAAAAATCGTTTTTTAATAGTTTAACCTTTCAGGGGAGCAACTGGCCGTCTTTCTTCCCCTTGGCAGTACCCTTGTTGTATGCAGTGCAATTTTTGCAATACGAGTGACAAGTAGTTTTATACAGGGTGTCCCAGAAGTCAACGTCAAGCCGCAACGGGGTGACAGGATTGGTTGTAACTATCATGAGAAAAATCAGAAAAAAATCTATCCCATGCAGTTTGAAAATTATGGGCATTTAAAGAAAACCTAGAAATTTGGTCAAATTATAACAATTTTTCGGTTATTGTGGTTAACTTTTATTATTTTTGTTCATTTAAACTTTGGAACCGTAACCCTAAATAACATGTCTAGAAGCACAGTCAAAAATAATGACACAATTGCCCCAAGTTTTCTAGAATAAACACTATTTATTAAACTATGAATTTAAAATTTTCAAAGGTTGCAGACTTTGAAAGGCCCTCCTTTAAAAAAAAATGTACTAAAGTGCCTTGGCAAGTGCCATTAAAAGTTGGCGCATTTAACCAAGATTGTAAAATGGTACAATACTTGTTAGTTTCATACTAAAAAAAACGAGTAAAAAAAGGAAAACCTCAAGTAACCCGATTTTTGCTAACCCATTTCACTCAGGTCAGATGTTCTTTATTCGCACAAGCTTCTGGTAGGTTCTTAATTTTACGGAAAAATGATGAGAGAGATGGATAATGAACATATCTGCTATGAGTGAGCGAGACAGACAGTGGCACCACTTTTAGTAAAGTCAACAAAAATAAGTAAAATTAATAAAATAATAAAAAATTTTGACCTAGTTTAGTTTAGGTTTATTGGAATAAAGGTCAGGCAATAAATATTCAAATTGTTTACCATCAGCCTCAATACACGCCCTACATCTTCTTAAAAAAGATGTACTTATTAACCAGGCATATCCCCGAGAGTTGATGTCCTCAGCAGCTTGAGAGTTGATGTCCTCAGCAGCCTGAGAAATTCGTTTACGCAGCTCGGCTACGCTCTCAATGGGCTTTGAAAAACTTTTTCTTTGAGAACATCCCGATAACAAAATTCCAGGGGATTTAAATCTGGGAAACGGGCTGGCCACGAGATAGTGCCTGAACGTCCACCTCCACCTCCCGAACATTTTTGGTCAAGGAAACCTCTTACTTGCACTGCGTAATGCGCCGGGCAGTCATCTTGTTGATACCTCATGTGGCGACGATCTGTTAAGCGGTCTACAGACGTTGATGCATGCTGCGATTCAGGTATCGACTTCTACGTTTCATAACGCAAGTAGCAGCGTGTGTGGTACTGAATCACGAATTTGGTATCAGTTGCGGCTTGCAGCGATGCAGATTCTGGAATCCTATTCTGGATGGTGAGCCATGTAGCAGAGCCGGTGACGCTGATGCAGTGATGCAGGTTTCAACGTGTATAGTATTGCATCGATACAAAGAAATAAGCCCACTCTACCTTTCTTGTGTTGCGTGGAACGCGCATGAAATATCAAGTCGATTCAGGCATCGCAACAGGTTTCGATTTGAGTAAGAACTTATGCAACTGATGCAAGTTCATGAAACCTTGAGTCGAGTGAGGAATCGCAGCTTACATCAACGTCTGTAGGCCGCTTAATTGTAGTTGGTAAATTTTATCGTAAAAAATGTAGGTAATTCGTGCCATTCAAATTCTCAGGCAACTCAAAAGGCCCAACAATTTTGCCGTTTAAAATTCCGGTCCACAGGCTTACTTTAAAGCGATACTGGGATCCGTCTTCTCGCATTAAATGTGCCTGGCTAATAACTAGATCTTTCTTAAGAAAATGCAGGACGTGTATTGAGGCTGATGGTACACAATTTGAACTTTTATTGTAATAAAAAATGTTATTTTCCTATCTGACTTCTAATCCAATAAACTTAAACTAAGCTAGGTCAAGATTTTCCATCATTTTATTAATTTTACTTATTTTTGTTGACTTTGCTAAAAGTGGCGTCACTATCTGTCTTGCTCACTCATGGCAAACATGTCCGCTATCCACCTCTCTCATCATTTTGCCGTAAAATTAAGAACCTACCAGAAGATTGTGCGAAAAAGAACATCTGACCTGAGTGAAATGGTTTAGCAAAAATCGGCTTACTTGAGGTTTTCCTTTTTTTACTCGTTTTTTTTAGTATAAAACTAACAAGTATTGTACCATTTTACAATCTTGGTTAAATGCGCCAACTTTTAATGGCACTTGCCAAGGCACTTTAGTACATTTTTTTTAAAGGAGGGCCTTTCAAAGTCGGCAACCTTTGAAAATTTTAAATTCATAGTTTAATAAATAGTGTTTATTCTAGAAAACTTGGGACAATTGTGTCATTATTTTTGACTGTGCTTCTAGACATGTTATTTAGGGTTACGGTTCTAAAGTTTAAATGAACAAAAATAATAAAAGTTAACCACAATAACCGAAAAATTGTTATAATTTGACCAAATTTCCAGGTTTTCTTTAAATGCCCATAATTTTCAAACTGCATGGGATAGATTTTTCTTATGATTTTTCTCATGATAGTTACAAGCAATCCTGTCACCCCGTTGCGGCTTGACGTTGACTTCTGGGACACCCTGTATATTACTATGACAAAGGTGTATTACCCTTATACAGGGTGGCCAATCGGGTGACGATAATAAATTTTTTTTAGATAGCCCGTTCGAGTTATGATTTTTTTTTTGAAAACTTAGATATTTTCCAGTTTTTTCCAAGAAATCGTCAAAAACAAAAGCAAGAATGCTTTTTGGCTTTAATTTTTTTCAGCACTTATACTCAGTATTAAGCCTATTTTAATATCCAATAAAGAGAACCTGTACATCCGAACAATAATTAAGTACATTTTGGGGCCAAAGTTTGAAATCTCTGTTTCTAGTCAGGAGACCAAAACCTTCAAAATAAAATTAAAAATACTTATGCCTGGTTGTGGAGCTCCAATCTAATTTTAAAAACTCTGCATGACATTGCACTTTCGAAATAATAATGAAAAAATAGCACTTATGGGGGCAATTTGCGCCGTAGGTGACTGTTAAAGGTAAAAAGGTGATAATTCACGAATTTTCAAAATGATTTAAAAAACTATTATTTTACTTTATTATGACAAATTAAAGAAAAAAAAATAATAACTAATAAACATGATAATCATTGATGTTTTAATCACTTTTAATAAAAAAATTAATACCTGTGCGTTTTGCTGTGTACTATTGAACTTCTGCTAAATTAAGCTGTATGGGAAGTTAACAAAGGAAAATAATAATAAAACAACAATCTGACTTTTAATTCCATAGCGGAATTACCTGGGAAGCGTTATCGTAGCATACGCCATCCCTTTTACTTCCCACACCGATAGGTGAGGGGAGGATTGTGATCGTGAAAATTTTCGATTTTGAGATAATAGGTTTTTTGGGCGTTTTATAATGTCTACATAACGAAAATCCGCGTCACTCATTTCCGTCGTTCTGTAAGTCCGTCTGCCTGTCGGTCTGTCTGTCTGTACGCGTTTTTCTAGCCTCGTAATCTCAGTAACCACTGCATGGACTGTGATGAAATTTGGGCAGCAATATGCTGTGGGGTCTTAGTAGGTAATTCTGCTATAATTTTGGAAATCGGTACATGGGCGGCGGAGTAAATAAAACAAAAATTTCAAGTATTCCACAAACTTGCGTTTTTTTGGGTGAGGATGGAATTTGGGTGTTTGGGGGGTGGGGGGTTGAAAAACTGTAAAACTTGTTGTATTCAGGATAGGCTGTCTACTGACCTGTCAAGGAAGACCTAGCGATATAAATCACCTTTTCAGGTCCATCCGAACATTGCCTTGCCTTTGCGTATTACCGAAAATTAATTAACACAACTGCGCTTCGCCGACATGAGCTCGCAAAAAGGTACTCTGGAAGAAAGGGATGGCGTATGCTACGACATCGCTTCCCAGGTAATTCTGCCATGAAATTGGAAGTCAGATTATTGTTTATTATTCCTTTCCTTTGTTAACTTTCCATGCAACTTAATTTAGCAGAAGTTCAATAGTACATAGCAAAAACACTTCAAAAATCACAATTTGGGTATTAGTTTTTTTATTAAAAGTCATCAAAACATCAATGATTATCGGGTTTATTAGTTGTTACGAGTTTTTTTCTTTAATTTGTCATAATAAATCAAAATAATAGTTTTTTAAATCATTTTGGAAATTCGAGAATTATCACCTTTTTACCTTTAACACTCACGTACGGCGCAAAATGTCCCCACAAGTGCTATTTTTTCATTATTATTTCGAAAGCGCAACGTCTCGCCAAGTTTTTAAGATTAGTTTGAAGCTCCAGAACCAGGCATAAGTATTTTTAATCTTATTTTGAAGGTTTTGGTCTCCTGACTAAAAACAGAGATTTCAAACTTTGGCCCCAAAATGTACTTAATTATTGTTTGGATGTACAGGTTCTCTTTATTGGATATTAAAATAGGCTTAATACTGAGTATAACTGCTGAAAAAAATTAAAGCCAAAAAGCATTCTTGTTTTCGTTTTTGACGATTTCTTGGAAAAACTGGAAAATCTCTAAGTTTTCAAAAAAAAATCATAACTCGAAAACTATCAATAATCGGTACACATACATGGGGGTGTTTTGGATAGGTCTCGGTACGGGCTATCTAAAAAAAAATTATTATCGTCACCCGATTGGCCACCCTGTATAGTACTATAGCAAGGTACCTCGCAAAATATACACGTGTAAGACACTTATTCGTCCAGGAAAAATGCATATTCACAGCTGTTAATCATTCCTAATTCGAGTTCAAAATCGAATCATAGTCGGGCATTCCAGCTCTATACGACTGCAAATATTTAATATGATAGTCAGAATCCAGCATACTTCTCTTAACAGTTGGTTCTTCGGTCATCCTACGGCGCCATTCCATCTGAAAGTAAATAAAACTAAGGATACATGTGTTTATTTCATAAATGGAAAATTAGTAAAATTTGATTCTATCCTAAATAAAAAAGAACACCGTCTGCAAGAGTCATCTCGCTTTACGACACAGGCGTATACAAGGGGTGGGGGTAACAGGGGTAATTACCCCCCAAGACTTCTGAGAAAAAAAACTTGATCCAACTTTGACTTATTTTATTTGACTTATTTATTTAACCAATTGTGTCACTGAAAAAAATCTTTTTTTGCAGTAATTAAATTACAAAAGGGTTTGTTTTGCATTATTACATATCTAATATATATTGCCATTGTTACATAATCAATTGAATAGAGAGTTTTTGGACGTCCATTTCCTGACGTTATTGCACGTTATCGGCTATTTGTGGTATGCGCACTGCGCAGTTCTTCCGAAATAACCAAATCGGCGAATAACCGATTAACACCCGTATGCACCGTGTGGCGATTCTAATCCTAGTTCCCTAACCGCGTTTTGCTAATTTTGGCATCTAGCCATGCACCGTCAAGAGATTAACTAATCCAGATTGGAGATACGGCAAGGTTGTGTTTGCAAGATTGTTCTGTCAGTGACAGTGTCAAAATTGTCAGTTTGCGGTGTAGTAAACAAGTAATCTAATCCATCTAATCCAGGTTTACGTAACTAATCGCGCAATTGACTTACGGTGCATACGGGTGTAAGTTGTACGTTAGCTACGGAAGTTTACGGTACGATATGATTACGTGCGGTATTGCCAGGTCTAAACCACTATGCGGCAATGAGAAAAGAACGAAAGAACCGTGATGATTTTGATATGATTTGATTTTTGTGGTTTATCATTGTACAAAAGGATCAGGTTTTCTTCGGTCAATTTTATTTGACAGTATTATCCAATATCCAATAAAAGCTACAAAGTTAGGCGTCTCCGGCAACAGCGTGTGATCATCACGGGACTGAACTATGGTAGTGAAATCTGAAATGTCATGCTTCGGGGATCCTCCATAATCTACTTTTTATTCTACTTGTGATGTGATCTATTTCTGCTTGTGGTGTTAACTTGTTGCACGTAACATTTCTTGGACATTTCCGACCAATCGATCATAATGTGAGGTTAAGTTAAGATCGAATAGGTCCAATAATTATTGTTAATGTCAATTGTCAAATAACGCAACGATACACGTCGCAGATTTCGGAGTGGATTTCGGTTACAAAAACTGTAAACAAGGCACGCGCTCATCCGTTATTCGAAACACACTGCGCATGCTCAGAATAACGTTTTACGGATAGCGTCGTCCCAATTTTTAGTGGCTCAAAATCCCTCTAATGTCCTATACAACGTGGTAGCTTGTCACAAAAATTTACCAAACTCATTAATTTTCTGTTTCGAAAATTGCACCGATTAGAAAAGTTAAAACACTAATTAAAAAAAAAATGAAGTACGTGTTGTGGCTACTACCGTACCTGACTGTTGAGTGTTCATGATCGTTTAATTTTGTATGCTGTGCCAATAAAATGTTCACGGATGATATACGCATTATATATTAAGTATTCCGTAAAATTAAAATTGATTAATGCATCAATAGATTTTTTATTTCATCTTCCTAAAATACCTGATACTCCACTGTTTCACTTGCTTTTTATATCTTCTTTTTTATTTTAATACTATTAACATTTTCCTTTTCTCTTGCATCAACGTCCTTCACGAAGGTATTACAAAAAATGGTGAAAGCACACACAACTTCGTGTCCCGCTACCCTCCCCCCCCAAGACTGAGGTCTGGATACGCCCCTGCTTTACGATGTCATGGCTGAGAACGATTTGAGTCTCGTATGATTAATTTTCGTTCACGAGAGTTGGAAGATGAAATTAAGGCGAGGCAAGCCAAAATTCAAAACCATATGAGTAAAAGACGATAGTGGCAGTTAAGTTCATGGCAATAAGCTTATGACATACATACCAGTTTTTTGTACTTTTCCCTCTTCAAAAGATGCTGGTTTCCAAAGAGCTTCAGAATGTCTGCTCTTTCGCACCAGGGCCAGATCATAAAGTCCAGCATACCTGGCTTATTTCCTGCATAAAATGGTGCACCCCTTCGGCCTAGTTCTCTTTCGAAGGTGGTTAGGCCCTCTGATATAGCCTCGTCGTCATCAAGGCTAATTCTACCCACGTTCATCATTACTCTGTACATTGTAGTTATTATCTGAAAAAAAAAACAATCACTGATTTTTTTTTCATTTAGTTTGTAGTATTCATATAATGTAATTAATTGTTTGACTCTTGCGCTTGGATATTTTTTTAAAGCCGAAGCTTGAGGAGTACCTTATTAGCGGTTAAAGATTAATTAATAGTAATGGACTGGTATCATGGGATTGAAAACAATAATTAAATCACTATAACCTCTTAGTGTACACAAAATAAGTAGGTGTACTGATGTACTTTGTTACTCTGTGCATCATTTTGTTTACTAGTAATTCCATTTTAAAGTTTAAAAAAGGAATTCAAATTTAGCCAATCAGAGCGAAACGCGTCATACATTAGCAGTGCATTGTTGCCGCGTCAGCTTTCAAATCGCAAGCTACACCCCACATAACTCTGACGTCACTTCAGTCAATGTCAGCGTTCTGTACCCAAACAAAAACAAATCCAACCTAAAACATAAAAGCCGTGCGTTGAGCTGAGGCTTACGACGTGTTTCTCGCAGTCATGCTAAAATATACAAATTATTAATAATAACTGAGATACTTGCCAAACCTTGGAAAAATGAAGGTTTTAGGTTAGAATGGCGATAACAGGCCTCAGTAAACGTAAAATCCTCAAACTCTAACACCGTAAAATGCTTAAACAGTCTTTATTGCTGATAAATCAGCGTAAAAAGTCACAAAAGTACAAAAAAACCAATAAACTATTTTTCACATATGCTAAATTTCTTAAGGCGGGTTCTCACGATTCAGTTACGCTGAATCAGTTTCGTCGCGATTCCTTTTTTCATTCTAAAAGAATCGGTACGCGCAAACCGCCCGTAGATTTCGGATGACGATTTTTTGGAACATTGTTTCCAAACTGCCTTTAGAGCTCAAATACCAAGCGTCACCCGGTTTCTTGTTGGACACGAAAATTACGCGTCATCCCTTAACTAAGATATAATAAAGTTAAATACTCTTATGTCTAGCCCAGTAGAGTTTATCCAATAGAAGAACACCAGAATAGAGGTAACCTCTTAACCTACATTCAAGTTATTTATATATACCAACCCTGTTGAACTGCTCGATAAGAATTTTGTCCTTGGCTTTCTGTAATGGATCCTTGGCATGCAAAGGGTGTTGGTGGTATTTTTCATCCAGATAGTCGGCAATAATCGAACTCTCGTACAAACAATCGCCATTGTCCAGTTCCAGGGTGGGAATTTTGCCGTAGGGGTTTTTGTCGTAGATCCAGTCCGGTTTGTTCGATAGATTTATATTGACAACCTCATATCTAAAAATAAACATAAATACAGTTATAAATAGATTGTTTACGTTGTTTATGCGAAATTGATGATTGAGGAAATGGAAATGAAGTGTTTGCCGAAACCGAGGACTTAGAAGACGGCTACACATCGAGAGGAGCTTGCACAATCGATATTTTTGTAAAAATATATTTTAAAATACGCTGGAGCTACTCAAATAAGATAAAAATCAGGGAAGGAACTTGATAGAGCTTGACAGAAAGTATTTTATTTACAAAAAGTTAACTCTGAAATTCATTGTAACTTATACATTACATACATTATATTTTAAAATAAATATATTACTAAGTAAACGTATTTTATTATGCGAGAGATTATGTTTTAATCTAATAGAAAGTCGAGACAATCTTTTTGACGCAGTTAACATGACTAGGTGACTATATAAAGTTTGGAAACCGTTTGGAAACCGCCGATTATTAGTTGGCGCATCAAAGTTGGGGGGTAATTTTTTTCAGCGAAAAAATATTAGGGAGGGGGGGTGCACTGTTGTAAATAACGTGATGCTATTTTTAACGGCATTACATGATCCGTAAAAAACATTCGTTGGAGAGGGGTGCATTTTTGTGAATCAGATTAATGTATAACGTCTATTCTAAAGTTGTGGATTACTATTCGGGGAATGATTTCTTTGGGGTTGAAATGATATTAATATGTAGGTATTGGAACCTGAGAATCAAATCAGAAATATAGCAGGTTTTTTTTTGAAAATATGCCATCTTTGAAGATTATTGACACTTCGATTAGCAAAAATTAAAAAGAGGCAGTGTAAATAATGTTCTACCAAAAAGCGATTACAGAATTTGAGTTGCAGAGAAAGGCAGCCGTTCTTCAATTTTCTTTTTGAGAAAAAATTAGATACTTTTTTGCAATACACGGATCAACATTCATTTTATTATAAATCAAGATATAAAAAAATTACGAACGTAATAATGGTTTATGAGAAATAGAAATGTGATAAAATCAATTTCTTAATAATACCATTGATAATACTTACGGAATTTTTTTAGCGTCCAGAACTAAAATAATCCTTTGCGAATATGGACAAAAACGATTACTATATAAACGTAACTTTCCAGATTTGGGCAGAGGAGGCTGTTTAGATCCTGAAAAAAAAAAAAGAAATTATTATAAACTATGTATATAAATTAATGGCCAAGAAAGTCGCATATGGGAATTCGTCCAGGTCTCCAGCGCAAACCCCCTTCTAATGCGCTATAAGACTTAGTTGATGGCACCACGTCAACACTGAGGAGACGGGTGTTTTACCGCACTAAAAGAATACCACACATCTGCAATATTGGGTCTTAATTATGTAGACGCTAGGCCTTATTTTCCCGCGAAGATCAAAACTAGTTGGTTTTTGTAGTATTAATTCCTCTTTCTACCTGTTTACTCTTAATTCAAATCAATGAATAAATCAAAAGTTAGCTTCCTAAGAAATGATAGACATCAGACACTTAATACTGACAGAAACGTGTGAATCAGTTTTTCAAGTTTTTATTGCGTGCAGACACCAAGCATTCAAAAAACCTTCAACTGTTCAGAAATTCAAATTTTTGTCTCGAATACAATGCTTCCTTTGCGTCTATTTTAAATAAATGTTCCTCATTAAGAATAATATTGTTATTATTGTTTATATGTTCCCATAAAAATGTATGTTCTTAGATACGAATTTGCATTTAAAGTAAAAGGTCAGCTAAGAGTTTAAGGAAACAGTGCTTGCATAATCCACTGACAATTGAACGTAACGGTAAACACTGTGAGTAGTCGTTTTAAGTGTTTTACAAGGCTATTTTTTGCCAATATCTCTTCAGGGCAAGGGCGCTTCCAAGGGGGGGGGGTAGAGGGGGTAATTACCCCCCCCCAGATGTCTTTCAGACAACTTCGATTGGAATTATTGCCTTTTTTTATAATTATAAGCATTAATCGCCATTAAAGCCAGAACCACCGCCAGAGCAAAAATACCTCATTATTTCGTGTAGACGTTTTTCATCTAATGCCACAATTCTATATGATTAAATGTAAAATAGATTCAGGATTTCAGGACACTGGCTGTATACTTTGTTTTCATAAACACATTCAAAGCACGCTGCTTACTGTACAGCTGATATCAAGTGGCTTGACTCAGCACTTCCAAAACATTCTAGATAGCTACTAAGAATTTTTTTCCTCAGCACACTTGACTTATGTATATTATCTCGATAAATCAGGGTATTGACTTCATATAATAATATTATGGCCTTGTCATTTAGCTTTTTGTGAAATAAAAATAAAATTCGATAGTACTTTCTCAAAATGCATGAATTGCAGTACACAAATAGAAAGAGTATTTAAAATTGGCAGAAAAATCGAAATATCTCGGAAACTAATGAATGTAGGTATATTAGATATTATACAAATATGAAAGAGCATATTATAAACAATTTTTTGATATAATAAAATATGGGGGGTTACATTAAACAAAAGAGAAAATTTTTGCATTCTACCTCACCCTGTGTATGAATATGCGTCGTCGACTTTTTTTTTCAGCCTGCGTTAAAACTAGAGGATATTTTTTATCTTACCGTGCAAAAAAGCAATTTTTGATTCATTAATTTTCAATGTACAGTACGTTCATTTGACAGAGATTTGTACATAAGAAAATTTTTGAAATACTACTTGAAATAATGTTACGATACCTCATATTTTAAGAACGAGAATCATTAGTTGAATCTAAATGTGGAATAATATATAGGGTGTCTCATTTAAAAAAAATGTGTTTGCATCACCACGTAGTTATGGATCACCCTGCATAAATCAAAATATTTTCTGAGCAAGGAGCATATCCTTGGCTACAACTTTTATATACAATATATTATAAATGATTTGTTCTTTTTTGTATTACCTCTAACTAAAAAGTTCCCTATCCCCATCGTGATGAATGACCATAGCCACGAAGACGTCCACAAGTTTTTGTTTTTATTTATTTTTAGTTTTATTTATTTGATATTTTCTTCGCCGTCAAAGACCCATAAATTATTCAGTAGATGTCGGTTATCACTTCCCTATTTAAAAGGCAAATGAGAGTATGACCTGTATGACAGACTGTCTTTGGAAAGATCTGGACACCACCAAGGCAATAGAAAGTTAGTTGTGAATAATTTCATTTAGAGTAAGCCAACTCTTTCAGGCCATTATACTCAAATTTTACCACATTCTAACATTCTAAAAAATGCTAAGGGGCATCTAAATGCCTAAAAATAAGGTTTAGACATTTTTAAAATGTTATTTATTTCTCTACAGTCGCTAGATTGATTTTTCAAATGAATTGTAGAGGGATCAAGGAATATACTGTTTCTTTATTATGTCCAAACTATAAAGTTTTTACGCATTGCTATAATAATCTACGGTGACAACTTCACAATGATTTTTATTAAATCGGCGATTTTTTCTACATCATATGTTTCTATTTTTTAAATTTACCACCATGATTTAAAACAAACTCCCTTTTTATTTTTTATTGAGAGCAGCACAAAACAAATTATGATCAGCAATCAAAAGTAGAACTCAACTCTTTAAAAAAATATGATGAGAACATTATTAATGTTCCTCCTTTTTCTAATATCCATCTTGTTCATCATATCCGAGTGTACACATACTACAAAGCCAAAGGTCCTGAACCCTGGTTCTACTGACGCTGAGGAAGCAGTTGCACACATATTGGCATAGATTATTATTGGCAGATCTTTTTCGATTTTCACCCTATTCTGGATTATTGGATATTACATGGTAAATCCAGTGTTGCGATGGAAAAATAATCACAATGTCATGGAGGGAGGATGAGGCATAGAGGACTATTTCTTTTGAGTCCTAATCTTGTCGCAAATTAGAAAAAGACCACTGCACTATATTGAAAATTGCATAACATGTGTATGAACAATCAAACTAACCAGAACGGCTAATAGTGTAGTGTTCTAGTGACCAGAATTAAGGTCACCACCTTCGGAATGAAATCAAATATACATATGCCTGTTTTCTTCAGCTATATAAAATGTATAGTGAGGTAATCGGCCAGAAATAAAGATGACGACGGCATCGTATCGACCGCATAGTAGAGGAAGAGATCGTTGAGGTCGCACCGGCGTCGACGAAATGGCGGTATTACAAAACTTTGAGAATTAGGTAAGACAGTGGCAGCCCCAGAAACATCAAACAATGAAAGCAGAGGTGATGTTGCAATTTTTTTTTGAAAGAAATGAAAGAAGATATCGGGTACATGCAATAGAAGAATATTGCTGTGTATTTACCCCACCCTCCTATAGCGGTACTGTAGTATGAGGTTCAAGTTGCTTATGATGAGATACCTCAAGAGGTCCAACTCGGTATTAATTTTTAACTTTTTTCCACTGGTTGGATTTTTCTCAAATTTTGAGAGCTACAAGCTATTTGTAAATAAACATTATTTATTTGTGTATTACTGTATCGTCTGTATCACTCAAAAGAATACGTCAAGAACTCAAATAAAGAAGCGAATGCAATACATGATGAAAATATGTAAGCGACTCCTTACATGTCGTAAGTAGCATCAGACAAGTAAGTATAAGAATATACACTACACTGCCAGATCCTTCTGACGCGGCGTCCGATCTGAGCAGTGTGTCCAAGAAATATACAGATAAGATGCTCAATTCGTCGATTTTTGTCACAGCAGTCCGTAGGACCTTTGCATTCGGATACCGTCGTGTCAGTGATAAGTTTGTCAGGTCTGGTTACCCAGATACCGGAAACCAGGGAGGAGTAATGGAAGAATAGGGCAAGGAAGAAAGGAGAAGAGCAAAGAGGAGGAAGTGCTTTGGTTGGAGGGTATAGCTTGACACTATATATTAGGATTCAGAAATTTCGGTTTGATCCAGAAGGTTAATTTTGCATGCTTTGATTTTGATCACAGTGCGAGACGTGGCCTTGTGTGGTTGACCGCTAATGTGTTATATTGTGTGGCCAACGTAAATTGAACAGCCAAAAGAATGCAAAGTATGCGGTGAGAGACCTAAGGACGTTGCCATAACTCTTAATAATTTCAGCCTGTTTCCTTCTTTTACGACTTGTTTTATTTTATATATAAAGGAAACGGCAAATAATTTATATTCACTTAATACCCCTGAATTACAATCGGCAACCGCCAACGAATTCGCTTCGATTCCATTTTATTCCCCACCTTAAAGACGGTCCAGCATCGGGATTGGATAACCGCAGCCGACGATATTTAATGTCTCTGTCATACCTATGTGTTTTCTGTCCCTTTTTAAATTCGATATGATGATGACGATCGCTACCTGAGAGAGCCTCCCGGTCCCCTTCCGGTACTTCCTCATTCCGCAATGTTCAATTTATGATGGGTATCAATCTGACCAATGTCATGTATATTTATATTTACTCGTAAATGATGTTAAGAGGTCACCAAGCATGATATTCAGCCACCTCCTACCATCAGAAAAATTATATACAGGGTTTTTAAAATTTTTGAAATTGACGATTATTAAGTAAAATATTCAAGGTATCGAAAAAAGGTATAAGTATAAGGGATTTTTAAGTGTTTACCAAGTAGCAACGAATAATTATTCCTGGCCCTGAAATCGTCGCGCACCAAAGCTGATTCCTTTAAATTGAACACCCTGTATACTATGTTCCAATTTTTCTGAATTCTAAGCAAAAACTCAATGCAACATAACCTGTACCTGATAACTAGAAAATTTGAGGTAAACTGCAAATGGATACATCTAAAATTGCGGCCAAAATACTGCAAAATGTGACGTTGAAGAAAGCAAAGCATTTCATTATTTTATTTATTATCACTGATACATCTAACATTTCAAAACTGCGGCCAAAATACTGCGAAAATGTGACGTTGAAAAAAGCAAAGCATATCATTGTTGTATCTATTATCACTTTGTCCAAACTACGCACCATGCACTGCTAGATAATGTGCTAATTTTGAATAGAAAATGAGAAACCATCTAACACGTCATCCAGTTGAACTACTACTAAGCTGATCTTGAAAACTACCGTATAGAACTTGTTTCCGATACCTTGAATATTTTACCTAATAATAGACCGTTTCTAAATTTTTCGAAAACCCTGTAATTACTTACGGTAGTACTTTCTCCGTCTATTAGCCTGGAAGTAAAAACCAATCATTATTTTGATATCTCCTTGCTCTCAGAAATTTGTGCGAGAAGTTAATACAGCAGATTTTTTCATTGGATTGGCGACACCTTTATTTTCTCCCTCTTTCATCTTACAATTTTTTTGTGATTCGTTTTGCAATTATTAAAAATCCCAGTATAGGACGGATCCATGATAAAAAAATGGAGGGGCAAAAGAGCCGTTTTAATAAAAGAGCCAGAAAATCACCAAATATGTCTTTTTTGGTTTCGAGTAGAAGTAAAGGTGGTCGCTGGTTCAGTCTCTTGTGATATCCATATTTTTGTATGCCTCGGAAACTTGGACTGTTAAAAAGGCAGATCGAGCTCGCATAGATGCTTTTGAAATGTGGACGTGGATGAGAATGCTGAGAGTTCCTTATACCGCCCATCGAACTAGCGTTTCCATGCTGGATGAGCTCGGTAATCCATTGTGTCGACGAGAATGCTTACATTCTTCGGACATATTCGCAGAAGCGATAATATGGATAAACTTGTAGTTCAGGGTCATGCTCGAGTGGGAGGCGCCGTGGCCGTTCCCCTACACGCTGGGTGGTTACGACGAAACAATTGCTGGATATGAGTATCAAAGCCCCACTGAACTGACAGCAAATCGCGAACGATGGCGAGCTACAGTTCTCAAAACTATTGATAATATTCGTGTCGGCAATACTCTAGCTCCGACTTAATGCATTTTACGAGTTCACAACATGTCTGTTAAATAAGACATTATGACTATGATGATGAGAAGTAAAGGTAACATATTTCCAGTCTATAGAGGGTGAAGGGATGACAATAATCACTAATCCCAGTCAGATTGTATTTTTTTAACAAATTTCGCCAGCAACAAAAGTTTTTTCTGGTACATCTGTCAAATACTATCACTTATTCAAAATTATCTTTTTACGAATTTGTACTTTGACAAAGGTCACTGAGATCGCTAAACGTGCAAAGTTTATTGATTGACCATCAGTAAATGAAGCCTGATGGAAAATTAAATGAATGCATAAAACATGGAAGCGTTGAAAAAAGTGATACAATACTGAAACAAATCGCGTGATATAGAATTGAGAGACAAAAATTTGAAAATTATGTATAGGCAAAGAGTAGGTAACTAACCCTACTCTTTGGTATAGGTATGTTCGCGATCCCCCAAAGTACGTACGCCAATGGGTCCAGCAGGCGGGCCTTGGACATATGGTAGCTGCGTATTTGTCACAGGTCATATTCGTTTAGTTGTGTACACATTTCATCGATTATATCATTTTGTTTGCTTGATTCGGCTTACTTTCACTCCCGAAGCGTGGATACGAATTTTTATCAGTTTCGGCGGATTATATAAATACCAAAATTCAGATATTTCCGACAAACGTCAGTAGCCTAAAATAACTAGTGATTCATGGAGTGATTGTAAACGAGTACACAAAAACAAAAACATAATAATATAAAGATAGATGAAATACAAGGACCTAGATCAATAAAAATGATTACTGGAGAAGAAGAAAACCAGTAAAACAGGAAGCTAGGTCCACTCTTTAGGACTTTAGGTTGGAGATCATTATTAACAATTTAGATGCAATATACATACTCTCCATTCTTTCACAATAATGACTTAAGACTAGTTCTCAAAAAAAAATACGACAGCTACTGCTTCCTGGCGCAACCGTGACCACTTAGACCAAATTTTTAATCGATGTACTTTGCAAAGACTTCGACTTTAATCGAAACGTTAGTAGTTTATATTCAAAGAGATGTGGTTTTCATTATAGGCCAGTAAAGCAAGCGGGATGAATCAGAGATAAAACCACACGATAAGATCCACAAATAACATTGAAAATGTAGACGTTGAACGAAGTAGACCTCGTTCTAGGAACTTCCCCAACCCAAGTGGTTGTTTTTATTCGAGTATTTCAATTCATTTAATTTTTTTGCCTCCATTTCAGAAAAAAAAATAACATTTGATATACCGCCTTAGTCATAAAGACACATTCTCTTTCAACTGGTGCTATCAAATTTATATGTCGTATTACATTTTTTTGTGCACCCCCCCACCCTATTCCACCCCCATTGTCCAATGAGAACCAAAACCCCTTTTCAACTCGAAAGGATCTTTATTACTTCGAGTTGGCCAAATTTGAGAGCAATCACTTGAGGCGTTCTTGTGCAATCCTTGGAGGACGAAATCGCGGACGTAAAGACAGCCACACCGACATCAAAAAAATGTAGTCAAGTTGATTGACTCAGTACTTCCCACACATTCCTATGATACCAGTTTTATTATTTTCCCACAACATGACACTATAGTCTAGATGCCCCTGCAATCAAATCATCGTTCGCCCGACCGCTAAAAAGTGTTTTATTCTACTAGGTGCTTCTTTCACAGGTCAATGGACAATATATCATGAATACAATAAATTTTTGAGTTTTACGAATCCCCACCCCCGAACCACCCCAATTCCACCCCCAACCAAAAGAATTTTTAAAATGATCAGGAACCCCTAAAACGTCTAAAACGACCCTAATTTCGCCCCTACCTCAAAAAAGTAGAAAATAATCAGGAACCCCTAAAACGCCTAAAGACGAAGTTTGAGCTGTTTTCATATTTTTAGTTTTTTTGATATTGCTGCGCCGCCACTGAGATGATTTCTAAAAATCAGACGCGTTTTCCATCCTCGCCAAAGTAGTAATAGTGTGCCGAAATTCTATTAACATCAATTCAGTAATTCCAACATTATAAAATACAGAACGATCTAAAGCAATACTCGTATGTATACATCGGAAAATAAGTCCCATGGTTCCTGTAATACACAAGGCAATGTTCGGATGGGCCTAAAAAAGTGTATTATACCGCTAGGTCTTTCTCTCTCAGGTCAGTAGACAGCCTATTATGAGTACAACAAATTTTTCAGCTCTACAACCCCCCACCCCCCAACCACCCCAATTTCACCCCCACCCAAAAAAAAGTAGAAAATGATCAGGAACCCCTAAAACACCTAAAAACGGAGTTTGAGGCATATTTGAAATTTTTTGTTTTTTGCTAATTACTCCGCCGCCCATGCACCGATTTTCAAGGTTGTTACCTACTACGACCCTACATCATATCACTACCCAAATTTCATCACAATCTATGCAGCGGTTACTGAAATTAGGAGGCTAGAAAAACTCCAACAGACAGACAGACAGACAGACCGACAGACCGACACACCGACAGACCGACAGACCGACAGACCGACAGACCGACAGACCGACAGACAGACCGACAGACCGACAGACAGGCCGACGGAAATGAGTGACGTGGATTTTCGTTATGTAGGCATCATAAAACGCCCAAAAAGTATATTATCTCAAAATCGAAAATTTTCGCGATCACAATACTCGTCTCACCTATCGGTGTGGGAAGTAAAACCAACATTTTCCGATTCTCTTCAAACCTGGTCACTATAAAAAGCATTAGAATATTAGAAACAAAAATCTAGTTCTTGGTCCCGCTGAGATGATAAAAAAGGAGTGGGGGTGGGGGTAACTCAAAAAATAATGTCATAACCTGGAATTCTAATGTTACCACAATAAAGAGCATGTTTTCTTATGTCGAAAACGCTACCGTGCATGCCGGAAAATTTTCAAAATTTCGGAATAAAAATTCATAAAAGGTAGCAAATTTTTGAACTTCAAAATGGCAATAACTGTCACAAAAATGATCCAAATGATTTCAAACTATACTGTCGTAAAGAGGTTTCTGTAATCTATCTTATGGTCTCTTAGATAAGGTCCAGTTTTGGTGCAAATCTATCATTTAATGGTGGAGAGTGGTGGGGCGGGTTACTCGGAAAAATAATAATATAACAGCATTTTCTTTTCAAAAAATGATCAGGAGATGATTTTACCTTGGAAATGACACCTCGCATGAGATTTCGGTTAAATTTGCCTTTTCACCCCTCCCGATCTTGAGAACATACAAAGATATACCGAGCATGTACCAATAATTTATATCGAAAGTCTTTCGATTTTCTATTCACAAACGTTAACGAAATGAGAAATCCTACAGAATTACAAAGTTTGAGCATATATCTATTTAAAATAGGTATTGGATATTTTTTTCTAATTGTCGATTTCCAAAAAAGTAAAGCTTTTTTATTATTTCTCAGAGCCACATAAATTTCACTTTTCTTTTAAGTTATAGATCAAGGAAGGCTCGTTTTTCTACTATTACTCCGCCTCTATCGGATGGATTTTCAAAAACCGTCAAGACATTTTTAATCCTTGTCGTCATGATCTGTAGTTGAATAGTACCTATGGAAGATTCACGAAGTCACGGTATACCTATCTGACATATAAGACTAGGAAGGAAGAATGTGATTTTTTTCTGAGGCAGATAACGTCTAAAAACGTGTTTGTATCTCAATTCAGATATTTTTGCGATAACAATTCTTTTTTCGCCTATATCGAAGTGGGAAATGTATGTATATAAGTAGGCATATCAAACAACCCTTATTGCTGCTTCTCAGGAAGAACTAGTGGTTCTATTAAACATCTTAGAACAACACAGTGCAGCGTACGGTCTTGGGATTAACTACAACAAGACCGAGAACAAGACCAAGGTTATGATCGTAGATAGAGAGCACGATAATCATCGAGCAATAAAGTCAGTAGGCCGTTGTGAAGTAGTACAAAGTTTTGTGGCACGTGTGGCCATGACAAAGCTTACTAAAATATGGCGTGACCATAACATCACTAAGCTACCAAAATGTCGCTGGTTCAGTCTCTTGTGTTCTCTCTATTTTGTATGCCTCGGAAACTTGGACTGTTAAAAAGGCAGATGGAGCTCGCATAGATGCTTTCGAAATGTGGACGTGGAGGAAAATGCTGAGAGTTCCTTTATACCGCCCATCGAACTAACGTTCCCATACTGGATGAGCTCGGTAATCCAAAGAGACTATCCTCCATTGTGTCGACGAGAATGCTTACATTCTACGGACATACACACAGAAGCGATAATATGGAGAAATTTGTAGTTCAGGGTCATGCCCCGAGTGGGCGGCCCCGTGGCTGTTCCCCTACACGCTGGGTGGATATGACGAAACAGTTGCTGGATATGAGTATCAAGAGCGCCACTGAACTGACAGTAAATTGCGAACGATGGCGAGCTACAGTTCTCAAAACTATTGATACTATTCGTGTCGGCAATACTCTAGCTCCGACTTAATGCATTTTACGAGTTCACAACATGTCTGTTAAGACATTGTGACTATGATGATGATGATATCAAACATGTCATAGATGATCTGCTCCAAGGGCGTACCCAGGATTTCAGTTAGGGGGGGGCAGGGGGCTGCTTAGTGCTTATACCTGTTTCGAAAATTGACTTTTATTCATTAACTTTTATGATGACACAAAACAAATATTATAAGTACATAATAATTATACTATACATTATGTATAATATATAATATTATATATGTTTATTTTAATTTAACAGTAATCTTCTCGGATTTGCCGAAAATTTGTCTATGACAATCTTTTCAATAAACTCACTGTTGTCTTTTAAATAATTGCGATGTACGCTCATCAGACATAAACCCGTAAGCCTTTCTTCACCCATGGTGCTTCTTAGCCACGTTTTAACTCTTCGCAGCGTACTGAAGGACCGTTCTACGGTCGCCGTGGTGCATGGGATAGTGCTTAAAATAATTAATGCCTTTCTGACAGCAGGGTAAAAAATGTTCGCTTCTTTGAACAGATCAACTACTTCTATGTCCTTTAATTGATCATCTGATAAAGCCTTCGTCACCCATAAATTATGCCAAAGGTTCAGTTCCCCGGTGATATCCAGGTTATAAAATTCTTGGAATGATTCTGCGTTTTTGTGTAGGTCTGCAATGCTGGTTTTTGTCATATACAAGGGATGTAGCCTGCTTAAAGCAAACGCCGGAGTATTTTCTTGGGAGAATCGAATATTCAATGATGAAATGAGTGAATCAATGTATGGTATTATCAGGGAACGCCGCCAATATTCGTTATCATTGTCTGATGGCGGATTACTTCTATGTGTTTGCTTATGAGCAAGACGTGGAACCGAAATTTCTATGTTCAAATCCATTGCAACAGCTCGTGCTTTTTGAAGTATTTCATTACTTATTCTATCAGGAAACTCGCGGTCATTTCTGAGAATGTCCTTGATATTTTTAATGTGTTTTCCTACCGAGATCATGTCGATCGATTTAGCTTGCAGTGCGTTAACTACTGGTTCTATAACTGCTGAATATTTGGCTATTGTTTGTAGAGAAACAATAAACACTGGTTTTGTAACGGCTGAATGCAACTGATATGCAGATTTTCTGGTGGCATAATTTCCCTCTACAGATAACGTTTCTAGAGATTTCACGAGCTCTGAAAAATGTTGAGAAAACTTTCTGATTGATTTATATTTTTCGGACCATCTCGTCTCACATAATCGTGATAGGTTTGGAGCGTAGTTTCGACGTGTAGTCGATTCTCTGAAAAACGTTATAACATCCTTTACAGTGGCGACAGTATTTCTAATTTCTGGCACTGCGTTCGCATCATTCACAACAAGGTTGAGTTTGTGACTTGAGCAATGAAAATATAAAGCACGAGGATATTTTTTTTCTCAAAATGGCTTGTACGCCACCCTCTTTTCCTGCCATTGTAGAACAGCCATCGAATCCAAACCCTACGCAATCTTCTTTGGAGAGGTTAGAACTAATTAAGAAATTGTCAATTGCTTCGGCGATTGCGGAAGCATTTTGTGCTTTTAGTTCAACGAACCCTACAAATTCTTCTCTGATTTTACTTTTGCTTTCGTCGTAGAACCGCACGCCTATTGACAGCTGTTCTTTCCCAGATACGTCTGCTGTTTCATCAGCTAAGATTGAGTAAGCCATGGTCTTCCGAACCTCACTAATTACATTCTCCTGAATAACTTCGCCACATAAATTTATTAGTTCGTTTTGTATTCTTGGCGAAGTATAAATTGCATTTCGACGGCACTTTTCAAAGTGACTCTTTAATTTGTTGTCCCCTGAATCGATTCTCAACTTCAATAAATCTAATAAAACACCCTCATCTGCTTGTTTGCCCCTAAGAGGCATATCATGTGTACCGCAAAATACTATACAAGAAATAATTGATGACAATATTTGTCTGTTTTCATCGATTGCTTTTTGGTGTCCACTTTGCAGTTGGATGTCTACAGGAACATTTTCAAGAAAATTTTTTGCAGCATTTGTCGCCGTTTGGTGAAGGTTGGTCGTTGCATGCTTTCGGCAGTCTTCATGCATATTTTTGAACTTTAAATATGGCCTGACCATAAACGATCCCAAAATTCCTCTCACAGTGCTAATGGGCGGAGGAAACAAAACACAATACTTACAAAGAGCACCTTTTAGTCGCTTGGAATATACTAGCCATGGTGAATATTGATCCAACCAAGCATGATTAAATTTTCTTTTTAAATGGCTTGCATCACTTTCAAAATCGTAATTTCTGGGCGGGATCCAAGGATTTTGTAACAACTCCCTCTTCTTTTCCGTCGATAGCTGGGTAGCCAATCCAACATAACGACCCAGATCATTTTCATGACAGCCATCGTCCACTATAATTTCAGGATCGACGTTGACGTCATAAGTTTGTTGGGATGTCGATGGAGAAGAATAGTCGGCAACAGATATATTAAGAGGTTCTACTGAAGAATTTGACGCTTGTCCAATGTTAGCATGCAATGATATTGGCATTACATGAGTGGTTTTATCATGGTTGTCATTTTCATCGCTTCCACTGCTACTTTCCCGACCTTTTTTTCTTTTTTCGCGTGGCCTCCCTAAAAAATGGATACACAGAATTACCCTTACAGTGTTTAGGCGGGTTGCATAGGACGAAAATCAAAGATCAAGTTTCACATTCTCTTGCATATGGTTTGAACGCCAAATAATCAAAACTAGGTAAGTAATTTGAAATAATACACTTGTTGTGACGTTAGAGAAAAGGGATTTTGTTGTCGGTATGATCTTATTAATAAATCCAAAATATTGCAAGGATCTTTCTTTTATGTTTTTTTTTTAACTTTTTTATCACAAAATATTCACAAATGTTATTTTAGCTATTATAACAAAACCACGTGTTGTAATTAATAAATTTAAATATTGTAAGTAATGCCTAAGATATACACTTACAAGAGAGTCATAGCCCCCCTTAAACAAATCAAATAATCATATTAAGTATGTACTTAAGTGTTTTGTTTTGACTCACCTCTTTCAAAGAATTTCCTGATATCCATTTGACGGAGTAATATTTCCAGTTGTTGCGCAGTAAACGTAAATCTCGTGTCTCCGCAACGAAACTATAAGACACTATCTATGGCGTATGAAATATTCGCTCGTATTCCACTGCGAACTGAATTGTATTCGAACTAAATTCACGTGCTCTGCCTTACGTTCCGCTTATATATTGAAAATATTCTCGCTCCCGAAATATGTAGAAAATACTCGAGCTCGACTCTATTTCCATCCTTGTCTTATAATACATGCTATCACTGTCTTTTCTTTCCGGAATAGTCCATGCTAGAATATTCTTCGTGGTATTGCTATTCAATACTAGATGTCTCTATTGACCGTATACAGTATACATTGAGCCTATTTCTTTTTACTGGAAAAAGTACTGCCGTCCGAAACTAGATGGCGTTAGATGTTATTTTCTTCCAATTATATTCAGCTTTAATCCTATATGGCTCTGATTGTCTCGTCGGAAGCGGAAACTACGAGATACCACGGTTTTGTGGGAGATTTAAATTATATTGCATCGCTAACAGTATACTAGAGTCTGTCTAGTGAGTCGCGGCACAGAAATAACCGCGGCAAATTTAAAAATAATTTAGTTGTAAGCACTGAATAGAATATGCTATGAAATTTGAGTTTGATACTTTCACTATTTTATTTTATGAACACTAAGAATCTTAAACTAAATCTGTACAGATATATACTACTTAAAATAATATGCAACATATTGAATATTATTTTATTTTAGCATAGCATTGAAAACAAAAATTATATAATAAAACCAAACTTGCATCAAAACCGTACTTAATTTTTATTTATTCTGTCTCGTAATCAAAATCAGATTCTAGAAATTAAATTATCGACTATAAATCATTACTGACACTTTCATTTGTTAGTGATAACTAACAAATAATAAAAACGAAATAAAGAAATAAATAAAGTGTATCAAAACTTGATCAAAACATTTTGCGTTTCGTTTGACGGCGGCTGAAGGTCGCCATATAAAATATTCTAATAAATACGTTGTGACACGACCGACACGACTCACTATACAGACTCTATATCGAATGTTGTAGAATATTTAACTATAGAAAATAAAGAACAAATCTGGCTGAAAAGATATTTTGTTTCCAACACTTCATTTTGCGCAGAGTAGGTAACACGTTTTTAATTTTTATTTGCCAAAAAAAATTACATTTATTTAATCTTATAGGGGGGGGCAGCTGCCCCCCCCTGCCCCTACCTGGGTACGCCCTTGATCTGCTCAGTTGCAGATGTGCATTATTACGCCAGGCTAGGGTGAACCATGATTTTTAATGACAGATGTTATTTACGTTTATATGCTAAATTTGCAATAGAATTGTCGTAGCATGTATCATCTAGGATCTAAGCACCTCTAATACATATAGATAGGAAATGCGAGTCATTATTTTATAACAGCCCTCGTAATCAAATGAAAGGTACAATAAAGGATCACGAAATCCTAGCATATTTGAAAGCAAAATATGGGGATCATTATTATAATTAAATATGTTTTAATAAAACCGGAAACAAAGACGAATTCGATTGATCACTTATACCTAAGTAAAAAGCAGAATAATTATCTATTGGTCTATTGCTCACCGTCACCATATTAGATATTAAGATATTATACAGAGTAATAAAATGAAAAAGGACGTGCGCATTAAAATTAAAAGTGCAGAGTTCCATCATAAAATGCAATGACGTCATGTCATGATCTTTTCTATTTTAGAAAAATATGTAATCTAATTGCATACACGAAGAGGATCTATATCCTCAAATGATAAGTATGTAGGCGTAAGGTGAATAGAAACAGTAGGGCCCGATTTTATCAACATGCATATTCTGACGAAAGGTTTGACAAGGCTTTTCTATTGGACCTTGTTTGACGAAAGCTGTCTATTGGATATTGTTAATCAGTATCATCCAATAGTATTTTATCAATATTGGAAACAAAACTTCAAAGCTGGATGACAGTTTTGTCAAAATTATTTTAGAATTCATAGATCAAAATCTTAGCAGAAAATCAAAACATAGCGATTGATTTGCAAATTAATGCCAGATTTTTTATTCGTTCCTTATAATTATTGTATAATTACTAATTGCAAACTGCGCTGGTTTGTAACACAATCATAAAACTGATATCAATCACAGCCACCTTAATTAATAACTAATAATATCACCTCAGTCAGTCAGAAACTGATTATAAATACCTACATACTTTTCTGAAGATATTTCAATGCATGTTTGTTATAGAGCCCCATATATAAATATTCACAGCGGATGTCGAGGTGCAGCAAGAGGGGTTTATCTATGGGTGCAGCTAATGTTCTCAAACCTTTATTTCCACTTTATATCAAATTATCCTTCCTCCATGTAACGTCTAATTCAGATTCCTGTGTATTTTCCGTAACCATCTGTCCGCGTCAAGACGAGAAACAATTTTCCGCTTTATCCACACTTGTATCTGGAAAAACTAATAATGAAATTGAAAACAAATAAGTTTTTCCTAAATTCATTACCATAGATAACAAATTAGAAATTAACAAATCGAAATCACCCCACCACTCCAATAGATACGTCAAACGGTCAACTTCTTTGGCTCAGTGAATGGAGATGAGCTTTCCAAATGCTTTACTGAAGTGAATATCTGAATACTCGGTGCGAATGCATTTGGCATAACATCGGATGGCATCTATATAAATATAATTAGGGTTAATTCTGTTCATTTATTTCAATAGTTATGAAAAATTTCAAACATACTTTGATCCTTCGACTATCTATTTGTTTAACCGAAAGATCGCCGCAAAACCATAAGTAAAAACAGGTTCGCGGGACGTTCTATGATGAGTAGAAACATGGTCGAGACGGCCATGGTAGAAATCGTAAAATGATAAAAAATGACCACTTATAAACCAATGTGAACGAGTAATTTCAGTCTAAAATATGTTGTTGGTTCTAACACCTAATGTCGTTTTTATTACTTGATAAATATCAAAATGTTTGTATGTTGTATTTTATTCCAAGTTTTATAAATTTTCCTATTCAGTAGTTTGTTTTTTGCTTGTTGAACTGTACACAAAGAATTTATGTTTGTTGTTCTTTGTTCCCGCTCTTGGTCTGAATTGTCTTATGTTGCCACCAACGATTTCGGAAATCGCACCGACCACGACATAATAGAAGTCTAATCTTATAATTATAGAAGATGAATTACAGATACATGCAATGCTCGATTACATAACACCAAGTAGGAACTTGGAACAAACGTTTACATATATTATTGGTAGCACTGGTGGTACTACTATTATTGCGTATGTTCCTAAATTTTATTCTTCACGTACCAATGATTATTTGTTTCAGATTAATTATTGTAAATATTAGTTACCTCTGGTCTATTCTATAATATAAATTATTTTTTAACTACTTTTCCATGCCGTTATTGTTTCGTCGTTTCTGGATACGGCAAATAATAATTAACATTTTACAATTTTTACGTGATATACGTAAGTGGATATATCGAACTAGTAACAATGAGGAGGAAATGTACAATTTGGTACTTTCTGATTAAAATACGAAAGTACTTTATTTGACCAACATACGGTTTTCCAGTTTCAGTCACTTTTGCTAAACTGCAAATAACAATTACACAAAATTAGCCCTAATATCTTAAGCAATCTTTATTGCGGATATAAGAGACCGAGAGTCGGCCATGGACCGATCCATGAAGTATCGATCCCCAGTTATTTTGCACATACGCACATCACTACCAAGTGACAGATATTTAGATACGTTGTGTCAATGTCAAGATTGTCAAGGTGAATTGTTTTCTTTTGTTTGTTTTGCTATGTCTAGTGACCTGTTGATGCTCAACTTTTTTAAATTTTACAGGTAAGTAGGCATTTTTTACTTCATTGCGTTAGATTTCAGGTTTAATATCAGTTTATTGAGTTCATTCGACATCGACATTCTGATAAAATGGAAGCCCGAAGAGGGAAAAAGTTTACTGGGGAAGAAAAAATGTTTCTGCTGGAGTTGGTGGATTTGTAAGTGAAACATTCTTTTAGTTTAACTATACAAACAGAATCCCTTGTCATGTGCTTTTAGACGATCATTATGTTGTGCCTTTGCCGATATTTGCATCTTTCTTGCATCTCCTTATTAAGAACCTATTTTTTAGGCAAAAAAGTATTCTGTTGTGTAGAAAAAGTGACCAGGTGTCCAACAAGCAGAAAACGGATGCCTGGAAAAAAATCGAACACGACTTTAATAGCCGTTTTCCGGAGAATCCCAGAAAAGCTACAAGCCTGAAGCTGCTTTATGACAACCTTAAAAGGAAGACAAGGCAAACTGTAGCTGAGACCAATGTAATTTGCATTAGTTAATTTGGCCCTTACATATTTCTAATAATATTTGTGTTTCAGAGAAGCTTATATGTGAAGCACCTAAAAACGGTTGCAAAAAAGGATAAGGTAAGAATCAATTTTAGATTAGCAGTAGTGACTTATTTGGTTTAACAAGTTAGTCAAGATGAGAATGTAGTTTTATAAAATGTATAATATTTATTATCAGGTAATAATTAACAGAATAACATAAATAAAAGCACAAGGTACCCATAATTATTAAATCTTATAAAACTATATTATCATCTAGAAATCTAGCGTAATTCTTGTTGTATGCAGTAATATTAACTTATAATATGTAGATACTAGCTGATACAAAGTTCCTTTAAGGCTTACTGAAGGTTCAACCATAAATAGGATAGGACAAGCTGTTTTAAAGAGTTCATTCAGCTTGGCAAGTTTCTTATTCTGTATTACTTTGTTTTAGGCTTGCTTCTGCTGTTTCCCCATTTTGATTTTTTTTTATCATATTTAAAACAATATCATAAGTATTACAATATAGGTACCTAAAAAGAATAATCATACATACTCATCATTACAGTGGGCTATATAGAAATAATAATAATATTAAATTATTTTTTCAAGTCTAGAAAAATGTCTATTACTTTTTGGCCCTGTTCTATTTTTTTTGCATTTGCATTGCTCAAAAACATTTTTTATATTTAATACCCTCCCTGAAAGCAAATTTGTTATGTTTTTCAAGGAATGCCAATCAGTTGTGCTTGAAACATTTTTCTACAATCTTACTAATTTATCTATCTCAGTAGACCTTATATAATATGATAAATATAGCTGCTGTTGAAAACATATATTAGATTTATTTTTGAACTGTTGAAAAAGTATGCAGAAACTTAATTATTTTTCATATTCAGCAAGAAATAAATAAAACTGGAGGTGGGTCATATAAGCCCCAGCTGACAGATGCCGAAGGAAGGGTTTTGGCTATGTTGGGTGATTCCGTTAAACCATTGGAAAACCCATATGACAGTGCAGCAGATTACTTCAGTAAGTATTGCTATACAGGTGTTTCTCCATAAACTGGGCTAATATTTGGAAAAAGTTGTCGAGGTCAATTTTATACATTTGTAAGTTGGAAAAATCTGTTTGAAAGGTTAGATATATGCCCTATTAATAAGGAAATACTAGTGAACCAAAAATATCACCATTATTGTAGGAATTATTTGACCTTTTCTGAAAATTGGGCACAGGGGACTGTTGCACATGTCAGGGGACTGATTTTAAATGAAAAATGCTGAAGAAGAATTTAAAAAAAATATATATTTATTCTGAAAAAGTCATAATTTTTATAGACCGATTATTTGAAGAACAATGTAACAAAAGTCAACATTATTTTATATAGTATCCTATTTAAACTTAAATTCTAACTCTGAAGTCTGAAACCTCCATGTAATATCCGTAAAAAAAATAATACAGTATAGGAAGGCTTACATTAAATTATCAGTCTCAGTATAATTAAGGAACATTGGATAATGTGAGAAAACAAAAAAATACCGGTATAAAAAACAGAATGGTTGAAGACAAGTTCAATGTTCTTCAAAAACATTTACAGGTGCATGAAATTTATAGAATACTCTATTCCCTTTTAAAAGTATATCAGATTTGGGCAGTTTTTTAATCACTTGCTCTGGTGTTACATCTGCAAAATCATCTTGATGAAATATGAACGTTTTGTCCTTATTATTGTGAACTTTCAGAAATGCGACACAGATTTTGCCATCTTCTTCTTTCTTTCTTCTTTTTAGTAAGCAATTTGACAACAATGAAGTTGCGGGTGTTAAGGTACTACAATCCAAAATGGTTGCAGGTTACAAAAAGTGTGGTTTACAGATTAAAATTGTTATTCTTCTGGAATTTTTCATATAAGCCGCATTCGGATCAAACATATACTGTTTTTTAATAAGTATTTTTTTCCAAGTAATGAATTCTTTCTTTCCTGATGCTAGTCTACTATTAGAATCATCTTCGTAGAAGTTCAATACAGCTCTGACACATTCTTCTGGAAGTCTTTTCCTACTAATGCGTCCATGATATGTTTTGACGTTCTTTAGCCTTTTTTTTAGCCATTCCACTATCTTTCATTCGCCATAACACATATTATTAACAAGACCATCTCCTGATACTAACTTAGTGAGAAGTACTTTCTCTTTTATAGTTTTCACTTCATTGAAACTTTCTTGCAACTGTTCTTTCAGTATTTCACCAAATAGTGCTTTCTTAACTACATTCTTCCTAGATTGAGTACTATCCACCATTTTCATTAGCTTTGTATTTGGAGTATCTTTAGGCTTTGTTTGTTTATTTTTCAATCTTGATAGACGTTTCTTATATCTCAGTAGTTTCTTTTTCAGGATTTCAATTTCTTCATCTTTTTTCGTTTTTAGTTTATATCTCAGCATGCTCCCCCTATTTCTTTGTCTCCAATCTGTTTCAGCAATTTCAGGCGTAAGTGGTTGTGGGGAATTAGATACCTCTGAATTTGGCGTATTTTCTCTCATATACAAATTCGTTATATTTTCCAACACTTTCTTCTTATTTCGATATTTTCTGCAGTGTTCCTTCCACTTCTTCTTTGCTTCTCGATGTTCCCGTGGTAGTTTCCTAATGCCCTTTTCTTTTTTTCTAAGATATTTAAGATGTGTCTTTTCTCTAAGTTCTTCCCTCTTCTGTGGATTGCTTTTGTTACACTCATCTCCTTCGTTCAGCTTCTTTTTTTCTTTGTAAAATCTCTTTTCTTGGGAGCTTCTTTGGTTTTGATGGCATCCTAAAAAAATGTGCGTATTTAAAACAACGATAAACTTATATTGTAACAGTCCCCTGGAGGCGGGACAGTCCCCTGTCCTGTTTTGGGGCAGGGGACTGTTGATTTTAAAGTTATCCCCAGGTGGCATAAAATATAATTGCTACATCATATTGTTTCTTAGCAGACAATATAAAGCAGTTGTGAATAAAAATGAATCCATTAAAATTAAACAAGGTACACCAAAGGATACAAAAATATCACTTACCAGAGGACTGGCGGCTTTGAGGTTACAGCATGTATTCCAAGGGGCAACACTCATGCAGCACTAAATGAACTGGCGTTCACGCAGTTTTGGTAACGAAAGTGCCTATTTTTTAGAGTACTGGGTGCAAGATTTGAAATATAGACAGGGGGACTGTTCGCAAAATGCTGAGACAAAAGTTTAACACACTTTTTTAAATACTTAAATATACTTAGGCAAAAAATTAGTATAGCTGCTTAATAACGATGGAATACTGTGTATACAGCCTACAAGCCAATTATCTCCCAATAAATTTGTTCAGTTTGAGGTAAAGTGAAGCAACTGTATTGCCTTGGTGACATGCCAGGTGACTGTTCTTTTTTACCTTTAAAATTATTTTAACTGTTACACTAAAATAAATGGGCAGTTTAAGCTAGACACAGGTAGGTTCAATTATTGTATTTCAAAGTTGTTCAGAAAATAATTAGTAAGATTCACTTTTTTCGAAATATTAGGCTGAGACAACGATTTTCCCTGTTTATGGAGAAACACCCATACATGAGTTCCTGAGGTTTCATTCCCAACATCCTAACACAAATAAAGTATTGCAAACTTTATCCTGCACTCTAAACAACTTGAGAAAATCTGCATTTTTTAATTAAGTGAATAAATTCCTTCTGAAAAAAAATCACCTGATGAATGATAGTGGAGAAAACAACAAGTTCAAGATATAAATAATACAGTACAAACATATTTATTTTTCAGAAAATGTAGCCATCAATTGGAGTAATAATGATAAGCCTGCATTGTACCTTGTTTGCTTAAATAATAATAATAATGACATCTTTGCTACCAGAATACAGAAGCCATGCAGTTTTGTAAAATTTTCTCCATATATATCAGCATCATGAATGGAATAAACAACAAAATAAGAGTAACACAACCCCCATTATATTTTTCTTTCAATAGTTATGACAGAGCATGTGGCAATATTGCATTCTGCTTTCAGATAATTCAGAGCTAATCAAATTGGTCACAGACTTTAGGATACGTATATAAAATTCAAGTAAACAGCTAGAAAAGTGTTAGTAGGCGTTAGAAGTTATTATAATAATGAAGAATTTTATTTTTTATTTGTATTTTGCAGATGATCAACCATCCTCTTCAGCCACTCCTAATCCATCGACTACAACCTTCATTTCTGAACCATCCACTTCAACCTTCATTCCTGAACCATCCACTTCAACCTTCATTCCTGAACCATCCACTTCAACCATCATTCCTGAACCATCTACCTCAACCATTCCGGGCCCACCGACATTTCCTGCTGCTGAAAATAGCCAATCCACTACCTCTCCAATTCCTGCTGTTGAAGACTTGAGATATTGGAAAACTGAATACTATAAATCTCGGTCCAAATATTATGACCAAAAAACGTTGAATGCTAAATTGAAACACAAATTGTTGGAAAAAAAAATGAAACAGATGGAAGAATCATAATTAGTATGTTATGGTTTGGTGGTAAGGGTCCTTTAGGTACAGCCATAAGCAAAAATTTTGTAGATTGTATTTCAAGTTTAGTAATGGGTATGAGTTTTCATAGCTTTTATTATTTTTAGTAGTAATAATTTATTCGTCCCCTGAATTAATGCAGTCGATGTAGGATTGATTGAAAAAAGGTAACTCCTCTGACGAATGGAAAATACTTTAGGAGAAGCTCACTCCCAACAAAACAGTTCTATAAAGTGGGGTCCTATTTTCAACTGTTTCAGAGATAAATAGATTTTTACAGATTTTCATTAAAATGCAGACCTCAAAACGAAAACCCAAATAAAACAAAATTTTATTGTCGGATTTTGTAATTTTTGGAATTGGTCTTTAGAAAATATGTTATCATGTTATTATCGGCTAAAAGAAAATGATCATGTATCAAACACTTCGCGAGATAGTGTCAAATCAGCATGTTTTGAAAAGTGACTTCAAGGAACGTTACAAAAAATCACCAAATAATTAACCATACACATTTCAGTAAACACACATCTTTCTAGTTACCATTGGTACCACAAACTTGATGTAAATGTGGTAAACATAGGCAATAAGATTGCATTGAAGCTCTAAAGGCGTAATGGAGAGAATAAGAGCGCAAAATTTCAACAGACCGTTGGGCGGCAAGAACTTGTCATCGGTTTTTTAATTTTTGTTATGGGTACTTGAATAATATGCTATTGCATCGTGAATAAGTCATAACACATGATCGGTCAACCAAAACTTCGGTATAATAGGGTCTCATAATTGTTTAATTTTAGAACTTCAAGTTGTAACTTAAAATCGTCTTAAAAATTGGCTAGGCAAGCAAGCAAAACGTGCAGGCCACGTTATAAAGTGTCTTGTATCCGTAAGAGTAATGCTACAAGAATAAAGTAATTGCAAAACATTTATGATCAACATTTTGGCTTCGACCCACAACTTACCACCAACATATGAATGATATGAAAACCGGCAAGTGTATTATGGAAAGAGAAGGGAAGCTACTCGTGAATTTTCTGTAAAACTCACTCGCCTTGCCGTGATTGTGCTTCTTCATCTGTTTCAAAATGTTTGAAATTATATAATTATTATATAGAATAACTGTTGTGTTCTGTCAAATAGTTCAACGTTTTTTGAGTCATATGATTTCAGCATGATTGATAATTCGTTATAGCTTTCTTGCACTTTTATATTCCAGTTATACATATTAGTTCAATATTTCATTGATTGGTGAAGTACTGACTACATCAGTCCTTCTGTATGCATAACTTCATACTCACTTTAAACGTTTGCTAAGATTTCAATTGCATTATATTTGTTTCAAACCCTCTCACTGGATACTGAATAAGTATCAAGACAGAACAAATTAATCTCACCTTCATTTGCAATTTCTTGAGATATACAAATACAAATCGCAATTGTCAATATTTAAGGATACACTGCCGACATAAGTTATATTAGTTTTAACTGCACCTTGTCTTTTATTCCGCTTGAGTTATCATACATTGTTTTAAATCATTAGTTTTTGTGACAGAAAACGCTTGATCAACCCTGTTGCTACTTTTTCCCGGACAGCCGCCTGTTTTATTGTTGGCCCATCTGCACAAGAGGATTCCATTTTTGGAAAAAAAGTTAACTACAATGAGCTGGAAAGGGGATGATAGTATTGAGTAGAAGGTATTTATTCCACATTAAAAACGTCCTAGTATGTAGAAAGGGGGAAATTGAAAAACCACAAAAGACATCAGTTATGGTAAATCCAATCGCACATAAAATAACTGTTATACGATGTCGTATGTTTTTCTCAAAAAAAAAAAAAATGTGTAATTTTTGTTATTTGACCAACTTCTGTTTTTATTGCACAGATGATTTACTAGTTATGCTGTATACTTAGAAATGTGTAATTACAACAGACATAAAATTTCGGTTGCAGTATTTACTATACTGTGCAGTTAACTGTATCAAATAGCTTATTAGAAGTTTCCGATTGCTTACAACAGGTTCTCATATAAAAGTCGATGCTCCCGATTATTATTTATTATTTGCCTGACGTTTATTCAATCCTCAAGATTTAGGGTTCATTCTGTATGCACAAAGATATTTGTTGAGGATCAAAAAGTAAGAACAAAAAAACTTAAAACTTCGTGTTCATAATCATTTCAGACCGTAGCAGAATAATTCTAAGCTAAGTAATTTTTGAAATATGCTTAGATTTTTTAATATCATTAGTAACACATTGTTGGACACTCTGCTGGCCGGGAGGCTTCGTAATATGGCACCTCAAAACAATCCCATTTTTTATGCGTCTGTAACATGATTTGCGTTATAAAAATATTTTAGTGTTTATTTCTGTCTCTTTCTTCCATTTTTGAGGTTTTTGGCGACAATAAAAAAAGACTGCTATATCCGTCGTGTCATATCACAGCTGACTTTGTGGGAATCACGGCTATAGCCGTCTGATCAGTGTGATCATAAAATACATCTTGTGGGAAGAAGAGGATAATTTTTGAGACAAAAAATAAAACAAAAACAAAACTTTATTGTGTCAAATTTATAAACAAAACCGCATCTCTCAGAATATAGACGGTATCAAAACAAAAAATCAAAATTATTAGCAAACAGAGGTATCCCCGAACAAAACAGAATTCAGACACAAATTTATGTTTGATGCCACTCTTCAAAGCAATCTGGATACAAAGTACTAAACACATGAAAACCAAACAAAAACACACTCGCAATATGGCAGCTATACACGTGCTCAATGCATCACATTGGAGGCTATGGACGGCTATAGCCGTCGTGCTGTTTTATTCATGCGCCTTAAAACATGAATAGTTGGGATAGTGTATAGTGGGTTAGAATTTGGCAATTTTAGAAATTAATACCTTCACGTTATGGCATAAACATTGCTTAACAAGGCAAGTATACCGACATTCTAACGGTTGTCGCCGTTCTGCCGTAACAATAACTTTTGACTGATATAGCCGTCGTGGCGTATCACGATCACTGCTTGTGTCCAACGTGTTAATTATTTGAGGAAATGTTCAAACGTGCCTAGGTCATTATTATTGTGCGCTTATCGAGGGCCTGGTTATTTCTAAACAAAAAATGACATTTTCACAGGAGATGTTAGAATTGTTGCAGTCACTGAAAGTGACATTTGCAACGGCTTTATAAAATACTAGTAGGTTAATTTTCTCGTTTAGGTGTTACATAACAGTCCTCCTGTCTAAAAATTAGTAATCTCAGAGAAAATCAGAATTTAAGTCTGAATAGTGAAAGTTTTCTTTTACTACGGTATTTTGGTAGAGAGTTGATAAATTTGTTTATAAGAAAAACTATTTTACCCCATGAACAGTAGTAGGCAAAACAACAAAATCAATATAATATAAAGAATGCAGTACAAAAACGCTTCATAATTATTTATAATTTTCTCGTTTAGAAGTTACATAACTGCTATCCTGAAAATTAAGGTAGCTTTATTGTGGTGTCCGAAGAATTATACCTTGAACATTACACCTCCACGATTTTACTTAATATACAAGCTGGATACTATATAAATAAACATAGCATTTTGTGCTCTTTGCAAGATATATGTGTCAGTTACCAATCAATGCAAACGTTACATGGTTACAACTCGATGATACTACAGCATATAATGACAGTATCAGACAGTAAAATTCAGCGTGTATATTTGAGTTAAAGTTTGTTATATAATTACATATTTTTTATTTACACGATAAACACGTTACACATGGTAATATGTAATATATGTAGTAGAGTTATTTTTCTAATCCATAATAAACCCTTGTTCGTTTCAGATTTGTATGTCTGTGTGTTATAACCTTTGGTCTGTAACTATCAATATGTTGTATCTTGTATATTTTATTTGATGAGAGTTATATTTTATTAAAATCTTTGAGAGTGGCTATTAATGTATATTATTTCTGTACATATGTATAAATTTCATTTTATCCAAGCATGCTTTCCAACTTTCTTACACACGTGTTTCCAAGAGAGTTAATATTTCTCACTGCTAAGCAAAACTGCTTGATTTTTTAACTTCTACAGGCATAGCCACTAGAGAATTGTTCAATTCTTGACCAGATGGTGTGCGCTCAGTACAGGATTATCGTTCATAGCTGCCTGGTACTTCCTCATGACAGTTATGTGAGAAGACTTGAAGATATCCCTTTGAAGGAAGCCACACGATTATACATGAAAAGAGTGTTCTACCTACTTGCCATAAAAATAGTGAATGCATAACTTTGTTGTATATAAAATATGATGTTCAACATTATTCCAGCAGCACTCATCAGTAAGGTCTTTCAAGCCACAATTTATTCATATAAAAATCTAGGGCATCAGTGGAATAATTCTTTTCAGAAAAAAATGTATAGAATATGTTTTCCAATTATTTATTTCAAATTCTCTTTAAACATGTTAAAAATATTGTAGATGAACAATTGCAAATTTCTCCAAACGCCTTTCATATATTTTGCAAAACAAAAGTAAGTGGTAGATGCTGCCCATTGTGATGTCACAATGTAAAAAGTGGGGAGACAATGATTCATTGATTCCTACACGAGTTTCAATTAATTTTAATTTGGTAATTCCCAAAATTATATACTGTCAACTTGCTGTATTGATTTTCCATTCATTCCTATGAGTACATAATTATCTGGACAAATATTTCGAGGAAGGTAGCAAGTAAGATATGTTTTTGAGGCATTAACTTTCAGGCCATTATCTGAACAGTAACTATAAAAATCTGTCGTACACGTCTCGGTTGCTGATGTTATTTCTTTGACATTTTTTGCATCAATACAAAAACTTGTATCGTCTCCATATAATATTTGAACGTTATGCGAATTCCAATATGTTTATAAGCCATTTATAAACAGAATAAAAAGAGTAGGTCCTAAAATCCATCCTTGTGGGTACCCGTGCTTGGACTACTCTGCATTCAGACCTTACGTTATTAATATCTGCTGTCTATTTTCTATTATTGAGGTATGATGCTATCCATTTATTAGGAATAGCTCTTACCCCAAGACAATGCAGATTTTCAATCAATATTTATGATCAACACCGTCAGAAGCAACAGGTGAGGCCAGAAAATAATGTTACTGGAACGGAACGGAAAAGTTCGTGTAGGACACCCACCACCATAATCCCGAGTCCAGGCAACCTCGCACTAGCCGCCCGGCGGCGCTGCGTGGAGCTCACATCCTACGTGTTCCGTTCCTTCGCCGCAAACCCACCTTTCCCACCCCAATTTTGTCCCGAATTTGTTTCCGCAGTGACTGTATACCTCCAGCTGATCTCTTTAAGAGAGATGCCCCTTCGGTACTATGTCACTGCCCCCCGCCCTTAAATTTTGCCCTTTGCCTGAAAGTGACTCTAATTCGCGACGCGGAAGCACGACGCACCAGGTGTACTGAGCAGGGGAGTCCACCGTAAGGCTTAATGCTACAGGAATTTCTTTAATGTTTAGTATTCAATATATATGAATTTTGTTAACTTACTGATTGCAGTTATAGTGGACTTTTGTTTTATAAAACCATGTTGATAATGTTATTTGAAGCGATAAAATATTTAACCGCTCGTTAAAGCATATATCGATAATTTTTGCAAATTGACCTGGAAGACAATTATACTTCGATAAGAATTTACATCATACTTTGGACCTCTGTTTTTATAAATAGACTTCGATTTTACACATTTCAGTGCTCCTGGATAATTTTCCGAATGAATAAGATACATTTATTATGTAAGAAAATGGACTTTCAATACCTATGTTAATAAAAAAGTCAAAAACTATTTACAATAGCAGTTGTCCCCACAGCCATGTCACATTGTCAGGTATTCCATGTCCTCTAATTTTATTATTATTATTTCTGAATTCCTTGATGATTTTCCAAGCTTCGGTAGATACATTTGGAGCATTCATAATTCTTTTGTTATCGCATGTTGAAGTATAATTTACCATAGCTCACTTATATAGACATTTTATCTAATATGCCAGTGACCATATTATGTATTTATTTTCTTTAAATCTGTAGGAAACAATGCTTTATTCCTATTCGAGACTGTACTTTTATACTAAATATACTACTATAATGAAAGGCATTTTTAAAATGAAATAGAAAAGTATCATAGAATGCATTAAACTTTTTATCAAAAGTAACCCAAATACATGTCAGACCATGTCTCACTATGCACCATAGTTTCAAAGCTGTGCAAGTTGGAGTTAAAAAAATATCTCTCTATTACAATGTCAAACGTTAATTTGGCAATGGACACTTGGGATGTATGGTCAGAAAGGCAAGAGTTAATGGGATCAGAGATTTTTGTATCATTGAAAAATCTAATTTTCTCGTCTGTCCAATTTTGCTTCGCAGATAGCAATGGTATTAGATGGCGAAAGTGCGAAGGTGGTAAGTAACGCTATAAATTACCCAATTGACGTGGCATATCTACGGTGATCATATATAGACAAATTCGGGACGTTGGGCTTACGGGAGGGGGGTGGTGAGACAGTGGACAGAGATGGCATCAGGCGGCAGTGATGCCTGTTTTTTGCCAGAGCATTGACAGTATGAGTTTGATTTGCTGTATATTTTGACAACTATTTTTATTAGGGCTCAAATTCTGGACATTTTAGCGTTTTTTGTGATTCCGCCTGGACACGAAATTTACCTCCAAATTTCCGTCACCCTAGCCATATCTTAATATAGCTTTTGCTTTGCGACACTCAATGGACAGATGGATCGAGTTGGACGTTGAACATGACTATCCAGTGGCGGATATAGAACTTTTTTTTTGGGGGGGGGGGGGCTGAACGGGGAAAAATTTTGTGAAAGGACACTCATAAAATGAAGCGACTAAAACAGTAGTTTAACGTTGTTTTACGGAGCTTGCAGGATATTTTATTTACTGGTTTACAGACGAACTACGTTAAAGTTAATAATATTTTACAACACATATTTTACATCGAACAAACTATGTTGGTATACAGGGTGAGCCAATAGTGAGTGGACGGAAGATTGTGCGCTTACTAAAAAATATATCTTTCTATTAAGTTAGTTGGTTTCTTCCATCTGAACAGGCTTCTGTTTTTTTTTCATGGCTTACATATAGGAAAATTGATTTGAGTGAAAAATTCGAGTAACATGAAATCTAAAAAAAATGATATTGAGAAAACTATATTGTTAGAAAGGTAATCAAATTTTGCTTTAGATTCTATACACAAAAATAGGCATTCCTATTTGAAAAAATCAAGTTATCTGCGATTGAGGTTTCCTTAATTAATCTACTGATTTCACAAAGTGCAAAAAGAATTCAAATTTAGCCGTCTGACTAAGGTGGCGCATTTACATTCAATTTTTTCCGATACCTACTTATACCAAAAATGGTGATTTGCGCCTAAAAGGTTCGTTCACATTTCCATGTATGATACATAAATTTACACTAGGATTCACCAAGAAATCCAAATATGCAATAAATATAGAGCGCTCCATTCAAAAAATGTAGGTTTGATATGAATCACCCTTTATAAACGTCAATATTTAAGTGAAAATATTTTAAGGTTATAGCCCTCAAGCGTCCCTACCATGACCAAGTGACAGATTTCTAAAATATTTTTTAGTAAGCCCACAATCTTCCGTCCACTCACTATTGGCTCACCCTGTATAGTTTACATTCTTGCACAAAAACTTTCCAGAGGTTTTGGGGGGCTTCAGGGGTAGATCCGTCAGTGAGTGGCGTTAAATGTAATGAGGTGGAAAGATTAATCACAGAAGATCAGATTATATATTATTATTCTCTGAAAACAGCTGCTATAACGGCATCTCTTACAGCATAGTCTTGTTGGTCATCATTATTACCAATGTGGCCCAGTTGTACTTCTGGAATCTCTCTAATATCTTCCTCAAATACATCAGGATCTCTATGTATCAAAGCGAAATTATGCAACACACTGCATGCCACAATGATAACTACTGATAGGTGTATTTTATTCCTGAGTCCATAAGAAAGACATGGAAAGCGCCTCTTTAGAAGACCAAAACACCTTTCGATGGGGTTCCTTGTAGATGCGTGTGCAATGTTAAATCGCTCTTCTGCAGATGTTCGTGGGTGGGCTACCGGGGTTAACAGATAAGCTTTACAAGCATACCCGCTATCTCCAACCAAATAACGCCCACTTCCGTATATGCCACGCATAAAATCAACAGGTATTGGTGAATCTTGGAAGATGGTGCTGTCATGTGTGGATCCCGGCCAGCGCGCGATGATATCTCTTATCATCAAATCAGCATCGCACACCGCCTGGGTATTTATGGAATAGAATCCCTTTCTATTCCTAAATCTCTCCGCCTCATCGCCACCCGGAGAGATAATTTTTATATGAGTGCAATCTATGGCACCCAACACCCCAGGTAATCCCCTTATTGCACGAAACTTTGCAGCCACAGCATCCATTTCATCCTGATTACTGGGCATTTTTATGTAATCCGGCCGCAAGGCTGCTATCCGATGCGAAACATCTTTAACTATCTTACATGCAGAACTTACCGATATATTGATATGATCCGCAACAGTAAGCTGGAACGCACCAGTAGCGTAAAATCTTAAGCAAACCAATATCTGTAATTCAGCATTTATAGCTCTACTACGGTTTGTCCTACGTTCAAGTGCTGGACCTATCAGACGAACCAATTCCATGAAGGTCGCTTTGCTGAATCTGAATCTCTTCTTGAAATCTATGTCGTCGTAGATTTCCAGCGGATTTGTTCGATCCCTAAAGATTCTCGGTCTCCGAGCACGACGTCGCCTTTGATGTTGTTCAATCACGTCCATATCCCGATCGGATGTCGTTATTGAGGAGTGCGATGAGGATGACGAAGCCATTAAACAATAAACAGTAAAAAAAATTGAGCTTTTGTAGATGCTTATCTAAAAAATTAAAGTTGATGTAATGGTATGCCGTAAGATGTTAAATAATAAAAATCACAATATGAACTGTGAAGTGTGAACTCCCTCAAAACTAAACCACAAAATGACTATTTAAACCCACAATACTTTTTTGAATCCGTTGAGCCGTTTGGAAAAGCGCGGTAAATTTACAGGAATCGAGATGGGACGTTATCTATGCTGAGAGATATCGATACTATCGATAGTTAATCGATCTCATGGCAACCACCAACAGTCATATTTAGATATACCTTATAAAAATTAATCAAACGAATCAAAGTGATTCTGTCTTCTTAATTAAAACATGGATATGAGATGAGAATTTATTTTTACGCTCTAATATAAAAAAGTATAAATACGTACAAATAGTATCAGAACTAAAATATTATGTTCGCCATTATCTATCACCATATATTACCAAAGGTCATTAATGGGTAAACACCCTTTAATAGACCCAAAATACAACATCATAATATAGCTTAGTGACGAGATGTATCTAGTAGATATACACCTACTTATAAGTACGTTTGAAGTACTTGGATGATTTTCCCACCGTTTCCTGCATTCTGCGATTTATTGTGGTTCACACCGATTCAGTTTTCTTTCAACTGTTCTGCCTCATTGGAGAGGTCGTTAAGCTGGTTCAGAATTATATTTTTAAATCTTGCTTGGAATACATGGCATTACAAAACGACTACTCAAAGAGCACTGCCATTTTAATCACCAATCAAAGTATAGTCTATTACTACGTTTCATGTTAGATTCATCAAGTCGAACTAAATTCGATTCTAGTATCGAATACAGCATATAAACACTAAAAAATTCTGATCAAAAGTGAATTGAGTTTCAAGGTCGATACCGATCATACCACTCTTTTCTGGGATCGTATTCGACTATAACTCGTGTAAACGATTGGACGACTGCGCATAGGTCCTGTCTCAATCTGTAATAGCATTTCTAAACAAAAAAATCAAAAAGAAAACAAAATCGTGAACACACAAAGGTTCCAAAGTTCACGTACTCAGAAAAAGCTAGGCTAGATTTTAGGTTATGAGCATGGCCGACTTTACTCACTAGGCCGGAGCATTGAAATATGGCAACACTGAATCGGGAGCCGAGCTTGTGTCATTAGTGTAATTCTTCCAGAGTAACAACGAAGAGTGGAAGGTGATTTTTAATGTGTTTCTAATTATTTACCTGCACAAACGAAACTATAAAGATAAAAAGATGCCTACAAAGTGTGTAGTACCAGATTGCACTAGCAATTAGTGCTTCCAATGAAGGACATAAACAGAAGTGGGTGAAAGGTATTCCTCATAAGGGCTGGTTATATTTATAAGAATAAAGACAATACTTTACAAACATTTCAAAGGATAAGACCTATTTTAGAGCACAATGTGGTACCTACAATGTTTTCTGGACCTCCCAAATATCACAGAAAAATACAGTTAATAGAACTCATCTGGGCATGCCAACGAGGGCATGCATCTGGGCATGGCCAACTGTACTCACTAGGCCGGAGCATTGAAATATGGCAACGTTGGAGATCAGGCCGTGTTTTCATTTGTTGTTATGTCATGTGTATTCTTCCAGGTGTAGAAAATATGGTTGGAAGGTGATTATTAATGTGTTTCTAATTATTTACCTGCACAAACGAAACTATAAAGATAACAAGATGCCTGCAAAGCGTGTAGTACCAGGTTGCAGCTCAGTAGAGGACTACCAAACCATGGCCCAACATAACCTTATTCCAGATTAAAAAGAACCTTGCAAGGTGATTTTTAATGGGTTTCTACTTATTTACCTGACAAATGAAACTATAAAGATAAAAAGATGCCTGCAAAGTGTGTAGTACCAGGTTGCACTAGCAATTGTGCGTCCAATAAGGGACATAAACAGAAGTAGGTGAAAGCTATTCCTCAGAAGGGCTGGTTATATTTATAAGGATAAAGACAATAATTGACAAACATTTCAAAGGATAAGACCTATTTTAAAGCACAATGTGGTACCTATAATGTTTTCTGGACCTCCCAAATATCACAGAAAAATACAGTTAATAGAACTCATCTGGGTATGGCCTGGGGCATACCTACGAAAGGATTTGATACTGAAAGGGAAATCAAGACCAGCAAGAATGGCTTCACAGTGACCTAATAGTGAATTTTTCTAGCTCAAGTGACAATTTACAAAGTAAATTGAGTGTTCATTTAAGTGGAAGTGGCAGCAGGAAACAGGTTGCGTTTATTTTTATTTTGTAGTGTCTGACTGTGATGAAACAGACATCAGATGTAAGTGGTATTAGTAGTAGTAGTTCTAAAAAATATTTTTCTTAATTTATTAACCGAGATGAACTCTAATACATATAAAATGTAATAATTATTCTGAAACTGTAGGGCCACTATTTGACAGCTAAGCCACGTTGCCACATCTAAGGCTCCGGCCTAGTGTAGAGTCGGCCATGGTTATGAGAGATTTGTAGATTAGGATAGTTTTGACAGATGGCTTGCCGCCCCATGAAACAAATTCAAATCAACCTGAAAACTAAACATATAAACACATGAAATGCCGGATAATAGTATCGTATTCAATTCGAATTGAGTTCCCATGTAAACTTACTATATATCCGGTATCTTTTGTCATGACTCATTTGCTCAAGTGGTGGACTAATCTGCAATGACCAATCCCAAAGCCGCTGGGGCTTTGAAGTTTTTTCTATTTGTCTATTTCCTCGGTTAATAAATGTGTTAGCTTAAATGCTTTGGCATACTATCAGTATACTGAATGAAAAGTTAAATTTTCATCCAAAATAGTTGCATGACACACCTAGAAACATGTGTAAAAAAGTTCCGCCGCGCGCTCGAAGCAGTACATACAGGAAAAGTAATGTTGCTGACGTCTGGGTCATTTTTCCCTTAGCAATGTGCCGTTAGGCAAACCTCCATCATTTTACTTACTTGAAATCAGTCAAAGCTTAATCCTATTTATTTTTTTCATTGCCACTTTCTAGGTAACCTAAAAAATATTCTAGGGACTTTGTATTAGCTGCACCGAAGTACTGAAGTTTTATAAAAAACAAACGACGAATAATATTCGAACTCTGTATCGATAACTTCCCATCACTATTCAGACGTTGACCTAATGACGATTGACGTTTCACTTTCACCAATCATATGTTCATAATAATTATTATGTTGAATTTCATAGATATTTTGATTACGGATTAGGTATATCGTATTTTACCAAAAATAAAGAAAGTGTCTTTTCCGAGGTCTTTTCAAATTAAACATACCTATATAAGTTTTCAGCAGGGCTTTGCATATCCACGGATTACCTATTGAGATGTCAACACCCTCTAAACATAAATATTTTTTTTTTGGGTGATGAAGAAATCATTTATGGTACAAAAGTAGGCTGTTAGATATAATACGAAAAACAGGAATTGGTGAACTACCTCCATAATATCCTTTTTTATTATAATACAAAGGTATTGTATCTCACAGGTATTTATAATTATTTTTATAATTATTATAGATAGTAACAGTCTTGTTTTTGTCAGGATGGTGCAGTAATTATTGTTCACATGAAAGTTATATCAATTTGTACTACTTTTCTGGGCCGGCAAACAGTTAAATTATGTGTTTAGCTTTGTGAAGTGCAACAAAATTACTATAATACAAGGGTATGTTGCAAGCATTTATAGTTATTATAGTTACTAACATTTTTTTATCAAAATAATGGAGTCATTGAATGCCTTCTCTTCATTATTATTTGTTTGATACCCTATCAAACCAGTGATCAAAAGTTTTGGTTTCCTGGCTTCTGATTCGCTGTGCTAAACGAATCGTCAAAGAGACTGTCAAACACCAATATGCAATTTTTCACCCATTTAGGATGGAAAATCAGACTGGAAAAGATACTAGATGATTCATAATGGTCGATTGCATATAAAGCACGTTTTTTTTCACCTTTTTGCGGTAAATTTCAAGAGAAATCAATAATTTTCAGAGAACTTTGACAGATGCATGTTTTTGAATGGGCTGCTCTGATTGGTTAAACCCTTCGTCAAAATATGCATGTTGATAAAATCGGGCCTAGGTATAATTTGTGGACTACATATAAGAATGTAACGTCTTACCTCTGGACAAATGTGGACTGTTCATGTTTTTCAGGAATGTTAGAACTGAAGCAAAAACAGGTCACCTAAATACCGATTCCGTTTATTTTATCGATTCTGGCTTCCGAATTTTGATACCGGCGATCGCGATCAAAGTCGGTTTGGAAATGTCAGTTTGCTTTCGGCGTTTCGGCTTTCGCGACTTCGCGTTTAGCGTTTACAAACCAACAGCGAACAGCTGATGAAATATGTGTATGGGCGGTTTATTTACATATATAGTGGTGCTCTCTAGCGGGAACATTTATAAGGATAGAAAATGTAGGTCAGCATCTATTGGTAAACAAGGTAGTACATTTCTTGGCTAAAAGAAAGATTACAGTTAATAGTCACTAGATGTCGCGTAGTATGCATCAGTTACACTGCCATCTAACGAGTAATAGGTAAATTGGTTATGTCACTTGCACAATAATTGTACAAATTTGTGAATCTCGTTCAAAAATTTACATATACCTAGTAATTTTTTTAATACGGATAATTCATTTAAGCCAGATATCTGATAATTATAATTATAATCATAATATAATAAATTTGTATACTGCAATCCATTGTGTAGATGAATCATTCAACTAGGAATCTGCACTGAGGTGCTACTACTTGGATACCTCTGTTGGATACTTTAAATTTATTATGATAGATGCTGCTGGAGTACTGGATTGCAAAATAGACTCTAGACAGTGTCAAGACTGCTACGGATTTATATTTTTCGATGGTAAATATCCATTTTTAATGAGTGAATTAAGAATTATGTATAAGTAACAATCCAACAATGTAAGTTTTTAGAAATTCCTCATGGTTCGGTTGAAGTGTCCAATACAGAAACCTCCTACCACAAGGCCCTGTGGCGCAACGGATAACGCGTCTGACTACGGATCAGAAGATTCCAGGTTCGAATCCTGGCAGGGTCGCTACTTTTTTCTTTTAAAATATGTAAAATGTTTTTTATTTTAGTAATTTCTGTAACATAATTTCACAACTTTTAATCGGTTTGTTACTTTATTACTCTATTGGGAAATTTTAATCAGCCGAATAGCGGGCCATAAGTTTTCCCAGGGGGGGGGGTGCTCACTAGCTTATTCATATGACCTGCCCCAAGGGGGGGGGGGGGGGTAGAATCCGGAGCAAATTTGCGGATTTCATTTTTTAGACGGCATTATATAACGTTTGGGGGGGGGGGGGCCGGAACCCCTGGACCCTCCTAGATACGTGCCTGAGTCAGTATCATAAACGACGTTGGGTATCAGGAGTAGGACGTCGCGTCGGTGGGGGAGGTGATTAGGTTTCCGTTTCTCAAACATCCTGGAGGAGCAGTAAAGAAGCGTCACCATTAGAGCAAAACAAGGTTTTGTGGCTCCTACCCGCCATAAAAAAACTGAACAGGTGACGGCCCTACCTAGGGGGGACGTGTTGGGTATTCGAAATATTCAAAACCTGTTTTTATCTTAAGATGCCCCAGCACCGGGGGGATTTCTTTTCTGAATTCTGAGCAAAAACTGTATGCAACATAATACTCGTATGTGTACATAAATTCAACTGTTTCAAAAACTAGGAAATTTGGCATAAGCTGCAAATTGGTACCAGCTTTTCAACGATGTATCACTAGTTTATAGTAGTGTACTATTAGAAATAATAATTGTTATATTGTTATTTGTCAATTCTTCTATGAGAAACACTTAGAACTTAGGTAGTAGATACCCAAAAACACTAACATTTTCGTTTAAATTTATTTCGATCTCTTGAGTATTTTACCCAATATAATTGACCATCTCCAAGCTTATTTATTGAGACAGTTTGTTCCTTCTAAGCTCATAGCCTAGTAATTGTAGCATAAAAGTTTCAACAGCTTAGAAATATATGAATAACTAAGGTATTTTGTACAGTAGTAACCTATAAAATTCTGCCTTTAAACTTTGAAAAACGACTTCAATATTGTAATGTTATCGTAAAACTTGAAAAAGAAATTGATGATTTTTGGAACAAAATCATAATGACCGACTAAGTTCATTTTTGGGCTGTGAATAGAAAGAACCCTCACTTCTGGGGTAGTGAGAATGCACAAATTATTCACTAGCAACAGTACATGAGCCAAAAGTGACCGTGTGGTGTGGCGTTAGTGGTAGACAAATTTTAGGGCCTTAGTTTTTTGAGGACAATCGGGGAAGGACCACTACAGTAAATGGAGATCGCTACAGAAGCATGCTGTTGGATTTTTTAATTCCGGAAATGGAAGAGCTTAAGGGGCCTGGGTCTAAACAGTTATACATACGTATTTGCCATGTAAAAACACAAATTCCCATTTCGAACAGAACTCACTTGTTTTCCAAACTACATACACAGTATTTCAGAAGGTGATAGTTAAGATCTTAATGAATGACAACTATTTGCGATTTTTTCAAAAAAGTTTTTTATTGTACAAAAAAACTCAAAATGCAAAATCATACATTCCTCAAATGTCTGTAATTTAACAACCAAACACGATATCAAAAAATGGCCAAATAGGTGACAAAGCGCAAGCCTTCTTCTTCAATTTTCTTTTTGAATCATTACTGTAAGTTTAAAGGTAACGTCAGGAGATTGGAAATTCGAAATTCATTTTTATGGTGACCTTTGAACCTTACATTTGGACCTTTTGACCTTGCCTTTGGATTTTTGGACTTATCTCCCCTCATCTTAGACACACATATTGGAGAAAGGGAACAGGCGGCCACGCCTCCTCGCTAACACGGGAATACGTCTTTTCTTGGAACCTCAATTTCGCGCGCTATACCCTAGACTCTTAATCAGGGAGATAATTGGTATCAACAAGATGGTGCCACAGCCATACACGACCCGTGAGACAAAAGCCATTTTGAACAGAATTTTTCCTGGACGCCTTATCTCGAAAAACACCGATATTACATATCCGCTATGGTCTCCTGATTTAACTGCTCCAGACTTTTTGTTATTGCTTTATCACAAAGTTAGGGGATTTTTAAATAATTTTCGAACACTAGAAGCATTAAAAGACAACATCCGGGAAGAAATTGACAGAATACCACCTAAAATGTTGGAAAAGCTACGAAAAAAGCCTTAAAAAGAGCTCACTATTAACGTTGGGAGGTGGATATTCCCACACAGCATTTGACAGGGGCAGATTTAGTATTTCTCCTAGGGGGGGGGGGACACGCGCTATAATTTTCTGAAGAGGAAAAAAGCTCTCAAAGCAGCTTTTCCTATTTATACAATTATTACAGGTTTCCATTACACTTTCCGGTACAGCTCTAGGGGAGGCGGACCAGTGCTGCTGCGGTCTGAAGAGCAAAACAGAAATTAACTTTTGGTACTTATATAAATATTATCAGTGGCGTGCCGAAAGGGCCCGCAGGGCCCGCGATGCGGGGGGGGGGCCCGGGCAACCGGGGGGCCTCCGTTCATCCTCGACCTCGACTACCTCGCGCAAGCTTTGTACATAGTAATAGTTATAATACATAATTATATTTAACTTTATAGCGATGGAATCATATTTTTCCAAAATCAAATTAAATATTTGCCATATTTTGCCTTTTCAGGACTTATTTTATGGTAAAATTTGACAACACCAAAACGTAGACGAACGTGGGATCCAAAAAGGCAAGAGTTAAGGGGCCTGGATACACACATTTATACATACGTATTTGCCATGTAAAACACGAACTCACAATTTCTCGCATAACTCACTCTATTTTCAAACCACATATGTAATATTTCAGAAGGCGATAGTTAAGACCTTAATGAATGACAACTATTTTCGATTTTCTCAAAAAAGTTTTTTAATGTGCAAAAAAACTCGCAATGCAAAATCATACATTCTATAAATGCCTGTAATTTTACAACCAAACTCGATACAAAAAAAGGCTAAATAGTTGCACAAGCGCAAGCTTTCTTCTTCAATTTGCTCTGTGACCCATTACTGTAAGTTTAAAGGTAACTTCAGGAGCTTGGAAATGCGAAATTCATCTTTATAGTGACCTTTTGACCTTATCTTTGGATATTTGGACTTATCTGCCCTCATCTTAGACACACACACTGCAGAAAGGGAACAGGCGGCCACGCCTCCTCGCTAACACGGGAATACGTCTTTTCTTGGCTCTCAATTTCGCGCGCTATACCCTAGACCCTTACGGTGTTTTATTTATTTTTGTTAGGTTCTTGTGTGTTATAAATGATTTATTTGTATATGACTGTCATTTCGTTATAGTTTTGTGTTGTGTGTTAGTAATGTTTATTAAATAAAATTATATCTCAAATTCTGTAGTTTTCTAAACCTAAAACTCATAGTGGAATGTAATATAGATGGTGTTTGTTACATTTATGTGATCAATCGATGTATAATTATACTGCACCTAAGGTCTATGAATTCTTGTTCTTCAAAAACTCGAAAGAAAAAAATAAAAATATAAAGTTGAGGTCACACCATTTTTTTTATCTATAAACAGATTTGAAATATTATTTTTTATATAGAGGGGAGCCCCGTGAAAAAAAATGCGGGGGGCCCCCGAAGGCTTCGGCACGCTACTGAATATTATATGCTTCCGTAGAGATCTAGGGGGGGGGGAGCGTACGCCTCCTCTAAATCCGCCACTGGCATTCGACATCCACTGTATAATCCCAGGCTGAGTAAAATCTCCCAGGGAAAGCCATATCGTGGACGACTGGCATGGGTAAGCCTATAGTGAAATCCTCATCAGGTTGACCCAAAATGTTATCATTTAGTTTGCCGTAGGTTATACCATTGATTAAGGTATTAATACCTTAATCAATGGTTATACATAGCACATAGGTAAATTCCTAAAGTCCTAAAATATAGCAGTACAGACCGCCATGGGTTAGCTTATGCGCAACACTTAGGTTACTCGAAAACAAAGGGATTATTTTTCTAGAACTGTTTTTCTATAGGTACTCATAAGGTTTACATACCAGGTTATCCACCTGGAGGGTTGTCTGGGCACATATTAGCTAATGACGCTAATGTGGCACACTTTTCACTAGCACCATCACCATCTAAAGGTCCAATAGAGCCATTATCCGAGTCTTTAACATAATCTGTTCCATTGCTTCATGAAGTGCATCACAATAATTCATGGTATAAAGTTTTACCATTAAACTTTCTTTTTCCACTTTAATGTTCCTATAGATTGTTGATTTGGAGTGCAAGGGGATGGTACAGATCACAGGTACAGATGGTAAAGATATGATAAATGGCAAAAAAACGATCCAGGAACTACTGCAAGCTGCTAGCTTGGTGCAAGTCACTTTCACCCTTCACCTGTTTTGTCTTACTAACGTCAACACTGTCAAAGGTCAAATGTCGGATTTAGAGAAAGGTATAATATTGAAGGGATATCCCTTGGACGGCCTTATAGTATACAAGCTGTATACAAACTGTCAACCTTAGGATCTCACAGTGATAGACGGCCCAGCGGGATGTCCAAAGGATGTCCATGCCTGCCACAGAATATTCCAAACAGGTTATCCTAGGACTAACCTAGGATACCCTAGGATAACCTACAGATAACTAGATGTCATTCTGGTCTTATCCCAAATTTGTGCGATTCGGCTTTATTTGGGATGTTCTAGGGATATCGGGTGCTGTGTGGGTTTGGTCGATATTATCTTTAGTGTGCAAGAAAACAAATTTTTAGAGATTAAACAAATGTTTTTCGTTTATAATATGACTTTTTTAATTATTCTTACTTTTATACAGGGTGTTGTGATATTCGACCGACAACGCTTGAAAGGTGATAGATCTCATATTTTTAAGAATATTGAGATAGGGACATGTAGCCTTAAAATGCTTAATTTTCAAGATACAGGGTCTCAAAGTTTTACGTTATCGGAGGGTTCTTTAAGGCGAGTAATCCAAATTCGACCACGGTTTTGCTATAATGAATAGAGGGCGACACCTACGACACATTGAACCTATTTACATTATTAAAACTTTTTTGCGGTTTAGTGCTTCAATATGAATATCAAAAACATTGTTTCCTCAATATGTTTTACGTGAAAAAGCTATACTCTTTTCAAGTCTCTTCTAGAGGTAACCGTTTTCGAGATAACCTTCATTGAAATCTCCAACGCGACTGAATTATCGGTATTTCCGCACTAATGAATATTAGGCTCATACTTTCACTTATCATTTACGAGGTATTTTTAACTTCAACACCACCTATTTTAAGAATTAGATATGTTTGTAATGTGTTTTTTGATTTAATACTCTTATTAATTCGTGCGAGAATACCTATATTCACATTTTTCAGCTAATTGCGGTGCTTTGAAAATTTCCAAAAAAGTTACCTCGAAAACGGTTACCTCAAGGGGCTTAAACAAAGTATAACTTTTTTACGTAAAACCATTGATTAACGCATTTATAGGTTAATCAACGGTAAAACATACTGAGGAAAGTATTTTTTATAACATTCACCAAACCGGAAAAAAGTTTTGTTAATTTAAAAGAGCTCGATATGCCGTAAGTGGCGCCCTCTATTCTTAATAGAAAAACCGTGATTGACTTTGGATGTCTTGCCTAAAAAAACCCTATACGTAATTTTAGATCATTGTGTCATTTTATTGCGGAATAACCGAGAAAAAACGAAAATAAAATTTTTACACCATGTATCTTGAAAATTAAGCATTTTAAGGCTTTTAAGGCTATAAAAATGTGATCACCAATCAAGCGTTGTCGGTCGAATATCCGGACACCTTGTATAAAAAATAAATAGGGGGAAGTTTATTTTGCGCGACCTTGTACAGGGTGTCCCATTTTGGGCACTTTTACGGGGTATTTCGGTTATTTTTGAAGATAGAGATTTGCGGTTTCCGCGACAGCGTGCTACTCTTTTGTGAAACTGAAGATACCGTTAACAAAATTATCATGGCCCTCTTGGTTTTTAAGATACAGGGTGAGATCGAAAACTATCGATTTTGGGACCACCCTCGTCTCTCGGTTTTCGGTCTTTTATCTTATTGAAAAATTTAAAAAACGGTCTTATAGAATTTTTTCTGTAGAATCCAGTGGTGTTGTTTGATTTTTTCTTGCTCTAACCATTTTTCAGTTATGAAGCAAACATGTATTTTTTTAAATGGAACACCCTGTATATTATTTTTGAAGTCAATCGGAAATAATTCAGGCTTTTCAAAAATATATATTAGTATTTTATCTGTAGCAGTAGGCTATGACTAATCTATTAAAAACAATATCCAAGTAAACAATTATTAAGATACAAGATACTCAATACTTTTAAACTCAATTATTTAATTGTATTTTATACGCTATTAACTACTATTGGTGATAATCTTCAATAAATATTACTTAGTCCATTATTACATTACTTAAAATCAAACAACATTATATCTGAAGAATATCAACACATTATTAAATTTGAATTTGAATCAAAATAAAAACTAAAAACAACCAGGAGCTTTTAGAGATGTTGATTCAAGTTGGAGACTATTTTCTCGAATGCAAATCTGGTACAATTTCTTATTCTTCTAATGGCGTTTAAAAGAATTATTGGTCTTTTTCGTGTTATGGCGATTAAATATTCCCAAACTTGGATCCTGTCCAAATGTTGAAGTATCTTAAACTTGTATGGATGGTAATTGTATTTTTTTAGAATTCTTTATGCAGTTGATACTCCAGCTTCTTCTATGTGCTTATAAGATAATGAAGAAGTTGCTTCTATGTAACATAATACGTTTGTTTCTCTTTGCTCCCTAGACTCCTTGTAATAAGTTTTAGGACGTGGTTGAATGAAGGATCCGTACCTAACTATATTTATTCTTAGACGAGCAAATATATCTGGAAACGGTTGCTGTCTCTCTGGGTATCTAACCTGCCCTTATTATAGAAAATTGTTGACGTTGTTGACGTAATTGAAATAAAAACAGAAAGAACAAAGCTATATTTAATAAAAATATAAATTAAAACTGACAGTCTCGCAATTTTTCACAGATTTGCTTTTTTGTTCTTAATAGATGAATCATAGCCCACTATCTACTCAATATTACAATAACACAATCATCATTTTAATGAGACATTATTATTTTAAAAAGAGGTATTTTGATTCTGTTTTTCGAATTTAAGTAAGAAGTCTCTTGTAGAGTAACAACTGCTGAGATGCTTGTTATTTATAGTTGATTAACCATAGCCTACTGCTACAAATAAAGTAAAAAATAAAAAAATCTAATTTTGAGCGCAATTTTCAAAATACCTTTATTCAAATATATATTTTTGAGAAACCTAAATATTTCTGATTGATTTCAAAAACTATATACGGGGTGTTCCATTTAAAAAAATACATGTTTGCTTCATAACCGAAAAATGGTTATAGCAAGAAAAAATCTAACTACACCACTGGATTCTACAGAAAAAGTTCTATAAGACCCTTATTCACACTTTTCAATAAGATAAAAAACAACCGAGATACGATGGTGGTCCCAAAATCGATAGTTTTCGATTTCACCCTGTATCTCAAAAACCAAGAGGGCCATGATAATTTTGTTAACGGCATCTTTATTTTCACAAAAAAGTAGCACACTGTCGCGAAAACCGCAACTGTCTATCGTCGAAAATAACAGAGATACCCCGTAAAAGTGCCCAAAATGGGACACCCTGTACAAGGTGGCGCAAAATAAACTCCCCCCCATTTATTTTTTCGTCCGGATATTCGACCGACAACGCTTGATAGGTGATCACTTTTTTATAGCCTTAAAAGCCTTAAAATGCTTAATTCTCAAGATACATGATGTCAAAGTTTTTTTTCGTTTTTTCTCAGTTATTCAGCAATAAAATGACACAAGGTCAAAATGGGACGCCCTGTACATTGAGGGGAGTATTAGCATCTAAGGAACGAGTCCAGTGGTCGAGACGTTGCAACATGTTTGTAATTAGGTGTAGCCCCGCAGCTTTTATGCACCAGCCGCGAGACGAGAGAGTGTCATTTCCGGGCGTCCTATACGACGTAGATAACGTGTTTTCTTGTACGCATTTGAATTGTTCCGGGGGACGAGCAGCGACGCGTCTATTGCATTTCCGGCCGCCAGTGAGGAGCATCCGCGTATTCTATTGGAGGAAGCGCGCGGAGGACGCGACCCCCTCGCCCCTACCTTACCCCCAGGTAACCTGGCAACTAATTCCGACGTCAGAGACGCCCCCCCTCGCGACTAGCCGCGATTTGGGGGTCGAGGTGCACTTAAGGAGTGTCGGCAAACAGCGCAGGGACGGCACCGAAGGCTCCTATTGAGCAAGTCAGATGTTAAAAAAATTAAGTCAAGTTGATTGACTCAGTACTTCCCACACACTACGGTGATACCAGCTTATTATTTCCCATTGCATGAAGCTATAGTCTAAAATCCCCTTGCAACTAAATTATCGCCCATCCGCCCGCAAAAACAACATCCAACACAAAAATCCTCGTAAATAGTTTCTTGCGTCTTTTTTTTTTTTTTTTTTATGGTCGGCCTCTCGCAAAGGCTGAAAGCCTATGGCGCTGTAGAAGCGCTGCGAGAGGATAGGTATCGGTTCACGTTTGATTTGAAACGCTGCAGGTTGTAGCCGTCGGGAAACAAATTCCCTGGCAGCTGATTCCACAGCGTCGAAGTTCTCCAAAAGAAGGAATGCTGGAGGAGACTAGTTCGGGGAGTAAGGACCTGGACCTGGTAAGGATGAGCTCGCAGAGCTTCTCTAGTGTTCCTAGTTCGGACGGCCTGTGGTGTTATTATCTGAGAGAGCTCACTCGAACATCTTCCGTGATAGAATCTGTAAAACAGGGACAGGTCAGCCACCCTCCTTCGATGTTCTAGGCTGTGGAGGTCCTTTGTGAGGTTAGGCGTATCGATTAGTCTAATCGCTCTTTTCTGGATAGTGTCCAGAAGCTTTAGAGAGTGCTTCGGAGCGCATCCCCACACATGGGAGCAATACTCCAGCGCTGGTCGGATCTGTGCCTTGTAGAGCAGCAGCAGTTGCTCTGGTGTATACAACTTCCTACAGCGGAACAAAACTCCAAGCTTCTGGGATGCCGTTTTAGCAATACTGACGACGTGGTCGTGCCAGGACATATTATTGTTGATGTTGATTCCCAAAAGCTTGACGGAAGGTGATTCAACTATGGGGTGACCCTCCATTTCCACGGTTGGTAAGCCATCGTGAGACTTCTTTGTGAGTGTTGTTGCCTGAGTTTTTTGTACGTTGAACTGTACTTTATTTGCTAGTCCCCACTCGACAATTGTTTTGATATCTGCGTTGATCTGTGAGGCATGCTGCTGTCGCCGACGTACCGTCTCCTGGGATGATAGTGGCTTGCCTGGTTCCATGCACGACACTAATGTACTGTCATCTGCGAAGCTGTAGATTGGATTGGATGTTATTTCCAGCAGCTCGTTGATGTACAGCAGAAACAGTGTAGGGGATAGGACAGATCCCTGAGGAACACCGGCGTTTATTGAAAATACGTCTGATGAGCAGCCCTCGACTACGACAAACAGAGATCGGTCGTTCAAAAAGCTACTCAGCCACTGGCGCAGGCCAGGTGGTAGTCCATAAGCAGCAAGCTTCACCAGAAGTCCGTCATGCCATACTCTGTCGAAAGCTTTCGATATATCAAGTGCAACAACACGGGATTCGCCATGATTGTCTATTGCTCTGTTCCACAAGTGAGTGACGTAGGCAAGGAGGTCACCTGTAGACCTGTGCTTACGGAAGCCATACTGGCGATCATTTATGATGTTATTGCTGTCCAGGTATTTCAGGAGCTGTGTGTTAATGACAGTCTCCATAACCTTAGACATGATGCTGAGAAGAGCCACAGGTCTATAATTGGCGGGATCAGTTTTCTTGCCTTTCTTAGGGATGGGTTGTACGCAGCCAATCTTCCACGAAGCGGGAAACACGCCTCGTTGATACGAAAGTTTGAAGAGCTTGCAAAGAATAGGTCCCTCCTTAGGGACTAGGGCGCCACAGTTTTTTTCTGCATGCTTGATCTGGACGATGCAAAACGATCAAGAGCCTCCAATCCGTCTAAAAACGAAGTTTGAACTGATTTTATGTTTTTGGTTTTTTGATTATTGCTGCGCCGCCACTGACACGGCTTTTCAAAAACGGAGTCGTTTTCCATTCTCGCAGCGGTGATAAATTCTGTGTCAAAATTTTATTAAAATCAATTCATTAATTTTCGCTTTACGCAATATACATAGAACGAAATAAAGCAAAACTCATATGTACAGATCAAAAAATTGGTTTCTGTAATACGCAAGCCAATGTTCGGATGGACCTAAAAAAGTGTAATATACAATAGACGGACTATTATGAATACAACAAATTTTTCTGTTTTACTACCCCCCACCCCCCAACCGCCCCGATTTCACCCCGCCCAAAAAAAATTGAAAATGATCAGGAACCCGTAAAAGGCCTAAAAACAAAGTTTGAGCTGTTTTCATATTTTTAGTTTTTTTATTATTGCCTCGCCCCACTGACCCGATTTTCCAAAACATACGCGTTTTCCTTCCTCGCCTTGGAAGTAATACTATGTCAAAATTTCATTAAAATCAATTGAACAATTTTCGCGTTACGCGATATCGAACGATCTAAAACAATACTCGTGCATACATCACAAATTCCAAGTCCCGTGGTTTCTATAATAAGCATGCAACGTTCGGATGGGCCTAAAAAAGTGTATCATGCCGCTAGGTTTTTCATTCACATATCAATGGACAGCCCATTACGAATACAACAAATTTTTCAGTATTACACCACCCCAAATTCACCCTCACCCAAGAAAAAGTAGAAAATGACCAGGAACCCCTAAAACTCCTAAAAACGAAGTTTGAGGCATATTTGACATTTTTCGTTTTTTGCTAATTACTCCGCCCCCCGTATAACGATTTTCAAAACTATAGGAACATTAGACAGACAGACCGATGGAAATGAGTGACGTGGATTTTCGTTATGGAGACATCATAAAACGACCAAAAAGCGTATTATCTCAAAATCGAAAATTTTCGCGATCACAATATTATACTCCCCTCAGCTATCGGTGTGGGAAGTACAAGGGTTGAGCAGCTGCGAAGGCAAAGCCTAAGTGTCAGAGTACCGCGGCTGCTACGAAGACGTCAGGTTAGGGGAAGCTGTATCTGTAGAGTGGGGAGGGTGAGTAGTCCCAATGCACTTGGGCCGATCTGGGCCATTGTATATCCTCCCAGGGAGTTGTCTCCTTAGGTCATCGTCCATCCTGCCAATTTTAGGAAGGTGGAAAGGTCGCTAGAGGACATGTAATGTAACCTATCGCTGTTATAACCTACAGCCAGGGGCGGCGCGTGCCTTGAAAAAAATGGGGGGGGGGGGGAGGGCAAAAACAACTAATATACAGGGTGTCCAAACGAAGACTGAGTGGAGTATTTGAAAATACTACAGGGTCTATCATACCATGCGTTCGAAACATTCTTTGTACTTCAACCCTTAAAACTCACCCCCAAGGCTGAAACTTAAAATAACGGCCGGATTTGAATTTGGCTCCCTCAAACTATACACGATACGAATATTCGTCTTGATAGGAAGCCAGATAACGGTTTTGGATATTAAGGGTGAACTTGGAGATATGAGGGGCTGGAAATTTTTGATCTTCTTTACCTGAGGCTAGAATTCAAAACAACGGCAGTATTTGAAATTGACACCCTTAAACTATACACGATACGAGTTTTCGTCTTGATAGGAAGGCAGATAACGATTTTAGATATTTAGGGTGCACTTGAAGATATGAGGGACTGAAAATTGTTGATTTTCTTTACCTAAGGCTGAAACTTAAAATAGCGGCCGGATCTGAATTTGGCTCCCTCAAACTATACACGATACGAATTTTCGTCTAGATAGGAAGCTAGATAACGATTTTAGATATTTAGGGTGAACTTGAAGATAAGAGGGACTGAAAATTTTTGATTTTCTTTACCTAAGGCTGAAACATAAAATAACGGCCGGATTTGAATTTGGCTCCCTCAAACTATACACGATACGAATATTCGTCTTGATAGGAAGCCAGATAACGGTTTTGGATATTAAGGGTGAACTTGAAGATATGAGGGGCTGGAAATTTTTGATCTTCTTTACCTGAGGCTGGAATTCAAAACAATGGCAGTATTTGAAATTGGCACCCTTAAACTATACACGATACGAGTTTTCGTCTTGATAGGAAGGCAGATAACGATTTTAGATATTTAGGGTGAACTTGAAGATATGAGGGACTGAAAATTTTTGATTTTCTTTACCTAAGGCTGAAACTTAAAATAGCGGCCGGATTTGAATTTGGCTCCCTCAAACTATACACGATACGAATATTCGTCTTGATAGGAAGCCAGATAACGGTTTTGGATATTAAGGGTGAACTTGAAGATATGAGGGGCTGGAAATTTTTGATCTTCTTTACCTAAGGCTGAAACATAAAATAACGGCCGGATTTGAATTTGGCTCCCTTAAACTATACACGATACTAATTTTCGTCTTGATAGGAAGCCGGATAACGATTTTGCATATTTAGGGTGAACTTGAAGATATGAGGGGCTGGAAATTTTTCTTTACTGTGGAGGCTGGAATTCAAAATAAAGGCTGGATTTGAAATTGGCACCCTCCAACTGTACACGATACGAGCTTTTGTCCCGATAGGAAGCCAGATAACGGTCTTAGATATTTAAGGTGAACTTGAATAGCCGAGGGTGTATTGAAATAGAAAATTTAAAGTTCCATAAATGACTATTGTACTTAATCTTCTATTTCTTAGGTGCGCTTGTATTCTTTTGCTGCAGGACAGCTACTGATTTCTCGGAATTGATGTTCATTTTGTAGTTTGGGAGTCTGTTATATTTTTAAGTCAGTATTAAATCTAGTTTCAGCTATATTTAACAAATGGAAAGCCTGGCAACAGTGCATAGAGCCTATTACTTAATGATAGGCCGTAATTGCAAGAGTGCATTTCTAACCCAAATTCAAGTAGTAGTAGTTGTTCATATGAATATGTGCCCTAAAGGGTCTGGATTTCAACATACTCTGCAAAAAATCAATTTTTTGCCCAACTTTGACACCCTGTATCTCTATGGCTAATGGAGACAATTCTAAACAAACACCTCTGCACATTGAGGTGGAAAGAGTTGCAAAAGTGGTCGCCTACAGACTGCTATCAACCGGCAGATCTGACAAAACGGAACTAGGTGCAGACTTAACGGGTATAATGGGTGAAATTACCCATCATCATGTACTCGGAATGGTCTCCGACTGTATGGTTCCCCAAGCGCATGTAGAGCGATCCTATAACGTCGTTTTCCCAGGCAGGGACGAATGGAGGAGGGACGATTTCATATCACCCTCTGATCTTGCGCTATTTACTGATGGCTCCAAGTCTGAACTGGGGGCAGGAGCGGAAGTAGTGGGTACCAATCCAAGAGTTGAAATTTCAGGCAACCTTGGGAGGTATACCACAGTTTTCCAAGCAGAAATGATTGCCATAGAGCTGAGAGTCAGGGAACTAATCAAAAGGCCCCTGACAAACAGATCTATAAAAATCTTTTCAGAGAGCCAGGCTGCATTGAAAGCACTGTGCTCCAGTCGGGTTGTTTCGAGACTGGTATGGAACTGCTTGCACCTCCTCAACAAACTCGGAACGGGAAACAGGGTATCCTGGATTTGGGTTCCGGGTCACAGCGGAGTGGAAGGCAATGTATTGGCCGACGCGCTAGCAAAAGGAGGAACTGAATCTGTGTTCATAGGACCGGGCATTGCAAAAAGCACCGCTAAAAAGACCATCTCGGACTGGGCAGTGAGGAAAGCACGCCTGAACTGGCGAGATACACCAGGGGTACTGCACTCGAAGGCGTTTATAAAATACCCCTTCGAGTCAAGCCCCCCCGAGGATCATGGACTGTAACAGGTACGACCTCCGCATTCTGGTCGGTCTGCTGACGGGACATGGTCATCTGAGGTGCCATATGCGGAAGTTGGGTCTTGAACAAACTTCAGACTGTCACTTCTGCTACGTGGAGGACGAAACAGCGGAGCATATTTTTTGCTCCTGTCCAGTACTGGATAATGCTAGGTTCCAGACATTCGGATTTGCCCAACTGGAACCTCATGACTTCAAGGAAGTTGCACCCTTCACGTTGATCGCCTTCGTAAAGAGGTGCGGACTGTACGGTGAACTTTGAAAAGGTGTGAGCCACAATAGACACAATTGAGTCGCAGTGGAAGGAGGCAGCTCTGCCCCACTCACTTTCAACCTAACCTAACCTATCTCTATGGCTATTCAAGAATTGAGAATTTCTCTATTCAATAATTTCTCAAACAAGATTCCTCAAATTTACTTTTCAGCTATAACTCAAAAAGCAAACGTGAAATTCAAACAAATAAATCAGCGACCGGCGGGGTGGAGGGTGGAGGGTCAAAAGGGGCGCCGCTAGAGTCAGTCGGGCGTCGGTGACGGTTCGGTCAAGCAATAAAATACTGGGCAAACAGCCGATATTTCCAATCAGTCAATATTTACCGACTTTCTCCGAATATATGGAAAAGCCAATGCGCTGGAAAAATTTATACTACACGTGTAGCTGCAGCGTATATATAGTACGAGGGCTGGCGGCATCAGAAGCCAGACAATTTTAGGGAGAACAAGAATAGGAATGACCGAAGAAGAAAAGCAAAGAGGGAGAAGTGTAACTGTTAAGGGCCCCACAGACATCGTTCTTTTTCATCAGGTTTGCACGACGTGCCAACCGATCACACTCATTTCGGTCCGTGTGTGCCGAAAAACCGTCGTGTTGACCGTCGTTCCAAAAAATCTGTCCGAGCTTGATTTTACCCGTCGGTTTCGAACGCCATCGTGCAACTCGGTACATGTATGGCCGTTCATCGTGCAATCACGACGGGATTTTGCAGTGTCGTTCTGGTTGCCTTCGAGTAAGCGTATCTGTCTGGGGTTAGCGACACCTATCAAAAATGTGCGATACACGGCAAAATAGCAAACAATTTATGATGGAATTCATACACATATAGGAGTTTGGTATATAGCCATACATGTTTCAGGTATAATTTGTCCTAAAGCTTGGGGGGATATTGCAACTGAAAATTTCAAATCCTCGTAGCTTCTACCCGTAGCAAGGAATCTCAATTTAGCTGCCAGACGTTCATGAGGGGAAATACTTTGTCTCATCCAAGTATCCTGTTTTTTTATTAGAGGTGCTACTGAATTAAGTAATTCTAAGTAGGTTTCTTCATCCATCCTCAAATAATTGTACCAATCCCCTGGTTCCAGACGCAATTCTTCTAATAGATTTATATGGGAGAATTGGCCTCTTTTTAAAAGCCACTGTTTTACCCATTTAGAATGTTTTTTCTTGCTGTATTTCACTTTAAAAGCTCAAGCCGCCGCCAACGCTAAAGTATTATCCATGTTAACGGACCAAAAATTTGCGAGAAACTGAAAGAAAACCGAACAGTGTGTGGAGGTATCGTTCTATCGGTTTAACCGATATCGATTGGCACGTCGTGCAAACCTGATGGAAAAAAACCATGTCTGTGGAGCCTTTTAGACCAGCTATTTTAAAATAACTATGATGCTCTAAACTTAATTTGCATATATTTGTAAGGAATTTTTTACATTTAGGCAAGTGAGGCAATTTAGGCATTCAGGAATTGGTATTGGTACTGGCGCCAGATCAATGTTGCCCTGGGCGAGTGGACAACTAACTGGCGAAAGCTTGGTTGGAGAGAGATTTGTTTGAATAGTGGGGAGCTGAGGGTTCAGTTGCCCTAATAGTTGCAGCTCAGCCTTAAGGCTTATTCTGCATCCCCGGTCAAAGGGATCAGACAGAGACCCCACCCTAAGTTCTTTGGAATATGCTCTCCTATCTTCTCTCTTGGCCTACCTACGTTCAGATAGGAGCTACTGCATTCACTCAGGGCAGGACAGTAGAAGATAACGTGCTTAGCTATTTCGTCCGCCTCACCGCACTTCCTGCATAAAGGAGTTGCCTCATCCATACTCAACTTTTGCAAGTATACACTGAGCGTCCAATGAGCAGTTATAAATCCAACCACCCTTGGTGGTTCCTTCCTGCTCAATCTGAGAGCCTGCGGTATTAGAATACAAGGGTCCTCTTAGACTGAACATTCGCCACCACTCTGTCCCAGCGCTTCTGGTACTCATTTGCAGGCACGTATTTAGGGGGGGGTCCAGGGGGTCCGGACCCCCCCCGAAACGTTATAAAATGCCATCTAAAAATGGAATCCACAAATTTGCACCTCCCCCTGCAAAGTTAAGGATTTAAGGTGGCAACTCTAATCTGCACCCCCCCCCGAAAGGTCAACCAAGTGACACCCATAACCTGGACCCCCCCCAAAATCAAATCCTGGATACGTGCCTGCTCATTTGGTACCCACCTCTGGCGACAGTTGGTGGTACCATATTGGATGGTAGACCACATGTTGGTTCTGATCCGATGAGAGGGAGGTCTGCTCCTTCCTTGACACACCTGTCGGTCCTATCATCCCCACCGACTCCTGTGCGACTAGGCACCCAAGATAATGTTACTTTGTTGGTCTTCGCTAGTGTCTTTCGACTTAATATTCTGGAATAATTGCTAAATCCACACTATTTTTGAAGTATATCAGTTACTTGCCAAGGCCATCAGAGCCGCCCGGCTATTTGTGTTTACATAGATAGTCTTTTTACTGTATCTTTTACCTATGCATATTCTGCCGCATTTCATAATTGCGGCTATTTATTCTTGGAAAATGGTACAGGTTAAAGAGAGAGAGAGAGAGAGACTGTAGGCAAGCTAAAAGGTTCATTGCAGTCCCTGACAATAGCCGTACGCTATGGCCTTTGAATAAAGGCAGAAAGATGGTACGGTATCTCACAGGCCATTGTCGGCTAAGCAGACATTTATCACTCATAAAAGTGGTCAAAGATAATATCTGCTCCAGATGTTGGGGAGAAGGCGCAACTTCTTTTCACTTCTTGGGCAGATATGCTCTGCACGACGGAATTTGAAGAGGGATCACTTTAATCACAGTAAACTGGTCGGACGTACTGATATTCATCAGAAGTTCAGGTAGGTTCGCCCACCGTCGTGCCGACTTTGATGTGTCTCATAAATGCGAGCCGCCTCGATTTGAGAGGGGTTCCCTTCGTGCGGACTCGTCTACTGACAGGGAATCCGACTGTACGATTGTCGACGTCAACGGTTGACGTTCACTTTACTTATATGGGGGTCAATAGAAATGAATTCTATAGTATAGATAGAATATAATTTATTATTCAATAAACCATTCAACACAATAACTGCAGATGCAGCTACTAGGGTAGCAAATAGCTCAAGGAGCATTATAGATCATGTTTTGTCAGATAGATGTAGTAATTTGAAATGTACGATTCAAGTTGTAAGTAACAGTAACAGTCTGATCATTCATAATTTGTTGTCCATAACCTTGAGTGTAAACATAAACGTACTTGCGACAAAATATAGAAAAGAAGTAAACAGAATAGATCATAAAAAAATCATCTCAGACGTATAAGATATGTGAAAATAACGACTGGATAAATCAAGAAATTCTCGAAATGATTGAAAATCGAGTCAAAATTTATAAACAAAAAGTAAAGAACCGGGAAATACGAATTTGGAAAATGAATTTAAAAAAACTTAAGAATCAAGTCAATAATAAAATTAAAGTATTAAAAACAGATATTTTAAAAATCAATGGGAATTAGTAGGCACAAATATAAAAAAGCAATGGGGCTTTGTAAATAGGCTTGTCAATAATAAAGCAAGTAAAACGCAGATTGATTGTATGATCAAGGACCAACAGGAAATACACAATTAGAAATTGTAAATCATCTTAATGATCATTTTGCTAATACTGGCGCTAATATTGTTAATGACTTGTTGGCTATTGCAGCCATACATAGAGCATGTCGCCGGCATTTTTGTGAAATACGCGCAAAACGCTCAATAACACACACACAAACACTACTTATTTAGGCACCCCGGTAGATCCGACCGATTGTAGCCTGTGAACCCGTGACCCTGTAAACCACAGCTGTTAAGTACAGATTAGAGTGCGGTAAGGTAAGAGGTAACGTAAGACGTAAGAAAATAAACCTGTGGAATCAGATGAGAGTGTTTATAGTCGTAACGTAAGAGCTAACGCAACACTCTCATCTGATTCCACAGGTTTATTACCTTACGTCTTACGTTACCTCTTACCTTACCGCACTCTATTTAGTCCCTTAGCGTTCGGCTTTTTGCTCGAGATCAGCGGGTGCCAGAATCTGCCAGCTTGTGTAGTAACCGAGATCAGAGTTGGAAAGGCAACATTGGGGGCGGGGCTTAGAGTGACCCTACTTGTCTTTGTTAATGTATGGTGGTTCGACAAAGGAGGACTAGGAGGAGCTTTTCAGGGAGCCATGAGGGCCTAGTGTTGATTCTGTGTTCTGTGAGGTCAGCAAAAACGGTCAAATGTAGCCTAACTACCTGGCTTGGCCTCCTCATCACAACAACTACTTATTACTATCAGACCGAGCACTCATACTGAATCTTGGATCCGACAAATTTGAAGCCGCTTTGACTACTTTTTAACGTTTTTTCAGAGTACATAATGACCTACTTCTCCTTTGTGGATCCAGCGAGGTCAAAGTTAAAACCAACTACCGAAAACTCATTTTCCATATCCATCAGCTATAACGAATGCTGCCTTTCAGCGAAAATGCCGATTCTCTTTCATACCCATCCCAATAGGGGCGTCGATTTTCTTCGTTGCGAGGGCAATTTTTCTTGATGGCAAGCTATATAATGTGTAATAATAGCGTAGCGCTGAGTCGGTAGCACGGCGCTCAAAATGTCCCTGTAAATGGGGTTGGCAGACTTGGCTGCAATCCTGTATCAATACATTATTACGTCATTATTCGGCGCGTGCCGCTTGACAGGCATATGTTTCACGCACGATTTCACCGCCGCAGCTACACGAACATCGTCGCAGACTTGATTTTGATCCCTCAGCCCCAGCCCCAGCGCGAGGAGCGGAACGGAGACGATTCTTCTCCAGCCAGGGGCGTAACTACACTGTTAACATGAGGGGGACCTGGAAGAGGACTCTGCAGAACCTGCGTCTACAGGCACGTATTTAGAGGGGGGGTCCAGGGGGTCCGGACCCCCCCCCGAAATGTTATGAAATGCCGTATGGAATCCACAAATTTGCACGCCCCCCGCAAATTTAAGGTGGCAAATACCCCCCCCCCTCCCCCGAAAGTTCAATCAAGACACCCATAATCTGGACCCCCCACCCCAAAACCAAATCCTGGATACGTGCCTGTGCGTCTAATTTGGCACTGGCAGGCAAATCCTGTGCAGAGTTGTACACCCAACAAGTCTTCTAAGCTGTACCAGTATTGTTGTAACGGTTCACCCGTTTTCAAAATTATTTTTATATTATTCACTTGGCTATCATACACAAATTGTTTATAACTTCCACTTTTAGCAACTATTTCCTCATTATACTAGTAAAGTTTTCATAATTGTTCCATTGTACCACTTCATATTTCTTCTTTTTCCCATCTCTACTATCCCTTTTCACCTGGTATACTAATCTGCGCATACCTGATGAGTAGATGAAGATATATGGTTCTTTCCTTTCGATTTTTGAACTTCGAGCAGTAAATACCTAAAACAGCTATGTCTCTCTAAGACAATCTTTGGTGGGTGTGCAATTATGTTATAACCGAGGTAAGGAATTTATATTCTCAATGCAAAATCATAATGATTTGATTGCTATGGTTTCGCATATTTTTATTGCTTCTGCTTTTTATTTTACAGCCAGGTATGTGTAGGAATGTGATTTTTCCGATTTGTAAACTTTTTTCTATCAACATGTGATGGAGAATATTTTAATCTTCAAATATCAAGTTAATGATGAACTGTATATTTATTAAAATCTAACAAAAGAGTCGCTGAATATCATTCTTTATTTCTAGCCATATATTTTTGTGTTAACATGAGTTATAAGTTTGATGCCTCGAAATCGCTTTTTAAAAAAGATTTATTTTCTTCACAAACTCAAAAACATTCAAAAAATGATACAATAAAATTATGGAAATTAGGTCTTTACAATACAATGGTTAAACTCTGACTGACTATAAAATGGTATGAACGTGATAAGGAAAACTTTATCGCTTCTCTGGAAACCAGCTGCAACGTCGGCGTTTTTCTTGGTGCATCAGCGGTCTAGGCTGATGTAACTCCTCCCCCCTAAGATTCAACTTCATGGAAGTTGAATAGGCTGCATCTCGATGTCGGATTGGTGAGTGTTGTTGATCATAGGCCTTCTAAGAACTTTCTTCCAAAATACATAGATGCCAAGGAGTGTTAGGCATCCATAAATTATTAGAGTCCATGCACTGGGTATGAGAAAATGTGAAGTTTGCTTGAGGTGCGGCTTATTATGAACAAAGCCAGATTTGATCTTGCTGAATTCATCCAGTTGCACTTTGTCCAAATGTAGACTGAAATTTGTTTCTTCCATTTTGTTAACTTCTAAGTTCAGCTCAGGAAATAGTATGGGATGATTTGGAACAATTTCTTCAACTTCATTTTTGATAACGTACTGACCAATTGTTGCTTGACAGTTGACAGGAATATTTAGGAGGTAGGTTCCTATCAACTTGGTCATATCTTTTTCTTCGTGGCACTCTGTCGTGAGGACTTCTTCTAGTGGCAGGATTAATATCCATTGGTTGGTTCTGTCTATTCTTTCAACGGTTGCTCGACTGATTGTGACTGGTGTTTGAGCACAAGAGGTAGTGTCTTGTCCATGGAGTAACTGTAGTTCACAGGGCATCTGGCTGGTAGTCTCTTGCAAGTCGGTCTTCTCGCAAAGGAACCTTTTAGGTGTAATTTCGGCGCAAGAATCGTCAAAAAGTGCGAAGTACAACTCATTCTTTATCAGATATGTTTCTTTTGGGATAATTGTTTTGAATTCGCCTTTTAAATATATATAGGAATTGGATACAGACGGAATAAATTAAATGACTGAGAATTCACAAGCGGAACCGATAATATGAAAGTTATTTTGTTACTTACAGTGTAACCTTTGATTTTGATTGTTTTCTCAAAAATGGGCATATTTTCTAGAGTGACTGGTACTACAAATTTATCGTTCCCTAATTTTGAGTCTAACAACTTAAGCTCTCCAAACAGTTCTTCGCTCTTAATGATACTAGAGTGAACTATTCCAATTCTTGCAAAAATTATAGCATTTTCAATGTCTTGTAATATGGATAAAATAGTTTCGTAAATGCTTGTAATCTCGAGGAGCGTGTCAATGAAGAATTTGTTATGTTCGGAATACATTGTGTTATGATGCACAAGTACATAAATTCTATTAATTTTGTCGTTTAGCAGTTCCTCGTTATAGCAAACTTGCCGAATGGTTTTGTTGAACCTATCAATAAGCGACACCGACAAAGCATTATTCTGTGTAATAGTATCTGACAATTGCTTTTCATTGTCTTGAAGCTCTCTAATTAGATTTTCATAGCGTTCGCCGTCATTGGCGTCCAGATTTCCTGTTATAGATTTAAATATTGATCCAATGCCATTTAATATGCCTCTTTTCACTCTTTTTATTTGGGGAAATATATTATATAATTTTTCTTCAACCTACTGTTGGACAAACTTTAGTGTATTCAGACTACTGGACAAATAGTTGCTAACGTTGGAGTTTAAAGATATGGTCTTTGCCATACGAGCAGAAAACACTGAGAGGTGATTAATTTCATGAATTAAAGGATTTATGTCATAATAATGTATGAGCGAGAAATCGTGATCTTTAAGTTTTGCTTCACCAATTTCCACTGGGAGTAGTCCAGGATTACTACCAAGGTTGCGCATTGTTATTCTAGCTTGCAGTCCAAGAGCTACCGCCAGGAATCTGCAAATAATACCGGGAAATAATATTTATTGGCTAAAAGAATAAGTTTTGCGGAGAGGGCGTTTTAAATTATCCAAATGCACTTTATTGTTTTTATCAGTGGTGGCGAACTTTTTATCTGCGTTAACTGTTTTTAGAGTACAGGATTTTTGAAATTTGTTAGCATGTTTCTGACGAACATGTTTCTTAACAAAGGCTTTTTGTCCGGGTTTAAATACTTCAGGACTATCGCGTGATTCGTTTGCCTTGCTAATTACTTTTTCTTTGTTTTGAATCAGTGCTTCATTAATTTTGGAGTATAACAATTTACTACGAGCTTTATGTTGTTCTACATAATCGTTTAGTAAAATTTGGTCTAAAGTGATATCAAATGAATCTTTATCTGTAAAATGGCCATTTATGACATTAATGGGTTTCAACTTGGTTACAGAGTGGACCGAGTTATTATGAGCCAAAACAGCATAAATCATTTTCATTTTTACAGGTGTTTTTTGGAAACCTTTGGTGTTCAGAATACGAAGATGTTCAGATAATGTCGAATGGAATCTCTCAACCACGCCATTTGATTGTGGATGATTGGGAGAACAGAAATGAATTTTGATGTTGTGTAAGCCTAAAAGTTCAGATATTACTGAGTTTTTGAATTCGGTGCCATTGTCAGTTATAATTTGTGTAGGGATTCCATGATGTGAAAAGTAACGAAGTAAATTATCGGCTATTTCGGTACCTGACATTGAATTAAGGTAATATGCTTGAGCATACTTTGAAAAACTGTCAATGATAGTTAGAAATTTTGACTGTTCGAATGTATATGTATCCATATGGATTATTTCGAATGGCTTTACTGCAGTAGGCGTAATATTCATTTGTGCGTTAATAGGGCGCCTTTCGTATTTGGCTTGTTGACAAACTTCGCATTCATTGATATATGTCTGCACAGAATTTTTCAAATTTGGCCAGTAATATTTTTGTTTTAACCTAGAGTATGTCTCATCGATACCGCGATGGTTCGATTTTCCTTCGTGGTAATTTTGTATTATTCTTTTGATTTCATCCTTATCGGTGATGTCCAGGAGCTTCTCAAGACATCTTCTAAATTTAATAGAGGGAAATTTAAAATATTTTTGTAAAGCTGCAGAAAAAGGTTCATAAAATTCAGGGTCCTCAAAGTATATGTAGTATAATACATCGGGCACTATATACTCTTTAACAAAATTTACAACATCGGATTCGAGGTTATTTTTTGAAATTTGTACTAGAAGCCTTTGCTTTTTCTCAAACAGGATAACAATTTTAGGTTTTGTAGGGGAATGTAAAACTGAACTAATTACAATCTGATTTTGTCCAAAATTTAGAGGTTGCTCTGATATAGGTATTTCCACAATGGGGTGCTGATCGGCGTTAGAATGCCTAGTTTCGTCATCTTGGTTAATATCGCCTTGCTGGTTGTTTGTGTCATTTATAGCGTTCAAAGGTTCTTGATATTCGGTTGAGTTAGCTTCATTATCTAAATTAACGATCATCGATATGTCATCAAGTTCAGGATTAAGGTTAGGATAGCTAATATCTTGAATAACAGGAGGTGATGTGAGTCCGGCTTGTTGTATAGGAGGGGTATTCAAATTTGGATCTACAAATGTTACCTTTTGATTTTGATAGTTTGACGCTTCACCTAAAATGTCATCAACTTGTTTCCAAAAGTCATCAGTTTCTTTTGTATGAATTTCTATTCTCGATAGAGCATCAGCATTCGTATTAAGTTTGCCTTTTTTATAAATAATTTTGAAATTGTACTCGTCAAGTTTTATTCTCCATCTCATTAATTTTGAGGAAGGATCACTTAAGGAGTATAGCCATTGTAATGGCTTATGGTCAGTAATAATGTTGAATTTTTGACCAAAGAGGTAAGGGCGGAAGTATTTTGTAGCCCAAACTACGGCTAACAATTCCTTTTCGATTGTGCTGTAGTTTCTTTCGGAGTCATTTAAAGTCCGTGAGGCAAAAGCGATAGGTAGATCACTGCCGATTGGTCCTTGACTCAATATTGCTCCTAATGCTACATTACTCGCATCTGTAGTTAAATTGAAAGGTTTACTGAAATCTGGGTATTGGAGTATAGGATCGTTCGTGAGCAATTTTTTACAGTTCTCAAAACAGGATACAAATTCATCATCATGAATAATCTTTGCACCTTTTTTGAGACATTTGGTGAGAGGTTTGGTGAAATGAGCGAAATTTGGAATGAAACGGCGATAATAGCCCAGGAGTCCTAGGAAGCTTTTGATTTGTTTAGTAGTCTTGGGTATAGGGAAATTTTGTATTACACTGATTTTATCAGGGTTTGGTTTTACACCTTCTGGTGTCACAATGTGACCCAGGTATGCGACTTCCTTTCGTAGGAATTCGGATTTATCTAACTGTATTTTGAAGTCAGATTCACGGAGTCGGTTAAAGACAGATCGGAGTCTTTCTAGGTGTTCTTGCAGCGACGTACTGAAAACTATGACGTCATCAAGATAAACGAGACATTTCTCGTTTTGTATTCCTCTGAGGATGTTGTCCATCACTCTTTGGAATGTGGCTGGTGCATTCTTAAGTCCAAAAGGCATTCTTAAGAATTCTCAGTGACCTCGTTCCGTACTGAACGCTGTCTTTTCTATGTCTCTTTCGTCCATTTCTATCTGGTGGAATCCGCTGGCAAGATCCAATGTACTGAAATATTGGCATCTACCAAGCTTATCGAGTAAGTCGTTAATGTTTGGAAGTGGATAACGGTCGTCTATCGTTTTATCGTTGAGGTTACGATAATCGATGACTACTCTCCATTTTTGTTTGCCTGAGGCATCCATCTTTTTTGCAACTATCCACAGAGGTGAATTGAATGGTGAGTTGCTTTCCCTGATGATGTTGGATTTGAGCATTTTTTGAACTTGATTGTTTACTTCTTGCCGATGGACAAAAGGATAGCGGTAGGGCTTGGAATAAATCGGGGTTTCATCAACGGTACGTATGCGGTGTTTTACCTTATTGGTGAAAGTTAGGGGTTGGTCTTCGTTATAAAAAATATCCGAAAATTCTTGACAGAGATTAAGAATTGCCGATTTTTCTTCGGAATTTAAATGGTCGACCCTAATTTTTGACAGGTCCAATTTTTTAGCTGGGGAATCGTTTATATTATTAATTTCAAATTCAGAAGCTATGCGTTGATCGAATGATTCTACAGAAAAGGGTTCGGAAAGGTCAAGTGTTACGGTTTCTGTTGTGTTATTGAGAATGGTTGTTAGGGCGTAACCATTTTTTGCAATAGTCAAGCATTCTGGTATTTCACAATTGTGAATTTTTTGATGTGGGATAATAATTTCACCTTGCCGAATGGACGTTCTAACCTTAATGACCCGTTCTGTACGTGGCTCAATAGAAATAAAGTTTAAATTATTTTTGGTCTTTTGGTAAAGCAATTTTATACGGGCATGGGGTGTAACAAGAAAGCCGTCACTATAGTTTAGACTAGCCTCTAATTCTTTAAGATTGTCGAGACCAATTAAACCATTGAAAACATCATGAAACTTGAAAAGGTAAAACTTCAACTGTTTTGGTTGAGGAAGATTGAAAATTTTGGAAGCTGGCACTAGGGCACTAAATTTGTGGGCAGATTTTTGAAATACGGTTGAAACAATGAAAGGTTCGTTTCTGATCTGATTTGGGAAAAATTTGAAAGCAATCTCGGGATCTATAAACGATCTAGTAGAACCTGAATCTATTAAAATTTTGATATTATATTCTGGGAAAATGACATAACTTAGACCACTTGTGTCACTGGCGTTGAAGGATATATTTTCTGGAGCTACGTTAGTTCGGAAGTGGGACGGGCTGAGTGAAAATTTTCGGTTTCGTCTACGAAATTTGCGTTATTCTGAATATCAATGTCTTGGTCACATTGATTAGTATTCGAACTGGGTTCATACCTAATAATTTTGATCGTTGGACATATTATTATAATCGAAATTAATACCATAATCGCCTGTACTATAAGTATCATATGGTGATCCAGTTGCAGTGTTATTATCTAGTTCAGTATTAAATAATTCTTCTACGATAAAATTTTGCGTAGGTTGAGAACGTGGTGCACTTGCCGTTGCAGTTGCCAAGGGCGGACGTGTCGAATTTCGAGTTGAAACACTCATCGGTGTAGGTCGCGGAAGCGTTCTAGCATTCGCAGAATTTGGCCTGAAAACATTGCTATTCGGATTTCTTTGTTGCTGGGGGCCGAAGACCTCAGAGTTCGTTGGAAAACGCTGATTAAGACTTGGCCTAGGTTGAATCGGGATGGGCTGGGATGGGAATGAATTTTGAGCACGGAAAAAATTATTGGATATCTGAGAATTGTGAGGCGTATTAAAATTTGGACGTGCTGACCTATATTGAGAATTTTGAAAATTCTGAGAATTTTGAAAATTCTGAAAATTTTGAAAATTTGGCCTAATAGAAATTTGGTTGGGCTTAGGTGTAGATCTGTATGAGATATTCTGAAAATAATGCGTATTTTCCTCCTCTATTACTAATTGAAGAGCTTCATTCAATGAACTTGGCCGCATGCACCTGATCGTGGTGCCTAAAGGCTCTTTCAAGCCTGAAAGGAATGTTTTTAATGCTAGTTTTTGATAAAGTTCCTTTTTCAAAAATTTTGAATCTTCTGATATTTCATGTAAATTAACAAAACTGCATAAAAGATTTAATATGTGCAAAACACGATCATGAAATCTTTGAGGGCTTTCATTTTGAGCTTGCCTCAACATAACAAGGTCCCTGTTTAGGCAGACTTCGTCACGTTGATCAGCAAAATTTGTTGTTAACAAAGCTTTTAATTGATCCCAGGTTGAAACTGATTGGATATTGACTAAGGTACGAGCATTTCCTTTCAGTTTTGAAAGTATAGAATTCAATATATAAATATTCTGAAAATTATTGGTATTGACTCTATCGTAAAAATGTTTTATCAGTGATTCGCTCACTGACAAGAATCTATTTAAATCATTCGGATTGCCGTCAAAATCAGGCACACAGTTAAGGTATTCAGGCTTAAAATTTGCCATATTTGTTTCGCTACGGTTACAGTTAAAAATAGGTGGTCTTAAAGTAACTTTGGGTAAATTATTGGAGCTCAGAAAATTTGGAGAGTCAGAGTCGCTATTTAAATCCAAATTCTCAAGGGCTTCCGATATATCGATACTCATTGAAACAATAACTGATAAAGAAAAAAAAATGCACTTACAACACTAATAAAGCGATCCTTAGCATCTCTTACTCCTATAAAGATCCTAGCTGGCTCCGCGATGAATGTCGTCCCAGACTGGAATCTTTGCAAATTTGGGCAATGTGCTCCCAAATTTCGGTGTCCTTGCTCGTAGCCGTTGACTCTAGCTCCTCGATGGATTGGGCGTCCAAGATGGAATCCACTCTAGTGCTCACAGCTACTTCACGAAAGTCACCAAGTTCAGTTGACCGAGAGTCCGAAAAAGTCCCGAAAATTCTTTGTTCGCGACGGTTTGCGGAAAGTCTTTTCGAGTTCGCGTACTTCAGATCCTACTGGCTGCTGATGCCTCGAAATCGCTTTTTAAAAAAGATTTATTTTCTTCACAAACTCAAAAACATTCAAAAATGATACAATAAAATTATGGAAATTAGGTCTTTACAATACAATGGTTAAACTCTGACTGACTATAAAATGGTATGAACGTGATAAGGAAAACTTTATCGCTTCTCTGGAAACCAGCTGCAACGTCGGCGTTTTTCTTGGTGCATCAGCGGTCTAGGCTGATGTAACTCATGCATTATTTTATGTGTATTTTATGTTTAACATTTTTTTATAACATTCCTTACGTGAAAATACCTAGCAGTCAGATTAGCTAATAAAGAACGCAATGAAAAGGTTTGTTGGACATTTGTGTAATTTCGTTTTACGAGGGGAGAGGAAAATGGTTGTAAATTCTCGAACACATTTTATATTTTTTTATTTATCACTATATGTATTTCTGAAAAGATCCGGTGGGACTGAAGATACAAAGCATTTATAAATAATTTTTTTTAACTATTATTATTATTACTCGGTGAACATATGAAAGTTGCCTGCTTTTTGGCTTCTTAATATGCCCATGTTACTTTTGAAGTATATGAAGAGAAAGAAAGACTTCTTCGAAGAGCAACACTACTTTCTTGGAAGATTACCAAGACATCTTTGGGATGCTACTACAACTTCTTCGAAAGATCACCATACTTCTGTGGATGTGACAACTTCTTTGGGGCACCACCCTTCTCCAGGGTGCCACCACCACTTCTTTGGGGCACCACCTTCTCTTTGGAAGAGCACCACAACAGCCACTCCATGGACTTCCCACCGAAGCAAAGTTCTTGTTTTCAAAAAAAAAAAAAATATAATTTTAGTTATTCATGAGTTTAAAAATTTAGAGAACTAAAAAGAATCGGAAAATTTTGAACAGTTCCGAAGATTTCGAAAATTCGATATATTAAGAAAATTTTGAAAAATATCAGCCCAATTTATTTATCAGCAAAAAAAAATGAAAACAACCCATAAATACGTCTAAAAATGAGGTTTGGGCAGTTCAAAAGTTTTTTTTAATACTTCTCCTCGGATTTTTAAAAATATGGCTTCATACCATCAGCAACATTGATGATGATATGAAGGTTGAGGTTTCGATTCAACAAAATGGCAACGGACAGACAGAACGACGGTAGTGATAGATTTTTGTGATGTCGTCATGATAAGATGCCCCAAAAAATCCGTCGTCCTCCGGCCTTCTTGTTAAAATGTGCAGGAAGTCTGTTTCCTCTTTGGTAGCAAAATCTCTATCGTGATAGATGGCTTGTCTTCTCATCAACGATGGGGTCCCGCAGGGATCAGAATTGGCTCCAACATTCTAGCAATATTTGATAAAGGAGTCAACATAACAGAAAACACGATCTGGCACGAACATATTTCGTCAATTGCAACGGCTAATGGCAAAGAGCTCGGATAGTTATTCAGAGCCAGAAAGTATTTCTCACCATCCAACCTTTTTACGCTGTATGAAGCCCCGATAAGAACTGGCTTGGAGTATTGTTCTCATATCTGGGGAACTGATGCCCCTACTACCATGTCTATATTTGATGCACTCCAGAGAAGGGCAATTTCACCAATTGGTGATCCAACCTCAACACGCTACCTCCAGCCTGTGTCTGTCATCCTAAAGTGGTCGTTCTATATACATCAAGGACCGAGCTGTACGACCGTAACATTGTTCCCAGAGTATCCAGTGCTTGAAATGAATTGACAGGAGATGAATTTATTGAACCTACGTTTGTTGGCCCATTCAAGTCTCGCGTTACTTCCCCGTAACATAACCTTTCCATAGCAGCCGCGGTACACTGGTATTTAGGCTTTGCCTTCGTGGATTGCTCAGTCATAATTATTTTTTCTTGAAATTCAAAATCTAATTCCTACCCTTGCTTGCTCACTTTAAAATATCTCACATACGCCTACTTTACATAAATACGTAACTGCTGGTTACAAAATACTTTTGGAAGTTCGCGTGACAGTCATTATCTATCACGTGCTCTTGTCGAAATCTCAGCTTAAGGCAAATCATGGCACAAAGGCCTGCTAATGATTCAAAATAGACCTTCCAGGCATTAGTCACGCCCTATTCTGTGTGACATCCATAACTTATCCTTCATGAGGGGAAGGATCATTTTTTATCATCAGCCAACGAACAGGGGAAAGTAAGTGAGTGGAAACGTTATGACTTTGTGTAGCTGACTGCCACGGAATCGCTTCTCACACTTTGTGACATAACAGGGATGATTTAGTTTTTTTCGTTTTTATCTACAGGATATCCGCAAATAAATGTAAAACAACAAAACTTCATAATCTTTGAGTAGAAATACAGAATATTCCATAATATATAGAACTTTATTAGTGGTTTGCACCGCTCATAATTAAATTTTGGCTTAACTAACCACTGACTAATATTTTCCGGATATCTGGGAAGCTACTAGAATTGCACCTATCTACAAAAAGAGTGACAAAACTAAGACAGAAAGCTGTATTCATCAGAGTAACTACTGTTGCTCTACAAGGCACAGATCAGACCATCGTTGGAGTATTGATCCCATGTGTGGGGACTCTCTTAAGCTTCTGGACACTATTCAGAAGAGATCAATTAGACTAATCGATACGCCTAACCTCAAAAAAGATCTTCACAGCCTGGAATATCGAAAAAGGGTGGCTGACCTGAGCTCTCCCAGATAATAACACCGAAGGCCGTCCGAACCAGGAACACTAGAGAGGGTCTGAAAGTTCATCCTTACCAGGTCGAGGTCCCTACTCCCTGAACCAGTTTCCTCCAACATTCCTTCTTTTGGAGAACTTCGACGTTGTAGAATGAGCTGCCGGGAAATTTGTTTCCCGACGGATACAACCCACAGCGTTTCAAGTCTAACGTGCACAGTCACTTATCCTGTCGCAGCGCTTCTACAGCGCTATAGGCTTTCAGCCTTTGCGGGAGGCTGACCATATAAAACAACAAAGTTGTGGTCACTATGAACAATATTCCGAAAGTCTTTGAAGTAGCTCTGTCTGAGATGTTATTCAATCACGTCAAGAGAGCGTTAACACCAAACCAGGTCAACCAATACCAACTTAATGCTATTACACAATTTGCATGTGGAGTTCTCGATGGTGGAGGTCAGGTTGATGTGATTTGCATAGACCTTCCCTCTTCCAGGGCTTTTTACCTGGTGGAAACTTAAATTTACCTTTCAGCGGGAGTGTCCCAGGGGTCTGTGTTAGGACCCTTGTTATTCAGCTTATTTTTTAATGGTATGACATCAGGCTTGACTTACAACGCTCTTCTTTTTGCGGATGATTTGAAGTTGTTCTCATAGATAACATAAGCGATTGCCGAACATTACAACCAGACATGACGGCTCTGGAGAACTGATGTCAAAATTGACAAATCAACAAACCAGGGCTGTTTTCTGGCGCCCATGCATTCAAAACGTATTCGTCTGGGTTTCAAATACACTCGTTCTGGCGTTGAAACGATGACGTCATAGTAACATAATTTCAAAATGTATTCAAAACGATTCAAAACCAACCGAACGTTAGTTTCAAAACAACGTAACCTAAAATTATCGCTTGTGATTGTACTGCTGTCATGTCATCGTAATATCTTGCAATTTCAAAAATTTCGAATGAATCAACACAACAGCGAAATATAACAAGATATGATGGAATTGCAGTTGGGGTAGTTCTTAATTACTGTCGATTTGGAAGCATACAATTCTTTGCAGGGTAGGTAAATTTCATGATACTACGACTTTAGAAGGTATGCTCACGCGCATGATGTCTTCCGTCTCGCTTCCACCTGTGACGTCAGCGTGTGACAAACGGGGTTTGTTTACTTGTTTATTTACAGGTTATAGCCGAATATTTTCAGTTTATTTTCTTGAGTTTACTCGTTTACTGCAATAAAGTTTGATAAAACATTAATTATTTACGATTCTGGAGTTTAACACATATTTGAACAATCGTTTATTGTGCGGTTATGAGTGGTTAGAACATTAATAATAAAAAAGGTAAAAACTATTCGTCACACTACCGCTACTTGGGGTGGTTTGAAAAATTTGGCAGGTTTCATTGCATTTATGTTGAAAAATAGGGAGAAACTGGGTTATATCCCATATTGCACAGATACTTCTCTCACTCGGGTCAACCATTTAACAGAAGGTGGACTATAAAAACATACAGATGAGTTCTTGGCAAAATGTAATGAGCTCGGCCATATATTTTCCAACTATAATGGAAACGCTTTGAACATTGAAAAAACTATCTTGCGAATTTAACAAATTATCAGTGAATGTAGATGTGACTGATGAAGCAAAGATGAGCTTGTTTTTTAGATGTAAAATGTATTTCAGAATATGAATCTTTGATAGGGGAATTAGGGAGACCTCGAATATTAGAAAACGGACATTCACTAAGATTGTAAAATAGTATAAAGTAATAAGTATACAGGGCCTGCGACGGTGCATCCAGCTTTCCTAGCGCCTTTCCTATTTGGAATATAGACAAAAGTGCATCAAGTTTTCTTTCACTCAAAAGTTGAGTGTAGTAGACTACAATTATGAGCTGTGTAACTCGATACTATAAGTCAGCCAAGAGTTCAAGGACTTGAGTATTATTCTACAGTAATTTATCATTCATAGTCTCTGGTATCGGGGGCTTATAAAAGTTTAGGATGTGTGGTGAAGTATTCTAAGAATTTCAGTCACCCCAAAAAATGTTAACTTTATTTTCAGCCTTTGTTGGGTCTAAACTGGAGGAATAATGCTGCATTGTTTGTCAATTTATATAAAAATCAGCGAAGGCTTGTCAAGTACGCATGGTTTAAATTAGATGGCATGGCTTCCCGAATGACAGTTTTTTAAGTCGCTTCAATTTATCCAATCTGTCCCAGCGTAGGGACTTCCCAACTTCGCAATTTTTATTCAAATTGCTAAACAACAACATTGACAGTTCCTTCTTCTTCCAGAAGATTATGCTCGTACAAATGTGTTACTAAAGGGACCATTGTATGTTAGTGGTATGTCATGTGTCGTAATTACGACAAAGTAGCAACATGTGTTGATATGTTTTGTTGCACTATTGAGCATCTATGATGACATATTCTGTTTGCAGACTGAAATTTATGTCATTTGTAACCTCTGATGTAATTTATTGCGATCTAGTTTGATTTATTGTTTTTTCCTCTACGTTTATATAAACTCGTCTAGCTTACATACGATCTCCGTTTATTAGTTGTAAGTGTTTTAGATGTATTTTCACGGTTTTCTTTTGTCAGTATAATTACAATTATTATTGGTGGAAATTGTGATATTAGTTCTTTCTGTAATTTTAAAGCTTCATTGCTCTCTAATTTGATTTCTTTCTGATGAGTAGATGGAAAAGCAAATAAATAAGTTAGATACAATACAAGCAATTAACTTTAACTAAAGCTTGAAGTTTTATGTCTTTGCACCGGTTAGTCTTAATCACGAGTTAGTAAATTACGAGTTAACTTTCTTTTCAGGATGTTGGTAATAATGAGTACCTACAGGGAAATTTTAGGAATTTACTATGTAAGGTTGGCCATTATATCGTATTTAGATGTTCTTTCCTGGAAATGTCATGTCACTAGTTGTTGGCAGCTGTCAAACATAATTCAAATTCAAATTCTTTATTGCCCTTTAGACATTCAATCGAATGTATAGGATACGTCATAAAAAAGATACAAAAATACAAAACATAGAGAAAATAGGTATATAAAACATAAACAAACAAATTCAGAGACAGCGTAGTAACACTGAGAAACAAGAAAGTCTTTCAGCTTGATCCTAAACTTGTTGATATTTAAACAATCTTTAATATTTTTTGGCAATTTATTGTAGATTATAGGTCCCAGTATGTCGGGCGATTTCTTACCCACATTGTATTTAGCGAAAGCCACGTGCAGATCTTCAAATTGTCTGGTCACAACAGAGCATGCATTTTCATTTAAAAACTTGTTTTTATTTATAAATGTATACATCGCCATTTCATAAATAAACAAAGACGGTGGTGTTAAAATTCCCAGACGTCTAAAAATATCCTTGCAGGACTGCCTGCTGTTGATACCAGTCATGCACCGGATGGCCCTCTTTTGACTCAAAAAGACGTGCTGAGCATTAACTGATGAGCCCCAGAAACGGGAACCCCCTATATATTATTGCATATTTGGATTCCTTGGTCAATTCTAGTGTGACTTTATATATCACACATGGAACTTTAAACGAACCGTTTAGGCGCAAATCACCATTTTTGGTATAAGTAGGTATCAGAAAAAAATTGAATATCGCAGCGATTATGAAACTTAGAAGGCCGTGACTTTGCGGTACCACTAAGCATGAAATGCGTCACCTAAGGTCAGACGACTAAATTTGAATTCTTTTTGTACTTGAAGAAATCAGAGGATAAATTAAGGAAACTTCAATCACAGATAACTTGATTTTTTCAAATGGGAATGCCTATTTTGATTTAAAGAATCAAATGTAAAATTTGATTACCCTTATAATGATATAGCATTCTTGATATCAATCTTTTTTGGTTTTCATTTTATTTTAAATTTTCAGTCAAATCGGCGTTTTTCAATTTTCCTGCATGCAAGCAACCTAGTAGGCCATGAAAAATAAACAAAAGCTCGTTAATATGGAAGAAAGCAACTAACTTAGTAGAAAGATGCAAACTAATCTGAGCAACGAGGCAAGATTATCAAAATTCCTTAAAACATGTTAGCTCTAACCAGAAACAATAGTGGTAACAAGAACGCTCATTTTTCACAGCCTACTAGCTATTATCCAATTTCCAAAGTCAGTAAAAAAATATGTAATCAAAGGAAAACTACTAGTGATTGTTGCTGGCAGTAGAATATCTTTGTCTTCTGAATAAGTTTTCACATTTAATGCTATGAAAAAGTAGCCATATCCATAAGTCAAAAGTAATGACACCTCTGACTGAAACCCTTCAAATTCTTCTTCTACTTTTTAGAAAAATCGTGGAAAATGAAACTTGATTTGCAGTCTGTTTGAATTGTAAAACATAATTTAGTTTGTAGAAAACTACATGAAATAATCGCAACTACAACATAGCGTAATTAAAAAATTCTAGCAATTATTATTATGTTCGGAATGGAGATATCTTCACTTTTGACTTAGCTAAACGGAAATGACTATTTTTTTATCCCATAAATTGTGAAACTTCATTCTGAACATGTTAGACTGTAAGCAAAAGTCGCTGGTAGTTTTCCTTTGGTTTAAAAATTTTTAATCGTTTTGGAAAGTTGTCAAGCTCTAGTAGATCTCAATAGCTAGTAGGCTGTGAATAAACAAACACTTCTGTCATACCCCAGCTACTCATTGACATTAGATATCTTGCCGCTGCTGTATCCGGTTAGAGCTAATATGTTATAAGAAATTTTCATAATCTTTCCTCGGTGCTCTAGTTAGTTTGCATCTTTCTACTAAGTTAGTTGGTTTCTTCCATATTGACGAGCTTTTGTTTATTTTTCATGGCCTGCTAGGTTGCTTGCACGCAGGAAAATTGAAAAACATCGATTTGACTAAAAATTTGAAATAAAATGAAAACCAAGAAAGATTGATATCAAGAACGCTATATCGTTAGAAAGGTAATCAAATTTTACATTAGATTCTTTAAACCAAAATAGGCATTCCTATTTAAAAAAATCAAGTTATCTGTGATTGAAGTTTCCTTAATTAATCTATCGATTTCTCCAAGTACAAAAAGAATTCAAATTTAGCCGTCTGACCTTAGATGACGCATTTCATGCTTAGTGGTACCACAAAGTCACGGCCTTCTAAGTTTTATAATCGCTGCGATATTCAATTTTTTTCTGATACCTACTTATACCAAAAATGGTGATTTGCACCTAAACGGTTCATTTAAAGTTCCATGTGTGATACATAAAGTCACACTAGAATTGATCAAGCAATCCAAATATGCCATAATATATAGTGGGTTCCATTCAAAAAAATATAAGTTTGATATGAATCACCCTGTATAAACGTCAGAATTTAAGTGAAAATATTTTTACGTTATAGCCCTCAAGGGTGCCTACCATGGTCAAGTGACAGATTTTTGAAATATTTTTCAGTAAGCCCACAATCCTCCGTCCACGCACTATTGGCCCACCCTGTATAAAAATTCCACCCCCTACCCGAGAAATTTTCCTATAAAAAGATGGTTTCACTAGGCACTCCAATCAACCTCTTATATGAGATTTCCGAAAAATACGTCCAGTCCGCTCTGGCTCTGTTCTCTTTCCACAATGTAAATTTTTTTTGAGTACATAGATTCAAATTTTTGTATCTGAAATTCAGAGCGCTCGGAACTACTGCAAACGGGTCAGGCGTCGATTAATATCAGTTCTCTGTATAACTATTTCACCAATTTTTCATTCAGATACAGAGCAATATGTATCGTTTATATTATACTGTGCATGAGCTATTTTCATTTTGTATGAATATTAAATATCTAAGACAGATATAACAGGAAACGAAATAAAACTTTCAAAAATCAATGCTTTGGCGCCATGTGCTTGTACACTTTTGTCACACGGTGACGTCATGCGCAGACCGGTTCGAAATCTGTCCGCCAAGTGATCATATCTGTCAGTGTCGTAGTATCATGGATTGGATCCATCCATCGCCTTAAGGGTCTACGGTATGGCGCATGAAATTGAGAATCCAAGAAAAGACGTATTCCCCTGTTAGCGAGGAGGCGTGGCCGCCTGTTCCCTTTCTCCAGTGTATATGTCTAAGATGAGGGGAGATAAGTTCAATAATCCAAAGCTAAGGTCAAAAGGCCCAAAGGTAAGGTCCAAAGGTCACCATAAAAACAAATTTCGTATTTCCAAGCTCCTAACGTTACCTTTAAACTTACAGTAATGACTTAAAGAGAAAATTGAGGAAGAAAGCTTGCGCTTGTGTAACTATTTAGCCTTTTTTTGATATCGTGTTTGGCTGTTAAATTACAGGCATCTATAGAATGTATGATTTTGCATTGCGAGTTTTTTTGCAGATTAAAAAACTTTTCTGAGAAAATCGAAAATAGTTGTCATTCATTAAGGTTTTAACTATCGCCTTCTGAAATATTATATATGTAATTTGAAAATAGTGTGAGCTATGCGAGAAATTGTGAGTCCGTGTTTTACATGGAAAATGCGTATGTATAAATGTGTGTATCCAAGCCCCTTAAGCGACTCTACTATATTTGTATTCATTATGGTGAAAATAAAACACAGAATTCAGTTTTTAAACTATATTTTATATAATAAATACATAACATCTATACATTATTAAGATTACAGCAGACATTTTGAGACTTTCCAGCAAAATGGCTACCTTTTGACATTTACTTTACTTGACTAGTATACTGCTTAGATCTACATGATATCATCGCAAAGGTGTATTCAACATCTAAACTAGGGTTTTTCGCCTATATTAAGCTTTCACTTCAAAAACAAATATCTTTTGTTCGTTTGAAATATACATACTATTTATTTACATATTTACGATACCTTCGTTTAAATAAAAAATAAATATATTACTCTGTTTGACTTAGTCATAAAAGGAACTCAGACAATCTTGTTTTGAAAAATAGTGAATTCAGAGGAAATCAAAAGGTTTAGATGAGCGTTGTGATTAGGCATCCATACATCGGAACAGTGAAATATGAGACTAACTCCATTTCAAAATAAAAAACAATAGATTTTAGAGAGTTTTTTCAGCTCACATAAATATCTTCTGCTGTTGCTGATTTCTAAATGCCTAATCAGATACTCCCTATATTAAAGATACATTTGATTCCATGTTAAAAACAGACGTTTCGTAGAGCATTTTAAATTTGCATTATATTTAATGTACAGGATAAAAATAATACACATTGAATTGCAAAGATTTTTAAAACCCTACAAATTTAAAACGACCCTATTAACATTTAAAACACGTAAATTGTATCACAGACTACCGCCATTGCATGCGATTGTGTGTTAACTCAACATTTCATAATTATTCATTTATATACATTAATACATTGCACTGAGTACACTACTACTTCGTTATTATACAATACTTCTATAAGATTACCGTGGATATAATCGAAACGAATCGATGTATGTCGTTTCTAAGCAACACTAAAGTATTCAGGATAATCTTATAACTAGTAATTCCCTCACAATTATATTTTATACGCCACCAGTTAAAAAACGTTACTATAATGCATCTCATACACACTTATTATTATCCTTTTGATTAAGTTAAGGTTGACGTCCATTACATTACAGCAGTATGCGCCGAGAAGCGCGACAAAATGCGCCACTGTGGTTTGCTTGCAGATCTAGTGGGTACCCCCCTTAACAGATATTGAAGTCGGGTAGTCCGCACGAGCTGTACTACGCTTCCTCCTCTGGTGGGATAACATTTAAACGCAACCACAATATAATTATTTTCTTTATACACCTATTAAAGTTCTGGTTGTGTTAAGGTTGTCGTCCATCATAGGAGGGAGGCGCCAAATGCTGTCTACTGTGAATTGCTTGCAGATCTAGTGGGCGCACCTCTTAACCGAGATAGTTGAAAATCGGTACGCCCAGATGGAGGTTCTCCACCCTTGTTCCTCTAGTGGGCGACTGTCTTTAGGATATCAGTTAAACGCAACGATAACACACATTCTCTAGACACTTATTAACATTCTGTTGGTCGTGTTAAGATTGTCGCCCATCATAGAGGAAGGCGTAGAGAGGCGCTGTAAAACGCTGTGGACACCCCCCTTAACAGAGATAGTTGGAAATAGGTCCGACTGAACAGGGCTTCGACGAGTGAGCTGTGCCACGCTACCTCCACTAGTGGACGACAGTCTTTACAATAACACAATCTCTACACACTAGTTTACTTTCTATTGGTTGTGTTAAGGTTGTCGTCCATCATAGAAGGAAGCGTGGAGAAGCCAGGCAAAACGCCATTGACTGTGACGTTCTTACAGATTTAATTGACCCGCTCCCTAACAGAGACAGTTGGATTTCCGCGCGATTCCTTCTCTGATGGGCGATACTCTTTAGGATATATTTTTAAATGGTGGCACAAACGTATCTTCTCTTTGATGTCTGACTAGAATCTTTTCCATTCCTTGAATGTGCTTCACATTTCAGGCTATTACAATACAGTAATTGATATTTACATAACCAATATATTACAATTAAAATTACAGTTTCCATTATGTTAGACTACTGTATCATATAAATCATGTTTTCCACTAAAATGGTTGGTTGTCTCTCGCTTGACGAGGATATGCGACTAGTTTTTACGTCAGCATTGATGCCATGAGTTATCGTCTAATGTTTCACTCGGCAAACCATCTTTTACTCATTATTTTTATATAAAATAGCCAAATGTAAGATTGAGACGATAATACGTAATCAAATGAAATTAGTATAGGTATATGTAATTTTATTTAATTGTTTAATAAAAAATCAAATATTTATCCGACGATCATTTGTGGCTATGTACTTTAAAAACTTGCCAGCTTTATTCAGTAGAAGAAAATGCGGCATTACGATATATTTGTAACAAATTTATGACTTATAACCATTTACCATTATGTGCCTCACTGATTCGTGGGAAATGAAAGGATACCTACATGAGTAATGGATGATTGGCTTAATTCACGAATTTGATCATCTTTATGTTCAAACTTTTCAAATATTCGAATGTTTTACATTCCTTCGCAGTTCGGTTAGTAAGTCTTACCACCGTACATTAACAAAGACTGGTAGGGTCACTCGCCGTGCCGACTTTGATGTGAGTCTCACAAATGCGAGCCGCCTCGATTTGAGAGGGGTTCCCTTCGTGCGATCTCGTTTTCTTACAGGGAATCCGACTGTGCGATATTGTCGACGTCAACGGTCTATGTTCACTTTACTTATACGGGGGTCAATAGAAATGAATTCTATAGTATAGATAGAATATAATTTATTATTCAATAAACCCTTCAACACAATAACTGCAGATGCAGCTACTGGGGTGGCAAATAGCTCAAGGAGTATTATAGATCATGTTTTGTCAAACAGATGTAGTAATTTGAAAGTAGTAAGTAGTAAGTAACAGTCTGATTAGAATAGATCCTAAAAAATTCATCTCAAAATTTGAAAAGAATATTCAAACTACAGAAGTTCGATCATTTCAGAAACTAATTGACTTATCAAGAAATTCTCGAAATGATTGAAAACCGAGTCAAAATTTATAAATAAAAAGTTAAAGAACCGGGAAACACGAATTTGGAAAATGAATTTAAAAAACTTAAGAATCAAGTCAATGATAAAATTAAAGTATTATAAACAGATATTTTAAAAATCAATGGGAATAAGTAGGCACACATATAAAAAACAATGGGGCCATATACAGAGCATGTCGCCGGCACTTTTTTGTGAAATACGCGCCAAACGCTCAATAACACACAAACACTACTTATTTGGGCACCCCGGTAGATCCGACCGATTGTATCCCGTGCACCGTGTCGCGTGTTAGGTGGTGTTAGATGGACTGATCCTGTGTAAACCACAGCTGTTAGCGTTCGGCTACTGCTCGAGATCGCCGGGCGCCAGAATCCGCCAGCTTGCGTAGTATCCGAGAGCACAGCTGGAAAGACCACATTGGGGGCGGAGCTTAGAGTGACCCTACTCGTCTTTGTTAATGTACGGTGGTCGTACTGACCAAAGGCTGGCGCAGAGGAAACACATGATTTTCAGGTAAGCGTAACCTTTTGTATATTAGAGATATCCATGTTTCAATTACAGCTAAAGAAGTGCGCTTTTAAATCAATGATGGAAAATAATATGTAAGTCCATGTTTCGATATTCAAACGCATGTGACTTGCGTTTCAAGATCAGATTTGACTGCATGCGACTTATTTTTTGGTGTTATCTTAAGTCTCAACTACATGCTAACAAACCTCTTACGTTACACGAAGTGAAAACTGGTATTTCTCAAAAAATCGAGTACCAGAAGAAACTATTTTACGTGTAATGCACAACTTTCAACAGCAGTTGGAGATGTGCTGTCAGCTGTCTTTCAGCTGTCATTAAAACATATATACCTTTAGTATACAAAATGTTATACCTACTTACGTAAAAAACATGCATTTCTTCTGTACCACCCTGTATATTCGAGTATCACAATATTCGAGTTAAGCTAAGTATTTGACTACTCGCACTATCCATTAACCCTCTACATTCACAAGCTATTTGGATTCCAGTGCTTCGAATACTCGAGAATTCGATGTTCCATTTGCTCAAATATTCTAGATACAAATAATACTTTCGATATTTTAGTTGACCCTTTGGAATTTACAACTGACCATTTGGAATTAAATTCGATGCTTGAAAATGTGCAACTAACTATTTGAAACTGAAGAATCGTAAAATAAACCTGACGATTTTCAATGTTATTACTCGACCCTTCTGAAGCTACTGCTGCTACAGTGTTTGAATAATTTGAGTATTTGGATAGTTACAAAGTATTTGAATCCAACATCTCATACCCCACTCTTGACTATTTTAATATCAGTATTCGAATTACTTGAACACCCGGCGGTTGTTCGGCTGTCCTTTCTGGGACATCCGGTATTCACGTGATATTTTCATAACGAAAAACGGTTCAAGCAAGAACAGAGTTGCAATTCTGAAGGTACTATAGCGTCTATCATACTAAGCATTCAAGACATATATTTTTTTTAAAAGCAGTTCATAAGTTCTCCTATATAATTAATATCCCTTATTTATTTAAAATCTTTTGGCACCTTTGATGTTATACAAAGACTTACTTTTTTTTTTAAATCATAAGCATAATATGAATAAAATAAGAATTAGTTTCACGCCTAATATTTTTGCAAAGAAACCGAGTGGGTTTTTAAGGGTACTGAATAGCCTATCATACCATGCATTCGGAAAAAAATATCATCCTTTTACTTCCCACACCGATAGGTGAGGGGAGTATTGTGATCGCGAAAATTTTCGATTTTGAGATAACACGCTTTTTGGGCGTTTTATGATGCCTACATAACGAAAATCCACGTCACTCATTTCCGTCGGTCTGTCTGTCGGTCTGTCTGTCGGTCTGTCTGTCGGTCTGTCTGTCGGTCTGTCGGTCTGTCTGTCGGTCTGTCGGTCTGTCGGTCTGTCGGTCTGTCGGTCTGTCGGTCTGTCGGTCTGTCGGTCTGTCGGTCTGTCGGTCTGTCGGTCTGTCGGTCTGTCTGTTGGCGTTTTTCTAGCCTCCTAATCTCAGTAACCGCTGCATAGATTTTGATGAAATTTAGGTAGTGATATGGTGTAGGGTCGTAGTAGGTAATGTTGCTACAATTTTGAAAATCGGTGCATAGGCGGCGGAGTAATTAGCAAAAAACGAAAAATTTCAAATATGCCTCAAACTTCGTTTTTAGGTGTTTTAGGGGTTCCTGATTATTTTCTACTTTTTTTTGGGTGGGGGTGAAATTGGGGTGGTTGGGAGGGTGGGGGGTTGTAAATCTAAAAAAATTGTTGTACTTATAATGGGCTGTCTACTGACCTGAGAGAGAAAGACCTAGCGGTATAATACACTTTTTTAGGTCCATCCGAACATTGCCTTTTGTATTACAGGAACCAAGGGACTTAGAGAATTTTCCGATGTATACATACGAGTATTGCTTTAGATCGTTCTGTATTTTATAATTTTGAAATAACTGAATTGATTTTAATGAAATTTCGGCACAGTATTACTAGTTTGGCGAGGATGGAAAACGCGTCTGATTTTTGGAAATCGTCTCAGTGGCGGCGCAGCAATATTAAAAAAGCTAAAAATATGAAAACAGCTCAAACTTCGTTTTTAGACGTTTTAGGGGTTCCTGATCATTTTATACTGTTTTTTGGGTGGGGGTGAATTTAGGGTGGTTGGGGGGTGGGGGGTTGTAAAACTGGAAAATTTGTTGTATTCGCAATGGGGTGTCCATTGATATGCGAATAGAAAACCTAGCGGCATGATACACTTTTTAGGTCCATCCGAACGCTGCATGCTTATTATAGAAACCACGGGACTTAGTATTTGTGATGTATACATACGAGTATTGCTTTAGATCGTTCTGTATTTTATAATGTGGAAACCACTGAATTGATGTTAATGAAATTTCGTCACAGTATTACTACTTTGGCAAGGATGGAAAACGCGTATGATTTTTAGAAATCGTCTGTGGCGGCGCAACAATATTAAAAAAACTAAAAATATGAAAACAGCTCAAACTTCGTTTTTAGACGTTTTAGGGGTCCTGATCACTTTATACTTTTTTGGGCTGTTCATTGATATGCGAATGAAAAACCTAGCGGCGTGATACACTTTTTAGGTCCATCCGAAAGTTGCATGCTTATTATAGAACCCAAGGGACCACGAGTATTTGTGATGTATACATACAAGTATTGTTTTAGACCGTTCTAGATTGCGTAACGTGAAAATTGTTCAATTGATTTTTAATGCATATTTCCTGAAGAGGGAGACGTAAGAAACTATTTACGAGGGTTGTTGTGTTGGATGTTTTTCTTTGCGGGCGGGTGGGCGATGATTTAGTTGCAAGGAGATTCCAGACTATAGCTTCATGGCCTTCATGCAATGGGAAATAATGAAATGGTATCATCGTTATGTGTGGGAAGTACTGAGTCAATCAACTTGACTGCATTTTTTTATTCCGATAGTATTACGCTGCGAACAAATTTTTATTTTATTTGGTTTATGCTTGTGCATTACAAAAAAATAGGTTTGTGTATAAAATCAAGGGTACTACAAGATTTTGAATAAAATAACGACTAAATTTGTATAGGAGAAATTATTGGGTGGTATTGGGCAAAAAAAGTTGGGGGTGAGTTCTAAGGGTTGAAGTACAAGAAAAGTGTTTTGAAACCATGGGTCACTTTTATTTGAACTTTGTTACAAGAATATCACGTGTCAAGAAACTGGGACACCTGGTAAACATGTTAATTTGCGCGCCCACTCTGCGCGGCCGCGGACGGTATTCGAATATTTAAATGGCTACAAGTATTCGAATCCAATGTCGCAACCCAAATCATGAATATTCGAATACCGCAATTAAGTAGTATTCGAATAGTGAAAGTACTACTTGAGACAGTCCGAACCCCAACCCGGCGTTGGCAGCGGCGGTTTTACATGCCCAGTTTGTGCGTCCACTGGAATAGTCCTAAATATTCGAATCCAACATCGCAGCTCAAATATTGAATGTTCGAATGCCAAAAGTATTCGAATACTTAGAGCACTAATTGTCACAGTCTAAACCCCAATTCGGCGGTTCTACATGCCATTTTGCGCATCCACTTGAATAGTTACAAATATTCGATTCCAACATCGAAACCTGAATCTTGAATATTTGAATGCCGGGTATATTCGAATACTTAGAGCACTTCTTGACACTGTTGTCCAAACGTCAACCCCGCGGAGATCGAATTTATTGGGTGGCCTTAGGCCCGATTTTATCAACATGCAGATTTTAACAAAGACTGTGACCAATCAGAGCAGCCCGTTCAAGAACATGCATCTGTCAAAGTACTCTGAAAATTATTGATTTCTCTTGAAGTTTACCTCAAAAAAGGTCAAAATGACATAATTTATATACAATCGACCATTGTGAACCAACTAGTATCTTTTCTAGTCTGATTTTCCATCCTAAATGGGTGAAAAATTGCATTTTCTTGTTTAACAAAAAGTTTAACAATGAACTAGTGATCAAATGTACAGCTTCTCTAAAATCTGATTGGTTGAGATTAACAATTATTGTTAAGATTTTAGAGAAGCTGTACATTTGATCACTAGTTTCTTGTTGTATCAAATGATATGATGACAAGAAATTTACTCACTGCCTTATTTGGATAAAACAATAATTATAATAACAATACTGCAATATATCTTTGTTTTATAGTAAAAAGAGGTAAAAATAGCATTTTGTTACATTTCAAAGGTTACAGCTACTTCTCAAAAGTATGTGCATTACTGGTTGCCTATCCAGAACCCCAGAACGGCAATGCTTGCCATTTTGTAATTAAATAGAACCCTATTTTATGTACAATGAACCTGTGAATACTTCTATAAGAAGATCTATAACAAACATGCATCAAGTAAATGAAAGATTGATTCTTCATAAAAGTATGTATTTTCATATAATCCATCTGACTGACGGACGTGGGATTTGTATTTATTAAATAAGGTAGGTAGTTGCTGTGATTGATATAGGTACGTACTACTTTTATCACAAATTATCGCAGTTTGCAATTAGTAATTATACAATAATTATAATGTAAACATGGAAAATGTGGCATTAATTTGCAAATCAATCGCTTTGTTCTGATATCCTGCTATGATTTTGATCCATGAATTTCTAAAATATCTTTGACAAAAGTGTCATCCAGCTTTGACGTGTTGTTTTCAATATTGATGAAATACTATTGGATGATACTTATTAACATAGCCCTCAATACCCAATGGAAAGCTTTTGCTAAATAACATCCAATAGAAAAGCTTTGTTAAATTCTTTGTTAAATATGCATGTTGATAAAATCGGCCCTTAGAGGACTACTTTACACAGTCCAAACACCCACCCGGCGGAGACAGAATTTAGTGGGTGGACTTATTATTCGAATCCAACATCGCAACTCGAATCTTGAATATTCTTCAATTAGAGCACTACTTGAGACAGTCCAAACCCCAAGCCGGCGCCGGCGCTGATGGCGGTCGGCTCTACATGCCCAGTTTGCGCGCCCACTCTGCGGCGGCGGCCGCGGAGGCGGCAGCGGAGGCGGCAGAGTGCGGGGGCGGCGGCGAGACGGCAGCGGCGGCGTGGGCGCCCCCCGGCGTCGGCGGTGGTGGTCATGCGTAGTGGGGGTAGGAGCCCAGGGGCGGCGCGGCCAGGTGCGGGCCGCCGTGGTGGCCGATCGAGTGGCTGCCCGCCGCGATGTTCGTGTACAGGTTCGCCGCCCCCGGGTTGCTCCAGTACGACGTCGCCGATGGGAAGATCGACGCTGCTGGAACAAACGGAACATTATATTCACATCTATACTATTTCCTGTAGAAGTTTCAAAAGCATCAAATTAAATTTCTAAAGCGTCAATTGTAAATTCAAACTGTTAAGTGTAATATATACCTGCTGGAAAAGGATCGTTCTCTAGTCTCAAGTCCAACTGACCCAACTTTTGTCAACAGACCATGTGAAGCGAATATAGTCCACGAATTGGATGCTTGACCAACAAGAGGTGAATACCTAATTTGCGAACAAAATAATTTTCAAACTTGAGGTCCATTACCATCTCGATGGTTTCCTTAATTGGTAAATAGAAAGTCATGGCGAATCCCGTGTTGTTACACTTCATGGACTTCTGGGCAACCTTGCTGATTATGGACTACCACCTGGCCTGCGCCAGTGGCTCAATAGCTTTTTGAACCACCGATATCTGTTTGTCGTAGTCGAAGGCTGTTCATCAGACGTATTTTCTCTAAACGCTGGAGTTCCTCAGGGATCTGTCTTATCCCCTGCACTGTTTCTGCTGTACATTAAAGAGCTACTGGGAATAACATCCAATCCAATCTACAGATTCGCAGAGGACAGTACATTAATATCGTACATGGAACCAGGCAAGCCACTATCATGCCAGGAGTTGGTACGTCGGCGACAGCAGCATGCCTCACAGGTCAACGTAAATATCAAAAGAATTGTCGAGGAGGGATTAGTAAATAATGTACAGTTCATCGTACAGAAGACACAGAAAACAACACTTACAAAGAAGTCTCACGTTGGCTTACCAACTGTGGAAATGGAGGATCACCCCATAGTCGATTCATCTTCCGTCAAGGTTTTGGGGATCAACATGGCAAGACCATGTCGTCAGTATTGCTAAAACAACATCCCAGAAACTTGGAGTTTTGTTCCGTTGTAGGAAGCTGTATACACCAGAGTCACCAGAGCAACTACTGCTGCTCTACAAGTCAAGCATCTTTGGAGTATTGCTCCCATGTGTGGGGATGCGCTCCGAAGCACTGTCTAAAGCTTCTGGACCACAGAGTTACCATCTCTAGAGGGAGTCTAATTTGAATATTGGCCAGCCAACATCTATAGCGCTATTGCCACTCTTCTTCGTCCGCTTCCAGTTTCTTCAAAATCTGGGAGTTTCCGCAGTTTGAACACAAAGTATTTAACTGGGTATTTAACTATACATTCCAATATACTTGCAATGTAACTGATTTACGTGAAGATAATTTGTATTGATTTAATGAAATCTCAAAAATGCTGAATTTCATAGCGGAATGTCGCAATAACTTCTAATATGTCATAAATCTGGCAACCTATAATCGGCATGCCCATAAGCTGTCATGCGGCTGTTATTGTAGTTGTGGTTATTGCGTGTGTCGAGATTTTTCTGATTTTAGTGTATATTTGACTGACTTTTTGACTATTTGTGGTGTGAATTAAATTATTTATGAACAATATTGTCATAATTGCATGATGAGACAACATAAAAAGTGCATAGTTTGCTGTAATAGCGACGAATCAGTGAACACTTCTTATCATAGGTGAGTATATGTTTTGTTTTAGCTTTCAGTAGCGTAATATATGGGGATAACTGGGAACAAAAGTAACTTCACTCCAGTTTGAGGAATAATAATGGTTGTTCAATGTATGTTTTGTGCACGCATTACATTCATGTCATACTTACAGAAAATCTATCTATGAGAATTTTATAGAACTGGATATTACCTAATGCAATTATTACATTTTATTGCTGAAGTAAAAACACGATGCAGCCATTCCAACAGGCTACCTTTCAGAAAACTGTTAGATATGTTTTGAAAAACACTTCATGGTGATAATAAATTATCAACTGTTACAATGAAATTATAATAAGGGTAACTCTCTAAGTATAGCCAAATACTAATACAACTTATTGGTATCAGTTTGTAACATTACAGTAATAAGTGAATCTATTAATGAATATCCAATTTTAATATAGTCGCATGCCACTGGTAATGCCCTCAAGCTGTCAAAATTTCCGTTACATGTTGGCTGGTCAACTTGTTGTTTACACTTCCTCTATAGATGTTAACTCTGTGTTCTGAACACTATCCAGAAGAGAGCAATTAGATTAATCGATACACCTAACCGCACAAAGGACCTCCACAACATGGAACATCGAAGAATGGTGGCTGACCTATCCCTATTTTACAGATTCTATCAGGGAACATGTTCGAGTGAGCTCTCCTAGATAATAATACCAAAGGCTGTCCGATCTAGGAACACTAGAGAGACTCTGCGTGTTCATCCTTACCAGGTCGAGGTCCTTATTCCCCGAACAAGTCTCCTCCAACATTCCTTCTTTTCGAGAGCCTCGATGCTGTGGAATGAGCTGTCGGGGAATTTGTTTCCCGAATTGCACCGTTTCAAATCTAACGTGCACCAACACTTATCCTCTCACAGTGCTTCTACAGCGCCATAGGCTTTCAGCCTTTGCGGGACGCTGTGCATAAAAAAAGAAAAAGAAGAACAACTCAAGAAACAAAACAAGGGGAAAAACATAATTTTTAAATCAATATTGCCTCAATTTAAATTATTAAGTCATTAGTACTTCGTCCTACACTGATGGACCACCACAACAGTGTGTCTTTATGACTTATTTAATTACCATACCCTAGAGGGGAAGTGCCTCTGTGTCTCTCCTATGACTTTCCTCCATGCCTTACTACGAGTATTGTTTTGACGCAACCGCCGTGATGATTTGATGATTATTATTGTAGATTTATGACTAATTCGGAATGAAGACGATGGCAGAGTGAATATTTATCTGTTTAGTCTAGGAGACTTAGCGCCTCTGCATGGGTTGATCTGGTCGACCCGTTTATAATCTGCTCGAACCATGAGATGGTCCAGTCTGGGAACAAAGGTCAATCGCTCGATTCTTGGTGTATGAAGAACGACTACCTAGGTATCAAATGTAACGGTGCCATGGGTGCATCTAATAAGCAGCTTGATGAGCGAGTGAACTTTAGAGGATAGCTGAAACGAGCAGATTCTGCTTGAATGCCGATGTAAAAGTGCGAGGTCATCAACCGCATGCCGATGAGAAAGAGTCTGTAGTGGGCGCGTTGAGGTTGGGTCACCGATTAGTCGTATTGCCCTTCCCTGGACTGTATCAAGTCTGGCCAAGGTAGAAGGGGCAGCAGCTCACCACATATGAGAAGAATACTCCAGGCCAGGTCTTATCTGAGCTTTAAAGTGTGTATATAACTAGGATTTGGAAGCATTGAATTTTAACATATTCTTAAGTCTCCAAGCGCTAATGAGCTTCAGGTCCTTTGACAGCGAAGCAGCCTCTGCCAGTCCCTTCTGCATTCGTGCTCGACCATAGATATCGGCCCTCTGATTATGATGCGAACACAAAGTACTTCATTCGTAAAACTAGAGAGCAGATCATTTATGTGAAGCATACCCCAGAAATGATGTTATGGAAGTTAGACGAGCAACCATCTACCACGACAAAGATTGTGCGATAAGAGATGAAGTCTGTTGATTAATCGCACAGTTTAACGGGAAGATAGTAGGATCGAAGCTTATTTAGGAGCGCTGCATGCCACAGTTGCTCGAACGCCTTCGAAATATCGAAAGCACCGAAGTGAGCCTCGCCAAATGAATGAGTTTGCTCCACACATGTTTGACGTAAAGCCTATCAAAGATCAACATGTTCAATATCAGAATCCGTATTTTGAGTCGTTTATTAAGTCATGGAGCTTAAGTTATTTAACGACCTCTTGACGTATTTCTCCATCACTTTGGCGATCACAGAAAGCAGAGCCATAGCTCTGTAGTTAGTTTGATCAGGTTTGGATCCTTTTTCTGTCACCGGCTGAATCTTGGGTCTTTTTGGAAGATGTCGGAGGTGTAACATATCTGAACGAGGCGAGTAAGTATGGTGCACTCTGTGTCACTCTACTATACCCGATAAGGTCTTTTAGTTCAAAAAGCCACTGTGTGCAGTATAGTTGGAGCAAAACAAGATAAAGGTATTTTCAAAGGATTAAAAATCATGACGATTTCTGCCATGGTAGTCTATCCTATTACAGAAAATTCTAATACCTTCCAATTCATGACTAAACAACATTGCTATGAGAGACGTGGCAAACATAAACCTATAGCATCAAGAAAAAGGTAAATAAATCAAAACTTAACGGCATTGACTACAATTTACTACCTACAAGTATTATGCCCCTTATAGAGGATATCAGATTATTTTGAGAGAGACTGTGATTTTTATATTATCATCTTTCTGCTTACAAATTCAACATTAGCTAGCTATTTTGTAGTAATTTCTTATGTTATTATGTATATAATTGTGTGATAGCATAAATTTTTTAATGCACTACCTGATGAGGTTAAGGTTCTTTCGGAAAAAGTTTTTACAGTGAGAGTAAAAACATATTTGTTAAAAAACGCCTTCTATTCCTTCAATGAATTTTTAAAGTCTGATTTTACTGTGTTGTGATATGTCATTTATAGGTTTTTTAGTGTCCTTAAATGTCATAATGCTTGGTGTCTCATAATAATTATGTAATATTGTCTTGTTATTTTTAGTAACATGACTATTGCAGGGGTTCCCAATCTTTTTCAACCCGCGGCGCACTTTCAAGTTTGGCATCTTGTCACGGCGCCCTACCTTAGACAGCTATTTTAAATAGATACTGTCGAAACAAATAGGTACCTACAATAATAGTAGACACAAAAATAAAAACTTCCTTAATTCAGAATTGAAACAAAAAACAAAAAGAAAGACTCAAGAAAAATAAAAATAAAATATGACAGTCAAATTATCTCCGCGTAGTTTTTCAAAACGGGGAATAAAATTCGACACTGCGACTCTCATTTTTGATCCTTGAGCGATATCTGTTCTTGATTACAGCTACGGCTGAAAATCCAGCTTCATATAATATAATATGACGTTGCGAACGGATAAAAATTCTTAAAGCTTTTGAAGTTCGGTTTGGATATTCATTTTGAATCGATAACCAAAACTCCACCAAATCGGATTTGGAGAATTCTGGCGGAGCTTGCGTATGAAAGGGATCTTGGCTCCACGCAAATTTTTCGACATCATCATCTGCAAAGTATTTCAAAAACCATCCAGTGAGCTTCCGTAAGTGTTCCGTGAAAAGAGCCATCAAGTCTTGTGAGACAACCAGTTCATTGGATTCCGCATATTTATACAACTGTGGAAAGCAATCTTGACCGCCGCCTCCAGTCGTCTTTTTTATCCAAACTTGTAGTTTCTTCCTGAACATTGTAACCTTCTCCAGTAGTTTCAAAGTGTGGCGAGCGTCAGAATAGGTATAGTTGCTTTTTAGGCACCCACAAATATTTGTGTTTTAGACTTAGAGGACTGACGGCGCCCCCCTTCACTTTCTACGGCGCACCAGGGCGCCGCGGCGCACAGGTTGGGAACCCCTGGACTATTGTATTTTCTTGACGTGTTTAAACTGGCTCAGGTATTGACATAAATAAACTATCTATCTATCTATGTACTCGTTATATGTACATGCTCGTTTTTTTGTACATTTTGTATATACAAAATGTGCAACTTTACAGTGAGATTGTAATGATGTCTATATACAGGGTTATTCACGTTATTCGACACGGAGCATTATGGCTAAAGTATTTGACAAAAAAGAAAATAATAATTTCGGATGGATAGAAACCCATAAAGGCTACATTTTAAAAATATTTTCATGTTACACAGGGTGTCCCAAAAACACGAAATGTATCAAAGTTATGTTTTTTTAAATGGAATGCCCCGTATATTATTGCATATTCAGATTCCTTGGTAAATTCTAGTGTGACTTTATATATCATACATGGGACCTAAAGCGAACCGTTTAGGTGTAAATCACCATTTTCGGTATAAGTAGATATCAGGAAAAAATTGAATATCGCAGGGATTATAAGATATGGAAGGCTGTGACTTTGCTATATTACTAAGCATGAAATGCGTCAGCTTTGATGAGACTGTCAAATTCAAATTATGTTTATGCTTGGAGAAATCGGTCGATTAGTTAAGGAAACTTCGATCAGCGATAACTTGTTTTTTTCAAATGGGAATGCATAATTTTTTTTATACGGTTAAACGTAGAATTTGATAACCTTTCTAATGATATAAGATTGTGAATATCAATCTCTGGTAGTTTTCATTTAATTTTAAATTTTCAAATAAATCGGCGATTTTCAATTTTCCTACATATAAGCAACGTAGCAGGCCATGAAAGATAAACAAAAACCTGTTGAGGTAGAAGAAAACAACTAACTTAGCTGAAAAATACACACTAACTAGACTAAAGGGACCAGATTATAAGAATTCCGTACAACAAATCAACTCTCCCAGAAACAACTGCGATAACACCTCTAAGGTCAAAGAGAAGTTGGAGTATGGCAGTAATAGATATTTTTGCAGTATACTGGCTACCGCAATTTACTAGAGGTTACAAATTTCCAAGACAATCAAAACCCTGATATGAAACAAAAGCAACCAGCGACTGTTGCTCCAGCACTCAACTATCAATCATATGTAATGGTGTAAAAAAGTACTAATTTGCGTCGAAGTCGCTACCCCTGACTGGAGCCCTTCTATTTTTCAATATCTATTAGCAATATTGCAAAAAAGGAATACTGACAAATCAGATTTAAATTTTCTGCCATTTAAGTTATGTTTTATAATTTGAACAAATTTTAATTCATTCCTCATTTTCTGCGATCTTACTGAAGAATTTTCAGAACTCCAGTCAGAGGTACCTTTGGCTTGAGTTTTGACGGAATTGCATACTTTTTTATATCATTAAATGTGAAATTTTATTATGAAAATAATAAACTGCTTACAACATTATCTAGTAGTTTTCATTTTATTTCAAAATTTTTAATGGTTTTGGAAACTGCCAATCTCTAGTACATTGCAGTAGCTAGTAGGCCGTGAAAAAATCCATTTCTGCCATACTCCAGCTTCTCTTTGACCAAAGATAATAATATGTTACCGCCGTTGTTTCTGGTTAGACTTTGTTTGTTGTGAGTAATTTTTATAATCTTGTCCCTTTGGTCTAGTTCGTGTGTATTTTTCAGCTAAGATTGTTGTTTTCTTCTACCTGAACAGGTTTTTGTTTATATTTTATGGCCTGCTACGTTGCTTATAGGTCGGAAAATTGAAAAACGCCGATTTGTTCGAAAATTTAAAATTAAATGAAAACTACCAGAGATTGATATCCACAACCTTATATCATTAGAAAGGTTATCAAATTCTACGTTTAACCGTATAAAAAAATTAGGCATTCCCATTTGAAAAAATCAAGTTATCGCTGATCGCATATTTTATAATCTCTGCGATATTCAATTTTTTCCTGATATCTACTTATACCGAAAATGATGATTTACACCTAAACGGTTCGCTTTAGGTCCCATGTATGATACATAGAGTCACACTAGAATTCACCAAGGAATCTGAATATGCAATAAAATACGGGGTGTTCAATTTAAAAAAACACAACTTTGATACATTTCGTGTTCTTGGGACATCCTGTATAACATGAAAATATCTTTAGAATGGGTCTCCATCCATCCGAAATTATTGTTTTCTTTTTTATCAAATACTTTAGCCATAATGCTCTGTGTTGAATAACGTGAATAACCCTGTATAAACAACCAATGGTTAATTAATTATTATTATTTTAAGTATTCTTGTACAATGGTCGCGTCGACCGGACTATGAAGTGTCGGAGATTGCGACGCGTTTCATTTGCCGCGGACAGTGATTCCGACTAATTTATGGGGTGTTCCGGCGCATTGCCGGCCGCATTCGAACGAGATACACGCCGAAATGTGCTGGGGATGCATTAATGGACCTTCACGAATTGTCATAATTACAGCCCTCCTCAGCAGTCCCACGTTCTCCCCTTCTTGTCGGGCTTTAGAATGTAAAAAGTGAAATAATCGTAAAGTGATAGTTCAATAGCTGCGCCAAGTCCTTCTTTAACTCTGTGATTATACGAGGATATATCAGTATTAGATATCGCTAGTGATTTGTTGATTTAAATTAATTGATTCGACTCTAGCTGACAAATCAGTGATTTGTCAAAGAACAATTAAAGGGTGGAAATTATGCCCCCCCTACCATCCAGATCCGATGTTGTGCTACAGTTCCATTACGATCTCTAAGGAGGAGGAAAAGCGGACCAAATATCAGGAGTTGCTCGGACAACTTTGCAGGCTCTGGCACTGTAATGGTACGCGCACATAAATCGGCATCGGACGGACGGTACGAATCGGAAAAAGTTACTTTCTATTAAATTTAATCGACCATCGCAAATACGTCGGGACGGTAGGCATCAGATTTTCAAAATCCGGCGAAAATATAGCAACTATAAAATAAAGCCGGCCGATGCGTGCCGTGCGTGCCGATACCGACGTATGTGCGATGCTGATCGGCGATTGCCGAGGCACCGTCGGCATCTTCCAAGTTTCTACCTGTACTGCCTGCAGACAGTGTTGCCATTCATAGCAACTTGTCGCGAAAATAGCGACATTTTGATTACGTTGAGACGTAGCAGCGATTTAACAAAATAAACAGATTTGTAGCGACTTTTTGAAAAAATCTGTTACTATCTTTTTTTCGCCACTGATTACTGCTTGTCTATTCTTCTTTTCGGTTTTGCCCAGATTGTCTTGTATTGGTGTCGAGACCACAGCATAGTAAACAATCAGCACAATATCTCAGGTTGGCTGCAATTACACGCGCATCCCCCCTTTTGGATGATTATTTGCAGGGATGCTAACAATACTTCGATACTTGAAATGTGTCAATACTTCTGCACTAATATCGAATATTTTTGTCTTAGATACTTTTTAAGCGATTCCAAGCTGGTATCGCTACTTTTGTAGCGGTATCGGTATCAAAAATAATTACGAACCGAATTACGAACCAAACGCGCCTCCATTGGCGTGTGTAGCTCTAAACTTGGCTAAAAAATGTCGACTTGGTACCGGTATCGATATTTTTATTTACGCATCTCTATTCAGATTTCACACCCGTGAAATCATCCGAAGGTCAAATTCTGTGGAAACCATTTTTATATAGGAAATCCTCAGAGATATTCTGCTGGTTGTTTACTATGCTGTGTCGAGACTATGTATCGGGTAATCCACTATTTTTGAATGAAAGGTTATATTATATTACACATATACCTAACACCAATTGCATCGCCTTCCCACGAATAAAGTTATACACAGGCTGAAATATACGTTATTTTTGTGGGGCGACAACGTAGCGACATTCAAGGCGGCTCAGTAGCGAATTTCAATCTGATCTGCCTGGCAACACTGCGTGCAGATCATCTGCATACTTTGGAACTGATTTCCAATAATTCAGACCACTCCGATCAGCTACGTGCGATACCCTGATAAAAAATCCGCACCGTACCGGCCGTTCCATCCGTACCGTCCGTCCGATGCCGATTTATGTGCGCGTACTCTAAGTCTGCTGGTTATGGTCACCGGCTCCCTGGGTGGAATGAGGAATACGCTGCTCTCTGCACTGTGCAAGATGCCGGTGTGCCGTACGGCGGCGCAAATCTTAGCCGCCAGAATGAAGAAGGCCGCCATCCTTGGGTCCCTTCGTCTACTTTTTTTTGTTTTTTTTTGTTTAGGCAGCGTCGACTGCTAAGGTCATTGGCTGCTTTTATAAGTTTTATGAATAAACTGAATGATTCAGATTTTCAGGTGTATTTTAATATTTCTGAGAAACAGCACCAGCTTTTTAACTTCCGCAGGGTTGGTCGATAAGACAGCTTCAAGATTTGTTCCAATCTGTAACTACTTATGGCGCACGATCGCGGACCCAGTGATTGCTCACCTCACGGTGTGAGGAGTAGTCACTGGGCAATGGAACAGCAGCTCGGTGTGTCAGAGCCCGGGCTACACCTTTTTGTTTGATATATCATAATTATATGCCTTTACTTTACAGCCAGCATTTAGCAAATGCTGTTCTTGCAAAACTATGTAATATTTCTAGTATACATGGCATTGCTTGATACTGTCCATTCCTGTTTTCAGGTTTTTACAAAGGTTTTCTGTAGGTAGATATTTTTCTACTCATACAAGACTATAGTAATCAAATGAATTTGCTTTTAAGACGATAAACTAAAAATAAGAAAGGTTATAATTTTAAAACTATGAATACATTTCTATGGCAGATACATCGCAAAACAGAAATGCTGAAATGGTAATGCTGTGCTGTTGCAAGATGCGCTAATATAATCGGGTACCTTGAAATAAACTGTTTCATGGTGGTTTCCATTCCGAATGCCTCATGTTATTAAACTTTTTTCTTATGGTCAGCTTCCCGCAAAGACAAAAAGCCTATGGCGAGAGCATAAGCGTCTGTGTTATATTTGAACCGCTACAGGCTGTAGCCTTTGGGAAACAAATTGCCCAGCAGCTCATACCACAGCGTCTTAGTTCCCAAATGAAGGAATGCTGGAGGAGACTGGTTCGGGGAGTAGGGTCTCGACCTGATAAGGATAAGCTCGCAGACCCTCCATAGTGCTCCTCGTTCGGACGGCCTTCGGTGTTATTATCTGGGAGAGTTCACTCGAACATCTTCCGTGATAGAATCTGTAAAACAGGGAAAGGTCAGCCATCCTTCTTCGATGTTTCCGGCTATGGAGGTCCTTTGTGAGGTTAGGCGTATCGATTAGTTCAATTGCTCTCTTCTGGATAGTGTGCAGAAGCTTTAGAGGGTGCTTCGGAGCGCACCCCAGACATGGGAGCAATACTTCAACGATGGTCGCATCTGTGCCTTGTAGAGCAGCAGTAGTTGCTCTGGTGTACACAGCTTCCTACAGCGGAACAAAACTCCAAGCTTCTGGGATTCTGTTTTAGTAAAACTGACGACGTGGTCGTGCCAGGACATGTTGTCAATGGACATGATGTCAATTTATAAAACTATCTCTCTGTTTACAAATTTTTTAAAAAAATCTCGAAAACTACACTGGAATATATTAAGTTTTTGACTACTGCATGTACCTGATTTATTGAATTGTGTGTAAATAAAAATTATATGTGTTAGAATGGTCAATAAAATATGTATCTACCATCCATAGTGGCTACAAGAATCTGCCAGAGTACCTGATAGTTTTTTGGGAAGCATGGCCGATCTGATAATGTAATCAGCCCGACATTCATCTCAAAAATACGATTTTTATTCTACAAGTTTTGCACCCTGTTTTGGTGAAATTGGCAACCCCTGTCTGTTCCGAACCTGTTGATGTTTATATCATGGATATGCATATGAACTGAGGCTTTTTTATTCTCCAATACTCATAATTTAAGGCACTATAATTTTGAAAACTCTGATTGATGCCTTCCTAATACAAAAATCCTTTTAAGCAGGAAACCAAATGGATCTATGCTTTATCAAATCTAAACGAACAATATGACGCAACTTCTTCCATTTTAATGTCAGATGCAAATCAGTAATATGAATGCCTTCACCTAGTGATGGTGTAAATGCATACAGAACAGAAACAGGAAAAGTAAACACCAAGGAACTGGTTACGGGTCTAAGCCATCCTCGATCCTAAGTGCAGAGCAAACAGAAAGTGGCATCATTTCATCACTTCACATGTCACCAGCAGTCATTTAGCATACTATTTGGAATTGGTAATCATTTGAAAGGGGGAGAGAAGTGAGAGAGTTGAACCGATAATGCGTTGATGCTCAGCGGACTGCGTTCCATGCCAAGATTTTGTAATATGCAAAATATTTTTGTTTGAAGGGTAGATGCTTCAAAAGGTTTATTTCGGACATTGTCTATACAATTTTGAGTACAAAGTTTCGATTGATCTTGAATCGTATTCAGGTGAACTGCCGAATATGTTGTTTTCGTTGCTATTTATTCTCGTCTAGCTGACATGTCGGTTTTTGGCGGCTTATTCTGATTGGTCGGTGTCGCGGTCTGCTGAGTGCGTCAGTTCTTGATGACGTGTTGTTCTTCGCGGCTTGCTCTGATTGGTCGCTGTTGTGTTCTCGTTCAGTGGTGTCGTTTTTTACTGACGTTGCCGTTCGATGGTTACTGCGTCCCACGTATGTGTCCAAGTTTGTTCTGTTCAATTTTAGTTTTTCTACATATATTTCTTATAAGGGGCTGCCGTATTGGTTTGATTTCCATGCTAGGCTTGCTGTACAAATTCTTGTTGCTGGTTGCTTTGAATGTTAGGCGATACCATTGAGGTTCTTTGTCAATAACCTCAGCGTCTTCCCAAATAATTTCGTGGTGCTCGGTCCAAAGCGTGATCTGCTATTTCCGGACTTTCGTGTCTCTGTTCTCTGGGTGTTGAGCCGGTGCTCCTGGCTTCTAGAGCTCTTTTTGTTTCTCCTATGTATACTTTGCCGCATTCACATGACACTTCGTAGATGCAGTATTTAGTTTCTTGGTGTTCATTCTTGGACTTTGTTTTTGTTAGTATACTTCGGAGAGTGGTGCTTCTTGAAAAGCTCCACAAATTTCATTCATTCAAAATGAAAATAGTGCAAGAATTATCCGAAGTTGATTTCGACCGACAAGTTGAGTTTTGTGAACAAACGACAACAGAGATTAATGATAATATCATTCATAATCCGAATCATATCACCTTATTGCCCAACAGATTTACATCCCTTTACAGGGCAATACTTCATGACAATATTATATAATCACAATGGAGCAAGTGTTAATCTACACCAGTAATCTTCTAGCGGTCGACTTTAACTCAGAAAAAGTACAAAAATATCACAATGCTCAGAAATACTATTATAATTTGAACACATCACTGTTATTGGCGATTTTAGTTATAAGGTTGTTCGCGGTCCCTGGTAATAAAATGTCTGATATTGACGAGATTTATAATGGGGTACATTTAAGCTTATGTAACCTAATAACTTAGAACAGTCAATTTTGTTACACATGAGCTTATACAAAAATACACAGGACGAAATGATCCTCCTGAATTCCAAACTCTGAAACTCAAAAAGTTTCAATAATGAATTATGATTTATTCCTTGTTCGGGATAAACGTGATCGACTTTATACAAAAGATGTTTTAAGAACTTTCGTTGAACGCCTTCGAGCCTGTCAATGTGACAATGATAGTCAGGATTCCAGACAACAGAGCAGTATTCCAATTTAGAACGCACATAAGAAAAAAAACAACATTTGAGAGCTGAGATGTCGTTAAATAGATGACAGGTTCGCACAATAAAGCCATAGACCCTATATGCTTCTGATACCTTCTTATCAATGTGTTCGACAAAGCTAAGTTGCGAATCAAATATAACACCTAAATCACAAATAGATTGTTGTCGAGTGATGTCTTATTATCAAATACTATATTATGCTTCTTCTTAGTAAATGTTAAACTTTTGCATTTGGAAATATTTAACTTGTTATTCAAACACCACTCATGTAAAGAATATAATTGAATGCACATTTTATCTATCTAGATTTGTTGATAAACATAACTGCAGGTATTGGAGCAATCAAAATCCTCATGACTTAATAGAAGAGCATGCCCAGTACCCCATTCTAGGAAACAAAGTGACTGGGCCTTCGTTTATTATTTGAAATTTAAATGGAGACATTTATTTGGATATGTTGGAAAATACCAGCAATCCACTTATCAATGAAACCATAGAAAACTAAATCGAACAGGATGGAAACCGTATACTTGAGTAGGCTGGAATTTATTTACAGCAAGGCGGCGCTTCTCCTCAAAAGCTGCCATGATATTCCACAAGACGTTTTTGCAACTGTCCGTCAGGAATTTTAACATCACCTATACCTATACGTAGGCCAATAACGGGCAATATTTTTAACAGTAATAAAAAAAGTGATATTTTCGTATGTTTTCGTTTTGTATCTGAACAAATTGAGACACAGGATTTTTCTAATTTTCTCGAAAACCAATCGACCGATTTAAAAAGCTAAACGTCAAAATAAAGGACTTCGATATACATTTGAAAAAAGATATTGCTCGATACCCCTTATCATTTAAATTTTTTAAGGGGACGATCCTCGGCCTAGGGTCAGGGGTACAAGGAGGGCGAAGTAGTTTTTGGTGAAACAGTTGTCCCTCTTGACAATTTTTTTGACGTGTCTCGGCGTTTTTTTTAACCAGTGGTTTTCGATAAATCTGTGGTGGGACGCTTTCAAATAATAATGAACGTAAGATTTTTCTGGATCATCATCATAAATTCAGTCATTGTTGCACTTAATTTGATGACATTTGGAATGTCATCTGGTGTGGGCTCGTAATCAACAAAAAATGAAGATGTATTAGAACACTCCCAAAAGTTTCCGACTATCTTTGGTTCTTTTGAGGGGGGTTAATTAGAAGTTGTCGCGATTTGAAGACTATTTTCACAGCATGAAAACTTCTATCCTAATCCTAACATTCAGAATATTTTAGATTAAAGCCTTATGTCTTGTCGTTTCGTTTCCTAATCTGTGACCGACCGTACTCTGAAAGACACTGCGTCAGAGGAGAAAAAACTAATTAGGGCCCCATTGAAAAGGAAACCTGTCGAGTTTACCACCTAAATCGCCCTTTGAAGCACAGTTGAAGAGCGACTCCCTCTTCAGATGCCGCTCACTGTAACAGTTCTCTACTTAAAGCTCTCGCTCTCTACTCGGCACCCTACAAATGGCGTAATGCCTTGATTGCTGCACATTGTTCCCGTTCGGTGGAGAGCCGGCATTACCAGCCATTTAATCACTACCCCTGCTGAATACGCGATACGTTGACGATTCAGATTTCTTTTTTCCTGATACTGTCTCACACATGCAGCCCTCATGGAAAACATTTTCGTAAATTATGCTGTCTCTGAACTCCACATCAGGTATGAAATCATACGGAATAAAATACCACTTGCAGTAAGGGAAGCCCCTCTCAGTACTTTCAAGAAAACAATGCAAACTGCTTTCGGCACCACCAAGGCATATTACCGGGTTGAAGAATTCCTGACTGATAATAAATTCCTGTGATATTTTTGTGACTACACTGTAATTTTAGCTGTATTATATTTGTGTAATAATTTCTATACTGTATTGCGTCGTAATTTCTGCCCTGTATTGTATTGCACCATATATTATATTAATTGCTATATTATTCAATATATATTTTACAACATATTCTTTTAAACTTATATTGCCAAGTTCCACATCACTTGATCTCACTGGAATTAATAAAGAAAGATAGACAACTGATTTTTTTGTGTGATTCTGTTATACTTGATGGGCTAACAGTAAGTGGAAGGAAGATTATGACCCTACTAAAACATACTTTCAAAATCTGTCACTTGATTATAGTAGGGGGCTTTGAGGGCTATAACGTTAAAATATTTTTACCTAAATTTTGACGTTTATACAGGGTGATTCAAATCTAACTCCATTTTTTTATACAACATATTTAGATTTATTGGTGAATTCTAGTGTAAATTCACGTACCACATATGCGACTTTAAAAGAACTGTTTAGTCATAAATGACCATTTTTGGTATAGAAAGATATCATAAAAAAATTGAAATATCTCAACGATTATAAAACTTAGAAGGTTGCGGTGTAACTAAGCAGAAAATGTGTTAGCTTAGGTCAGACGATCAAATTTAATTTCTTTTTTTACTTCGAGAAATCAGTAGCATAATTAAGGAATTTTCAATCACAGGTAACTTGATTTTTTCAAACGGAAATGCCTATTTTTTTTTATACGATCAAATGTAGGATTTGATGAACTTTCCAACAATGTAGGATTGTCAATATCAATTTTTTTTAGTTTTTATTTTATTTTGAATTTTCAGTCAAATCGGTGCTTCTAACTTTTAAGCAACTTAATAGGCCATAAAAAATAGACAAAAACCTGCCCATATGGAAGAAATCAACTAGCAGAAAGATGCAAACGGCCTAGATATCGAGGCAAGATTATAAAAATTCCTTACAACATTCAGCTCTAACCAGGAACAACAGCGGTAACAGGAATGCTTATTTTTCACAGCCTACCAGCTATTGGCAAATTTCCAAAAACAGTAAAAAAAATTAAATCAAAGGAAAAATACCAGCCATTGTTGCTGACAGTAGAATATCTCCAGAATAAATTTACACATTCAATGCCATAAAAAGGTAGTCATTTCCGTAAGTCAAAAGTAACGATATCTCTGGCTGCAGCCCTTCAAATTATTTAGTACTTATTAGCAAAATCACAGCAAATAAAAACTGAAGTGCGGTCTGTTTACATTAGTAAACATAATTTACTTGGTAGAAAAATATATGAAATAAACACAATTATAATATAAATAATTCTAACAACTATTAAAGTAGATACTCAGAATGCTCCAGTTAGACGTACCGTTACGTTTGACTTGATGCTTCCGTCAAGTGACTACTTTTTTTATATCATTAAATGTTCAATGTGAAGTTTTCTTCTTCTAAAGGTAATTATTAGACTCTCAGCAACAATCTCTGGTAGTTTTTCTTTTGATTTAAAAATTTTAATCGTTTTGGAAAGTGTTCAAGCTCTAGTATTTCTCAATAGCTAGTAGGCTGTGAAAAAAAAAACACTACGTCACATTGCATCAGCTCTTTATTGACATTAGATATCTTACCACTGTTGTCTCCAGTTAGAGCTGATGTGTTATAAGATATTTTCAAAATCTAGTCTCGTTACTCTAGTTCGTTTGCATCTTCTGCTAAGTTAGTCTATATATGTCTATACTTGATGCCTTCCAGAGAGGGGCAATTCGACTAATTGGCGACCCGACCTTAACGCGCCACATCCAGCCACTTTCTCACCGGCGTCTTGTTGGTGACCTCTCGCTCCTCTACCGATATTCAAACGGAATCTGCTCCTCTGCGCTATCCTCTATCGTTCAATCCTGCGTTAACAAACTTCTCCTAACATATCCTTTCACAGCAGCCGCGGTACTCTGGTATTTAGGCTCTGCCTACGCAGTCTGTTTAGTTGTATATATAAAAAAAGTTGCTTTCTTCCATCTGAACGGTTTTTTATGGCGTTCCAGGTTTGTTATATGTAGAAAAATTGAAAAATATTGATTTTACTGAAAATTTGAAATAAAGTAAAAACTAAAAGAGATTAATATTTAGAATATTATATAGTTAGAAAGGTTATAAAATTTTATATTCGATTCTATAAAAAATAGGTATTCCCACATCAAAAAATCAACTTACCTGTGATTGAAGTTTTCTTAATAACCTACCGGCTTCACCAGTACAAAAAGTATTCAAATTTGGAAGTCGCACCGCAAAGTCACTGTTTTCTAAGTTTTATAATCGCAGCGATTTTTAATTTTTTTCTAATATCTCGTTATACAAAAAATGGTGATTTGCGCCTAAACGGTTCGTCTAATGTCCCATATTCGTATATGATATATAAAATCACACTACAGCTCACCAAGAAATCCAAGTATGCAATAATGTTTTTCTATATTATTATTATTTATTATTAAAAAAAAGTTTGATATGAACTATTTTGTATAAACGACGAAATTCAAGTGGAAATATTTTAAAGTTATAGGCCTCAAGGCTCCCAACTATGAGCAAGTAACAGATTTTTGGAATATATTTTGGTAAGCCCATAATTTTTTGCCCACTCAGCTTTGGCCTTTGATTATTCATAAAGCATTAGTTTTGACGAATTTGAAATAGTTAATACTAGGTTATTATTACCTATTTATAACTGTGACGTGACTAAACAACAGATATATACATATTCATTAATCAATGAGTTAGGATGGATTTACTATTCCAAATCATTTTCGGGAGGGTATGGCCCCCATTTTCCCTCCACGTTCTGAAACCTCCCTTGAGCTATGGTGGTTCGGTATCAACAATTCGTCTTCTTGACTATTTGGGCATAAAAATCCCTGATTTACATGATTCCAATATACCTACAATACAATGCACATTTTCCGCCTCAGTGAGCATATCACGGTGGGAATTCGATGCTTTGTGGCAACAAAGTTGCATTTCCACCCGCCGTTGAAACATAATAAATCTTGTCCCCAGTGTGTTCATCATCCTTATTTACCAATAAAGTGACAGCGACTTGCTATAAATCCCGGCAGAAGCCAATAAACACTCCCAGAGGGCCGCAATTAATGACGGAGAGTGTACAAAATATCCATTAGAGCGGCGCAGTTTGTTAACCGAATCCTTGGTAGCTCTTCGTCTGGGGGCATTGTTGCCAGATACATCCCTTTGTAATAATAGCCCATTTTGCAGACAGTGGAAACTATGCATTTTGGAGAAACTGTAATACATAGAAGAAAGAGGACCGCAACTACTCCAGTCAGAAGCATGTTAAGCATTTTCAAGCTTCGATTGATGTGATGTCATCAATTTACTTACCTATAAGCAACCTAGTAGGCCATGAAATATAAACAAAAACGTGTACAGATGATGAAAAAAAAAACAATTAACTTAGTAGAACTATACAGATCAACTAGAGTAAGAGACAATATTATAAAAATTACTACAAATCAAGTCTAACCAGAATCAACGGCGGTAACATATCTAAGGTCAAAGAGAAGCCGAAGTATGACAGAATAATGAATGCATAATTTTTTATAGCCTTCTAGCTACTACAACGTACTAGAGATTAAAACTTTTCAAGATCGTTAAAAACTCAAAACCAAAAGTAACGATATTTCTGACTAAAGCTCTTCAAATTTTACATAACATATCTAAGGTCAAAGAGAAGTTGAAGTACGACAGAATAAATGCATAATTTATCACAGCCTACTAGCTATTGCAATGTACTAGAGATTAAAAATTTTCAAGATCATTAAAAACTCAAAATCAAAAGTATATTTCTGACTGAAGCCTTTCAAATTGTTTAGCAAGCATTAGCAACGATCACAAAAACGGATACTAACAAATCAGATTTTAATAAATCCCTCTGAAATATAGTTATTATGTATTGAAGAGATAGCAAAACTTCCATTGAAGGTATTATTATTTTTAACTTGACGAAAATGTAAAGTTTATATCACTAAACGTGAAATTTTATTTGATTTCAAAATGTTTAATCTTAATGGTGTACATTGCAGTAGCTGATAGGCTGTGAAAATGATCCAGTTTTGTCGTGCTCCAGCTTCACTATGACATTAGACATGTTACCGCTGTTTTTTCTGGTTAAAGTTGACTTGTTGTATGTAATTTTTACTCGAGTTTTCTGTTTCTTTCTGCTAAGTTAGTTGTTTTCTTCCAGCTGAACAGGCTTTTTTGTTTATTTCATGGCCTGCTAGGTTGCTTATAGGCATAAAAATTGAATAACACGGGTTTGATTGATAATTTGAACTTAAATGAAAAGTACCAGAGACTGATATTAGAAAGGCTATCAATTTTTACATTTCCCTAAGTACAAAAACGGTTCATATTTGATCGTCTAACCTAACCTAAGCTGACGCATTTCATGCTTAACCACAACCTTCTACGTTTTATGATTGCTCCAATATTCAATTTTCTTCTAATAACTACTTATACCAAAGGGCTCTTTTGCAGCTAAACGGTTCGTTTAAGTTTTATATGTGCCACATTAAGTCGCACACACAGTTTTTCTTTTTAGTTTTAATGTTTTGTTATATTATTTGGAGTACCTATGTTATATTTTTGTTATTGCTTTATCACATTAGGTAAGTGGGATTGACCTGTTAATAAATACGTAAACATTGCAATAAGGCGTGTACTCACCAGCTGAGCTGGGAATGCCCGTATGCGCGCCCATGAACCCGCTCAGTTTTGCCGCCGTAGCTGCGCCATGGTGGTAGCTGCTCATAAACAGCTCGCTCTGGTACTTGTAGCTGCCAGCTGGATCAGCTGCGGCAGGCTGGGTCGCAGCCGCTAGGCCCTGGAAGTCGAACTTGTACGCGTACCTCTTCCCGTGCACTTTCGTCATTATGTTCTTGTCGTAGTAGTACCTGGAAAGGAACGTTGAAGCTCAATACCAGTTAAAAGCAGAAAGTGGAAGAAGTACATTCCATAACTATATAAACCCAATATCCGATTAAGACCAACAGGTAGCTTAACTAATTACCGAATTACCGTGTAGCAAACTAACTAAACAAATAGTTGCTATTTGTATTAAAACCAATAAGTTAGACAGCTGGGTCAGTAGTCAATAGTCAGTATAACATATAACTCTAGAATATAACTCATCACATATAACTTTATAAATTTGACTTTCGACGATGCAACTCAATAATCCATTTAAAATATCGTAGAACAAACTTTAAAAAAAGTAAAAACCAAGGACATAACTTAATGAATATAGGCCTCAAATCAACATAATATAGAGTTGGTGGACAGAAAACTTCAACACTTTAAGGCCCGATTTTATCAACACAGGCATTTTAACAAAGGCTTTGATCAATCAGAGCCCATTCAAAAACATGCATCTGCCAAAGTGGTCTGAAAATTATTGATTTCTCTTGAAATTTACTACAAAAAGGTAAAAAAAAGACATGCTTTATATATAATCGACCATTATGAAATCTCTAGTATCTTTACAACTCTGATTTTACATCCTAAATGGGTGAAAACTTGCATTTTCCTGTTTAACAAATAGTTTAGCAATTGCTAATCTTAACCAATCGGATTCTACAAAACCGATACATTTGATCACTGGATCAAATGTACTGTTAATGTAATGATGATGATGACAAGAAATTCAAATTACTACATTTACAACAATAATATACAATCGATAATAATTTATTATAAATACCTGCAATACACCTCTGTACTATAGTAAAAAGGGGTAAAAATAACATTTTATTGCATTTGACAAATCTAGACACAAGCGATTTAACAAGTGTGCATTACTGGTTGCCTATCCTTCTTAACAGCAAAGCTTGCGATCTGGCAAAAGTATAACGTATAACCTTATTTTCCATAAACTAGAAACCTTTCGTATAGTCAGAAAGTGAATAAGGTGCTTTATATAAATGTGTTTCTGCGCTACGGTGCTTTTTACGCAGTGCCTTTATAATCTTTACATCCTCTATAAATATGTATATAACAAGGTCTATAACAAACATGTATCCAGCCTATAATAAATCTGACTACAATTGCAATTGGTAATTATACAATAATTATGAGGTAAACATTAAAAATCTAGCACTAATTTGCAAATCAATCGCTTTGTTCTGATTTTCTGCTATGATTCTGATACATGAATTCTAAAATATTTTTGATAAAAGTGTCATCCAGCTTTGACGTTTGGTTTCCAATATTGATAAAATACTATTGGATGATACTTACTAACATAGCCTGAAGGCTATGTTAGTAAGGAGGAGACTGGCTCGGGGATTAGGAACCTCGACCTGATGAGGATGAGCTCGCAGCCTTTCTAGTGTTCCTCGTTTGAACGGCCTTTGGTGTTATTATCTGAAAGAGCTCATTAGAACATCTTCCGTGATAGAATTTGTAAAACAGGGACAGGTCAGCTATCCTTCTTCGATGTTCTAAGCTGTGCAGGTCCTTTGTGAGGTTAGACGTATCGATTAGTCTAATTGCTCTCTTCTGGATAGTATCCAGAAGCTTTAGAGAGTGCTTCGGAGCGCATTCCCACACATGGGAGCAATACTTCAACGATGGTCGGATCTGTGCCTTGTAGAGCAGCAGTAATCACTCTGGTGTATACAGCTTCCTACAGCGGAAGAAAACTCCAAGCTTCTGGGATGCGGTTTTAGCAATACTGACGTCGTGTCCTGCCAGGACATGTTACTGTTGATATTGATCCCCAAAAGCTTAATGGAAGGTGTCTCGATTATTGGGTGATCCTCCATTTCCACAGTTGGTAAACGTAGACTTTGTCAGTGTTGTTGCCTGAGCTTTCTGTACGTTAAACTGTAGTTTATTTACTAACCTTCACTAGACTGTTTATGTGAGACGTTAACAACTGGGACTATTAGAATTTCTCAATACTTCTCGATACTGAGCAAACAACATTGGCTATTGTTATGAAAGACATAGTCATGATAGTTGGTATCAAAGGATTTTCCATTGCCCTGATAGTGGAGTCCTTTAGGTTTTAGGTGAAACGCGCGACTCTTAGAATTTCCCAATACTTCAATTGGCAGCTCAATGAAAACGATGGCATGTATCGAAATCCAGTAGGCCAAACGTAGCCTCAGCATATACATATACCAGCAACGCGGCGCATATTCATGACATGACCTCTTGCAGGCTCCTTCAACATCTTCACTTATACAGGGTTACTGGTAACTCAACCACTTTCCTGCAAGAGGTGATAGAGGGACTCAAATGTAATAGATTTAACCCCCCATACGTAATTCCGAAAACCGATAGTTTTCGAGATAATTAACATCTAATGTTTTTCAACCAAATGTCCAAATTTCCACACTAGATCCTAAACTATGAAAAAAACCTGTTGTTGATTCTGATAATTTTTATTTTAGTATTTAACTAACACATACACAAAGCTAAATTAGTATTAAAATGTTTCAAAATACTAAACAGTTCCAAACTAAATACAAATATAAAAATAATCAACAAAATTTTTACATTCTCTGTGAAAGAAAATTATCTCCCCCAAAAAAAATTATACAAACGGTTGAACAAATCGCTAAAAAAACTTTCCTATCTAATAACCTTTTCAGAAAGATTATAAACAGCAATGAATAAAAATCACCTATTCAAAAAGAACGAATGACAGTACAATCATTATTGATAACTCAGTTACATACTAGAATGTTTGCAAATGCGGTCGATGATTTTATCCAAGTAAAATAAATTAAATCCACTCAAGGTTTCTAGAGATCTTGCTCAATGTGTTGTCCTTGATTTCGGATACAAGTACGGATCCGCTTCCTCACTTCGGTTTTTGTAACTCGTGTTGAAAAAGTCCGTTTCATCTCATCCGTCGCATTGATAACTTTTTGCCTTAGTTCGTCAGCAGTATCAACTGGAGTCTCGTAAAATAATGCCTTCATGTGACCCCAGACGTAAAAATCAGAGGTGTCAGATCTGGGCTCCGCGCAGGCCATGGGGTGGGTTCACCCTTCCCTATCTATTTGTTCGGGTATGTGTTGTCCAACAACTGCCGAATTGTGTGTGTGTGTGTAATGTGCTGGACAACCATCATGCTGGAATATCACGCTGTTGATGATTCTGTATTATGTTGATAAATTCTGTTAAATAGTCACTTGTGGTTATACTGTCATTCTTGTCCCTGACTGGTTGTGTATCTTTTTTTGAGCTAGACAATTTTCTTTCACGATGAATGTAAAAATTTTGTTCTTTATTTTTTAAATAATTGTATGTAGTTTGAAACTGCTTAGTATTTTTACACACTTAAATACTAAATTAGATTTGCGTATATGTCAGTAAAAAACTGAATTGGAAATTACTAAAATCGACAGCAGGGTTTTTTCTAAATTTGGGATGTAGTGTGGAAATTTGGACATATCGTTGAAAAACATTAAATGTTAATTATCTCAAAAACTATCGGTTTTCGGAATTACATATGGGGGGTTAAATCTATTGCATTTGAGTCCCTCTATCACTTCCTGCAGGAAAGTGGTCGAGTTACCAGTAACCCTGTATATTTTAGCCCACAGTCGGGTTAGAAAACTCACTAATGACTAATCAAATGAAGAAGTGGGCTTAGATTTTGTTGCAACAGTCTTAATGAACCTTGAACTCAGAGCAAATTTGAAATCAATGTGGTGGTTTTCGCCAATTAGGTTTCATAGTTATTTATTCGCCTTTTTAATTCTAAACTACAACTTATGAGATACATTCGTTCAATTTATTATCGTTGTATGGGGACGTTTTTTGTATTCAGATTTTTACTACAGATAATGGAGTAAATATAGAGAAAGCAGCAGCATGTGTCCACATACAAACAGAATATTCCAAACCATGATATCTTGAGGACTTACAGAAGAAAATTTAAATAGCTTCAATTCAAAATCCAAAACGGGCGATACTTAAAGAAACCTTAAAAACTTACCGGAGGATAGGTTAACAGAGGGAGAATTTTTTCGTTCGACGACAACCCTGACAAAACACATTCCACCTAACCTCAAATAAGTTGTCAGAGTCCCGATTATCCTTTATAAATTATTGTTTTTTTTCGTGATTATTTTGATTGGTCCATTTACATAGGTTAACGGAGGAGAGTAGCATGCTTTACAAATATAGTTTTACTTACATTTTCTAAGCGAATTTGCAAGAATTGTCTTTCATACAACAACATCCTAAGCAACCATTCACAACGGAATGCGTCAACAGAAGAGGGACTTTGACGAGAGACAATATATTTGACACTGAGAAAGCCTAATTTCAAATCATGTCAATAATATAGCCAACCTTAGACAATAGCTAACGGAGGGGAGATTTTTCTCCCTGTATTGTTTTTTTCAATATATTTTCCTCAGTGCAACTACTAGCTATATCCGAAATAATCAGAAGCCTAAAAACGCCATAAATCACTCTCAGTAATAATTAGCTTTTAGTTTCATCTTTGCATATAATACGCGGTGACCTACTGTTTTGTTTTTAACGACATATTCATTATTTTCCTCTTCTCTTTGGTCACCAAACAGCCATACCGCATAATTTTGCCTAATTTACGGAAGGTAGGGGTAAAATACGATAAAAAAAAGATACAACCACAGGATATGTTTTAAAAATTACACTAAAATAAGATATTGTTACTGATCGTATTCTCTTGAAATTATATACCTGTTAATGGTTAGCGGCTAGGTTATTTAAAAAAATATTTCTTTTTTATCCACATAAAAAATAACGAAAACTCCATAAACTTCAGAACTGACGTTGATAAACTCAGTACCATTTACAATATTTTAATCAAACAATTTCTGCACTCACCCAAAACTATTTTCCTAACTCACCGGTTATCTATTTTTATTTCATTTTCTATCTTAAACCTCATTTGTTTTTCTGTCTGTGTTTTGTTTTCTTTTTGTATTTTTTAAATCTTTCCTGATAACTTGTCTATTGATAATACCACTCATTCTACTTTTAAATTGCTTAGAATTAATTTCGGCATGTTACGTTTGTATTTGACAGTAAGTGTTTTTGAATTTTAATAATTATTTTTTTGTACTAATTTATGTAGGACTTAGTAATAAACCTGAAGATAGTTTAAAGCAAAATAAACCTAAACGTCGTTAGTAGTGAAAAAAGAATATTTTTCAAATAACCTGACCTCCAACCACTAACAAGCATACAATTACATTGATGATATACGTACTGTTGCGCGAACCCCTAGATAGTCGCGCTACTGTACCATGCATATGCTGAGCCGTGGGTGTGCGTGTGACGTCACCGACCGCCCCCAAACGCCTCACTCGGCCGAATAGGGGCAGACAACGAACGCGAACGCTGGGGCGGGCAATCGCATTGCTCTGTTCATTTGTAGCAATTAGCGACCGATAGACCCTAATGCGTTTACCGAGCGATTTTTTGCCATTTCTCCACCGTGATTGTCTCGATGATGGGAAATTATTTTCGGGATTGTGTGCCCGGGCTGCCCTCTAATTGGCAGCTATTTCGCTTTTTTGATCTTTTTCTGCTTCAGCTTTGATTGTTATTCGTCAAATTTCGTGTTCGTTTTGCACGGAATGGGCTTTTTAATGAAATTTTGCTATTTTGATGGAGCTCGTCGATGTATTGAAAAGCAGTTCAGTGAAAATTCTGCCCTGATAAGCTGAAACATCCTAACTGCAATATATGAGATATAAGCGTTTTACTTTATGGCACTTGACATTGCTTATTATTCATAGAATTTTTTACCATGGGTAATTTGAAATTTGTAGGAACATCCTTCCAAAGGATTATGTATTTATATAAAATATTTTTATGTGTTTATAGTGAATGATGAGTTTTTGAAAAAAATTGAGCGATAAACAACAAAAATATACATAAGGTTATGGTACACAGTTACTCATAGGAAGGTAATGTTCTAAGATAAAAGACACAAAAAGGGGTAGCGAAGAACTACCTAAAAATCGGGAAGTGGATTGCCTTAGTACTTTGGTATAATAACAAAACATTTGGTGTTAACATATCGCTTACTTCCACCACCACCTCAACATCCCCTCTATACCAACTATCTATTAATCTCCAAGTAACGGCTTTTGGGTGGATGTAGTTTTGCTGTTTTCCGTGATGGTATTTATTTATTTATTTACTTATATAAATAGTGAAATACAAATATTTCCACCTCGAAAGCCACGCTTTGTATAAGGTTATCGGCTATCAAGGAATGTGCACTACAATTTAGCTAACCTAACATTGCAGAGACCAGTCTAAAATATCTTGCGTTCAATGATGGCATCTGCTCCGCTCCTAATTCCCAGTGGCCTACAAACAAAGCCCCCATAGGACATTTTAGGTACGGGATATTTTCTAATCTTCCTCTATTATAGAGAAATTGTATGCTCGAAATATTGGCGTGCACTCTACGCCTTTGACATAATATTTTTTTATACAGGGTGGCCCACGACGATTAAGACAAGCAATATATCGGAACTGGGCAGTAGTAGGGAATTATAATTTTTGGGATGTAAATTAGAGCAAATATAGTATCTTTTCTTATTATTGTGTCATCCATTGAGGTATTTGTTTTTGGTCAAGTGACGTACAATTCGAAATTTTTAATGGGACACCCTGTATATTTGTGTTCCTCCCGATGGAAGAAATCGAACAAACTAGCATACATGGGGTCTAAGGTTATTAATTAATTCAAGAGGCACAGGTACTTAAAGGACTGTACCACTACCATTATGAAACACTACCAAAGTAATTTAACTGTAGGGGTACATGTTATAATCAATGGTAGTGGTACCATCCTTTGAGTATCTGTAGCTCTTGAATTAATCACTTTAGACCCCAAGTGTGCTAGTTTGTTGGAATTGTGTTGTCGAGAGGAACACAAAAAGTCACAAATATACAGGGTGTCCCATTAAAAATTTTGAGTCGGACGTCACGTGACCAAAAACAAATACCTACCTTATTGGGTGACACAATAATAAGAAAAGTTACTAGATTTGCTCTAATTTACACCCCCAAAATTATAATTCCGTAGTACTGCCCAGTTCCGACATATTGCTTGTCTTAGTCGTTGTGGGACACCCTGTATAAAAGAAACACATTTTAACAAATACTTTGTGTTGTGTCAAAGCCAACGATACGCTCCACTTGGTTTATGCGTCATAAATAATGTTTTTTGGTCATCATATTTTCCCTTTTCCTATGCTGAGAATGACGGTAACTATATAGTTTCGAATTGACGAAATTAAATTTGACTATCTAAAAGCTCCCTACTATAATGCTTTATGTTACATTTTTCTTACCTTAGTGCCCTAGATAATTTATCGTAATTCATGTTAGGTTTGGATTTTCTTTCTCCCCACCTCCTCGCCACTTCATCGGGATCTGTCAGTTTGAACTCTCCATTTGTACCTTCCCACGTTATACAGGCCGCGTTTGACGAGTCGCTCAGCAATTCCAACAGAAACTGCCAAAGCTGTATCTGGCCTGAACCTGGAAGAAAAACAAAAGCTATTGCCTTCAACGAATACCACCAGACAAAGTAGGTACTCAGAAGAGAGAATAGTGGTGGCAGATACCTGAGTTAAATAGAAGATATGATTATAATTATATTTCATTTAATAAGTTTGAGAAAAAGGAATTATGGTCATTTTGTTTATTTTTCTACACAAAAACGGGTACTATAAATTATTATAGGGAAATATTAATATACACATCAGCTAAGCTGTTGTTTCTAATAACATTACAATATTGAACAACTGAATCCCCCGGAACAAAATCGCAAGACTTAGATCCAAAAACAATCATCACAAAGATATTTCACATTCATAGGAACCATATTATATGTATAAGGAAATACCGGTTAATATGAATATAAAATTATACAACCATACCGCCTGTTTAAAGAAGGACTAAAAACAGGATAATACCTATAATAGATAAATAAGAAACTAAGATAACAGTTTTTGAGGCGAAAATGTTGATAAATAGTAGCTAGGTACTTCTCAAATTTAATCTTATAGTAGTTGAATGACAAGATAAAGTAATCAAGATTTATTTTGTTATTTGGTGAATGTGCAATCATTAGTTCGATAAAATGGTGAAAGTGCTATGACATCGTTTTGCATAGTAGCCTGTGATTGTTTTTAGATGTTAGCTAATGAGCAGTGATTAACGATTTCAAATATAGTTAGTACTATCTCTTTTGATGTAAAATACTTCGATTGGTGGAAATCTCATCATATTCTTACGCTACCATCCTTTCCTATTTTTCCTACTTCTTTACTTCCCACACCCAGAGGTGAGAGGAATATTGTGATCGCGAAAATTTTCGATTTTGAGATACGCCTGCGCTCTATCCATGTTACTCATTTCCATCAGCCTGTCTGTCGGTCAGTCTGTCTGTTGGCGTCCTGCTAGCCTCGTAATTTGAGTAATCGCTGCATGGATTGTGTGGGTAGCGATATGCTGTGGGGTAATGCTGCTACAATTTTGAAAATCGGTGCATTTTTAAGTCCATCGAACATTGTCTTGTCTATTATAGTAACCAAGTGACTTAGAATTTTCTGATGTATACATACGAGTATAGCTTTAGATCGTTCTGTGTTGTGTAATCTGGAAATTTTTGAATAGATTTTAATGAAAATAATAATAAAAATAATTACAAAAATATAAGAACAGCTCAAACTTTATTTTTATGAGGTATGAGGGTTCCTAATCGTTGACTTTGCTGTAAAATCAAAATATGTAACAATTCTCCAATGACATTATGTGTTCGTAGGTGTAATAGACGTTTTATGTGCAATAATAACTTTTTTGTTATGATAAACTAAAAAGATATTTATTTTTGTTATAATGATTTTTAATTAATTATTTTACCAGGAACAAAAGATTATTTTGAATCTATTTGCTTTTTTAATCCCTCTAATTGAGTGTAGGAATTATCCGTATTAAATTAAGAAAAAAATCAGTATTGGTATTAACGTTTTTCATTATAACAGTTTAATTCATGATCCGTAGTACAATGATAAGAAGAATGTCACAAATACATAACCGTAATAAATAATCATGTTTAATTGAGGGTATTAAATAAGTGAATAACCTTGGAGACGTGGTTTAATTGTAACTATTAAACTAAGCTACAGTCACAATGACAATTTCTGACAACCACTGATTTGATATTGCTCACTACCACAATTAATTCTAGAGAGATTCTACAGAATCCACTATTCAATTGCAGCAATTAAACCGTTTAATTGTTACGTATTTTGATGCAAAAATTAATTGCGGTGATAAAATTTTAATCGTAGCGATTAAAGTTTTCTCTCAGTGTGCTTGATGCCAGATTAAGTGGAAGTGGGCCCAATACTGCTTCTTACTACATGTAATGACCACATACTTCCGGATGACTAAGACATTGAATTGTACTAATTATTATTATTATTGCAGTCGCAAGTTGCATCGACACCCCTCCTCTCTCCTTTTCCACCCCTTCCCCCGATGTAGCAAGGGTTAAGAGTCTACGGTTGAACTTTCCTGGCAGCGCCGGCGTCGGCGGCGCGTGACGTCACACGCGGCGGTTGGCGTGTCGCCCCAAGTTCGAAACAAAAGCCGGCTAGTGCTCCCACAGCTCACTCTGTTATTAAACATGCATTAGCCGGCAACGGCGGCGCGGCGGCCGTGGTAGCGCCCTGGCGCCCGTTTAGCTCATTTTTTACCCTCAAATCTCGTCGGCACGCCCACGATTGACCCGCCGTAATTTTATTTACGCAACTAATGACTCGCCACCGTCATTTCCGTCAATAACCTTCGTGTTAAGCTCTCGTCTGTTTTTGGTGCATTATCGAAAGGTTTACACGACTAAAATGCGGCAAACATGCATTTGCCGACCGGCTTAATGATAAGCGAGTGACAGAGAAATTTGCATTGGTGGTTTTTGTTATATTTAAACTTTTGGGAAGAAGCTAACAATGTCATTAATCATGATTTAATTCCACTTAGTACATTGGCGAGTAAAACATTCAGGTCACCTAAGAAATTACAAATACTTTTGGAAAAAAGTTAATTACTAAGTCGTAGGTCTAGTAGGCGGCAAATCATTCATTTTCAGAATCATGCTTGCTGGTATATTTATTATATAACAACAACAACAACAACAACATAGCTTTATTTCCATAGAAGTTAAATTACATTATGGAAAAAGTCAAAAGGATTATTGGTATAAAATCACATTTGTATAAAAAATAAAATATACAAAAAATAATTACCCATGAGATTAAAAACTCTTCGATAGTGTAGTAACATTTCTCTATCAAAAGGTCTTTCGATTTTCTTCTAAATGTAACTACGTCATGAGAAGACTTGATGTTCATATCCAATTTATTAAAAAATTTTTATACCCAAATATGTAGGAGATTGTGACGTGGAACCACTAACTAATCATGACCTCTAGTATGGTACTATTACATAGTAGTGTGCTTTGATTTTTATAAATTAATGTTGCAAGTTCAAGGATAGCTAGAGAAGACAACGTGAGTATTCTAAAATATTTAAAAAGTTCTCTACAAGATGTTCTCTGCGGGACACCTGCAATACATCGAACTATCCCCTTTTGAATCAAAAACACGTTTTTGGCGGCACCCGATGCTCCCCAAAAACATATACCATACCTTAACCTTGAGGATATGTGGGCATGATAGACAGTTAGGGGTAGATCTAGTGATACTATTGTTCTGAGATTTCGCAGTAAATAACATAGAGAGCTGAGTTTCGTGCAAACGTCCTCACAATGTGCCTTCCAGTTGAAATTTTCGTCGACTGATATCCCATGAAATTTGACATAATTAGATCTGTTTAGAGGATCTCCTGGCAAAGAAAGTGTAATATTGCAGTTCTGATTATTATAGTTGTGAAAGACAACATAGCTAGTTTTTGAAGCATTGAGCAACAGTAAATTTCTACTAAACCAGTTGTGCAGTTTGTCTAGATTATTTTGCATAAGTGCTTCAGTAGCTATGTTGTCTTTATATTTTATCTTTATATTTGTTTTTTATATGCCAGTAGAAGTCAGCTAGTCACTGCCTGTAGTCGACGAGGCATGTATTAAATTCAATTCAGGATTACATTCTGGTCGATGTCTCCATTAGCAAATCTCTCAGTTTTTGGGCACTGCTTGGAGGTGGTGTGTGCCTTCGAATACGTCGTCCCATCTCATCACACACCTGTGTTTTTATCGCCAGCCTCCCGCAAAGGCTGAAAGCTTATGGCGCTGTAGAAGCGCTGCGAGAGGATAAGTGTCGGTGCACGTTAGATTTGAAACGCACGAGCATCTTCCGTGATAGAATCTGTGAAACAGGGACAGGTCAGCCATCACGCCTCCTTCAATGTTCTGTGGAGGTCCTTTGTGAGGTTAGGCGTATCGATTGCTCTAATTGTTCTCTGAAGCTTTAGATAGTGCTCCGGAGCGCATCCCCACATATGGGAGCAATACTCCAGCGATGGTCGGATCTGTGCCTTGTAGAGCAGCAGTAGTTACTTCTGGTGTATATGATGCCGGACTGTACTGTAAGTGTTGATGCCCGACCTTTTTGTACGTTGAACTATACTTTATTTACTAATCCCCACTCGACAATTGTTTTGATATCTACGTTGATCTGTGAGTCATGCTGCTGTCGCCGACGTACCATCTCCTGGGATGATAGTGGCATGCCTGGTTCGATGCAAGATATTTATGTACTGTCGTCTGCGAAGCTGTAGATTAGATTGGATGTTATTTCTAGAGCTCGTTGATCTATAGTAGAAACAGTGTAGGGGTTGGATAGATCCCTCAGGAACACCGGAGTTTATTGAAAATACGTCTGATGAAGAGCCTTCGACTACAACAAACAGAGATCGGCCGTTCAAAAAGCTATTCAGCCACTGGCGCAGGCCAGGAGGTAGTCCATAACTAGCAAGCTTGACCAGAAGTCCCTCATGCTTCGTCTTTCAATATGTCAAGTGCAACAACACGGGATTCGCCATGATTTTCAGATGGTCTGTTCCACAAGTAAGTGACATACGCTAAGAGGTCACCCGTAGACCTATGCTCGTGAAAGCCATAGCAGCGATCATTTATGATTGTTGTCCAGGACGTCCAGGGTATTTCAGGAGCTGTGTGTTAATGACAGTCCCCATAACCTTAGTCATAATGCTTAGAAGAGCCGATAGGATTCAAGTCTTGACTGAGCGCTGGCCACTCAACTCGCTTAATTGCCACCTCATCAGTGTCAGTCAATTCTGGCTATGTGGGATCTAGAATTATCGTGCATAAAAACCGTCCTAGTTCATAGTGACCATGAAAGGTATAACATCATCATCCGCGATTTCATATTGTACCCGTGAGCTGTCAGAGAGCCACCCTATATGAAGACCACTCTGTGCGTGATTTTGAACTGATTTCCGTCCAAAGCATAATTGACCCACCACCATGTAGAAGTATTTCAGCAATAAAGCTGTATCATATCCTTCTCCGTGTCTCCTTCATACTCTGTGACATCTGTCTGATCCAGGAGTTAGGCAAAAAGAGATTAATCGGAAAACAGTATCTTGCTCCAATGATAATCATTCCATTCCGAGTGGCAGCCTTGTAGCCAGGCACGTATTTAGGGGGGGTCCAGGGAGTCCGGTCCGAAACGTTATAAAATGCGGTCTACAAAATGGAATCCACAAATTTACATCCCCCCCCCCCGCAAATTTAAGTTGGTAACTCTAGTCTGAACCCCCGAAAGGTCAACTAAGTGACACCCATAATCTGGAGCCCCCCCAAAACCAAATGCTGGATACGTGCCTGCTTGGAGCCATTCATCGACAAGACAATCCATTGGCACGAAGCGTTCTACTAATGGACCATTGGCTAATATTAACATCTCTAACTCCTTGAAGTTGATTTCGCAACCAAACTGCAGAAAATCTCCTATTCCGCAAACTTGCGGACACAAAAAACTGATCATTTTTATTCCTTCGGCTGGAGATCCTTCTTCGACCGGATACTGATCTTCTGGTTATCAAGCCAGTTTCTTGTTAGCGTTGATACACATTTTGCACAGCACATATTAAGCTCTTACCAACAATTCTTGCAGTTTCTTGTCGCCGTCGATCATCGTGCATTGATGCTACAATTCTAGCCACAGTAATAGGATATAAAGGCATTATGAGCAATTAAGTACAGACTAGAACCAAAATACACCATCAGAAACGTAAGCTTTATGGAGATATTCAACAATAGATGAGAAAATAGCCACCGTGCGAACTTCAAATTAGGCTAAATTCGTGAAACCTCATCAAAAGAAAAAATATGCTGACAATAACCGACAGATAACAAATATGTCCGCTAGCGTTTATAAAAAAATGAATGATTCACAGCAGTGCGGTAGTAGTAAGCATACTAGATCGATGATTCAGAAATCATTTTTTTACCAAAATCACTTGTAATTTCTAAAGCTAACTAAATTTTTAGCTCGCTAGAGTAAAATTTCAGCAGAGCACTGTTTAATTTTAAATCAAAAGAAATCTATAGCTATAGTATTTGCTTAGAAAAGCGATAACAAAGCCGAGGACCTAGGTTTGATAGTTGATACTAATATAAGGCGGCTCAGAGAACACGTTTTCGTAAATATACAGAGAGCATATGCTTCGTTAAATAAGGTTATTGTGTTCGCAAAAAAATGTTTGTCAGTCCATGTAAAGACTATGGCTATGCAAATCGCTAGTTTTATCACAATTTACATCTTGTTCAACACTGTATGGTCCACCAAGCTTAGACAAAGGAGTGAGAATAGGATACAGAGGATTCAAAATGCTTGAGGCATTTATTTTATATTTGAAACAAGGAAATATGACCACGTCATATACAAGTTATGAATGCACTCTGTTTATTTTACAAAATTTTGGTTTTCAAGAACCGTCGATACCTTTACAATAAGATCTCGTATCGTACTGAATTTTATATTTTAATATAAGAAATAGACATTTAATCACACGTTCTACACGAACTACTATTATTGAAAGAGACATTAAATTTAATATCTAGTTTTATAGATTGCTCTCTTACCTATGCTCAAAAATCTCGACCTGTGTCAAAGCGTTAACCGAGAATTTTTTAGAAAATTCAAAAATGTCTTCTAGAAGTCATAAAATTACAAAAAGTGTGGATATTCATGATCGTAGTTGAGAGTTAAAAATAGTCGCAGGCTTTTTTCATGACTAAAAATCTATATTTTGTACAAGGGCTGAGTGGACGAGCACTTCGTATGAACTTCTACTGGAGATTTCTCTTTACTGCATTTATTCCTGTCTTGTAATGTAATTATTATTATTCCAGTTCCATTACCGAGTGACTATTTCTCACAGCGTGAGGTGAGCAATCACTGGGTCCGCGATCGTGCGTCCTAAGTAGACGAAGGGATCCAATGATGTGCACCGCCGCACAACACAACGGCATTACACGTAGTGCGGATGGCATCAGCGTATTCTTCATTCCACCTAGCGATCTAATGACCATAACCAGCGGACTGATAATGTAGTCTGACCAGAGCCTGAAAAGCTGTCCGAGGAGCTCTTGGTATTTGGTCCCTTTTTTCTCCTTATTAGAGACGAGGTTGACCTCGGCAGGTGCCGAAAATCCAATAACAAACATCTTCTGTTGGAAGTCGAGGAGGACTATGTCGGGCCTGTCTGCTTGTATAAGCTCGATCATGGGAAACGAGTAATTCCAGTATATCAGGTAACTCTCGTTCTCCACAACGGATTCAATATTCCTTGGAGCGATAGCAGCACCGGGATCTCATCTAGGCCTTAAATGAAAGTAGAGCACTCATAGAGCCGCGTTGTCTCGATGGACGTAGGACGTCCCAGCGTAGTACGTCTTACACGCCGACAAGAAATGCACAAGCGCCTGCCGGCAGGATATACAACGGGTATTGTATACATCTACCCCCATAGTCCTTCTACGGTATACCAACCCATTAGACCCTAGGAAGAGTTCCTCGGCTGCTCGTGTTGCTGCTCTGGAAAGGAAGGCTCCTTACTCCTTTACCTGATGAATTCTCGTCTTCTCGCACAAAGCGGATCAGGGGTTCGATGCTCATAGTCACCTTGCAGGCAATGGCCAGTATTATTCTGTTGTCCAGACGCTCTCGCCAAGGGCTTTAAAAATTTGTGGTGACCCTATATCACAGGATTCACCTAACCAGTATAAAATATGCAATACCTCGTATGACTGGCTAATCCAAATACAAATATATTTGGATTTCGAAGCACTTAGAGCCATATCCATAGTCGCCCCTTGAGTAATACTTATAAGGTTCCCTTAAGTAGGACCCAAGGGATACTTGAGGGACCCTCAAGTGTGGCTTTCCTTGGGTATCTGTTTCCTAGACAACGTTTACGACACGGCTGGATTCGTTTGGCGACGTTGTCATATTTCAAATATAAGTCAATTGGTTATGTTAATGACTACGCATTTTGACGCTTTCTTTTATCCTCTCCTTCTTCTATCCTTATCTCTTTTTGTTTTGTGCCAGTATTTCGTGTTTTGTGCCGGAAATTTTTCCGGATGTGACAGAAACTGATAACATCGTACTCCAAAATTAACCTACAAAATCATCTTGACAGCAACGAAATGTCATGTCGACATGTCATGTTGACATTTCGTTACTTGAGCATTACTCAAGGGAGTCTTACGTAAGGGACCCTCAAGTCAGGTTTCGAAGCACAAAACCTCACTTAAAAGACCCTCAAGTATTGAGGGACCCTTAAATATCGACTATGAATGCGACCCTAAGGCAACAAATTGGACTTTTCTTGTTTCTTGAATTGTGCAAACTATAACCATAGGCCACTAGGTTAACGAAACAACCATTATATGGGATATACTCGTAAAGGACAACAAATGCGCTGGGAAAATAATTCACATGCACACACCATATAATGAAAGCATATTTGGTAATCTACATATTAACGGAAGCAAGTAGCAGTATCTCGATCGAGGTGGAAATAAATTACCATAATTTGTTTTTTAATTACGTATAGCCATAAAGCAAAGCTCCAGGTATATGATTACGTTTATGGTAACCCAACTCCCCCCCGTTAGGCACGTGGTGTAGCACATGATCGCCGCACCCCCGGTGTGTGATAATTGACCTTTGTTTGATTTTATTTCAGCGCGACATGCGATTCACGAAATATTATATAAGGTGGCGGGGCTGATTTTGTTTTTATGGTTTACCAAAATCAGCTGCGCCTAGCTGTTATTTATCATGCTTAATAGGCGGCTTTGTGACTTGATAATTACGTGTGCTATAATGTGGGATAGGGGAGGAGATAGTGGAAGTGTTTCAATTCCACGTAAAACGATCTTTTAGGCCCAGTTTTACAATCGGCAGTTAACCAGAGGTTAAAAGAAAACTAGTGGTTAGCGAACGCAAGGCGTTTCATAATCGGCGATTTACGTCAAAAGTTTTGGTTATCCAGCGGTTAAGTTAACTCAAGGAAAGTATGGGTTATCTCTGACGTTTGTTGTGGTCAACCGATCGTCAACCGATGACACATAAGCTTGCTTTGGAGGTTATAAAAACATCGATTTTGACATTGACATCTAAGACGTCGATGGATTTTGATTATAATTTGTTGTGACACAAATCAAAAATATGAATACAAAGGTTAGGTTTATTTGTTGAAGAGTTAGGTTGTATTCACAAAACATAATTATGGCAGTGCTCTGAGGCCCATCCGTGCTAGTAACTTGAAGATAAATAGGCTTAACTACTGGTTTTCTTTCTGACACAGAGCGATCCGATAAGTACTGGTTAACTTCCATCTGTCGGTTAAGTGACTACCAGGGGTTACCAATGATTGTAAAACTGGGATTTATACGAATAGACAAATTTTTATATTGGCCAACAGTATCATCATACTTTAAAAGCTACGAAAATATTGAAAGGTATCGAAATACTTTAATATTGTATTTATTTGTACACACCTTATATACAAATACAGCCACTACGAAGGCAGTACCTTGTATCTAGTATTATTGGCTTAATACAGCATAGTACACTACTGCAATCTGCACTATATGATTTACCATTGTGCCGTTAGTATTTGTCTTGGTAAGACTTCGTTTTAGCGGAAATTCAAATAAGTAGGGATCTAGAGTAATGTCAAATAACGTCCTGAGTTGAACTAGGCCACTACCAGACCGAGGATACGTTCTGGTGAAACACTATGATATTTTGAAGCTTCATTACCCAAACTAACTTAGCCAAACCAGTTGAGTTGCTGAGGACAAAATGAGTGTTAATCGACTTGCCTGGACGTCGTAAGTCGAACCCGACCACTACCAGAGTGAGGAAACGTTCTGGTAAAAATCTACGCCACTTCTAAAATTTGGTAATTCAAATATACTCTCTTACCTGATACTACTTTAGACTGGCCTGACGTCTATTTGATAGGTATCAGCTGATGATGAAGTGCATCTCAGGTTTAATTTTTTAGTAGGGTCTGAATTGGCGATCCTGCAAGTCAGGACCGTCTTAGTAACATTTTTACTAAATATCTCATTGCCAAAAAACAATGACCATTTTTGTGAACAAGAGATTAATCAATCCACTATCTCAAAATTCACAGCAGAAATGCTTGACCGAAACAAATACATTTTTTCGCTTACATATTGTTAAGAGTCAATTACTCGTCAGTAGCAGTACGAGCACCGAGTGAAGCCCTGTACACATGCTGTCAAAGCATGTGTTAAGATGTTTTCTGGGGGATTTTTAGTTATCACTAGCCGAACATCTGTTTGCTGTTGACACGGATGATAGTCTGAAGTATCGGGTAACAGGGTTTACCATACGTAACACCTAACATAACCTAACCAAATTGGTCGTAGTAAAAAGTGGTGTCAATCGACACGGTTCGATATCCTGACTCGAATTGAAACAATCAATAGACCGAAGAAACGTTTATTTTGATCCTCAATTAAAAAAGGTCTACGAGGGCCCGAGGCCTACACTGACGTGCTATGAAAAAACCGGAAAGGAAACAAACCTACCTGGGGGAAATGTAAGGGCATGTAGCTTAGATTATTCCAAATATTCAAAAATTAACCTTGTTTAAACCTCATTTAACCCATTTTGACCTCAACAACTCGACTGATTTGGTTAAGTTAGGTTAGGTACTGAAAGTGCTGTAGTTGTTTCTTCGGTCTGCTAGTGGTCTCGTTTGAATCAGGACGTTCAAACCAAGCCGATTGACACTACTCTCAACCGTCATTCCGATTTCCGCTAAAACTTTCAGAAATCTTCACTGAAAACCATAAAGTCTACAACAGTCCATTTTCATCAAGAATTCTTAATTTTTAGAATATTTTTAACGTAGAGAATTTTGACATTTTCAATATTTTGAAAATCATGGTTTATCAAATGTACTGATTAAGTACTTGTCACACATTATTGGTAACCACAAACATTATGGAGTTACTAAATTCCCCACTATCCCAATTTGAACCCCATACCTCATATCTGCTGTAATAAATAACCAAAAATATTAGATAACTCTAAATACGATGCCTTGGTGGACGATGGGACCTATTGATTTAACTAAATCAACTAGAAATTGTGCATCAGCCAGCAATAGAGTTCTTTATAAATAACGAAGATGAGTTACTTCCTCTACCACCGTGCCCAGCATCCCAACTTCACCTACAGGAAAAACATAAAAAGATCAGGAAACTCTAAAATTTTTGAGAACGAAATTTTGAGAGGTTCTGGGAATTATCGTTTTCTGTGATTCACTCCGCCGACAATGCCACGATTTTCAAAAATGTATCACAAACCCCATCAAAATCCGTGTAGTAGTTAGATAGATATTTGTTTATTATTATCAGGTTTTTACCCAATAACAGATAATAACAAAATAAAAACGTGAATAAAATAAATCAATATAAATATCGATATTAACTAGCACATACGTCTTTCGTCCCAAAAACGTTCAAAAGTGATCAAATGCTGTCAAAATTGATGTCACAAAATTGACGTATCTTAGATGTAGTAGTAGTTGCTGATATTACGATATTGTAAGAATACGCTTTCCAAATGCAATGTTCTTAAATTTCTGTTAAGTACAGGGCACCACCAAGTACATTTTTTTAAAGTAATATTAATACAAAAAGAATTTGAGTTCCTCTTCCCACTGCTCCAATTTTACCCCTTCCCTAAAAAAAAAAACAAAAACTGAAAGACATCATGAAACTTAAAAACGCTTAAACTGAAGTTCGGGCATTACAGAGAATTTTCCTTTTTTATTTACTCTTATGCCGCTGCACTGGTTGTCAACAATATAAACTAATAACCTATTACCCCCCTTAGCACATCATACTCCAAATTTTATCAAAAGAAGCGAAGCCGTTACTAAAATTAGCTGTTGGAAAAATAGACACAGACAGACAGACAGACAGACATATACACTGACGGAAATGAGTGACATCAAAAAATATCTGAAAACATATCAGTTTCTGCGAATAGAAGGGAACCTTCCTGACTGTATTTTTAAAATCTGTGACATTTCATGTGAAAACTATAATTTATTCAAGTCTATTTTAAAAACTACAATTAGAAAATAATTGCTGTGACCTTTGTCTGCCATCGTTGGCCGCAGCCCTTAATGCTTTGTTGGCGTTTCCATCACATATGTTTTTTTATTTACCTTATTTCCTTGAAGAGCGATTACCTAATCTTCGCTGTTGGTCAGGAAACCAAAAGTGGAAATTAAGTGAGAAATAAGCCACAGGATTGGACTGAATAAAATTAAGGCGTAAGTTCAATTTTGCTAGATGCTTAGCTTAACATATCTGTAGAATGTGTAGATTTAGAAAAAGTAGTAGTCTTTCCTTAGGGTTTGATAGATTATACACAAATACGCATTCCGTATTGTTTGTCTTTTCACCTAAAAATGGCTGATACACCACATTTCTAGCTTAAACATAACAGACGAATCACTTTATACATGTTGAAATCGTCACTAGCAGAAGACAAAACGTTCAGGTGAAAGCTCATATTTTGGATTTTGTAATGAAGTAAATGTTTGGTAGAAATTTGGCGATTAAAATCATATATAAATACCTTTTAGCTTATCATGTACTGAGTTAGTGTTGTGTAGTTGAGTTATAGTAACCTGCTCCATGACCATGAAGGAAGCTTTTAATTCTATTAACTTAACAGGTCGTTCTCAAAATACCAATTAATTTATAAACCATTACTCAGTAATCTAATAATCATCATATATATTGACATGTTGAATATTGATTCAATCATCTAGAGAGAAATACAGGTTAAGCCTCATTTGTTCATAAAAGTGGGAATCCATTCGGGTTCGATTTTTATTTAAACCAATAATATTAAATACAAATCATATCTGATCTGATATGAAAATTTGCATCAATTGATTCAAATAACAGGTCTGGCAGAGTACTTCGAGTAATTAGATTTTGTGTAAAATTTTCTAAAGCACTGTATATCAAATTTAGAACTAGGTACTTTAATATAGACAAACAGAATTGTTTGCTAAAGGACATGTATTAAGAGGGGGTTATAGTAAGAGTACGTACGTGAGGACTGTTTGCAATGATTCAGCTGTAACCATTTTTCGACCACTAATTTTGAAACATCTGAACCGAAAAAATATAGACATGAAGAAAAAAAGTAGTTTTAGAGAAATGTCGACGTATTTTTTAAAATTTTCGAATACCTAGATAAATATTAAAAACTTGCTAAATGTGACATTCCTTTGACTAAATTCACGCTCCTTTTAGTCACCCTGTATACAGCTATTTCGAAACTTGGATCATATTGATTTAGACTGAAGTTTAAAAAAAAACGCAAACCATATTTTTGTGCAAAAGCTATTAATATACAGGGTCAGAAATGGGTACAGCCAGAGCCTTGCATCAAGGAATCGAGCGCCTATTGGGGCACTGTTAAAAGTGCCATCAATACAAAAATATGCAATCTTCAGTTTATGAATGAGATGAGGCTAATTCATTTCTGGAATGAGATAGATATTGTTTATTGAGTATATTTATATTCGGTGGTTTTGGGCGTCTTCATATAAAGAGTGTCCCTGAATTTCCTTGGCATATGATATTTTCGTAACAAAAAAATGTTCAGACGAAAACTGAGTGGAATGTTTAAAAATACTACAACTTTGTTTTTTCAAATAGCACCCCATAGTTTTTCCTACAAAAATCAAGTCGTTATTTTATTTAAAATCTTGAAGTACCTTTTATTTTATACAAAAACCTATTTGAGGAATTGTTTGAGGCGTAATATTTTTGTAAGCAAAAAAGATAAAAAAGAAAACTGAGTGGGCCTTTCAAGGGTATCGAATGACCTATCATGCTTTCGAAATTTTTTTGTTTTATTTCAACCCCTAAAACTTACTCCATACTTTCTTTCCAAATAGCACTTCACAGCTTTTTCTACATTCATGAGGTCACTATTTTATTTAATATCTTGTTGTGCCTTTGGCTTCATACACAGACCAATTTTTTTCGTAAAATCATTAACATAAGGTAAATAAAATAAGCATTTGTATGAGGCTAATACTTTCGCAATAAGAAAGTATAAAACTGACATTTGTCTTCGAAAGCATGTATTCAGTACCCTCAAAAACTCAACTAGTTTTATTTTGATCCGGTTTTTGCGTCAAGCAGATTCTTATTTTATTTATGTTATGCTTATGATATTACGAAAAAAATAAGTTTGCATATAAAATCAAAAGTGCTGTAAGATTTTAAATAAACTTAATTTCTGTAGAAAAAACTATTTGGTGCTATTTGAAAAACAAAAGTTGAGGGTGAGTAAAAAAGCGTGGTATGATAGATCCTATAGTACTTACAAAAATTTCACTCAGTTTTCGTCTGAACTTTTTTTGTTACGAGAATATGACGTGTCAAGGAAATTCAGGGTCACCCTGTATACACTGTAGGCCAAAAGTCTATGTTTGGCTTTCCTGAGAAAGCTAAGCAATTTGTATGAGATTAGTTCTTAGTTTTCATGACCCATGTAGCCCAACGGTTTTGACAATTCTTGTCGAAAAATTTTAATTGGCTCCAATATCAGTACGTTAATTTCACCTCACTATGATCCTCTGAAATTAGATGATCAAATTTAGCACATACAATGGCAATGTACCTACTTTCCTGTTTCTACTAATAGCTATAGGTTGCTGATGCAATAAAGTTATGTAGATAAATGTTTAGCAATAGTCTGTGCACGTGATTTTTATACCTTTTATATTAATTTATAACAATCAGTGACTCTGCGTGCAATGCACCAAGACACAATCTACAAAAATCACATAGTGTCTCAGCCCTGTACTGTAATATCGCCACAAGTAAATTACTTTCCAAATCAGTGGTTATAGTATGGCAATTAGTTATAGATTAAGAGACTCACCTGAGCTTGCTAAACGACTGCTCGTCGGTCCGAACATTTGATATGGATCTGAAACACGAGAAGTAATAGAATTATAATTGACAGTTCGCGTTTAAAGACATGCTAATCAAGAGTATTTCTAAGAATTCTCCCAGTGGAAAATCAAATTAAGGGCAAAGGAAAACTGGTGCGAAGGTGCCCTGGCTCGTTATAATTAAATTTCAATAAATTCAGTAGGCACACAAAACCAAAAACAAGCAACAAAAAGGGTGGCTATTTACTTCTTATCGATGATTATAAGTCTACTTTTCTATTTCAACCATTTTGGATGCCTTAAAAGCTTAAAACAGCTTATTGAGGACGGTCAAGTAGTTATTTTGAAGATATAATTTTATAATACACAAAATGAGACATAAAAAAAATCTCTTTAATATGTTTTCACTCAAGTATGCTTTGATTTAATGTTTGACGTTTGTTACAAATTAATTACTGAGGCGTCAGTTTTGGGTACCGATCGAAAACATGAAAATGGAGCAAATATATGCAATGCAATTTTGTATTCAGTTGTATAAGCCACCAAATGAAACTTTTGAAATAACCAAAGTGCATATCTATATTATAATTCACCACAATTTAGAATATTTGAGTAGCAAACGAAGTTTATAGACGGTTGTGAATCAGTTGAAGTTGCACCTTGTTCCGATAGACTGCAAATTGTTCGAACTACCACAAAAATTACAAAAATTACCGGATTGGTTGAAAATTATCGTTGAATTCACTTAAAAAGGATTTATAAAAGTGTTAGTTTGTCTTACAGTCAGTGGCGTGCCAAGGTCTTCGGGCTCCCCGCAATTTTTTTCACGGGGCTCCCTCTACATTAAATATATACTGCCTATACTTGCTAAAAACAAAACTACTGTCTACGGTGATATTTCAATTCGGTCTATAGATAGAAAAAAATTTGTGTTACCTCAACTTAAGAAGAAGAATTCATTCTAGTCGTTTTGTTGTCAAATTTTGCCATAAAATAGGTACCGATAAGGCAAAAAGTATTTAATTTGATTATGGAAAATTATTAGGAATAGACATATTCCGCCGCTATAAAATAAGTATAAGAATTAGAGTCACTACTATGTAAAAAGCTCGCTTGAGGTAGTCGAGGCTGAGAGGGTGCCCCACGGATGCCGGGGGCCCCCAGCACCGCGGGCCCTGTGGGCCCTTTCGGCACGCTACTGCTTACAGTTCTATTAAAAAACTATTAAAAAAGAATTGGGGATAGAAATTATGGTTCATCCCCTTACTCTCCCGATCTTGCTCCAAACGACTTCCGTTTGTTTTGTTGTTATCAGACAGGAATGGAGAGGTCGGGTATTTGAGACATATTTAGAGGAGCTCAACAACGCTAATAATAAAGGTAATAAAAGGGTTATGGGTGTAGATGTACCCGACACCCTTTGTAGAGCTTGCCGACAGGCGCCAGAGACGCTTATGCATCTCTTGTCGGCGTGTAAGACGTACGCTGGGACGGCTTACGTCCATCGGCACAACGCGGCTCTACGAGTGCTCTACTATCATTTGAGGCACTCATACGGTATCGATGAGACACCGGTGCTGCCATACGCTCCAGGGGATATAGAGTCCGTTGTGGAGAACGAGAGATGCCGGATTTACTGGAACTACTCGTTCCCCACGCTCGAGCTTGTACAGGCAAACAAGCCCGACATAGTCCTTCTCGACCACCAACAGAAGACGATGTTCGTTATTGAGTTTTCGGCGCCTGCCGAGGTGAACATCGTCTCTAAGGAGGAGGAAAAGCGGACCAAATATCAGGAGTTGCTCGGACAACTTCGCAGGCTCTGGCCAGACTACACTGTAAGTCTGCTGGTTATGGTCATTGGATCCCTAGGTGGAATGAGGAATACGCTGCTCTCTGCACTGCGCAAAATACCGGTGTGCCGTGCGGCGGCGCACATCTTAGCCGCCAGAATGCAGAAGGCAGTCATCCTTGGGTCCCTTCGTCTACTTAGGGCGCACGATTCGCGGACCCAGTGATTGCTCACCTCACGGTGTGAGGAGTAGTCATTGGGTAATGGAACAGCAGCCCGGTGTGTCGGAGCCCGGGCTGCACCTTTTTGTTTTAAACATATAGTTCAGGTGTTGACACAGCTCGTCAATACTTGTTACTGCCGCAACCATGCGAGGAAAAATATGAAATGCAACGAAACTATAGAAAGCCATATTGGCGCAGTTTAACTCGTGCTACTCTTAACCAATGTTAGCAATAATTTTTAAAAATTACAAGTAATCTTGAGTTGCACCCTTACAAAAAACCAGAATTAAACACAAATCTTATATACAATGTATCAAAAGGGATAAAATGATTAAAACAAATATAATATGGTTTGTATAATATGTCTATGATGCAGCTGTTAGGTAAATGAATATTAGCAACGTTATATGGATTATATGGAAAACTTCGCTCAATTAATGTTGTAATATGTTGCAGTATTATATAATTTTATTCCTGAAAAATGTATTATGCATATTACTGTTGAATTATTTTTTTTCTCTGAGAAAAAGAGGCTGTGACGTTAACAATAATTTATGTACAAAAACTGAATAATGATACTTCACCAAGTGATTAATTTTGAACAATCCAGGTATAGGTTATTTTGCTGAAACGTGGTCCAATTTACGCAATCTAAACATAAATCGAACACAATTGTTTTGTATAATTTGGATTATTTTCTTAGTGGAGTAGTTCAATCAAGGAAAGTAAAAAATATTACAGTAATTTAAGACTAATATCACCAACGCCTCACAGAATTTCTCACGTATAATTTAAAATTATATATTAATCTGTTTGCTTTTTGAGAAAGACTTTTAACGTGCTCGGTAAAGATGGGTATACTAAACACTATCAAAAAATTGTTTATAATAAGGGGATGCAGCGGCGTAGATAGGAAGTTTGTTCGGGGGGGGGGGGCAAACTAAGACAATTTATTACACTAGACAATCCAAACCACATGATATTCCAATATGAAAGCCATAGACAAAACTCGTCGATTTTCACGTATAGTAATGAAAGCAGTTGCCAAAAAATGGTGCCGTATTGTCAGTGTCATGCAATCGACTGAAGAGGAATAACCTAACAGAAATTTAGTGGTCGTGTGACACATGGAGAGTTGTTTGTTTATATTTTGTGATTTCTTGCCATCAGCCGCCATTCATTAATTGTTGATTTAACAGGTCCTTGGATTGCCTAATTCCAGTATGCTTTGGATATGTTATTTATTGACCTACGTAACATAACATAACTTCATATATAAATCAAACTTAAAACAAAAATTTAAATAAATAAGACCATTTCGTCTCACTTTCCTCACGTCCGTATTTGCATCAGACCAATATGCCATTTGGCAAGGATTGAAGTTAGCTCAAATAGCGGCAATCAATAGGATCATAGTTATTGTAACTGACTCTTCTGTCTGCGTTGAGAGCACTCAGTAATAGGTATTCGCCAGACCGCCTGTTAAGATGTGCCTCCAGACCCTAGTAGGTTTAAAGCAAGTTGGTAAGAAAGTTATTCTACTTTGGGTACCTGGTCATACAGCAATTCGATGAAATGAGCTCGCTGACGAAGCGGCTAAAACTGCGACGCTTTCTCAAAACATAGACGTCCAAACCGTTAAAGTTTGTGATCAAAAAATCCACATGTCGCATTGAATAAACAATTTATGGCAAAGAAAATGGGACTGAACAGGAAAACAAGTCAAACCCTCTGTAACTTCATGGGATCCAATTCTTGATTTTAGCCGAAGAGATGCCGTAAAACTACATCATCTGAGGATGAGCCATACAATGCTCACACATTAATCTCTTGCTCAGATCACAACCACCACTATGCTCTTCATGTGATGTTGTTCTTAAATACCCCACATTATTGGTGCCTGTCTGGCACTGACTAATCTTCGTACCCATTGCGAATAGAGAATATACTCTATCGTTCCTCAGGACTACAGGGTTCTACTATAAAATTTAGGACAGATGATTTAACAACAGTAACATGCAGCTAATGACCTAGTAGTCGATGCTGCCTAATCATAAAAAAATATAAGACCATTTTGAATATAAGTAAAAATATACAAAGTTATTGATTTTAAATAAGAAACTCTAAACGGCGAGGTTTCTTTGCCATCTCGTCCAACACCTCATCCGCTGCTTTTGTGTATTCTGTTGAATAGGCAGTATTGCCAATCCGCTTAGGCGACCCTTAAAATAATCATAGGCTGATGAGCAAGATTAAGAAGTATAGAAATATAGCAATTGATAGCTCTTACTATTCATATCTTTCCAAATCCCTTGGTAGCTTCAGGGGGGGTCCGGACCCGATTGACCACCCCCCCCCCCCCAAATACACTGCTGAGTAGATGCAGCGATAGTATGAGTGTACTGAACAAAATTCAGAGTACTTTGAAGGATATTTATTTCACCAGTATCGTTATTTTCAGATGCATCTTCAAATTCATTCATGAATCATTTTGTACGTATACCCGGTTTCTGGTAAACTCGATTTTCCCAAATGACGCACTAGTCTCAACGATAAGGGAGCAACCGGCATTTGGGGCGCATAACAGGGCAATCAAGGTCGTAATCAGGTAATTATCGGCAGGGTCTTTGATCGGCGCAAGCTTATTAGGTGCACCCACCCCTCTGCCGGCCTACGGTTCGCCCCTAAGGGACAATCGCCCACAGAAAGGCAGCGATGTTTCGGTCTATTTATTAGGTTGTAATGAGGCTGGGGTTGCGCCGAGCTGTCGGTCTGTTTATTGTTTTCGCCCCCTGGAGTATTGTCTGCGACTATTAGGAGATCGTCAAGTTGTATGGGGTTGTCAGATTTACATCACATTGGAGGATGGATATCAGTGACTGGACTAAGTAATACATTTTCTTCACTTCAGATCTAATGACATTTCTGCTTCATTGTCATCATCATAGTCACAATGTCTCAACAGACATGCTTTGAACTCGTAAAATGCATTAAGATGGAGCTAGAGTATTGCCGACACGGATATTATCAATAGTTTTGAAAACTGTAGCTCGCCATCGTTCGTGATTTACTGTCAGTTCAGTGGCGCTCTTGATGCTTATATCCAGCAACTGTTTTGTCGTATCCACCCAGCGTGTAGGGGAACGGCCACGACGCCGCCCACTCGGGGCATGACCCTGAACTACAAATTTCTCCATATTATCGCGTCTGTGAATATGTCCGAAGAATACAGAAATTCTCGTCGACACAATGGAGAATAGTCTCTTTGGATTACCGAGCTCATCCAGTATGGAAACGTTAGTTCGATGGGCGGTATAAGAAATTCTTCATTGTACTCATAAGTAAATTCACATATGCTTAAGGCAGCTTAATTTTTGATCGTGTTTTACTATCACTCCAATAAAAACCACATATGATTGAAGATAAATTTTACTGACGTTTCGTTTTATTCCGGCCGCTGCACTCTTTATGAAAGTACAAAATTTGAGAAATAATTTTCAATAATTAATTTGACAGTTGTTCCAAGAGACAGCTTTTGTTTGATGCATTGCATTTGCATTGTATCATGAGTGGATGTGACATACAATATGGTTGGACATGTTTCAAGGACAAAACCTTATCATTATTCTCCAAAGAAGGGGGTGGTAGGGTGGGTGGTGGTTTTTTCAGGTCCTTTATGGTTCGTTGAGATTGCAGTCTGAATGACACATGATCCACTCGTAAGACAGAATTTATCAATATTTTTTTATCTGGGATGCTAATTTTCAAAGCAAAAGCTGCTACTTTAAAGCAGTTCGTCAAAATCAATAAATGTCACTTATTTCTGAGACTGCAGGGCCAAAACGTTATAAAACTGTTTATTCCAACGAAAGTGGAGTGTTTCTATAAAAATGTAGTTCTGTTTCTAAAGACATTCGGCACTACACCTGTTTTTTTAGAAAATCATTCTAGCTATAAAAATCCTAAAATATTACTTAAAAACCGTACAATTTCTTCAAAAAATGATGTTTTAGTCTATGTGTAATTCCTACAGTTATCTGTCTCTCCTTATTTCACTAAGAGTAGGTAGTGAATCAACATTCGATCAGAATTTGAATGTCAGAGCTCTAACCATCTCTCACACTGTTTAGCAAATTCCTACGCTGTCTAGCAAAAACTCAGCTGCACTTTTAATTTTATAGATCAATGAATTATACTTCGATAGCCCCGTCCTCAAGATCACCCTGTGGTGATCTTTTCGGACGGGGCTATCTCGTATAATTGAGGATTGAACTTCCTTACAGGTAAGTCGTTTAACCTCTAATTATCCGTAATAAAAATACCGCTTTCGTGTTTCAGGAGATACATTTATTACACGTACTAATTGCAAAATAATATACAGAATCTGAAGACTTACATTTTAGGCCTAACATAGACGACAGAAACATTCAAAATACCCGTTAGCGTAATCCGACCTTCGCCGTTTTTGTAAGGAGTTCCCGAAAGTGAAAATGAAATAAGGTGGGCCACACACGTTTCAGATATCTTTAAAACCAAACTTCAAATGTTGATTTCTCTCTAACAAATGCGAAATTCAGAAGAATTCATTTTGGTATCAGCTTCACAGTCCGAAACCTAAGTGCAATTTCTGTTTTCGGGATACGTCCTGGGACACGGTGCATAATCCTAAGCAAACCTTAGATGCAAAAGTTCCGAATAAACGTTAATTGAAGACACATCTAAAGATCTGCGTGAATATGTATGCAATATGTGAAGATGCATCTCTATCTGTGTATTTGTGACCTCTGTCATGCTGTCTGGTAATGCATAAATCAAAGAACAGAAAACAAACGAATTCTTTGAAAACAAAAAGCTTGTTGAAAAATATCTCCAATCTAATATGTAACTACTAAACTACTTTATATACAATAACTTCATTGAAATACATAGTGTCAAAGGTTAACAGTTTAGTCGATTATTTATCGCACTATCCAGGAGGCTTTGAGAAAGTTTAATTTGTTTAAACCTCTTCGAAAGGAAAAGGCGTAGAATATATTAAAATTAGCTTATTGTCTTTAAAAATACACAAGATTAGAGCTGAATCAGTTTTTTGGAACTAAATGTATATGAAATCACGGAGGAATGGCCTTCATCTTGCTTAAAGCTCAGACTGCATACACAGTTATATTTATAATAGAGTACACAAATTGATATTATTATTCTATCCAGAAAAATATGAAAAAGCATGAATGAATGAACAGTTTCAATAACGTTTGTATAACGGTTTGCATGAACCGCCATATATACCCACTGGTATAACAAAAATGTCCTGATTTGCATAGCTATGCCACCGGAAATTACTGTGATTAACTATATTTGTACCAAATTCTATTATATTATGTCCTTAAATATGCATATAAGCTTCGTGACTATTCGCGTGCTCAGATTCACGATTACCACACGCCCCATAGAAAATTTGTAATATAATAAAAATGCTTAAACATAGACGTAGCTAAGGATAGAATGTAGAATTGGGTCGGAATTGAGTGTTCTATGCTACTGAAAATTTTTGAAGCACGTTAAAGTTCTGTGAACTAATAGTTATTTAGATATTGAAGGACTAAAGAGGATTTTGTGGCCTGAAGCCTTATTTCAAGCCAGAGGCGTTAGCTTAGGGCTGAAAAGGTGTGTACCAAAAGACTTATAAGAGTTGGTAACTACTACTGTGAAAACAGTCTCTTGGCATATTTTTGGTATCTATCAAAGGAAAGAAAATTCTCCTCCCTTATGGTTCTACTATTCTATGTTGAAATTGATTTTTGAAGAGACAATCAGAGATCCAGAAGAAATATATTTAATAAATCAGTACTCCAAATGCAAAACCCGACATGCTATACATTTTTCAAAATAGAGCTTTATAAACCATTCTGTTCATATCTAAAGCACTACCATTTTCTATATCATTCGCCTACAAAACTTGAACATCAGAGATAACGAATCTGATGAAGAAAATTAGACTTAGATACAAGCGGCGTTTAATTTCAAACACCGAAATATCCACAGGTAGCCGATACGAACAACGGGAGTAAGTCACGTGTCGATCACAGGAGGTTATTCTGGCCGTTGCACGTTTTATCCTTTCGTACAGAATACCGTTCGGTGAATTCACTTTTTTTCAGTTACGATTGATTTATACTGTATTGATAAACTATTTGTCAATTTAGGAACCATGGGTGATCGAAATATTGTTCTGTCACAAGGTAATACAGTTCAAAGGAAAATTAAGTATCCGTTTAACCAAATCGTGAAAACACTGTTGCTAGTTCTGAAGAATTTTGTTTATCAGAACATTTGGATGATTTTGAGATTTAAACCTTGTAAGCTTTAATATCTAGCAATATGTTTATAGTTTCAGCCCAGTGCTTGTCTAGTTTTCTTTGTATTCAGTAAAGAAGACCAAAGTGATAGGCGTGTCATTTATTTTGACCCAATTTCACAAAAATAGCAGTGAAAACACGACATGTCACAGTTCCCAACATGCCAAACCCGACATTTCCAAGTTTAAAACCTGGATTTCAGAAAAACAATCTATCCTAGATTTTGGGCAGTTAAGAGCTAACAGTTTAGTATTATTTTCAGTCATAATGAGCTGTATTCGGTTTTTCTTGACTTCTATAAAATTTGTTCCCGCTGACTTGTCGGTTTTCACTTAATATTGATTAACTGATATTCTTAGTTTGGTAACGGCTGATTACCTGCTCCCATTAAGTTAAACATCCATTATCAAACGACTTCTGAACAGGTTATACTACCTATAAACAAACAGCGTGAATAATTCTTTATAACCCACGGTCCAGTCGTGGGTTATGAACAGCGCCTACTGGATACCAGTACTGATCTCTTGGAAATGCATAGGACTGAATAGACACTATCACAACTGCAATTGTCGCTATGAAATGTCAAAGGCTAAATCAAACGGTGATAGTATTTATTAAACTGACATAAATGTAAGGTTAAGTTGTCAATATTGTGTAATTATTATGTATTAAAATTGTACTATTCATAGCTTCGGTCCTAGAAAAGTATAGTATTCAGCTTGCGGTAATGGTAATAACTCTCTTGTTGATTTACAGCACTCGCCTGCGGTTCGTGCTGCAAATTTCAACTGCGCGAGTTATTACTGTAATTACCGCTCATTGAACAATATACAATACGCAATACAATAATATACAATATTATATAATGATGGCATATCATTATGACAACGTTGTGTCACTCAATTTTGATGACATAAGGAAGGTCATTATGGTAATTACTAATCTTTATGGTACTAAGCACCATAAGGAAATTCTTCGTACCGATTAAACTTTATTTTATATAAATACAAATAGGGATTTTTGAGAATTATCTTGTTGATTCATTTGCTTCATCAAAAATATAAAAGAAAAGACGAATTGCTGAAATTTGCTGTGTTCGGCAGCTAGCAGCTCTTAGCGGACTTGATTTTTCAACGCCAACTACGTCTATGGAACGGAATCGAAGGAATTCTGAGGGTCTCATTATTGGAAAACACGAATCCGGTGCCGTAAACCGAGTTATACAGCTTTAGTTTACGCTTTCGTAAAGTTTCAGGTTTCGTGGAAGGCAATTATATACACTTTTATACATGCAATAATTTATTACAATGCTCGGTCAGAAATAGACGTTTGTGGAAGTAATTTTTTCCTTGTTCGCGGTTGGATAAGCTAGATTCACGATAAGATTTCGTATTATTTATGACACTGCTGCTGGATTTATTTATTATTTTTTAAGTGTGTCTTTCACATTATGATAACGTGAATTGTATGTTCGCGAGGCTGTGCTCTATTAGTACCGCTGATTTTCTGTCGGATTTTCGAGGTAACAAAGACATTGACCTGAATAAGGATTGATAATATATGGCATTTTGTCATGAAATGTCCTAAATTATAGCTTACTGTCCCAGTACTATCAGATACTCTGAAATATTTAAAAAGGAAGAAAGGGAATAAAGGACGTAGGGATACGCAAAATCTACAGCTATAAGAGTGACCAGTATTTTGAGAAGCCTAGACCTTAGTACAAATAGTGCCTAAAAGACAGGTCTCCTGATGAAGATTCAAAGATATTAATTAATAAATATTTATGCTTTTCAAGCGAATTACATTATTGTTCACTGGTTTATCAATATAAACCAAGCATACTTGAAAATAAGCTTTGCTGAAGATTCGGTTACCTCTGTGACATTTTTCAAAGTACAAAATTTTCCAAAAAAATAGTTTTGAATAAGAGAAATTGTTTGACAGATGCGCCAGGAAGCAACCTTCGTTTCTTTGGTTACGAGCTTCTTAACTAACCAGAAATCTTAAAGAACACAGGTTCTATCAGGATCACGATACTGCCTGTCCTATGAGTAAATAATGTGTCACACAGAATGCAGCCCCAAGACGAGACAATAGGGGATCCTTCGGGATCCAACAACAAAAATAAACCTAATAGATCATGATTTGGTGTTGGTTTCAGAGTTATATGCGGCATATCCTCGTTTTCTATTCTATTTTTTTATATTAATGAAAGGCAATCAATTGTAGTAAAAAAATTACGCCTTTGTACGTTCGACTAAGTTTGAAAATGTTGAATAAGCACTTTATGGATAAACATTTATGGTTTCTTTTGATGTGTCTTGACCGTTTTGCTAGAAAATTATAACTTACATTTTAGAACAGTTTCCTACTTTAACAAGTTTTTTCTAAACATGTTATACAGGGTGGGGCATATCAATTAAGTGTTTTTGAAATAATCATAAAATTATTAGTTTTTACTAAAAAAAATTATTGGTATAGTAGAACATAGGTGGTAATAAACCATTTTGAAATATCTAAGTGCAAAAATTACATCTGGCATATGATGCAGTCTTTCACGAAAATTGCTCACCACTGTTTCCAGGACGTCTCTGTTGATTTTTGAGAGATTCCATGGCGAATCGCTTCCTTCTCTGCGTCTAACGTACGGGGCTTGGCCCTTTAAAACCTCGAAATTGAACGATTTGGAAACAGGTGGCGAAGAACAGCCATGGATGCTCTAGCGGTGTGTGCCGTGGCCCCATCTTGCTGGTACCATTAATCTTTGATATCCACACCTCTTTTTTGCAATTCAGGTATGAAAAAGGTATTCACTGTATGAATGTAACTTTCATATGTTACTGTAGCAGTGACCCCATTTTCTCCAAAAAAATATGAGTCAATGATGCCACGCCATATGCCACGCGTTGTTCTTGCGTCTCCCGCTCCATGATGGCAAGTGGCAAGTAAGAAAGTGAAATGGTTTGAGTCAAGGAATGGATTGTAATAAACCGCGCGCTCCTCCTGTTTCTAATTTATGAGTACTACTCAAACCAAAAACACTTGGTTTTTATGCCCCACCCTGTATTATAAAGCATCCTCCGGTATAGGGTATTATAAAAATCTGCGATCCGTTTACGCTTTCACCAATTTTTGAAATAGTTCGAAAAATGGTGAATGCGGTGGTTTTCAACATACAGTGAAAGTTGAAAAAAAGTGGTTTCTATTTTTTCCTCGACAATAAGTGAGATACGAAGTGATATCAAGGGATAAAAGAGTTGAATTCATTTTAAAAGTCACTAAACAATTAACCGTATACTCTGCCGTAACGAATGCCCATCTTTCTAGTGACCCAATGGTACTACAGACTTGTTATAAATGTGGTAAACACATTCAATAAGGTTGCAATTAAACTGTAAAAGCATAATCTCCGAGAATATAAAGTTTCAATAGACCGTTTGGCAAACACTTTTCATCGGATTTCTAATTTTCGTTATGGTTACCTACTCGTACTTGAATATGTAATAAGAGAACTATGCAAAAATGTGAACAGAAATATTCCAACATTATGTGTCTTTGTGGTCCTAGCAAAAGCATTTGACACAGTTGACCATATGATACTCATGAAAACTTTACAAAATTATGTAATACGGGGTCAAATCTATCATCTAATTAAAAGTTACTTAACTAATAGAACACAAACTGTTGTGATAAATAAATGCTCTAGTTCTGCATTGCCTATAACATGCGGTGTTCCTCAAGGAACGGTACTGGGACCATTATTTTGCCACATATATATAAATGACCTATTTGCGGTTGATGTGAGTGGAGATGTGGTGAGTTTTGTAGACGATACAGCTGTTCTATTTTCTGCTAAAAGTTGGGAAATAATATTAAAATCAAAGGCTGAAAATGGTTTTAAAGAAATGTTCAACTGGTTCAGTAGTCGACTTTTAACAGTCAACTTCAACAAGACTCACTTTGTTCCATTCGCGTCGTACGTAAACGGCTTACCGAAATACACCAACTTACAAATCAGTTGTAGACAGGTAGCTCCTATATCAATGGCCACCAGTATCAAGTACTTAGGAATATATCTAGATTTCCATATCAAATGGAAGGAGCATACAGAATATGTTGTTATGTTCCACTATACTTATGTACCTATGAACAGATGATCATTGTATTCGAAGCATTTGTTCATAGTCATATACGATATTGTATTGTGGTGTGGGACACAGCATGTAAAAATAATATAAGAGCAATAGAAATTATACAAAAACGTTTAATAAAAATTGTATATAAAGTGAAATGTACACATCCTAGTGACTTGTTATTTTCTAAAACAAAAATTCTAGATATTCGCCAAACATTTTTCATGTCATTAGGTATTTACCAATATAAAAATAAATCAAACTTGACAAAACACGAACATAAATATGACATAAGATATGCATCTAATGTTGTACCAAAAGCAAGAAAAAATACTTTATTACGATGTCATACATTTCTTGCTCCAAGACTATACAATGAGATACCAGAAGGCATAAAATATCTAGTGCCTTTAAGTTCATTCAAGTATGGTTTAAAACAATGGATAGTAAATAATAATCGCATTAAAATCCACCTTGACATATGTAATACCTATTATTACTAATATCTATAGAATACATAATATTTAAATATAAATATTCCCGAATTAACCCTTATTTGTTGTTTCCATTTTATAATAATTACCTTGTACCCAAGCACAAGTTTTTAACTTTTTTGGGGCACTTGTTGTTTATTGTATTTTATTTATTTTATATTTACAATAAACGCTATATTATTATTATTATTAAATAGTCATAAAAAGAAAACTTCGATATAGGGTATTAAAATCTTTGAATTTCTCTAATAATTGATGATAATGCATTGTATAGCTTTGAGGAAAGGTAAGCGAATTTTATAAGAATGTCGATTTTCTTCATCATGAGCTCCTTAGACACTCTCCCCCACCATCGCTACGTCCCTGATCGGTCACTTGACACCGAAATGACGTGCGCCCCCGTTGTGTGAGAAACAGTTGACTTTCAACCCTCGCCCGACCCGAATCACGTCGGCCGCCGCCGCTTCAGGTGCAAAAAACGCCGAACGCCGGACGGGGCGCGTCACGCGATCGGTCACGTGACCTCCGTTCTGTGTCTGACGCACCCGGCGGCGGCGGCGGCAGCATACCCACGCGTCAGGGTCGCTATCTGCCGCCCGATCTGATGATGGCGCCGCCAGACAGGTCACGAAACGCCACTCACTCACCACCGACCGACGCACGACGTCTTTGCCGATCGTAAGGCGAGATCTGGCTTACGGTGTCTCTGAATTAGAATTCGGTATACGCTGAATATACATGGTTGAGCAAAATAAAATAGAAGGTCAATTTTGGACTCATTAGGGACCTTTGCCCGTGTGGGGGCGGGTTAGAATATCTCCCATCGTATATCCTGCGTGTCGTAAAAGGCGACTAAAAGGAACACCGAACTACTGTCGGTATAAGCAGTAACCTCTTCTCAACCAACAGCTTCGGGTGGACGAGTTGAGAAGAGTCAGGACACCTTCTTGTCCTTGGGGTGAGAAATTGCCCCTAAAGGCGGATGAACCAGTAGATACCATCTAGTCAACGGCATGAGGATGCAGAAAGCAAATGGGAAACTACTGCATTAAAGATCTTAAAGATATCCCAAGAGAAACTCGTAAAATATGTAAATGCATTTTACGAGTTCACAACATGTCTGTTAAGAGCCCGTCCAGATAACGCGATTTACACGCGAGTGGACTCGCCTGGACCCTTAGCTGTCGGGTAAACCCGGACACTATCCCGTGGAGAATAGAATGAGGAAAGTATGCGACAGGCCGTCGAATTTGTTCTCAGGCTTCGAAACAATAACTAACTGCATATATGACGAACGCCGGTTCGGTGATGTAACAGGACTGTCGCCTTCGAGCTCATGAAGTATGTGTATGGGTTTAAAACGATGGGGTTAGCCGTGCTCGTGCCATTTTTGTCCATATTGAAATGTCGTTATTACAAATCTGAGTTGCATAATGTTTTCTGTTTTAAATTTCGATAAATGAAGAGTGTAACTTCTAAAGGGTCTAAGTGCCAAATATCTCAAAAAGAATAATCAACCAAAAACATATTTTTCGTATAATAAAACAAAAATATACCAAAGTAACTTTATATTTACTCTTATCATCAACTAATACAAGTTATATCATAGTTAGAAAGACGCACCTTCCAAAATTAATAAAGAAGAACATTTTCAAAATTTTGTAAATGGTCTAAGTACCAAACAAATGGAAGTTTGAAATAATCTAAACACCAAGTGGCATAGCATCAAAAATGAACTAAATCAAACAACATCAGCAGTTTACATATTCTAAGTAATAAATCTGCAGCAAAAAAACTAACTAAAGTACAAACATAGCTGTCATAGTACATAGGCACGCTATATTCAAAAAATAGTAATAAAGAGAGAACAATTTTTCAAAAAGGGGTCTCAGCTTTTGCGAGGTCCTCATAAAAGGCACAATATTTTAAAGGAATATAGTCCACATAGATTTCAGATTTGCAAATCTTGCTCCACTCATTCGTGATTTACATCGAGCGGTGGGATTACATCTGAACGGAAACCTTCTAGTGTTTTTCCCTTTTTGAGAACATTACATCTTTCCTATGGAGAGACATCACTGAAATTTTTCCGAATGTATACAGTAAAAGGGGTTTCATTTGAAATTTGCAGCCACGATGCTTGAGAGATGTTGAGCTTTGCGGTGTTTATGTAGGAATCAGCAGAGTTATGAAGATCTTGGAAATCATTTTCCTCCATATGAGTAACTTTATAAGGGTTCTTATGGCAACTTTCTTTTATCATTTCTTCAATATTTTTTGGAACGAACAGCTTCTTCACCCTCCTGCGTTTCTCAATTTGAGCAAAATCTCTATCAGACGGTAAGCACTTAGACCATTTAAAAGTAAAAAAGCTATGGTTCTTAGGTACTCGTAGAGCCATTTCTGAGACACAATTTAAGGCAGTTAGAAATTCGGTGGCACTTAGCGCGTTTACAGATCAATTAGCGATGGCACATAGACTGGTTTGAAATAAAAAAATCAAAAAATGAAGAACTGACACTTAGGCCCTTTAGAAGTTACACTCTTCAAATATATTTTGCCTTAGGGCCGGTTGTACAAATGCGGGTTTAACACAAGCCTTGTTAAGCCTAAGCTTAACTAAGCTCAGGCTTAAAGTTGACATCCGTTGTACAATCGTCGGCTTAGTTAAACCTGGTTGATAATGAAATTCACTACAGTTGGCATCAATGAAGCAATACGTACTGACATAATCATCTGAAAAATTACCTTTTTTGGTTAGGCACTTATGACAGTTTGTGTCAAATTTCGGCAGCGATCGTTTCTGTCTCTGTTCTTTCATTTACTCTCTTCGTTAAATCAGACACAAATCTTTCAAAAAATATGACCTAATAAAGTGACAAGCAATTTGAAGGTTCCTCCTTGATATATCATGGCACTTGTATCACGTTAGGTTTAAACCTCAGCTAAGCTCGCGTTGAGCTTCGGCTTACGTAAGCTCGTGGTAAGCTTGGAGTGGGGGACTAAGCCAGCATTGTACAACGGACGTTATGCAACTTGCGTGGTTTAACGTCGGCTTACCTTAAGCCGAAGCTTAAGCTCGCATTGAACAACCGGGCCTTAGTATTTTTTCATTGATACGCAAACACTATCTCATTTTATCCGACCAGGCAGGCAAAACAAGATACTTTACCTTTGCTTGCAAATATGCTTTTTTCTATGTTATCGTCACAACAACTATATTTAAATTTGGAAAGAAATAATCGACCAAGTAGCAGTTAAACAAAGAGTAGGTGTCAGTGGCATGACCAGAGAGTTTTGACTCAAATAACGTTAACTAGCCCCTATTAACCTCTAAATAATTCCAATCGTAATTCACGGTAAACTACCCCGGTAGCTTAACGGTAATTCATCAATTAACATCTCTGGTTTTTTTAAGTTAAGGCGATACATTTCAACATCCAGATTACTTATACGATTAGCCGTTGACATTTGCGAAATCTTATACTTAAGTGATTCTTTCAGTCCCGCATCAACCCCGTAGAGAAATGATCCATGGAAAACCGCTCCAGTAGAGTCCACCCCAGCCCTGAAACATAAATCGGGGCTCCCTTAACGTTCGCTGTCTGGTCTCGTCCCAGATTACAAGCGCAGATATTTTTGATGAAGTGGGAATGATCCGCACGACTGGCTGGAAGGCGCCACTCTATGACGAGCGAGGGTTGCCGACTGTTGTACGATAACAAAAGGGGGAAAACGTATGGGAGACGTCTTATATGTTGGACAGTAAAAAACCTCGTGTTTATTACATCTGAGTAATGTAGGATAACTTTTGTTAGTCATATCAGAATATCTAAAATTGGCCTTCAAAATGTACGTTCAAATTGAGTGCTTCCACTTGTCAAACAAAAATTGTTCGTTTCTAATCTTCACCATACGAATATGTCAGTATAAACGAATAAAGCCTTGAACCATGGCCGACTTTACTCACTAGGCCGGAGCATTGAAATATGGCAACACTGAATCTGGGGGCCGAGCTTTTGTTTGTTGTTAAGTCATTAGTGTAATCTTCCAGAGCAAAAAATAAGATTGGAAGGTGATTGTTAATGTGTTTCTAATTATTTACCTGCACAAACGAAATTATAAAGATAAAAAGTGTGTAGTACCAGGTTGCAGCCCAATAGAAGACATACCAAACCATGGCCCAACATAACCTTATTGCAGAGTAAAAAGAACATTGCAAGGTGATTTTTAATGTGTTTCTAATTATTTACCTGCACAAACGAAACTATGAAGATAAAACATGCCTGCAAAGTGTGTAGTACCAGGTTGCACTAGCAATTTGTGCTTCCAATAAAGGACATAAACAGAAGTGGGTGAACGGTATTCCTCTATGGGTTGGTTATATTTATAAGAATAAAGACAATACTTTACAAACATTTCAAAGGATAAGGCCTATTTTAGAGCACAAGGTGGTACCTACAATGTTTTCTGGACCTCCCAAATATCACAGAAAAATATAGTTAATAGAACTCATCTGAGCATGCATCTGGGCATACCTACGAAAAGATTTGATAGTGAAAGGGAATCAAGACCAGCAAGAATGGCTTCACAGTGACCTAATAGTGAATTTTTTTTTTTGATGAAAATCATCACTTTGACTTTGAAAAAACATCAATTTTGAGTAATCAGCAGATGTTATCTAAAAGACTAATCAGCGAGATGATCCACATTCAAAAAAACAAATCAGTAAACTACAGACAGGATATCAACGCCTTAAGCAATGTGTATCATAATTTGATCAAGAAATTGACTAATTGATGAACCAAAGCCCAACTCTAGATTATATTATCTATTTTCCGTACTCCGCCTATGGGTTTTGGCTGAAAAACACATAAAAATATTATGTTTTAGACGGAAAAATGCTTAATATCTTCTACTAGATCATCCACCTACCCGTCCTTGGTGTGTAGGCACATTGCTGTTTTCATTCTGTTCCTGTTTGTTATATAATTCGTTTTTACTGTACGTGTCTTGTGGCGTTATATTTTAATACCGTTGGCAGTGTTTATTAATCCAGTTGTTTATCTAGTCAAATTCCTATGATTTTTTTCCTAGTAACTATAAAAACTTCGATTTTCTGGTAAGTTAACTTTTCTTGTATCTGACATATTTGTGCATGTCTTATAAGATTTTTAACATAAATCAAATCACTCAAGCCTTTTTGGCAAGTGGCATCCATCTGATTTTTATTTTAAAATTCTTTTTTAATAAAAAAATTAAAAGCCATTGTTAGGTTCCCTCTGTATATAACTGTTGTTTAAGTTTAACTAAATCTGTGTATTTGTGTATTAATAGCCTACACCATCAATTGTTTTAGTTGCCTGAAGATGACTTAATATAAGTCGAAACGTCGCAAATAGAAAAATAAGGAGTTTTTGTATGAATGACCTTATCCTACAAAAAGTAACTGAAGTTCATCACAGTAGGTCAAAATCCTTTACAAAGTGAATTTTTCTAGCTCAAGTGACAATTTACAAACTAAATTGAGTGTTCATTTAAGTGGAAGTGGAAGTGGCAGCAGGAACAGGTTGCGTTTATTTTTATTTTGTAGTATCTGACTACGATGAACCAAACATCAGATGTAAGTGGTATTAGTAGTAGTAGTTCTAAAAAGTATTTTTCTTAACTTATTGACCGAGATGAACTCTAATACATATAAAATGTAATAATTATTCTGAAACTATAGGCCCGCTATTTGACAGCTAAGCCACGTTGCCACATCTAAGACTCCGGCCTAGTATAGAGTCGGCCATGCTTGAACGCACTGGATCGGACGATATGGTACGAACGGTACGCACGGGATTTTTCAAAAATGTTTAGCCTATGGGTGCGCGCACTGGGTTGTAACTGTCGGAGCAGGACCATCCGCACCTTCCGCCGTCCGATACAATCCGGAAAGGAAGGTTTCTAGGCACCCCGACCGTCCCGACCGGCCATACCGATGACTCATCGGGCCTTCCGCGCGTGCCCGCACGTGCTTCGGTACAGACATTCAGCTGTTGCAGTTGAGCAATCCGGTTGCAAAGCGAGCATGGATGTTCCCAAATCAATTACGGTGGTGGAAAACTACCCCGAGCACCCGAGCTCTTCGATATGCGGCACCCTGAGTACTTCAACAACATTTACTTACTGGAATCTGTAATCTGACTTCAACTTCAAACATTCAAAAACATATTTATTTCGATCGTAGACTTCGTCTCGAGCTGCAAACTTCATTCATCAACTGTGTTGCAACAAATATACACTAGTTACCAGTTTAGCAGTACGTATTTTCGCGATTGGTTGGGAATCTAGATCTAGTATCGGAGTAGGATGTCGTTGGTCAAAGGAGCATCCTTACCGCCATCGTGACGTCACACGGGTTCGGGAGCCGTCGACGTGTTTTCGGTACTCGATTCAAAAATCTATTTTTATTTTGATATAACTTTTGAATTATTGCGAAAAAAAAGAAAACAAAAACAGTTTTGTTATAAAACTTATATATGATCTTTCCATTTATCACAAAAAAAAGTAATTTTTTTCTTAATTCAAAACCTCAATTGCGAGATCACCACGTTAGAAAAGCGCCAACAGACAGTCAGACGGACAGATAAGGAAACCGACGAAAATGAATGACGTGGATTTTTGTTATGTAGATATCATAAAACGCCCAAAAAGCGTATTATCTCGAAATCGAAAATTTTCGCGATCACAATACTTCCCTGGGAACTGGGGAACTGGGAGTTCTGGTCCCTATAAATTGAAAGGGACTGATCCGATACTAAGGACACTTTTATGATAAGTTACTACTGCTGCTAGGACGGATATCTTATCGGGTCGAAAGAATATTTGAAACAAGAGTGGATTGGAAATACTGAGACCCTCATTTTTTGGATATTTTACACTTTTATAATCATCTTTCATATTTTTAACAGGTTATAGACGCATGTCATATTATGATAAGAGTTACTTTTTATTTGTATAACCATTTTTCCTAATTTATGCCTTAACTACATTACGAGACAGATTGATAGATCAGATTAGATGTATTTAGATTTTTACATTATCCATCGCGAAATTCGCGATTCGGCATTCACATCTATATAAGACTGAAGAAAAGTGACCCCCGTTTATTTGCACACGATCCCATGCTGTTTGTCTAGGACTGCTAGCAGTAATGCACATTCTGCTATGTCAACAAGTCTCGGACGTATGTTTGCGAAAAATCTTTTATATTGGACGGGGGTGACCGGGATGTCATGATTTCATTATGTGTCGCATCCATCTTTTCTGAATTCGCTAACCTAATATAAAGAAAACATCGACAAACTGTTTTTTGTTGCAAGCATTTTATTTGCTCTCTTTTCCAGCTTAATTTCCGCCTGTCTGTACGTCCGTAAATATGTTTTTAACGGAGGACATATAAGTACATATAAGTGTATAAAAAGAAAATTCAAGTTAAACCATGTAAAGCCATACGATAAATATTTATAAATACCGGAGGAAGTATTAAATAAATTTATGAATAAAAAGACTGTATTTACCTCAATACTAAAAAGGCGAAGTGCCAGCTAGTAGCTGTTTTTAAACTTAACCTTTATTATCCTGATTTTCCTGAAGTTCCTCTAGCATGATTGCGGTAACGACGAATGTTGGAGGGCTGTGCCAATCATCTGAACTTAGGAAGGATCGTACAATGTTACAGGTCTTCAGGATTACAGACCTTTGGAATATTTTGTGTAATCTTTCGATCAGACATGCTTACTTGTTTCTTGTGGTTAGTGCGTGTATGACTTTGGATGCGGAGTTATGTCTAGCTGTGTACTCGGTTTCAGCGAGAGTTTTGCATGTGCTTGTTACATGGCCTAATGTTTCTTTCTGTTGGTGACACTTCCTCAAATTATCGTCAGTCATGGACGGATCTTTAAATCTGTATTTCATGCAGTCTCGTGTCGCAATCACTTGGTACCAGATAGCAAAAATAAACCCTCAGTGTCTGGAAAGAGCTGGCCATTCTACAGCCAGGTTTATTACTGCCTTTTATCGATGTGCTTTTACCTAACGATAGCAGCTGCTTTTCAACTTGACCTTACTATTACTAATTATACTCAATTTTTGATTTTTAGATTGTTTGCATGTTTTATATCCACATCTCGAATAGATAATTAAAAAAAGTTAAAACACACTTTTATAGCGGGCAGAACTAAAATATAGAGGATAAATTTAATTAACAAAATTTTGCCTAAACAATGGTAAACATGTTTTTCATCAATTGTATTTCCAGGTCTTAAGTTTTTTATAGTTCTCTAGTATAGCTTTTGTTTTATGTATGTCGTTCATTCCCTGTTTTTCTGTCAAACTGTTTCAAAGTTTTCTTATTCTATTTTAATGCATTTTCCAACACTAACACTATTTCTGCTTTATAATACTCAGTTCTGTTATAAAAGTGGTCATTTTAATATCATGTTTAATTTCAATAGCCCATCATCTTAAAAAGTCAGTTTTACTATTTTTGATTAGAACTATGTATAGGCTTTAGTTTGATGTATAAGTTGCAATTAAATCAATCATTCCATATTTTCTGTAATTGTGGAGTACGATTTGAAAAATATTTTAAAAGATCTGTATAGAAATACGTAGTAAATTAAGGAACGTTTTGAAAATGCACATTATAATTAATGTTACTTATCTTTACACTTTTACACATACATGTATGTACCTACCAGAAAACGTTTATAAAGGAACATATTATGCATATATGATCTAAGTCTGTCTATAACACTCAATTGGTCCATATATTCTTATTTACACGTTTAAATACTCTTTTGTATTATTTCCCCAAAATCTTTCAGAAGTAAATAAGTTATTGCCACCGATTACTACTATTTTTAATTTGGGTTTGATTGTATAGCCCAAGAAAACTAAAAATGGTATAGATGTTTGCAGTTATTAATGTTCAAGAAAGAATCGAAAATTTCCATCTACTCAATATATAATTTTTTCTCAGGCTACAAGGGTCTCTCCCACTGGTATTAGTTTAGCAATTTTGAAATCAAGTCACTCGTGCGAGGGAGGTGAAGCAGCAAAGACGTCAAACATATTAGGTTACACGTCCCGCAAGCTAACGCACCCCCGATTTGCTTCGAAACGAGAAAATATCAAGCATTTTAATGGCAATATGAGAGGGGATGAATTGTGATAAAGAAATGTATTCAACGTAAACTTCCCCAAAAACCGTCTAACCAGGGAGGCATATTTTGTAGGGTGTGAAGATGTTTGACATGCTTCTGTGAGAAACATTTACGGGTAGGTATAATATAGTCCAGAGAGTGTCTGTTGTATTCATGAAATTCAGGGACCTCAAGACATGAAGTGTGACTTATGCCTCATGGTGTACCTTAAGGTAATGAAACAGCGGACGCGCTCTTAAGGCGAGGGTCGACGAGTAATTTCTTGAGTCTTTAGCTGGTGCTGGGGCTGGCAGCAGATACTATTAGAAGGAAAATAGGAGTGTGATTGCAAAATCAACATCTTATGAGATGGAGAGGAAGAAAAACAACAAAAATTAAATAAAAGAATTATAAATTGTATGTGAAGCTAAAATATAACTAAGTTTATGTTTAAAAGCTTTTTTTATGATTCTTTTATTTAATTCTTGTTGTTTTTTTGTATTTTTTATTTTTATTATTATATGCAGACAATTTCAATCCATTTATAGACACCTGAAGATGCTTTAGATTAAAATAAACCGAAACGTATTGAAGAAAAATGAGAGTTTCAATCGTTGACAGAAACCCATGGAAAACAACCATAATATTAGGTCTGTTTTTACAGCAATCACAAACTAGTCAGCGTCAATTTGATTGGCCAGTACTAGTCAGAAATAGTTTGACAACTGCAATGGGGAATACTGATTGGCTCTGACTGGTTTGTGATTCTCTGTAAAAACAGACCTATAACATCAGGTCAACATCGAGAAGCGCGTTCGGTTGCTAGCTTTTATTGTAGTTTTTTTTGGCAACTTCAGTCATTACTTGTTAAGGAATCTCTGATGCTATATAGCTGGGTAATAGTAATCACTGTATTTTAGTTTTACCCTTTATGCTTAATGTTTGAACCAGATACCTTTACTCTTTGATTTGGATGTACATACGACTAGAACGGCTTAATTTCACTAATGCAATTATTACTATTATTGTTTTGACGCGGCGCAAGTGAAATGTGAATACATAATAGAGTTTGTGATTTTAAGAGTGTGTATAAATAGTCATATTCACTTAATTCTGTTGAATGCTTACCTGGTTGCCTTAAGTGACTGTGAGGATCTAACGATGCTTTTGTCATTCCCGATAAGGTGTTGGTACCGTATCCTGAAACAATAAATAATAATAGAAGATAACTTCGGATATGTATGTTTTGGATCTTGTTACGAAATTTACTCAAACTGGATCTGATGCAAATAAAAAACGGAAAGTTCTGGATGAAGCCGCTCAAGTTGAAGTTTTGGGCCATTTTGGGATAAATTTCAATACTTTATTAGGCAAAACTGTGTATACACACATTCAAAATTAAAATAGTACAAGAGTTAACCGAAGACGATTTTGATCGGCGTGTTGAGTTTTGTGAACAAATGACTACAGCGATTGATCGTAATACCAGTTATGTAAAGAATATCTGCCTCAGTGATGATAAGTGCACATTTTATCTAATTGGATTTGTTAATAGGCATGACTGCAGGTATTGGAGCAATGAAAACACCCATGCTTTTGAAGAATGGCATATCTAGTACCCCAAAAAATTAATGTATGGGCCGGCATTTTAAGAAACAAGGTTATTTGGTCATTGTTTATTAATGAAAATTTAAACGGAAATATTTTTTAGGTAAGTTGGGAAATACCATTAATCCGCTTGTCACTGAAATCATTGAAAACCAAGTCGATAAGGATAGAAACCCTGTACTTGATGAGGCTGAAATCTATTTCTGGCAAGACGGCGCTCCTGCTCACTATGCTTTTCCGGTTCGGCAATGACTAGAGAATGCTTTTCATAGACGTAGTTGGGTGGGGGCTAAGCCCCTCCCGAAGAATGAAATTAAGTTCCCCCAAAAATCCATAAATAATTAATTCTGTTAAGTTTATCATATCTAGGGCAAGGACTTAAGCCCCCCAGATCCAGGGACTTAAGTTCCCTAGATTCAGGGACTTAACTACGCCTATGACGCTTTTCCAGATAAATGGATAGGGCGCAGACGGCCTATAGAGTGGCCTGCTAGATCTCCCGTTTTGACGTCATTAGATTTTTTCTATGGGGCCATTATAAACCGATTGAAACATGAAAGTTTGGATGATCTTCGTCAACCCATCATCGAAAGCAGCCATGATATCCCACAACATGTTTTTGCAACTGTCCGTCAGGAATTCTAACATCCCCTATATCATTGTTTGGGCAATAACGTGCAATATTTTGAACACTTATTGCAACAAAAAGTGACTATTTTCGTCCGTTTTTGTTTTCCATTTGAACAAACAAAATACTATAAACATTTTTATGATTTCCTCCTAAACGAATCGACCGATTTTGAAAAATCAAACGTCGAAATAAAGCACTTCAACATTGTCATTTAAAACTTTTGAGGAAATGACTCTGGTGGGTAGGGGGTACAAGGAGGTGAAGTAGTTTTTGGTGAAAGAGTTGTCTCCTTTATAATAAATATTTTGACGAGCAAAAGCGTTTTTCCTTTTAATCAGTGGTTTTCGATGAATCCGTAGTGGAAAGTTTTCAAATGAACACCCTGTACCATAGAAAGGTACAAACATTTGGTAAAATATTTAGGAATATTACGGATCTGTCAAGTAGATACTAGATAGTTTTCGTTGTTCTTAATTAATCTTACCACTTCGGTTAACAAATACGTTGTCAGAACCGCTATTTGACAGATAAATAAATAGTTTTCGGAGCAAGACACCACTGTAAGATGCCCCCTAACCTTTCTTTGAGCTACAACTTTGACATCATAACGTCAAAGTAGCAGTTGAGTGTTGTAAAGGTTGTTGTTTGAAAGAAAATCATAATTCAATAGTGTTCGCTGTAGTTTGCCCTAAAATGATGGACAATTTGATTTTATTGGACTCCAGTGATGACTCAGATTTTGAAGATGCGATCTTGTTGGAAGTGTTTGACAACAACAACATCGAATACAGAGTCGACCTTTACGGGAGATTCAACTTAGATATGCTCTCGGAACAGGAGTTTAAATGAATTTCCGCTTCGGAAAACGGCATATTCCGAGATTGGTACAATCAAGGATCCGCATAAGGATTATTTGCAGTATTTCTGTTAATAAACACATTCCTTGAGCTTGACGAATTTGGAAGCATTTTTGTAAAACTACGGATAATAATTGTTGCAGATCTACTCAAAAGTCAAAACCAGTGTCACTGCCAAAACCAAAACAGGTTATGATCTAATTTTTATTCGTGCTGCGCATGCGTGTCGCTTCGTTAATCGCTATGGCTATCGTCCGTACAATACCGGCATTTAGCGGTTACGATATACGTAAAACGAAATGCAAATGTCAAAGTTGTCAAATAGCGTGAAACGGAACATCACTTTGTAAGTAACGAAAACTGCCTACTGAGATAGGTTATCCCAGTGTAAAATACACAAAAATTCTAAATTCTAATTCAAACTACTTGCATTTTATTTTACCACCAAGTACCCAACAACATCAACGATCATGCTACTGTATCCACTCTTCCAGCAAAATACCTCTACGGTTGCTTTGAAAAGCTAACAGGCGGTGACAAAGGCTGAAACGTCGTCGCATTCACATCGACGCGACGATACAGCCGGTGAAAGAGGCAGAGAAAACGCCGGCAATGGAGTCACCGAGGCGTGTTGGAGATAGCATGGCGATGCGGAAAAGGACATTCGGTTCGGGAGTCCGGGAAGGAAGGACTCCTTCCTCTTCCGGGAGCCCAATCACGACTTCAGAAGAATAATTGATAACAAGTACACAACCTACATAAATCGAAGCCCAGTCGACTGGCGCTTTTGTGTGCCGGCGTCAAGATTAATAGGTTATCGATTTTACTCCTTTATTGACGTTCTATGCTTAGATGGTGCATCTTACGTAGTCAATTTTTTCTTTTCCTTAGACAAACATCTGCGATTTTCAGGTAACAGGTACGTTTTTACTTCCCACACCGATGGGTGCGATCGCGAAAATTTTAGATATTGAGGTAATACGGTTTTTGGGCGTTTTATGATGTCTACGTAATGATAATCCACGTCACTAATTTCCGTCGGTCTGTCTGTTTGCTGGTCTCTCTGTCTGTCGCGTTTCTTCTAGCCTCGTAATCTCAGTAACCGCTGCATGGATTGTGATGAAATTTCGGCAGCGATATGCTGTGGGATCGTAGTAGGTAATGTACCTATAATTTTGAAAATCGGTGCATTGGCGGCGGAGTAATTGGCAAAAAACAAAAATTAAATATTCCTCAAATTTCGACTTTAGAGGCCTTTTAGGGGTTCCTGATCATTTTCTAGTTTTTTTGGGTGGGGGTGAAATTGTGATGCTAAGACTGAAAAATTTGCTGTTTCATAGTAGGCTGTCCACTAACCTGTGAAAGAAAGACCTAGCGCCATAATACACTTTTTTAGGTCCATCCGAACATTGCCTTGCCAGAAACCAAGGTACTTTTCTGATGTATACATGCCAGTATTGCTTCTGATCCTTCTGTATTGTGCAACGTGGAAACTATTGGATTGACATCAATGAAATTTTCACACAGTATTATTACGGTGGCGATGATGGAAAAGTTTTATGATTTTGAGAAATCGTGCCAGTGGTGGCGAAGCAATAATGAAAAAACAAAAAATATAGAAACAGCTCACACTTCGTTTTTAGGCGTTTTAGGGGTTTCCTGAGCATTTTGTACTTTTTTGGGTGGGTGTGAAATTGGGGTAATTGGGGGGTGGGGATCATAAAACTCATTTTTTTGTTTTCATAATTCACCCGTGAAAGGAAGGCCTTGCGGCATATCACAGTTTTTTTGGTCGGGCGGGCGATGATTTGTTTGCAAGGGAATCTTAGACTATATCTTCATGCTATGGGAAAATAATTTAGTTTACTGGTATCACTGCAATGTGCACTGCAACTTGACTTCATTTTTTGGACGTCCTGTAGGGTCTTAAGTCTGAAAATGAATGTAACTCTTTTTTTTTTCGGTCGGCCTGTCATTCGTCTGTCTGTCGGACCCCTGTCTGAATTTGTTATCGTCTCTCCATCAGCGTAATCTCAGTAACCGCTATACCCATTTTGATGAAATTTCAGATGTCATATGCTACGGTGTGGTAGTAGGTACCTAATGTTATTTATATTAATGAAAATCTGTGCATCGGCGTTGAAGTACTTAATCAGCATGGCGATGCGGAAAAGGACATTCGGTCCGGGAGTCCGGGAAGGAAGAACCGTCTCTTCTTCCGGGAGCCCAATCATGACTTCTTTTTATGGTCAGCCTCCCGCAGCTGGAAGCCTATGGCACTGTAGAAACGCCGCGAGAGGATAAGTGTCGGTGCAGGTTAGATTTAAAACGCTACAGGTTGTAGCCGTCCCGAAACAAATTCCCCGGCAGCTCATCCCACAGCATCGAAGTTCTCCAAAAGAAGGAATATTGGAGAAGACTGGTTCAAGGAGTAGGGACCTCGACCTGGTAAGAATGAGCTCGCAGAGCCTCTCCAGTGTTTCTCGTTCGGACGGCCTTCGGTGTTATTATCTGGGAGAGCACACTCGAACAGCTTCCGTGATAGAATCTGTAAAACTGCGACAGGTCAGCCACCCTTCTTCGATGTTCCAGGCTGTGTATGTAGGTCCTTTGTGAGGTTAGGCGTATCGATTAGTCTAACTGCTCTCGTCTGGATAGTGTCCAGAAGCTTTAGAGAGTGAGCAATATTCCAACGATGATTGGATCTGTGCCTTGTAGATCAGCAGCAGTTGCTCTGGTGTATACAGCTTCCTACAGCGGAACAAAATTCCGAGCTTCTGGGATGCTGTTTTAGCAGTACTGACGACGTGGTCGTGTCAGGACACGTTGTTGTTGATGTTCACCCCAAAAGCTTGACGGAAGGTGACTCGACTACTGGGTGACCCTCCATTCCCACAGTTGGTAAGCCAACGTGAGACATCTTTGTCAGTTTTGTTGCCTTTCTGTTTGTTAACTTATAACCATTTCTGTCATACTTTAGCTTCTCTTTGATTTTAGATACGTTACCGCTGGTGTTTTTAGAGGAAGCTGATATGTTGCAAGACATTTTTGTAATGTCGTGTTGTGACTCTGGGTTGTTTGTATCTGTCTGCTAAGTTAGTCGCTTTCTTCCATCTTAACAGGTTTTTTGTTTATTGCTCATAGCCTTCTAGGTCGCTTATATGGACTTTTACAGTTACTCCCGCTCCTGTGTCCAATTCTGACTTAGCCTGGTTATTGAAAGATGACTGGAGGCAAAAAAGGTTTATACTAGGCCTTGACAGGAGCCGTACGCTATGGCTTTTGAATAAAGGTAGAAAAACGCTCAACCTTCTTGGAAGGAGTTTTCACGGTCTGGTCAGCTAAGCAGACATTTTTCGGCTACCAGAGTGGTAAAGGACGAGACAGCGTTTCACTTCCTGGACAGATGTGCTGTGTACCGCATCTCAGGGTTCAGATATTTGGCATGACGGAGTTTGGGGAGGAGTAACTGTGAACTGGCATTGTGTAATCGTCAAAAGGATCAAAGGTGGCCTACTTTCTTGTCTTCGCCTCCTCATCACTACTACTATGAATATAACAACCTCTAGGCCTTCAGGCATTGATTTTACTTCCCACATCGATAGGTGAGGGGAGTATTGTGATCGCCAAAATTTTCGATTTCGAGATAATACGCTTTTGGGCATTTTATAATATCTACGTAGCGAAAATCCACGTCACTCATTTTCGTCGGTCTGTGGGTCTGTCTGACTGTCGGTCTGCCTCTCTGTCTGTTGGCGGTCTTCTAACCTCGTTATCTCAGTAACTGCTATGTGGATTGTGATGAAACTTGTGTAGCGATATGTTGTGGGGTCGTAGTAAATTGATGCATAGGCGGCGGAGTAATTAGAAAACAACAAAAAATGTCAAATATTTCTCAAACTTTGTTTTAGGCGTTTTAGGGGTTCCTGATCATTTTCTACTTCTTTGAGCGAGGTTGAAATTTGGATGGTTGGGGGTGTGGGAGTTGTAAAACTGAAAAATTTGTTGTATTTATAATAAGCTCTTTATTGAAGACCTAGCGGCATAACCCACTTTTTTCGGTGTACCCAAACATTGCCTTGTCTATTACAGAAACAAGGGACAATTTTTTTATGTTTACATACGGGCATTACTTTAGATCGTTCTGTATTGTGTAACTACTAATTGATTTTAATAAAAGTTCGACACAGTATTATTACCGTAGCGTATATGAAAAATGTGAATGGTTTTTAGAAATTGTGTCAATGGGGCAGTGCAGCAAAAACAGTTAAAAAATTAAGGATATAAAAACAGTTCAAACTTTGTTTTCAGGTGATTTGGGGATTCCCGATCGCTTCGTTTCGTCTAGATGAAGAATAAAAGTTGTGTCGTCTTAGTTCCTTCGGAGAGAAATGTAAGAAACTATGCACGAGAGTTTTGTCAGGGGGTTGCCGCTCGAGGGTTGGGGGGGGGGGGGATGAAAACTCTGCTTCGCAACGATTTTTGTAAAATAACGTCGTTTTGGTGAGTGATATCCAAAAAAGCCTCAATTGATTTATAAAGGGAACAAAATTCTGCATAATATTGGTCTTTACATTTTTCATGTGCGACCAATAGTTTCTGTCCCTCACTGCGTCAAAGTTAGGGGTTGGTTTGTGATTTTCACTAAAATCAGAATTTAAGGGTGGATTAATAATAATAGTAATAATAATAATGGTATTTATTTGCAGCAACATACATGAAAGTAAAGTATAAATAAATAAAAATCCTTAAACTAATGTGCTACAAAAAGGACCGAAGACATTAAAAATGATCAAGTTCGGCCCCAACGCAAAAAAACACTGTCAGCCTTCCATACAAATAACTACTATAACTAAATAATTATTAACGTTAGGGGTCTACACAAATGATACTAGAAATTATTGTCAACAACTTTTTAAATAATATTATTATGTGGTGCCCAATATTCTCTTAAAGTTACATAGTAATTTTTTATACTTAAATTTAAACTGGGTTCTAAAAGTTTTAGTGCATCAGGAACCTGATTGTATAAACGATAAATATTAAAAGTGAAAGATCTCTCAAAAAGTGCTGTTTGATGTGACGGAGGGGATATGTAATCACGAAACCGTAGGTTGATGGTATGTACATCGGTACGAAACTTAATTTTGCGATATAAGTAAGGAGGGTGTCTGTAAAAAATTATTTTATGAAAAAGACTGACGGAATGAAATATCCTCCTTTTTTCCATGGTTAGCCATTTCGCATCCTCTAATTTGTAAGATACACTTTGAAACTTACGAATACCAAAAATAAATCTTAAGCACGCTTTTTGGACTCTCTGAATTCTGTCACTGTCCATTCTATCCAAGCAAAATCCATAGACAACATCACAGAAATTAAAATGACTTAACACCAACGTATCACAGAGCATAATTTTCATAGATTGGGAGAGCAAATGTCTGTGCGGGTAGAGGATTTTCAGGTTGGCATATGCTTTTTGTACGCATTTACTAACATGGGGTTTAAATCTCAAGTTGGAATCGAAGTGCAGACCTAAATTTCTAGCCATGGTCGCAGCAGGTATTACCTCATCTTTTATTTTTATTTTTAGTGAAGGGGATAACGCGTCCTTCATCCTACCGAAAACAAGAACCTTTGACTTTGCAGCATTAATAAGAAGTCCGTGATCTTCAGAGAATTTTATGAGGCGTTCTAAGTCTTCGTTTATTATTAACTCAGCATTATTAATATCACAAGGATGAAAAGAAAAATAAATCTGCGTGTCGTCAGCATATAAATGGACTGTGCAACTTTTTAGACAGCTAATCAAGTTGGAAGTATAGACACTGAACAGCAAAGGTCCCAGTATTGATCCCTGAGGTACACCGCGACCAATAGCCTCCCGATTTGACTCACCCTTTGACGTAACTACGTACTGTTTCCTGTTGCGCAAAAAACAAAACAGAAGTTTAATAGCACTTTCTGAAAATCCAATGAAATGACAAATAGACAACAACATATCATGGTCAATTCTGTCAAATGCTTTGGTGAAATCTAGCAAAACTAAAATAGTGGTATGACCAAGATCAGCTGCCCGAAATATGTCGTCGGTGATGTTAAGTAGAGCAGTTTCACAGCTAAAACCAGGTCTGAAACCTGATTGGTTGTCGGCTAATAAATTAAACTCATTCAAATAGTCTCTAATTTGTGATTCTATGATCATTTCGGCCAACTTGGATAGAACAGGCAGTATACTTATAGGTCTGATGTCACCTAGAGAAGAAACTGACGACTTTTTAGGTAAGGGCACTATTTTTGCTACCTTCCATGTGTCTGGAAAATCGTTTTCTAAAATGCATGAATTTATTATATTAGTAATATAAGGTAGAATTTTATCTAAACACAATAATAGCATATCAAGGTTGATTTGATCAGCCCCAATCGCTGAAGATTTTATACTCAAAAGCTTCTCTTTCACCATATCCGAGGAAACACTGTGGAACTCAAGTGTGGACACTGCTTTTGGATTCTTATTCAGACAATAATACCTTCTCAAATCATCACCTGTCAAACAGTTAGCGGTAGAAGACTGCAAGAAGTACTTATTAAGTTCGTCCGGATTTTATAACTCACATGGAATGGATGACAAGCGATTTTTACAAATATTCAACTTTTTCAATTTCTTCCAGAGGGCTTGGGACTTACTGCGACATTCGTTCACGCAGAACTCTAAATATCTTTTCTTCTCAGAACTTATGGCAAAATTTACTTGATTCCTTATCTGTCTATAGTATTTCCAATTTGCTGCGGATTTATTTCTTTTCAATCTACCGAAAGCTTTCTTTTTCAAGCTTATCATACATTTAATCGTATGTGTTAACCAAGGGGGCTTTTTTTGTTTAATACGTATACATTTTAGTGGGGCAAGAGTATCTGAAAATGTCCAAAAGAATTTGATTTAAGTACACAGCTTTGTCCTGGACACTAGGCAAAAAAACTATATCATTAATAGGGGACAAAGTAAGGAACTCATTTAAAAGATCCTTATCGATGTTTTTTAAATTTCTGATAAATATCTCCTCCGGAAGGTTTACATTAGGAGCTTCGAGAACGCAGTATACAAGTAAATGGTCAGATATAAAAGAAGTGTCCTTGGTGCCACACGATAAAACAATTTTGTCCTCGGGTATCAAAACAATGTCAAGTAAAGACATAGAACTTGTCCCAATTCTTGTGGGGTCTTGTATAATTTGTTTTAAATCAAACGCCTCAAAGCAATTATTAAATAAAGCAGTATCACCCTTCGAGTCATCAAGTAAATGAATATTTAGGTCACCTCCACAAATTATTTCTACATCAATAAACTGGCCTAACCTTTCTTCAAAATAATCAACAAACTGCTTGACGTCACCCCTAGGGGGTCTATAAAATGAACCTACAGTATAAGTTAATCCGTTAAGTTTAACTTCCACCCATAGCTCCTCTAAAGTGAAATTGGATTCTGATAATACAATTGAAAATTTTAAGTTATTGCGAATATACATACCAACACCACCGCCTCTCCCGTCTCTGTCCTTTCGTATAAAGCTGTAATTATCTAAACAAACCAGATCATTCGGTATATTTGAGTTCAACCAGGTTTCTGACACACCAATTATGTCAAAATCTTCATTCTGTAAAAAGGTCCTAAAATCCGCAAAATGAGGCACCAAAGATCTTACATTCAAAAAAGCTATCGACAATTTTTTCATAAATTATAGTAAAAAGAAAATGAAAATAAGAAAAATAGAAGAAAAAAAATTTTTTGGAATTTGAGAACACAAAAAAGTCTATGATGTCATAGCTAGCAAGCTCAACTAGTTTTTAATCTTCTCCACATCATCAAAATTCTTCAATTGGATCTTTTTCCCTTGTCCCTTTGTGAAGATTTTCCCTCCAATGGTCCAGACCATGCCAGTACCAAATTTTTCTTTAGCAAGCATATAGAGCTCGTGCCTGGCCTTAGTTAACTCCTCAACAACAACCATCTTTGTACCTTTCAGCCTACTTTTGCAACTAAATACCAAGTTTCTGTGCGACACATTGCCGAAAGACACAAGTACTGCTCTGCTCCTGTTCCTCTGATTGCGAATTCCAATGCGATGGCAATAGGTGATATCAACTTCGCAGCCAACTTTCAGATTGTTCTTAAACATTGCTTGTACAGTTTGTAGTAAATCGGTATCTGGGCCCTCAGGTATACCGTAAATCCTTAATTTATTTTGTCTTGTAAACTGATCCAAGTCGTCGAGTTTTTGGCGAAGTTCATCATGCTCCGACTTCAAACTGGAAAACTCACTTTCGACTTCAGCAATCTTGCTATTTAGACGATCAAAATTCTCACGAAATTTATTTAGCAAGTCTATCGACTAAAATGTCAACAAAATCTTTATCGTGTATGAGCTCCTTTATTATTTCCTTGGCCACTTCTTTCGTTATATTTTTTAGTTCAATTTTTTGCCTTTCAGTGAAAACCATGATTGTCGACTATTCTTTCGATAATGGATACCTTTAAATTTCTCAGGTAAATATAAACTGTACAGAATCCAAATTTCCCAGGAGCATTAGACGCACAGTTATGCGGTTGTAGTAAAAATATTACGTCAAACATACCACTGGTAACTGGACAATAACTCAAAAAATGCGGAGCTGCTAACAATACGTGTTCACTCTATGGAAGACATATATAATATACCAAGGCGAAGGATCCCATTAAGGCGAAGGACTTTATCAAAAAGTCATGTAGCATGATAATATCATCAAATATATTATATTTCTATTAAATACGTGAGTAATGGAACTTTTAATTCATAAGACAAGGTGTCTCTGTATCTGCTGTATAGAATGAAAACTTGTGTATTGATTTTGTAACAAAAAGTCAACAAAAAGAGGTAGAATAAATAAGGCTGCTGTATGCTTCTTTGTCGTTAAAACCTGTCCTAGTATAATAAGAACTCTCTCTCTACTACTGAAAAAGCCCCAAGCCATACAGAAAGTGTTACAAAACAGCGCCGCGCAGCATACCGAAAAAGGCCGCAAAATAGAGGCACTTCTGGTGGTGGTGGTGGCGCAGCCGAGAGGGAAAATCGGGGTGGGCTGCGGAAGGGATTCTCTTGTCGGTTTCCGCGCCAGTGGTCGCCAAACACGGTTCAAGTGAGCCGTGGAAACAAAGACTAGTGGAGCGAGCGCCGCGCCGCTTCGCCGCTTGCTGGATTCTGCTTTCTGTCGCTTCGTCCCTCACTGACGCCATTCCGCATCTCTGTTATTGTGTTCTGTGATGCACACGTCGTTTCACGCGATAACAGACACGACGACAGCGTCCTCCAAATCCAACTTTTTCCATTTGGACTTTGCGTTGCTGCACGTTTGGGGTGATAAGGGATTGCGCGAGGTTTCTAAAGCGTGTTACAGAGAATAGAGCCATTTTGTATTTTCATTTGAAAATTCGTATATAGTGAACAAGTTATATTAAATTATAAATACTTGAAGGGAACTAATGACACTTTTGAAAACTCATCTTGTGGTTGATTTATGACCTGACGTGCTCTACTGATCTATGAATAAAGCATCCATTAAAATAAAAAAAAGCTTAATAGAGCATTTTACCTGTAATACATTTTCATAATTCATTTAAGATTTAGTATAGTACTATACAGAGGTAATAATTCAAGTGTGGTGGAAAAATCAATGCATAATTGCAGTCCAAAATGGATGAAACTAAACCTCAGAGTAACAACTGAGCATAGAGGTAGTAAACAAACCACTTCAGCATGGCGTGCTCAAAGCCATCATCTTTGAAACTTCAGCCTCCAAACATTGATCAGCTGTGACCTCGCAGTGACAGTTTAAATTGTAAGCAATGCTGTGTAACGCCAACTAACCTGAAAATTCTTCCAATGCATCCCATGTTGCAAACACTGCACTTTTTGAGTTCTATCTCAAAAAACTGTTAAGCTACACTCGAGTATAGCACGGCAAGTCCGTAAAGCTTCACTACAGTTACCAACAAATAGCGAATTCGATTTTACTGACCAAGCATAAAACACGCACAAACAAAACAAACGTTTGACAGTCAAGCACACGCAGGAAGGAACTACGAAAGGTGGTTGGATTTATAACTGGGCGTTAGAGCAGGAACCCCTATCTGAATGTAGGCCAGGAGGAAATACAGGAGAGCGTAGTCCTATGCATCTCAAGGTTCACAAAGAACTTAGGATGGGACTCCGTCTGATCCCTTCGATCAGGGATGCACAATAAGCCTTAAGGTTGAGCTATAAACATTAGCGGATCTAATCTCCTCACTACTAAAAAGAAACAAACCCTCATGACTTTCAGAGAGCTCCTCTTTCTCAAACCTACCAGACCTCTTGACGAATATCAGTAAACCCGACCAAGTCACTGAGTATCGTGACTCCTCCCCACACTCCGTCGTGCCAAATATATGAACCTTGAGAAATCGATACAAAGAACATCTGCCCACCAGAGCAGATGGAGTCCTTTACTATTCTCATATTTGACAACCTTCAACGGCCTGGGAGATATCTTACCAAAAGGTCCAGCATCTCTATGCCTTTGTTCAAAAACCATAGCAGGGCCTGCTATAAAACTTGTTTTGCCTCTAGTCATCTCTCTAAGCAAGATTTTGCCAATTTTAGAATTTATCTAAATGTTCTTGAACTCCTTAATATTTTTAGAACCTTCAAAATTTTTAAAAATCTCCATAGCCCACGATTTGGATCGTCTATAAAACCTGTATTTTAAATCCTTTATGCAATACTGATCAACTCATCCTAACGGATAAATTTAAAATCAATTAGAATAAATATTGTATAATGAATATAGCTTACACCTGCATTCCTGTTCCATTTTTTCCTTCTAACTCCTAAAGATCTATATCAACGGCAGCAGCTTTTAAAAATATACTTCATTTCCCTATTGTACCCGACAAATCATTTTAAAACAATTAAAATCGCACATTTTCCGTGACGGAAAGAGGAACGAGATATCAGTATTCACAATTAACAGCTTCGGCCTCTCGCGTAGAACAATAAAGCGATTTATTACATTTTTAATTTTCCCTAAAACACTTTGGCTCTGTTTTTCTGAGGGAGAATGATAAAAAACTGGGGGAGGGAGATTGTGTTTTGTAAACACAATAAATGGTTTTCAGTGGTGTACCTTACAGATTGGCGATGATTGCTTGTAAGGTATACTTTTTATGACCAACCAACCTACCAACGACATACTTAAACATCATTTTCAATTCCATTATCTTGAAAAGTTACCCTGTAAATATTTTGTACCTTATTTACGAAGAAAATTTATTCCATCTGCTCAAGGCGAGCTCAAGGATATCATAATTCTTGTTTGGAACATGTCCTGAGTAGCATCAGGCACCTAGTCCACGACAGCGCTGTTTCGATCTTTCGGATCTCATCAGCAGTGTTTTATGTTTCTTCAAAGGAAGCATTCAAGTAATAGTATTTGTTATCGGAGTAGTTATTTATGTTGGTCCCACTGATTTCTTACTTTATCTATCTATCCAAATTCTGTAAAGGGTATTTCACTTTCCAAAGTATGTTTGAGCACTCTGTATTGCAACTTTCTTAAGGGTATAACTGTAATGGTACAAGATCAAAAATCAATAAAAATTATCAATTAACTTGACTACGAGTATATTGCAAATTTTTTTCACCTTGACTAACCTTTTGAAAATTTTTTGAGCCAGTAACCATATCTATTGGGTAACCGTTCTAGATATAGGTTTAAGGTAACCTAATACATTTACTATAGACAACGAAGTCATCTAGGCAACAGCGTGAGAAAATAAATAAATAAATAATAAAGCTAAGGAGATACTTCTGCTCTATGAAATTGAGTGATGCTCCCTGTTAAGCTTTGCGGTTGGCTCGCAGACTTCCTCTCAGGTCGGAATATCTCTGTCGTGGTAGACAGCTTTTTCTCTTCTTTCCATAGCATCAATGCCGGGGTTCCGCAGGGATCGGCATTGGCTCCGAAATTGTTTCTGCTTCACATTAATGATCTACTCTCTAGCACTACAAACCCAATCCACAGTTTTGCGGATGACAGTACGCTGCATGCAGGCATTATGAGCAATAGACCGATCTCTGTGGTCGAGCTGGAACGCGGAAGACTGGCAGTGGCAGCTTCACTTTCAAAGGATCTCTATACCATTACCGCTTGGGGGCTTAAGAATATGGTTAAATTTGATGCCTCCAAGACCCAGTATTGTACGCTATCAAACAAGAAGTGCCCAAGCCAACACCAGGTTCTAGTGAACAACCAGGCTCTGCAAGGAGTCACTCATTCAAGCTGTTAGGAGTCAACATTACAGAAAATCTGATCTGGCACGAACACGTCGCGTCAATTGCAACAGCTGCTGGTAAAAAGCTTGGGTACCTATTTAGAGCCAGAAAGTATTTCTCACCATGTAACCTCCTCACGCTATATAAAGCCCAGATAAGACCTTGCCTGTAGTATTGCTCTCATATCTGGGGAGCTGCTGCCCCTACTACCCTGTCTATACTAGATGCCGTCCAGAGAAGGGCAATTCGACTAATTGGCGATCTGGCCTTAACGCGTCACCTTCAGTCACTTTCTCACTGGCGTGTTGTTGGTGAACTCTCACTCTTTTACTGATATTCCAACGGAATCTGCTCCTCTGAGCTATCCTCTATCGTTCCGCCGCTCACTGCTCCTATCAGATGTATCCGTGCGACCGCTGCATCTCATCCTAAGACGGTCGTTCTTCATACATCAAGAACTGAGCGGTACAACCGTACATTTATTCCCAGGGTGTCCAAGGCTTGGAATGGACTGCCAGAAGATGTATTTATTGGGCCTGCGGGTATTGGCCCATTTAAATCTCGCGTTAACAAACTTCCCCTAACATAACCCTTTCACAGCAGCCGCGGTACCCTGGTATTTAGGCTCTGCCTGCGCGGTCTGCTCGGTTATAAAAAAGATGCACCCCTGTGCATGTGAATATGAAGATCATACAAAATCCATTCTAGTGGAACGCTAGCCTTCCATGGCCAGGTTAATGGGAATTCCGCTGAGCTGTATCAACTTTCTCACTAGGTTGGGATAGTTGAATGCTCAGTTCTGAGGGACCTTCAGGGAGATGTACAAAGAGCCCAATGGAGCCTACCTGTTGCGATCCTGTCAGACCTTACTCCTTTCAACACAGACTACAGAAGCCTCTGTTGGGAGAAGTATTTCTCAGATCTCTTGTTTTCAGTCTTGTGCTATCGAGCCAACAAGTTCTCCTCTAAACAGTCTGCATTTGTAATTCTCTGCTAAGCTCAGCCTACAAATGTAGCACAAATCACTGAAAATGGCTTAACAGTGCTATTGCCTTCCAGTCATGGTGCATCTTCTAATCCAAATATGCTTATATCTTTCTACTGGAATTCACCTTTTTTGGCATACACTTGTGACCTAAAGATAGATGTATAGACTCTTCTGCTGACCTTTCACTGTTGCCTTCGTCCAAAGATTCCAAGGTATATAAATCTATCAGTGGTAGGGATGATGATGACGTACGATTCTTGGTTCTACTTCTTAAGGGTCTAGGGTATAACGCACGAAATTGAGAATCCAAGATAAGACGTTTTTCCGTGTTAGCGAGGAGGCGTGGCCGCCTGTTCTCTTTCTCCAGTGTGTCTAAAATGAGGGGAGATAAGTCCAAAAATCCAAAGGTAAGGTCAAAAGGTCCAAAGGTAAGGTCTAAAGGTCACTATAAAAATGAATTTCGCATTTCCAAGCTCCTGGCGTTACCTTTAAACTTACAGTGATGATTCAAAAAGCAAATTGAAGAAGAAAGCTTGCGTGCAAATATTTAGCCTTTTTTTGATATCGTGTTTTGTTGTTAAATCACGGGCATTTATAGAATGTATGATTTTGCACTGCGACTTTTTTTGCACATTAAAAAACTTTTTTGAGAAAATCGAAAATAGTTGTCATTCATTAAGGTCTTAACTATCGCCTTCTGAAATATTAAATATATGGTTTGAACATAAAGTGAGTTGTGCGGGAAATTGTGAGTTCGTGTTTTACATGGCAAATACATACGTATAAATGTGTCTACCCAGGTCCCTTGATAAATGCAGGTAGTTTTATCTCGACGTTTTTTTTGACGCCAGTTCTAAAGAATGATGTACACTGCCTTGAACAGCAAAGCTGTATTCCCTTGGTTTTCGGAGTTGCAGGAGCTTAGATGATCGCATCAATAAGTAAGTATTTCCTCTTCCGAATAAACGCAGGTGGTTATCTCAACGTTCTTGATGCCAGTTTTAAGAAATTATGTGCGCTACTTTGAACAGCAAAGCCGATTTGCTTTGGCTTTTGGAGTTCCATGAGCTTTACTCAGTTTGAAATCCATAAGAAACACTGTTTTCAGGTTTCTTTTTTCTCCAGGAACCGTTCGACAGAACTGTCCGAGTTTTAGCTAAGCCGTAAGGCTTATCATATTATAACTTCTATTTTCTAGAGGACCCATCCCAGCAGTCTAGATCAGTGCATTAGTTACTTACAACTTTGACACCCTGTACTTTTTGATGGTCAGCCTCCCGCAAACGCTGAAAGCTTATGGCGCGAGAAGATGAGTGTCTGCAGGTTGTAGCCGACGGGAAACAAATTCCTCGGTAGCTCATTTCACAGCGTCAATGTTCTCTAAAAGAAGGAATGCTAGAGGACATTGGTTTGGAGAGTAGGAACCTAGACCTGGTAAGGATGAGCTCGCAGAGCCTCTTTAGTGTTCCTCGTTCAGACGGCCTTCGGTGTTATTACCTGGGACTTCTGGGAGAGCTCACTCCAACATCTTCTGTGATAGAATCCGTAAAACAGGGATAGCTCAGCCCCCCTTCTTCGATGTTCCAGGCTGTGAAGGTCCTTTGTGAGGTTACGCGTACCGATTATTCTAATTATCCTCACACATGGGGCCAATACTCGAACGATGTTCGGACCTGTGCCTTGTAGAGCAGGAGTACTGCTTCCTACAGCGGAACAAAGCTCCAAGCTTCTGGGATGCTATTCCAGCAATACTGACGATGTGGTCGTGTCAGGACATGTTGTTGTTGATGTTGATCCCCAAAAGCTTGACGGAAGGTGACTCGACTATTGGATGACCCTCCATTTCAACAGGTGGTAAGCCAACGTAAGAGTTCTTTGTCAGTGTTGTTGCTTGAGTCGTCTGTACGTTAAACTGTACTTTATTTAATAATGTCCACTCGACAATAATTGTTTTAATATCTACGTTGGTTTTTGAGGTATGTTTCTGTCGCCGACGTACCATCTCCTGGGATGATAGTGGCATGCCTGATTCCATTCGATTTATCTACGAAGTTGTAGATTGGATTGGATGTTATTTCCAGTAGCTCACTGATGTATAACACAATGTAGGGAATAGGACAGATCCCTGAGGAACACCGGCGTTTATTGAAAATACGTCTGATGAACATCCTTCGACTACAACAAACAGAGATCGGTCATTCAAAAAGCAATTCAGCCACTGGCGTAGGCCAGGTGGTAGTCCATAAGCAGCAAGCTTGACCGAAGGTCTCTAATTCCACACTCTATCGAAGGCTTTCGATATGTATCAGTTATTATCAGCTTTTGCATGAACTAACTTTGACACAATAGAAGTACTGCCACCCAAATAATCTGCAGTCTTGCTGTGTATTAGTGATTAGCGGACACCATACATGTATAGAAAGCTGAAGTGCTAAGTTAACCTACTTGACGCATTTTTTTTTTTTCGGTATCTGCTTGAACTGTATGCCACATGAAGCCCTCTCGCCTGGAGGTGTTCGCCGCGCCTTTGAGCGTCGCTTATTAAGTTTGGACAGAGAGCTGGTGGCCCCGCTGCTCCCCGCACCCCTCTCGCGTAGGACGTCAAAGTTATTGCGGCTCCTGCAAACGCGACGTACCGGAAGACAAACCGGAGCCAGCCGGCGGCGGCTGCCGGATTAGTTTGCGGTGCCTGCTGTGATGTCGCGCTGATGCCTAGCGTCGTGGTGGATTGCCTTGGGGCACTGAGGTGCGCAGCTCAAGCCGGACATTATGTACTGCTTACTGTATCCCCCTTCCAAATATTTGTTTATATGTGCTACACATTACAAACACCAAAGACGGTTGATGCATGATGAACGATTGAATGGAGAAAGGCTGACAAGATGTTCCCCTATCGGTGTGTGATGTAAAAAGGGGAAAACAATCAGGAACCTCCAAATTGCATAAAATCAAAATCTGAGATATTTCTATACTTTTACTTCCCACACCGATAGGTGCGGGGAGTATTGTGATCGCGAAAACTTTCGATATTGAGATAATATACTTTATGGGCGTTTTATGATGCCTACATAACAAAAATCCTCGTCACTCATTTCCGTCGGTCTGTCTGTCGGTCGGTCTGTCTGTTTGTCTGTCGGTCTGTCTGTCTGTTGGCGTTTTTCTAGCCTCCTAATCTCAGTAACCGCTGCATAGATTTTGATGAAGTTTAGGCAGCGATATGGTGTAGGGTCGTAGTAGGTAATGTTGCTACAATTTTGAAAATCGGTGCATGGACGGCGGAGTAATTTCGTATTTTATAATGTGGAAATTACTGAATTGATGTTAATGAAATTTTGGCACAGTGTTACTACTTTGGCGAGGATGGTAAACGCGTCTGCTTTTAGAAATCGTCTCAGTGGCGGCGCAGCAATATTAAAAAAAACTAAATATGAAAACAGCTCAAACTGCGTTTTTAGGCGTTTTAGGGGTTCCTGATTATTTTCGACTTTTTTTTGGAGTGGAAGTGAAATTGGGATGATTAAGGGGCGGGGGGTAGTAAAACTGAATTTTTCGTATTCACAATCGGCTGCCTATTGACCTGTGAAAGCGGCATAATACACTTTTTTAGGTCCATCGGAACATTGCCTTGCCGACTACAGAAACCAAGGGACTTAAACATTCTGATGCATACAAAATACATACGAGGTTACATTGGATCGTTCTGGATTTGTGTAGGTGGAAACTTCTGAATTGACTTTAATGACATTTTGATACAGATTTATTACTGCGACGAGTATGGAAAGCGCGTATGGTTTTTAAAAATCATTTCAGTGGCGGCGCGGCAATAATAAAAAAATAAAAATATAAAAAACACCTCAAACTTCGTTTTAGACGTCTTAAGGGTTCCTGATCATTTAATTTTTTTTGGTTGGGGGTGAAATTGGGGTGGTTCGGGGTGGGGGTTTGTAAAACTCAAAAATGTGTTGTATTCGTAATTGATCGTCCATTGACCTATGAAAGAAGCACCTCGTAGAACAAAACACTTTTTTTGCGGTCGGGCGAGCGATGATTTGGTTGCGGAGGCATCTAGACTATAGTTTCATGCTGTGGGAGAATAATAAAACTGGTATCATCGAAATATGTGGGAAGTACTGAGTCAATCAACTTGAGTACATTTTTTTTAATTATTGCTACGCCACCACCGATATGACATCTAAAAGCCGTAACGCGTTTTCTATTCATGGTATGGTAATAATGGCTGTATCAAAATTTCACTAAAGTCAATTTAAAAACTTTCAGGTTATTAAATACAAAACGATCTAAAGCAATACCAATGTGCTTCAGAAAAGTTCCTTGGTTTCTTTAGTAGGCAAGGCAATGTTCGGATGGACCTTAAATGCTAGGTCTGTATTTCACAGGTTAATGGACAGCCTATTATGAATACAATACATACAATTTTTTAGTTTTACCACCACCCAAAATAGTAGAAAACGATGACTAGCCGCTAAGAGCCCTAAAAACGAGGTTTGAATAATATTTGAATATTTTTTTGCTAATTACTCCGCTGTGCATGCACCGATTTTCAAAACTATAGCAGGATTACCTACTACGGCCCCACAATATATCGCCACCAAAATTGAATCCCAATCCATGCAGCGGTTACTGAGATTACGAGGCTAGAAAAACACCAACAGACAGGCAGATGGACAGATCGATGGAAATGAGTGACGTAGATTCTCGTTATGTAGATATCATAAAGCACCAAAAATCATAAAGTCGAAAATTTTCGCGATCATAATGCTCCACTCACTTATCGGTGTGGGAACTAAAAGTAGCACTGCATTAAAATGATCACTAGTTACGCAAGTGAGAAGGTGGTAGATAAAGATTTTTAAAGGCCTTCTTCTTTTTTTCAGTAGTCATCGCTTTCCATATACCAGCTACCGAAGAAATACTTATCAACAGGCAAAACCTCTATGAGGAGGAAAACTAGCCTTATGGTTGACAAGATTCGTAAAAAAAAATTTGGAAATTACATGATGGCTCGTTAGGTGTTTTACTCTTTTGCATCTTGCTGTTGCCAACGCTCATTGAAGATGCTACCATAGCAACCGAAATATGTGTCGGATTTGAGAAAATCGGCTTTGCGAGACTTCCAGTACTTCGAGGTACGTCTATGAACAATATCTGGGGTGGTTTTCCCTCCGTTTATATATCTTTAAGATATATATGTATATACTTTATATGAGCCAATTGACTTGACGTTAAATGTAAAAGGCTATTTCATGATATCATTATATAACTCGTCGTTTCTCATTCCAAAGAGCAATAATGATAAGCGTCATCAACATTCTGGTAGCATGTAAATTTCGCGATAACAATATATATTCCAGTGGTTTTAACACTTAATCGTAGTACAGTATTTTCTACGCAGTCGCTTCTAATAACCCAGATAACTAAAGTCTGCACCGCTTCTGTTCTGTTTAGAAATGACTAGCAAAAAAATCAATTCCTTTGCAAAACTGCTTTAAACAGCTATGTCTAAAATCCTGAAAAAATAAGTTTTGTTGTAAAAGAGCAATTTGTTGACGATACAACCCTTATTGCAGCTTCTCAGGAAGAACTAGCAGCTCTATTAAACATCTTAGAATAACATAGTGCAGCGTACCCTGGTCTTACTGTATTAACTACAATAAGACCAAGGTTATGATCGTAGATAGAGAGCATGATAATGATCGAGAAATAAAGTCAATAGGCCGTTGTGAAGTAGTTCAAAGTTTTGTATACCTCGGTTCTTTGATCGACAATTCGGGTAGCTGTGAAAATGAGATTCGACGGCGCATTCAACAGGCACGTGTGGCCAAGACAAAGCTTACTAAAATATGGCATGACCATAACATCACTAAAGCTACAAAAATGTCGCTGGTTCAGTCTCTTGTGTTCTCCATATTTTTGGACTGTTAAAAAGGCAGATCGAACTTGCATAGATGCTTTTGAAATGTGGACATTGGGAAGAATGCTGAGAGTTCCTTATACCGCCCATCGAACTAACGTTTCCATACCGGATGAGGTCGGTAATCCAAAGAGACTATCCTCCATTGTGTCGACGAGAATGCTTACATTTTTCGGACATATACACAGAAGCGATAATATGGAGAAACTTGTAATTCAGGGTCCTACCCCAAGTGGGTGGATACGACGAAACAGTTGCTGGATATGAGCATCAAGAGCGCCACTAAACTGACAGTGTCGGCAATACTTTAGCTCCGACTTAATGCATTTTACGAGTTCACAATATGTCTGTTACCCGTTAGCGTAATCCTTCTAAAAGACTCCGTTTTTTGCAAGGAATTTCCTAAAGTGAAGGTGAAATAAGGTGGGCCACACACGTTTCAGTTATCTTTACAACCAAGTTTCAAACGTTAATTTCTCTGTAACAAAAGCGAATTTCAGAATAATTCCTTTTGCTATCGGCTTCGCATTCTGAAATCTAAGTGCGATTTCTTTTTTTTGGGGATTCGTCCTGGGACATGGTGTATATTCAGATATGGTGCGCAGAACCAATTTTTGAACAATAAACTGTGTAATGCAATACGGAAGCAAACTGACACCAAAAATATTAGGCTTAACTTCTTATAACAAGATATTGAACCAAATTTAGTCAAAGATAGCCTAAAGCAGTCTTAAAAAGAACTAAAAATCTGAATCATTCCTAAAACGACTGTATCAAGACGCGTTTTTGTTTCTCCGTCGTGAAAAGGCGGCCGCGACACGGTCGCGTTTATTGTAATCTAGAGGGCCGCGCGATAACATTTGAATTCCATTAAGGCGCCCATCGATCCGCACCGCTTCCTATTCTTCATCCTCAATGGAAATGTCAATCAAAATATTAAGATAATTCAGGCGACGCCTACTGCAGATTCTGCCGCGCGCAGCGGGGGAGAGTTTTTAATGAAGAGGGGTCTCAAATCATATTTGGCGCTTTGTACATATGTTCGCAAACGATTAAATCGGAAATGGAATGGGTGGTTAGAGGTCAACTTGACTAAAGCGTTTTTGGTTTCCATAAAACCTTAAACAACTTCATTTTTTTTATGCATTGTCATAGTTCCATGAAATGCTGGTCCTTGGGTTGCTCGATCGGCGCTTCGCTGCTTGAGGTTTCACCAATTTAAGTTGCTGGTATCCTCAGGGCCGGTTTCTCAATGTCCAGTTAAATATTTATGTGGAAGATAACGGTTATTTGTTAGATAAATTGTTTAAACAATTGAAGGTTAAACTTACGAATCCACGTGAATCTTATCTGACAGTTGTATTCATAGAAACGCTAACTGGCAGATACCTATCTGACACCTTTAACTGGACATTGAGAAACCGGCCCTTAGACATCCTTATCTGTTTGGGGACTTTTGAAAAACTGAATTTTTAAACTCCCGTTTCTAGCAATACCTAGTGTGATCAAACATCATATCACACACCAAAATTGATCAAAATCGCTGTAACAGTTACTGAGATTATGGCACAAGAATACACGATACCTATTTATCTTTGGCTTTTAAACTATATTTATTTTTCACTTTACAGTATCGATTTGCTGGACGTATCAACGTTAAAAATTTCATAATTTAAATTCCTAAGGTTTATTTTAGGAACGTTGATGATTATAAACTTAATTAAGTCAAAGTCCTTATATTGATTAGATGGTAAATACGTATCACAGCTTATTTTGTCCGATAGACTGTTGAAGCCAAAGCAATAGCTTAATAATATAACTTAATAAAGTTGGCTTTTATATGAGACCATGTAGGGATGGGAGTTATTTTTCCTAGCATGATCCCATAGTAAATAGTGCATAGAAACACGTTTCTAAGTTACAGAGTACCGGTGCTGGAATCTTTTTTGCACTTTTTCAATGTGGTCTATTATGAGTGACTGATGATGACATCCAAATTTCTACAGCATACTCCAGGTGCAGTCTCCATGTGTATGGTAGAGCCTTATAACTGTTCCTAGTCCAAAAGATTTACTACTTCTAACAATAAACCCCAGATGTTTATACGCATTATTTACTATTTGGATGTAAGTAATGGGAATTAAACCTCATATCTCTCAGAAAGATAACTCCTAGGTCTTTTATTTCAATTTGCGTTCTAAGACTATCTTATCAATATTGTAGTTGAGCTTTATACCATTAGTTCTCCATGTGAAGCTCATAAAGAAACATTGACTTTTGACGTTTACTGACATTCAGTTATCTTTGAGCTAGCAAATAATGGTATTTATACCTTTTTTTAGCAAAAGGCAGTCCTGAGGAGAAGTTATTGTTAAAAGTTTAATATCATCTGCATAAAGCAGTCCGTTGGAATAAGAGGGGCAGTCAGGGAGAAGGTTGATAAATAAAGTTAATAAAAGTGGACCCAACATTCTACCCTGTTGTACTATTGAAGTAAGCGACTTGCTTGGTTGGAGAAATATTGCCGATCCTTACTATGAGACTCCAGTCCAACAGATAGGATTTCAAGAATAGAAATGTAGAGTTTGTTACACCCATGGAAACTAACTGATCCAAGAGCAATCCATGATTGACCCTGTCAAAGGCTTTCTTACCGTCCTGTATTACTTGTCACAACATGTAAAACACATTTCTAGGTTAATTAGGACTGGTCGGAGATTGGCGGGAGATGCTGGATGCCATCTCCGACCAGTCGCAACACTAACCTAGAAATGTGTTTATAGGTCTGCTTTTACAGCAATCACAAACTAGTCAGCGTCAATTTGATTGGCCAGTACTAGTCAGAAATAGTTTGACAACTGCAATGGAGAATACTGATTGGCTCTGACTGGTTTGTGATTCTCTGTAAAAACAGACCTTATGTTAGTAATACAGGTAAATAAGTACCGTTAAGGCTGTAAATGTCAGAATTCAAAATTGCTACTTGCAAAAACGAAAGAATGGTTGACCCGTGTTGCCGATGTGCATATCGCAAAATAATATGTCCAACGAATTCAGAGTTCTTGAATATAGTACAAACTTTAAATTGAATCTGTTCATTTACATCGTTACCCTGCCCTGACGAGGAACATCAATATTGGCGACAAATTGACGTCTCATCCATCATTCCTTAAAAAAAGTGATATAGGTTGTTTAACTGGCACCTTCACCGTTATATCGAATATTCAAATAAAATTCAATATTAAATGAGACAAACCTTAAAATTTTAGATTATTGTATTGTTACTGTTTTTGATAAGCGAACAAAGTTTAAATTAAATGTGTTCGTTAAAAGTGGGTCTAAATCGAGTTTAGAGGAGTCTGTTACATACATACGAACAAAGAAACATACCGGAGAAGCCGTGTTCAAAAAATGGTTACTCAAAATTTTGTGACAAGTGGATAAGTGTGTTGAACAGAACGGAAAAAGCACTTTGAAGTATAGTCGTGGACCATTTTTTAACCCTGGGAGGAGCCAGCCACCAGGATTGCAGCCTTAAGGCTTACTTTCATTCATTCATTCATTTATTTGTAATACATATTACAAATATTGCCACCCTCGAAGGTAACACCTTGTATGAGGGTATTGGCATAATAATTATGACATAAATCGCATTAATTTTATATATTCGACTGTTTTTCATTACTAGTATCGGCTGCACAGCCTCCACTCCCATTGGTATATCTTCTCTATCTATCACTCCCATCAAAAATGGAGTCAAGTTGATTGACTCAGTACTTCCCACACATAATGATGATACCATTTTATTATTTTCCCATTGCTTGAAGCTATAGTGTGAAATCTCCTTGCAACCAAATCATCGCCCACCCGCCCGCAAAAAAAACATCCAACATAAAAGCTCTCGTAAATAGTTTCTTGCGTCTCCCTCCTTAGGAACTAGGACGCCACAGTTTTTATTCTGCATGCTTCAACTGGACGATGTGATACGATCAGGAGCCTCCAAATCGTCTAAAAACGAAGTTTGAACTGTTTTTATATTATTATTTTTTTTATTATTGTTGCGCCGCCATCCACACGATTTTTCAGAGACAGACGCGTTTTCGATTCTCGTCGCGATACTACATTCTGTGTCAAAATTTCACTAAAACCAATTGAAGAATTTTCGCTTTATGCAATATAAATAGAACGAAACAAAGCAATACTCGCATGTACGAGTATACATCACAAAAGTCCCTTGGTTTCTGTAATAGGCAAGCCAATGTTCAGATGGACATAAAAAGGTGTAATATGCTGCTAGGTATTTCTTCCACAGGTCAGTGTTCAGCCTATTATGAATACAACAAGTTTTTCAGTTTTACAACCCCCAACCCCCAACCGCTTCAATTTCACTCCCACCAAAAAAAAGTAGAAAACGATCAGGAACTCCTAAGACACCTAAAAACAAAGTTTGAGATGTTTTTATATTTATAGTTTTTTATTATTATATATATTATTATATATATTATATATATTATATATATTATATATATATTATAAAATTTAAATCAATTCGATAATTTTGCGTTACGCAATATAGAACAATCTGAAGCAACACTCGTACATATACATCACAAATTCTAAGTCCCTTGGTTTCTATAATAAGCAAGGCAAATGTTCGAATGGTTCTAAAAAAAGTGTATTCTGCCGCTAGGTATTTCATTCACAGGTCAATGGACAGCCCATTATGAATACAACAAATTTTTCAGTTTTACAACCCTCCACCCCCCAACCACCCCAAATTCACCACCACCCAAAAAAAAAGTAGAAAATCATCAGGAACCCTAAAAACGCCTAAAAAAAAGTTTGAGGAATATCTGTTTTTTTGTTTTTTGCTAATTACTCCGCCGCCGGTGCAACAATTTCCAAAATTATGGCAGCATTAGCTTACTATGACCCCACAGCAATTGCTACCCAAATTTCATCACAATCCATGCAGCGGTTACTGAGATTACGACGTTAGAAAAACGCCAACAGACGGGCAGACTGACAAACAGACAAACCGACAGACAGACAGACTGACGGAAATGAGTGACGTGGATTTTCGCGATCACAATACTCCCCTCACCTATCGGTGTGGGATGTAATGAATCTTAACCACAACGAATTTCTTCTCGAACATTTCTTATAAACCCCCTCCGGGCGGTTCTGATGCGAGCGGTACACCCCGTCTGGACCTCGGTCACCCATTCAACTGCCGACCGCACATATTGCTGCTGCGCTCCGACCGGAGGTCGGTGCTGTTAGCTACTCAGCCATGCGGGTCCACGAATAAATTGTTAAATAAGTATTTCACTGTTAAACTATAACACCAGTCCCCTTATTTTCGATACATCCTCGTACTATCCGAAAATACATTTTTTTGCGAATTCAATAGATCTCTCACCTACGCCTACGGCGCGGGAAGTAAAAATAATAGGATATGAAATGATTCGCTCGCCGTCGCAGTGTGTGAGCATTCCCAAAAAGTGCGCAAATCCAATTCCATTTTCGATTACACTTTGACAATCGACAATCACCGATGCAACGAGCGCGACAGCGTGCGTGTTGTCACAGGCAATTCAATTGTTATTCCTGGGTCGACGCCGCCGCCTGTGATTCCGTGATTTCTAGCACGACCTGCTGATCAAACGCGTCAACTCGCCCCGGGCCTGCTTGATTCCCTTTGATGTCGGCTGCCGCATTATTTGAACTACGCCGGGGACAAAGGGTTTGTTATCCGAAATCATTTCCAACGCGTTTTGCGCTCATATTCGGATCTGGAGGGCGTCGAGGTATTTTTTTTTGAACATGTTCAGCGTTCTACAAATGCTTGAGGTAGTCCCCAAGATGGAAACACTGCCTAAATACGAAAATAGTCCCAGAAGTATTCGACAAAAAAGTTTCGGAACTTTAAAGTGGAAATACATAATACATATATTTTTTCAATATAGCTTCTTTTCAGCTCTATACACTTTTTCTCGTGATGTTCAATAACTTCGATATTTTTTTTACTTCCCACGCCGATAGGTGATGGGAGTACCCAGTGGCGTATATAGGAATCGATTTCGGGGGGAGCCCATCGGAAAAATTAAAGTTTATTTCATACGTTATAATATTGGCGTATTATAATCCTTACCTAAATATAAAATAACAATGTACTAATATTAACGAAAATAACTATACATATACAGGGAGGTCCAATAAGCGCGCGGTTCTCTCTAGCGGCCTTAAGTGTCTAAATTAGAAGCAAATGACTTCGATGAAAAATGTTTCTTTCAAATGATCTACTTGTAGAAAAAAATTTCAAAGATGGCGGACATCCGGTTGTACCGGAAGTAGGTGTCAACTTCCTTATTTCAAATGGAACATCCTGTATATTATTACATTTTTGAATTCAGCATCAATTTTCAGGTCCAGTTTGTTAACCATAGTTTATATCTATGAAGCTTATTTTCGAAGTTATTCAGCAATCTTTATAAAATTTGACGTTTGTAGTACTTACAAGAAAGGTTAATATCTCGGACACCAGGTACGACAGAAAGATGCGGTTTTCGGTTTTTAAGCGAGCACGAAACATACTTGTGTTTCAGTAAGATCATTGTTTGAAAGCACATTAAACAAATAAACTAGCAATTTTCAAATTTGAAAAGTTTGAACCGTTAAAAACTTTTTTTTTCAAATGGGATGGTATGATAAGTTTCACATCAGTGGATGCGAAATTAAATTCTCTTCCACGGTTTTCAAGATATTTACAATTTTGTGATTATTCCGTAATGGCGCATAGGAATTGGAAAAATCATAGGCGGCGAGGCTCGCAGATGAAGCAATTGGCAGCAAACATTTCATCTGAAGTGTTTCGGCCTTTAATACTGAAATGTGCTTTCGCTCCATCTAACTGTAACCACACTATTCTTAAAATAAAATGTCCGGTAGTAAATTTTCCAGCAAGTTTTTCAAATTTCTATTTAGAAAATTTTGGAAAACATTAGTGTATCATGCGGTTTCCGGTAATACCAGCCCAAATCTTTGGACTCCGAGTTGGTTGTCAAAAAACCTCTCATAATTTGGAATTACGTCGGCGTAAAATATGAGAGGAGGAAACATGTAGTTAATGAAGTTTGACGTTCTCGCAATTGTAGCTGGAGGTCCGCAGAGCAGTACTACGGCAGAAATTAGTCGCTGGGCACTGGTCAAACATCTGTGAACATGATCTTAACGAAGAACATATAGCATCCTTATCACATGCAGCTAAATCAAGCACTTGAAAGACAAGACTTTGAAAACAGAATTAATTTTTGGAATTGGGGTCGTGCTTGAGTCCAAGAATATGCACTCCTACTCAACAGTGTGTTGTTCACGAATGAAATGATACTTCACCGTTATTACTAATGGCTATATAAACTGGCATCATTTACAGTTTTACATCGACGTAAATTCAAATTTTGAGATGTTAGTTGACAACCAGCATGGAGTCTACACATTTGGGGTGGTGTTATTGGAAACCGCATAAGAAAACTAATGCTTTCCAAAATTTTCTAAATGAAAATTTGGAACACCTGCTGGAAAATTTACCACGTTTTTAAGAATAATGTGGTTACAGTTGGATGTAGCGAATGCACATTTCAGTATTAGAGGCCGAAACACTTTGGATGAAAGGTTTCCTGCCAATTATTTTATCTGCGAGTCACTCCACCTACGATTTTTCCAATTCCTAGGCGATATTACGGAATAATTACAAAATCGTAAATATCTTGAAGACTGTCAAAGATAGAACCACATATGCCTAGATAAAGGTGAAAGAGAATTTAATTTCGCATCCACTGATGTGAAACTTATCATACCATCCCATTTGAAAAAAAAAATTTTAACGGTTCAAACTTATCAAATTTGAAAATTGCTAGTTTATTTGTTTAATGTGCTTTCAAACAATGATCTTACTGAAATACAAGTACGTTTCATGCTCGTTTAAAAACCGAAAACAGCATCTTTCTGTCGTGCCTAGTTTCCGAGATATTAACCTTTCTTGTAAGTACTACAAATGTCAAATTTTATAAAGATTGCTGAATAACTTCGAAAATAGGCTTCGTAGATATAAACTATGGTTAACCAACTGGACCTGAAAATTGATGCTGAATTCAAAAATGTAATAATATACAGCATGTTCCATTTAAAATAAGGAAGTTGATACCTACTTCCGGTACAACCGGATGTCCGCCATCTTTGAAATTATTTTCTGCAAGTAGATCATTTGAAGAGAAACATTTTTCATCAAAGTCATTTTCTTCCAATTTAAACACTAAGGCCGCTAGAGAGCACCGCGCTTATTGGGCCACCCTGTATAACGCATATGCATATTAGAAATGTAAATTTCTATTTTTATAGATAATAATTCTAAATTGAAGCAAAGAAACCAAGGTGTACTTCTTAATCAGACAGCTATTATTTGCTTTATTATTAGATTACATTTTGATGTCACTGCTAATTTTATTCAGTACCTACTATATTTTCTGACAACAACTTCAGCCTCTTTCCAGACGTCAAAACTGAATGCGTGGCTGGTTTCGGGGGGCCCAGGCCCCCCGGGCCCCCCCTTATATACGCCACTGGGAGTACCACTGAGATCGCCGAAATTTTCGATTTTGAGATAACACTTTTTTTAGCGTTTTATGATATCTACATAACGAAGATCCACGTCACTTATTTCCGTCGGTCTGTCACCTTCGATTTTAGGCGTTTTAGCGGATTGTAAACATGATTTTTTAGTTTTTTTTTTGAGTAGTGGTGAAATTGGGATGGTTGGGTGGTGGGGGGAACAAAAATTATTTGTTGCATATGTTACGGTTAAAGTGTTTACTTTGATAGTTTATACACTAGCTGGATAATATACAAACTATCCAAATGTCTCGTTATTTTGATGAAAAATCATATTTCAACTAAAATAGTTATTAATATTGGTTGGTTTGTATACTATCCAGCTAGCTCACAAACTATACAAGTTATACGAGGGTTTATACTGTGTAAGGCTTTCGCGGCCATCGTCCAATGAATTTGTGGTTCTTGGGTTTTTAGGCCGGCGTCGTTTAGCGTTAAAGCTTGACGTTTCGCCACCACGAGTGGATAGCTTCTGAAGATGCCATCCACTCGTGGTGGCGAAACGTCAAGCTTTAACGCTAAACGACGCCGGCCTAAAAACCCAAGAACCACAAATTCATTATACGAGGGTTGCTCTATATCTCCGTCAATCCACCAGTACGCAGACAGCTGTTTCACGCTTATTAGCGATCATCAGTGCGCCACAGGTCGATTGACGGAAATAGAGAGCATCAATTCTTTCATGTCTACCAGACATGTCTCAGACCTCAACCCACTAAGACCTAAGAAGGAGCAAGTACACTGCTCGCAGGACATATTTAACAATTGTAGAAGATTCCGTGGATTGTATTTTTTGTCACCTTAAAATAAATTCAACTTCACTAGTTTCAATGTGGGGTTTTCCTACTGCCGTTAGAAAGGAAGGCTCCTTTGGGTGCAATTAGGGATTCAGCAAGCCAAGTAGCTTGAGTTTTTTCTTAAATACTTGACAGCTCAAGCTTTTGAAAATTTGATATTTGACTTGACTTGATTTTCGATCTGAACCACTTGACTTGATATCAAGTAAAATCAAACTACTTGATGTTACTTGATATCGATCTGTAAAATGCGAATCGAAGCGTTAAAGTAGGGGGTTCACCGAGGTTACGACAGCAAGCAGGCACCCCATGACTTTAAAACATTAAAACCAACCGACACAGAATGGTCGTTAATTGAACCAATTTGCCAGTAATTTAATGTTTTTAAGAGTATTTCCATCATTTTTGCATTAATATGATGCTCGATAGACTAGACTCGTGGGCTATGGAACTTGACAATAAACCTGATCGAGATAAAACCGATGAACAGATTATTAATAGTATTCAAGCGACAAGGGAAAGACACGAATGTATTTTTTCAAACCTTGCCGCAATGGCCAAAGACCTTTGGCAACGCCAGCTTCTTCAGCTCCAGTTGAAAGGCAGTTTTCTAGATCTGCCTTAACTCTTACCAAAACAAGAAATCGATTAGGTGTGATAACTCCGTTAGAAGTCTTATGTGTCTAAATTCATGGATGGCAAATGAGGATATTAAATTTTTTATACTTCTGTGTCATCGGCATCGATTGCTCTGGTCATTAGCCTCGTGTTCTGTGTAGGCTTTATTACTGTTTCCCGGCGCCACTCTAGGAACAGCACTGCTAATTAGAAGCCAACAGTGAAGGCTCAGGTGGGGATTCTTCGCTGAGCTTTTTCTATGAATATTTATTTTTGATTGAAAAAACCAGAAATAAATTTCTAACGAGAATCGAACCCGGGACCTTCCGGTCACGAACCCTCGACTCTAACCTTCAGCCAACCAACCCCCATTTGAATTTGTTATTTTTCTATGTATTATTATCAGAATTCAGAATATTTCATATTTTTATTTCATATTATTACATTCATTACTTAACTAAGTTTGTTTGAGTTTTCGTTTTTGGATGTTTTTTTAAATAAAAGATTACATCTTTATATACATAGATTTGTATTGTTATTGCGTTTTGGCAGTTAATCAGATTAATATCAAAAAATAATAATTTTTTCAAGAAAAATCAAGTAGTTAGCTTGAAAAACTTGATTTTCAAGTTGCTTGATGTATAACTACTTGACTTGACTTGAATTTCGAAAACAAATACTTGACTTGATCTTGACTTGATATCAAGTTAAGTCAAGTAAAGTAGCTTGAAAATCAAGTCAAGCCGTGAATCTCTAGGTGCAATCTCGTACGTGCTTTCGCAGAAACCCGATCAGGGGATCGGTGATCCTCGTCACTTAGCAAACAGTGGCCAGTACTATCATCCTGTGCAAATACTCAATAGTCCACGCAATCTCAGGAGTTCTGGAGTACATGTTTGTGGGACAAAGACTTCTCTCCATATTCATCCATATGCGTATCTTTGTGTTGATTTGACGCAGCTCGTTCACTCTCCTTTGGACGGATGAGGCCGCAAGTATATTTGTGGCAGTGACTTTGTTCCTACCGGATAGTTCTGATGATCGGATCTGTCGGAGTCTGAGCTACTTGTTATCTCTATCTTCGATGCTTGCGAATTCGATAAAATATACCATATTACATGTAACCACGGCTGCGCCAAGTTAATATTTTTACTAACGAATCGACAAGCCGCCGATGCAGCATATTCCCGGGGAAAAATTAAGCGATAATTGAAAATCCCATCGGTTGCCAGCCTCGTGAGCTCGTCATTCGTGACGAGGAAGGAAATGAAAATGCGTTTCCACGGAAGAAAATTGGAAAAAATAAATGACGACCAAATCCGGGAATGAGCAGTGCCGTAGACTTATTCGAGTACGGCAGGTGAGCCGGAACGCAGCCAGGATTTTAATTTAGGCGACTGAGTCTGAAGGTGAGGTCTTCCCTTCGTATCATCATCATAGTCACAATGTCTTAACAGACATGTTGTGAACTCGTAAAATGCACTAAGTCGGAGCTAGAGTATTGCCGACACGAATATTATTAATAGTTTTGCCATCGCCATCATTCGCGATTTACTGTCAGTTCAGTGGCGCTGTTGATACTCATATCTAGCAACTGTTTCGTCGTATCCACCTAGCGTGTAGGGGAACGGCCACGGCGCCGCCCACTCGGGGCGTGACCCTGAACTACAAGTTTCTCCATATTATCGCTTCTGTGAATATGTCCGAAGAGTGTAAGCATTCTCGTCGACATAATGGAGGATAGTCTCTTTGGATTACCGAGCTCATCCAGTATGGAACCATTAGTTCGATGGGCGGTATAAGGAATTCTCAGCATTCTCCTCCACGTCCACATTTCAAAAGCATCTATGCGAGCTCGATCTGCCTTTTTAACAGTCCAAGTTTCCGAGGCATACAAAAATATGGAGAACACAAGAGACTGAACCAGCGACATTTTGGTAGCTCTAGCGATGTTATGGACACGCCATATTTTAGTAAGCTTTGTCATGGCCACCCGTGCCTGTTGAATGCGCCGCCGAATCTCATTCTCACAGCTACCTGAATTGTCGATCAAAGAACCGAGGTACACAAAACTTTGAACTACCTCACAACGGCCTATTGACTTTATTTCTCGATGATTGGCATGCACTCTATCTACGAACATAACCTTGGTATTTTTGCAGTTAATACCGAGACCATATGCTGCACTGTGTTGTTCTAAAATGTTTAATAGAGCTACTAGTTCTTCCTGAGAAGCAGCAATAAGGGTTGTAACGTCAGCAAATCTTAAGTTGGATATTTTGCTTCCGCCGATAGTTATACCGCCATTCCAGTTGTCCAATAACTGTCTCATCACAAATTCAGAGTAGATGTTAGAATAATATCGGAGATAATACACTCCTTTTTCTATACGTCTTGATATTTATTAAAATATCATTCTCAGTGGAGTCTTGAAGATAAAATACATTCAGAAGGATGGTACGAATTGTAAAAGGCAAAACAAAAAATAATTAATGACAAAATAAAAACACAACTGATTGTAATAGTTCTATAACGTTTACATAACTTTAAAACGTGTATATATGAAACGGTACCCATGGTGGGTGAAGATAGAGTGACTTGGTAAAAAAGAACAAAAACGCGACTGGCTATTTACAGAGGTAGTTACTTTTGCAACATATGGTTGCTATATCTCAAGAGGCATTCCATGTTACTATACTTTCTGATCATATTTTTAAAAGGTGTTGATATAGGCACTCAAACTTGAAGTTGGATCCAATTTATTTTGGAGGTTTTTAAGATACTATCTACCAATGCAATATACAAATAATGTGTTACAGATGCAATTTTTACTGATTCCATTATGGATCTAGGTGTTCTAAATAAAACACTAATTTCAGTCTATTTATTTAACTGAAAGAAACAACTACAAATTAAAACTAATTTTGAATCTGCTATGGTCTCGGCCTTCTTTTTTTCTTCCTAGACATTTTATCTATTTTCTCTATTTGGCTTGATGGCAATGCCCGGTCGAACATACGAGACTGCCCGACAATAAATGTAAATTTTGGGGAAAATTTTGTTCAAGCAATGAGATCAAATGTTCCAATGCTATATGGAATACAGTAATTGATGAAAAATGTTTGGATAATATTATAAAAGTGATTTATATGAGTAAGAAAACGCTTTTGTGCAAAAATTGTGTGTGAGAATAGGAACGCAGTGAACAGGTGAGAACTCACTAATGGAAAAGTATGTGAATGAATTGGAGCTTTCGAATGGGTACCTAATTAAAATGCCAATTATCCTCCAATAATTATAAATCTACATCAGCTGCGAATTCCTTAACAATTGTGTCACCTGTAAAAACGTACTGGGAACAAGTAAAAAGTGTAAAAACCTCCACTCTGCTAGTCGTAAGGTCATCGGACTCAGACGGACTCGTACAGCAATGGGTCTTGGATGACATTAGGCACGATATCAGGTATCACTTATGTGGGTGCCGAGGCATGCTGTTGTCTGTGGTAATGAAACGGCGGACGCGCTCGTAAGGCGAGGGTCGAGAAATAATTTCCCGAGTCCTAACCAGCTGTGGGCCTAGCAGCTGGTACCATTGAAGGTGTGGTTGCAAAATCAATATCTTTTGAGATGAAGAGGAATCTATGGACATCTTCGTCAAGCTAGAAAACTTATTTTAGGACCTCTGACCTAGGTGAGGCGGCTACAATGGCAGACTTGTACCCAAGCCTATAATTTGTCTAGCAGCGGCTGGCTTTTCCCAACACTGGAAGACGACATCAACTGGTCTATTGATCACTCGTAGGCGAGCGTTGATTGGATGCTTTGAATCCAACGGTTTTCGGTGGAGACAGATTGTCTTCCTTTTTTCAAATAACGGGGACTGGCGTCAGTTTCCGATTGACCAACCGACCATCCACCACCGAGCTGGCTGTCTAGTGAGTAGTGACCATCCCTGGGACCTGGCTTAACATATAGCAGTTGCTGAATCTAGGTAACTTTTCCTTTCTTGGGGTAGCCAGAACCTATGCTGGGAATTAGCAGACGCCAGGTCAATGTGGCCCTGGACAACTGGGCCTACAAGGAACTGGCGAAAGCCTGGTTAGGCAGAGATGACTGCAGGCAAGCCAAAAGATTCATAGCTGGCCCTGCTAAGGGCCGAACGCTATGGCTTTTGAATAAGGGCAGAAAGACGCTCAACCTTCTGGTGGGGGTTCTTACTGGCCATTGCCGGCTGAATAGACATTTGTCACTTATGAGAGTGGTAGGGGACCCCATTTGCTCCAGATGCTGGAAGGAGGACGAGACAGCGTTCCACTTCCTGGGCATCTGTGCAGTTTATTGCAACCTTAGGGCTCAGATATTTGGCACGACGGAGTTTGGGGAGGAGCCACTATATTCAGCGAAATGGTCGGACATACTGACTTTCGTCAGGAGGTCTGGTAGGTTCGACAAGGAGCTTTCTAGGGTGTAGAATTTTAGTGTTTTCAGTGATTGGTTCAGTGGGGTTGGCAAAAAGGGCCAAAGGTGGCCTACTTGCCTGGCTTCGCCTCCCCATCACTACTACTACTACTACTACTTTCCTCTATCATTTTGCTGTCAGTGGTTTTCTAATTTGGGAATAAACGTTCATTATAACGTGTATGCTGCTGCAGATAGATTGTGAATTCGTTTGGTGTGTTTTTACTGATTTTTATACTCTATTTCTGCACTCATATATATTTGCAATTTTAAACAATTTATTAAAAGGTGAACAAATATATATTTTGTTGATTTTTATTCTTCATTTATGTATACATATTTACAATTTAAAACAATTTATTAAAAGGTGAAACGAATATATGTCACGTTTCATTTTTCACATAATCCCTTGGATTCGCGGACCTGAGGTGCTCTTCTAGCATAACCTTGGCCCGTTACACGGCTCTGTCTCTCACTGGACAGAAGCCGGCTGAGGTTACTTGTGGGCCTTCTATGTGGCCATAACACCTTCAGGCGTCACTTGTATGTGATGGAGGTGTGTACGCTGTGGTGAGGAGGAGAAGGGATCAGTCAGCACATTTTCTATGTTGCTGTGAAACCGAGGCATACGAGGTTCAAGAGTCCTTGAACCCGAAGACATAACATGAGCAAGATCCAAGGCCATCCTCACGTTTGCGATGAGGGTTGAACTTGGAAACTAGAGTAAGGAGAGGTTCAGGTTCACTTTTAGGCTTATGCACTGATGGCTTTTGTCACCCTTCATCTATTAGTCTCCTCCAACATTCATTCTTTTGGAGAGCTTCGACGCTGGAATGAGCTGCCGGGGAATTTCTCTCCCGACGGCTACGTCCTGCAGCGTTTCAAAACTAACGTGCACCGACACTTATCCTCTCACAGCGATTTTATAGCGCCATAGGCTTTCAGCCTTTGCGGGAGGCTGACCATAAAAAAAAGATCATCAGGCAAAATCATTGCAATCATTGATTTAGAACGGGAGATGCTAAAGGTAGGCCTGGTTCCTTAATACAAATGTTTTGGGAACAAAATTGATTAAAAATGATATATCCGGCCACCGATGGTCTGGCATAATACGCAAACATGTACTTCTACACTGTATACTACATAGAAGCTGAAATTTGCCTAGATCTGTCGAGGAAGAGTTCCAACAAGGAGTAAGCGATAAAGGCAGGATTCAGGGTGCAGCTTATATTGATATTTCGTGTTATTGTGATATATATGAAGCTAATAAAAGCATGCCTTTAATATCATCAGTACTTTTCGGTTGAATGAAACCGAACTGTCGGTCGGTGTATCCAGGCCATTGTGTCAGAATGAGCCGACCTATTCAGCTGCGCTGGCCGCAACGAACGAAGAATATTAACTGAAATTCAGGGAAAGGAAATTCGGCACTCGTCATTTTCCCGGTCCCGGTTTCGAATTTCCTCCGGAGATTCTCCGGGTCCGACGCGACGCCGGCCAACTCGCCGCCCGACCCGACGCGACGCCAGAATAAAATCAATTTTTATTTAACGACCTCCTGCCCTCTGACGACCTTCTCGGTTGATTCGAACTTAACATCATCAACAGAACTTAATAATGTCTAGAATGTCTGGTCGAAGTAGTAGTAGCAGTTTTTTTTGCTATTATAGTGACTCTGGTGAGAGATCAACAGGCCAGATCATTTTGCCCCATCCTTACATAAGGAAGGGAAATTTTAAACTATTAAATATAGGACAGTGGAACATAAATCATAGCTATGGACTAGTAGTTAGCATTTCATTTTATTTTTTCTTGTTATTTTTCTTTTTTTTTTGTTAATTTTGTTTTTGTTTAGCTATTATTACTTTTTTTTAATCTAAATCTTTTCCTGCCTCTTAATATACTACAATTGGTAGTAGCAGTTCTTTTTATTATATCTTTTAGTAATTCTGACAGATGTATGTTACATCAAAATATTCCGGTCAAAATCATCAGTGAAAGAGGCTACAAGGAGAACACATTAGATATTATGGAATGTTGAGAGCTGAGACTTGTTACGTACCCTTCTTCGGATATCCTGACTGATACAAAATAAAGCAGTTAAAACACCAGCGGCAGAGGATGAGACGCAGAGTGGCAGCACCACTCAACAAACAATCAGCTGTCTTAAGCCTCGTGTCCACTTGCAAGTAACTTGTGATAGTTTTTGTTAGTACTTGCTTGTTTGTCTACACTATCTTTTAATTGTTCGCAATTTAATCTAGGAAATTGCTCTCTCAATTTCACTTGAGCTTGATTGTTCTGATTCCGTGTACACTATAGATAAGATGCCGTATGCAAAATCTGTAGGTAGTTTATACCTATTTCATTAAAAAAAAAAGAAAACAAGAGAAAGTTAGTCAAAGGCGGAGAAAATGTTGGGTGAGAAAGTGGATTCAGCGTAGAACTACTCTAGGGTTACATGAACTTTATTGACTCAAAGAACTATTTCTAAGTACTTTTATATATTTCATTAGTCCCTTGTCCACTTTTCTTTTTTTGAATATTCTCCATTCTTGGTTAATTTGCGTTTTCAAATTATGTAGCTTCCCTTGAATTTCTGCTGTAGAAGTATTAAATAAGTCGGCAAATTTTTGTAAGCATTCAGCTGTTTGATTCTGTCCTTAAATTCTGTAGTATGTACATTACATAATTCGGAATATAATTCAAAATTTTCAATAAAAAAAAACGTGTCTTCTCTCGTCCAGTTGAACTTCTAAATATTTGATATAACACTCCTTGCTGCAAGACTTTCGAAACAGTCTCGAAATGTTTGTGGCAAACTAATTTCCTGAGAGTAACCGTGTACACTACAAGCTCTCAGCAAGTCGCAAGTCCTTTATGAGCACATAATTTTGCTGCCTTGTGAAAGTAACTCTAGCAATTTTATTTGCTAGTGGACACGAGGCTTTACTCACGGTCGGTTCCTTTGTGATGACGTGTTGCAAATATCTGACGTCAGCGACGCCATTTTGGGATAGCTTCATTCGCCCTGATAGGGGCAAAGTAAAAAAAAGTGTATAACAGGACAGAATTAAGAAACAATACTCAACCCATGCGGTATAAAAGGAAGGTAAACATTAAAGATAACATAAAGTTTATGTTGTCCTTACTGTTTACCTCCATAAAGTACTAGATTTACGCTGTGATCTATATTATTTATTTCTATACTCATATTCTATGTAGATAGCCATGACTCTATCGTGCCGCCGCTGTTGAAATCTATCTCTCCCTAACCCAAGATATCGATGCGCAAAGGGATCGGCGCAAAGCATCGCCAGACTTTGAGTAAGACAGCTGATCGTTTATTGAGCCGTGGTGGCAGCATGTAGGTTAGGGACACAAGTTACAGTTACAATACATAAATTCGCCAATACTCTACACAAAACATAGTCTTCAGAGTGGCACTGTTTGTATCACTAAGTACAAATAAAGTAATAAAGTAATAAGAGAGGGTTTAAGAAAATCGGCTTGATCACAAGGACCGAAGTACTTGCGCACTTGAAAGTGTGAAAGTCTGCCCGCCCGACGTTGAACCAGCTTACGTCCACTGATCACATATCCAACTGACGTAAACACATCCATCCGACATGCCACCATGGCCCGACCGGCTAAAACCTGCTCCCTCTTTCTTATCTCTCCTGTATCTCCATTTGCACCGGGCATCATCGTGTAAGTGTAAGATCAGGTAATGATTATACCATTTAGGAATATTTTCTGACCTTCGTTTAAACTCGTACTCGTCCCTCTTTCTCTTTCGCACAAAGTATTTTGTTGACCATGCCGTGCAGAATGTTTCATGCCTTTTGGGCTGGATAATATCTGCGGGACCATAGTCTCTGAGGTTAGCTCCTCCCCCAGTTTCTGACTTGAATCCTGTCTGGCAGTCTGTATGGCCTCTATTTGTCGTACAGAAACATGCTCGGTCATGCAGGTGTGCACTGAACGTCAACGTCCAATGGTCAGTTATCGTTCGTGTTCCTTCCTGCTCAATCTAAGAGCGTCTGCGGTATTAGAACACGAGAGTTCCCTCAGCATCATCTTAGACTGCTGGTGGTGCTCATTATTTGAACCCATCTAGCTGCAGCTACAGCATGATATACTAGACACCGAAGATAATGTTACCTTGCTGGTCTTCGTTAGTGTCTTTAGGAAATTATGGTAGCCCCACACTATTTTTGATCTATTATAGTGGTTACATGCTAAGGCCATCAGAGCCGCAACGGCTGTCTGTATTTACATAGATACTATAGATAGTCTTTTTACTGTATCTGTATTTATCTATGCATATTCTGCCACATTCTAAAATTGCGGCTATTTCTACTTAGAAAATGGTAGCAAGTTTACCTAGGCGGATACTTACGTTCCGCCCAGGCCTACTACCGCATTATGTACCTGAAAAATGTTTGAGGCTTGTGTACCAAGTGATACCATTGAACACGTAATAATAATAACGACTTTGTCGAGGTTCTACTAGAGCCCATTCCGATCTGTCACTTAGGCTGACCTTGTCCAGTGCCCACAACTCTTGGCATTCTGTCGGGTGGCCTCCCAAGTATGCATGGGACTTTGGAGCAGAATCTGTTCTTTTTGAAACAGGTTTCTGTTATTTGAAACAGACTGGAACAGGTGTTGCTCAATGCGTTTTCCTGTTTGGACGGAACAGCTTAGTTTCACGGAACAGCGCATGAGCGCAGTGGTGAACTGATCCGTGCCAGTCATCGTCTGTTCCTCGTTCCTCTTTCTGTTCCTGTTCCAGCCACACGTTGTTCCACGCTGCTTGCCGATACGAAATAATTCGGGATTTTTTAATAACAGGCTGAAGAGGTTCGGTCTTCTCTGCAGGAATACCTCCTGCGAGCTAGTAGTTTTGCTAACAGTAGCGTCGCCGCTATCGTTTCCTGTATTTTTAATTCGATGCATTGAAACACCAGATTTTTTTTAATTTCATTACCGAATATGTGTATGACATTTGTAATCCACACATTGCGTTTGTCTGATCAATAAATGAGAAAAAAAATCCAAACTGGGCTGCTCTTGCTTCTCATCGAAAAACGTTTAATCAAAAAGCCCATGATATCATTAACTATCGCCTGATCACAAACAAACTACTTGCATTAGATTTCGTAAACGCACTGACTCGTAGGAACCTAACAGCCAGCAACCACCAATAAATAGAATATAAAAATGGGTCGAAATAGTTTTCTGAAGCACGCAGACTGAACAAGTAAACACGTGTGGCACAGATACAGGGCAACCCTACTGGCACACTCTGAATTGCTGCAACCAGCAATTCAAGCCTACCAGCTGCCGGCCGCGTAGGTTTGACCGGAACAGACGCTTTGGAACAGTTTGGAACTGAAGCAGCTTTCTTGAAATAGATACAGCGCTACTGCCCACCGCGCCGGTTTGACTAAAACCATAAAACAGATACTTTGGAATAGTTTGGAATTGAAGCAGCTTTCTTGAAACAGGTATTTCATGAGACTGGAACAGTTTGTTCCTGTTGTTTTAAATAACCCGTTCCACCCATTCCTACTCCCAAGTATGTCGCACCGCAGGTTGTCAAGTATCGTGGTGTGTTTCATGACAGGATCGTAAAACCAATTGCCATGGCACTGCATTCTGTATGCAGCCATTTTTATCTCTGCTTCTAGGTGAATGTCAAGATGTGGTTCATTTATTATTACTGATAAACATAATGCACGTCCGCTAGCAGAGTAGCGGTAAGTCTGGGTGCTATATGACCTGCTTTAAATAAAAACTTACCTTGCGATTGTGATGTCGGGTGTGTACTCCATGATCCTTTGTACGATGTATCTGTAACAAGACAGAAAACGTTGCATACTAATTTCTTACATATTGATAGATTCTGGTTGTTAGGATATATACTTAGTTAGTTAGGAAAATGATCATACATGATGTTACTAAAATCCATTGTTACTAAAAATTGTTTTCTCTTAAACTAATAGATAAATAGAGCCGTTTATTGTCAGCAAATCGGCAATATACCCACAAAAAAAGCTACACATAAACCTAAAAAATTATTAAAAAGAGTAGGAACATTGCAGATCCAAAAGTTTTGTGAGTAAATATTCATTGACAGAATGGAAATATAATCTACAAGAAATATTGGCATCCATGCAACGAACTTTTCTTAAATGTGATGGAATGTGAGTCAATGTGAGTACAGTATCTATAAAGACTTCAAGCAACTTTACATGCGCCACTTCTCCAATAGCTTTATCTTCAATTTTCAATAAATAACTTTCATTATACACTACAAACACCATCTGTGGTCTATTCAAAAACAATTTCTTAGCCTTGATATTATTATTACATTTATTTAGACTCCGAAGTAAGCTTGGTATATTATGTTCAAGTCACTAAAGAGATATGTCGCCAATATACAAAACTCTCATATTTTGGTTAAAAGATACACTTCGTTAGTAAAAAAAAAGAATATAAGGTGCCCTAATACCGAGCCTATAGAGATTATTTTGGCAGGTCACCCCTTAGATAGTTTAAAGTAGGGCAAACGACATAGGCATTTTTATTTGAGAAATTGTTATACTGAAGGTCATTTCAAGCGTAATAATGGAAGACTCATCAGTTATATGTATAAGTGACAAGCCAGCCCATAACAGAACTCAAATCGTAGAAAAACGAGAATTTTCGTCGCAGCTAACAACTGATTTTACAAAGCCTAATAAAGCTTTCAGTCATTTTTAACACATTCAGTTGCATGTCAGCGCATCTAAGATTCACCTAATGCAATCTAATCGAAAAAAAAAATCAGCAGATTAAGGCTCCATCACATGTGAAATGGAACCAGATCTAACTGAAAAGTGAACCTCACTTGTAGTTTATGTTATGGTTGTGTTTCAAGTCGTGATAAAGTAAATTAAGTATACCAATATTTTACAGCAGACCTTTAATCTTTGTAGACACTGAGTGAACATAACTTACCAAAAGCTTTCAATTAATACATTTGAACATAAACGCTTACCACGAAGTACCAACCACGGATGACACTTTGGTTTCCGGCGTAATTAAACACAAACCAACACATTGTGCTTTCATCAAATCTCAATCACAGCAGATCAGACCAAATTACCATTTCTTTCAAAACTTCATGCAGATGTACGTTTCAAGTTGAGAGAAAGAGTAAGCTTCGCAAAAATAGCAAAATGTCTACAAAAATTTCCAATTACTATTAAAACTCTTAACGTTAACGGAAATAATGTTGAATCTTTATGAATCTCGCCTTTCAGCAGCACAATATTGTTTTTATTTAAGCTGTATGACACCAATTGACATCTGTTTCCTCCAAGCATTTGAATACAAAAAAATACCGAATTTTATAAAATACGCCCAGCGGTGGAACGCTCGTTTGTTGTTTGACAAATCAACAAATAAAAGTTATATCAAATATCAGTAACTACTAAACTTTTCGAAATATAAAGCTTTTTATTTTCAGTACAAACAGAGACAAATACCAATGACATCAGATTGAACCAAGTTAGTTTCAGCACTCACAAATTCTCACTATTACTTATGATTCAGATAAGAAAATGGAAGCCTGAAAAAATATAACAAACTTTCTTTGCAACGCATTAACTAACTGAAAACTTTTGAGTGGCGACGAATTACACCATCTTCCCAGCTACTTACTTGGTGGTGAGGTGAATTGCTATGACATGACATTACTAATTCCAATTATACTTAATAACTATGGTGTTGCATGGCTGTAGAGGACAAAGATGCATCCGAACAAATAAAAATGAGTAAAATTCATAAAATAATAATCAGAGCCAAATCAACACTTATTATCAAGTCTTATCAAATATCAATGACAGTACTACGAACAGAATCAGTTTAAACCTTCTTAAAATACACTTTGGTTATTTCAGGTTGAAAACTGAGTTAAAATAACAAATGTTATGAGAATATCTTTCCTCTCTGTTAAAATTTAAAGCCTTTGAGTTATTTACAATGACATAACGCCACTGCTTACAATTGTAGCTTATTATAGCGCACCAAAATAAAAATTACTCACCAAAGAGCATAGAAAACTGTCCAAAAGTGGAATTCCGACTCAGATAGTCTGCGGTAGGCTTTATATCCAACATGATTGGCATTAGTAAAACAGCAACAGTCACACAGTCCTACTCATCTTCCACAGTCCTCTAATACCAACCCCAAATTCACACGATGAGCGCCTTTCAAGGCCGACTAGATAGCTATCGCACCCGCACTAGTCAAAACACACACGTCAAAACCTCTCGGGCAGTTCCGTCGTGTATGACAGACTGGCAAACTTTTTCGGAGCCCACTTTGATCGGGGGTGGAGCTTCACCCCCTGCGCGACCAATGGCGGTCGACGCTGCCACCCTCTGGTGGGAGGAGGGGTGCGATGCACGCCGGTGTCTTCGATTAGGGGTTGGGGGAGGGGGTAAGTAGGTGAATTTGTCGGGCGATTTGCTTACAAGGGTGATGCGTGGGCCAGGACAGAGTGGCTTTTTGATTGATCGCGACGAACCAAGGGATTTGCGTAGATACGTGGAAATTTACATATACAAGGTGGCTGTTACCTTGTAAGCATTGGCAACGGGAGTTAAGACTAAGCCCTGGACACTCTGGGAACACAAGTGCGATCGTACCGCTCGGTTCTTGATCTACATCGACGCCAGCGTTGATGTTATGCAAGGAAGAGGAAAAGTCATCTACCGTGATAGATGTTCAGAAGAGAGCAATTAGACTAATCGATACGCCTAACTTCACAAAGGCCCTCCACAGCCTGGAACATCGAAGAAGGGTGGCTGACCTGTCCCTGTTTTACAGATTTTATCACGGAATATGTACTAGTGAGCTCTCACAGATAGTAACACCGAAGGCCGTCCGAACGAGGAACACTAGAAAGGCTCTGCGAGCTCATCCTTACCAGGTCAAGGTCCCTACTCCCCGAACCAGTCTCCTCCAGTATTCCTTCTTTTGGAGAACGTCGATGCTGTGGAATGAGCAGCAGGGGAATTTGTTACCCAATGACTATAACCTGCAGCGTTTCAAATCTAGTGCACGTGCACAGCCACTTATCCTCTCGCAGCGCTTCTACAGCCTTTGCGGGACCTTAAAAAAATAGCCTGCGGACAGAGAGGAAGTCTGCTAACCAACGGCAAAGTTTAAAAGACCGTAGGATGGAAGCTTGTTCAGGAGAGAGCCGCTTGCAACAGTTGATCGAATGCCCTCGAAATGTTAAGAGCGACGGTGTGAGCCGCGTCAACCGAATGGATGATTTTGCTCCACACATGTGCGACGTAAGCCAGGAGACTGCCATTTGATCTTTGATGTCGGTATCCATATTGCCTGTCTTTGATAAGGTGGTCGAGCTCAAGGTATTTCATGAGCTTTTAGTTGACGCATTTCTTCATCAGTTTGCTGATTACAGAAAGCAGAGCTATAGGTCTGCAGCTAGTTGGATCAACATTGGACTCCTTTTTTGGCACCGATGGATACAAACTGACTACCAGTCTTTTGGGAAGATGCTGGAGCTGTAAGTCACACTTATTTACAACAACAGCGGGGAGAATGTCAAGTCTGGTTGCATTGTTGATGCCTGTAGTACCTTCCCGACGGTGATTTTGAACACTATCTCACTCATAGCTTTCAGAACACTCATGATGGTACCTGGATATTGGGACATTTCTAGCGTTTGTTCTCGATGGTGGAATTCTACATCTAAGTTCGGTGAGACTGACCTTTTTGCCGACGAGCTGTTACACAGCACTTGTTAAACCAATCCTTGAATCCCGACTGGGATGTTAACACGAATAATCTCTTGATTTCTGGGCAGACAGTTGATACATCGTTTTCGCACAGTAGATCTCACTCCAGGGAAAGCTAGTCTCTCAGAACATCTCATTCACCAAGGCTGTGAAGCCTGATTTTGTCACTTATGCAAGCTTCTTCTCACGCATCTGTCACGGAAGGAAACTTAATCACTCAGCCATAACCCGAGTTGCCCAAAGGAAACTGTATGTCGATTTTGTCATGATGTCAATGAGAGAACTGTCATTGTCAGCTTGTACAAATTTTGGAATCATCAACATTTATATTTCTCGTATACCATCAAATACCAAGAAGATGATGACAACACCGCAAATCAGTTATGGATAGGGGACCACTTCAAGTTAGATTGGAACCACTAAAATAACTATCAACAACGAGAACCTTAGAGTTATATAGTTGTATGTAACATTTCCTCCGGTTTTGAATTTTCAAATTTACACTGTTGTATTTACACTGAAGTATGATCCCAGAGACTTACAACGTTATATTTCAAATCATTTACATTTTGTGACTTGAGATAGAACCTGTGGGATCATATCCCGGTGTAAATACAACAGTTTAAAGTAGAAAACTCAAAATCGGAAGAAATGTTACATACAACAGTATAACTCCAAGGTGACGATATGGTGAACACCCTTATACAAGGTGTTTCTTTCAAGGGTGACCACAGTTTGTATAACAGTTACTAATAAATAAAAAAATTGTAAGGGACAGGATGATGTGCCGTCAGAAAAAGGTCAAGCAGGCCGGTGGAGAGTGAGGAGACACGAGGAAAGAAAGTAGGGCCTCAAACTAGCTGGGTCAGTCCATTGCTTATGGCGAAGGTTTTGACTGTTCGTCCCGCTGCGTCAGTTTTGTTAGAGCCCAACCAGGCTTCATTCTGAACGTTGGAGACGGATAGTTACTGCTTAGAAAGTTGGAAAGTTGATCTTGTTGGACAGGTAATTCAGTAAACCAGTCTAGTTGTTGTCCGAGGGAGAGCAATAGAGGCAACAGATGAATTTAAGAAGCCAGTACTCCTGCATTTTTCTTAAGGCAGGATAGATATTCGTAGCTCTACCAAAAATAGTACACACAGAAAAAAATACTGTTGCGTTTTCAATTAATTGTTAGTATTTGGATGTTTTTCCATCGCTTTAAATATACTGACAGTTGTTTCAAATCCATGTGATTAAGAGAATTTAATCCTTATATTCGAATAATCACAGGTACGCCAATAAATTCAAAATAGTTTTATATTCGTTCTAATGATATGTGTAATCCTTCTAATACTAGTATTGATATCCAATGCAATCAAAGCATCCTTTTGTTTTCGAAATTTACCCTATGTTTCATTTAAGCAAAGCGTACAATCTATTCGATGTACAAAAATTATTCCTACAACAGCAGTTCGTGATAATTGATCTGATAAAAATTAATTTTGCTTCAAAATGTAACTATTGCAACCCATGCTTTCAAAACATTGTCTATGCTGTTAGAGAAATTGGTAAGTAGTATTCGTACCAACAACATCATATATCGAATTCAATGGCCCTTGTTGTTCGCTGAGCAATAATCAGTATTTGACGGGACTGATGTCTCGATTCAATAAACGTAAAAAGAAAGAAGACGAGGATCATCTCAGTTCTCAGTGTTATGTGCGCCAATATGCAACGGGTTGTTTCGTTGTATTGTTTGCCGTATTGTGGCATCTCGTGGTTTCGCGTATTGCAGCAGCAATTGTGTAATTTAAATGTATCCAGTTATATATTAAATGGAGGACCTACTGAGAAATTTGGGCTTAGAAGGGCTAATACCCACATATGAATGTAGGTGTTTAGATTAGTCAGACACTTATATTACAGGTAAAAATGTAACAACTGGTGCAGGCTTATGTCAAATTCTTATATCATGCTCCTTAGGTATAACTTCATACAAATCACACCATTATTAAACATCCAAACGAAACGATCAGCTACCCTCGCAATAAAATGTGATGGTCCAAGGAAAAGAAAGTATGTAGTTTAGAATCAATTATGAAACACAGGTTGCGATTGAATCATTCATTGGAATCCAATGACATCTTGTAGTTGAAGCGACAATACGATATAATTCGTTACCAACTATACACTTCGCTTTGGATAAAACATCGCTGTGTTTGAGGAATGCTGAGTGTAACGTCCTATTGAATCCAAGCGTAAGTCTTTGACAAAACGACTGTGTGTACCGGCAGCCCTATCACGTATCCTGCAGACGACAAGCAACAAGCAAAATCGTGCAATGTGCAATATCTGCTGTCAAACATAAATTTCGTATTATGCAACGACGCCATCGCGACGGACAACAACATATAACCTACAATTTTGACGATCTTGTCGTTGTTGCTCGGCATCTGCTCAGTGACCGCTGTTGCGGATTTTTACGTAATGAGGTTGACGGTCTGTTAGATTGCAAATAGTGGTGGAAACCCTTCTCCCGGACATTCCGAATGAGAAGGGGCTTTAAGTCCGAACCAAAGATTTGCATTTGGATTCTAAGTTCATATAAACATGTATCCTGAAGAGTCTGGAAGTAACTTCCTGAGGTTGAGTCACTCTCAGTCCCAGTTTGAATCTCTGCTTGGTTCCATGGATGATTTGATCACCTTTATCAAGCTTGGTTTGGCTTGGTTATGATTCAATTGTCATTCTTTTGCACACTTTTCGCGCAATTTTAATATTATACAATTCACCAGTATTTGGAATAACAAACTATTTCAGCAAACATTTCATGTCAAATTTCACTCGAAATATTTGCTCAGCAACCCAGTGGCGGCTGGTGAGGTAGTGCCACAGTGCCATGGCACTACCTTAATTTTCGACAAAAACATATTTATCTATCTCTCAAACTTTTCTTATTTTATGTGTTAGTTTCCAACGACTTTTTCTGTTTTATATGAAATGGCAATAGCGGCTCAGCGCATAAACGCTTGCACCAGGTAACGCGTGGCATCGTCGCATGAGAGCTGACGATGCGACGAAACGGCGATGTGGCAACAGCCTATACCGTGCCGTTTCTTCTCATGCACAAACAGAGTGAGAGAAGTCTTATCACAAACGCTTACGAGTGACAGAGAGAACGCTATGCTGGACGTTTGGATAGATTTTAAATACGAAAATCAGAAGTAGATCGTGCCAGGCACATTACCCATATTTCCATTCATGGTTCACTATTTTTTTGTTTCAGCAGTTTCGATTTGTTTATGTTGTTGATGCTGATGTCGACTTTTCTCGTTAAAGGTTTGAAATTTAGATCCTATTAGTTTGAGTGAGCGCGGCGCACTAATAAACTGATTTAGCAATCTTCCGCTGGAAGAAAAATTGAAAAACTTATTGGTAGTGGACAGAAATCGCGTTGTCGTAAATTTAATAAAATTATTTATGATGAAAACAATTGGATAAGTGACTGTGAAGAAGTGTGAAACTGTTTTGTTTTGCGTGTGTTCTATTTGGAGGCGATGCCACTTGGGCGAAAAAAGGCACGGATCTTATTCATATATGGGAGAAAATGAAGACCCATGAAAAGTCTAAAGTGCATATGAATAATGTCTTCAGTTTATGGATGCTTGGTAAGTCGAGCATAAAGACTTAGTTAAATTCGGCTTATCGGCTAGTTATAAGTATTTTTTTTCAATTTTATATCGGTTTGAAATGTTGGCTGTCATTCTGGCACTACCTCACTAAGTTGGCACGAGCCGCCACTGCAGCAACCTGTACAACATGATGAGAAATTTTGTAATAAAACTGTTCATATATAATATACGAAATTTCAAAGCAAATTTAGTATCGTGTTATAGGATCCTAAGAGACAATAAGAACACTGTTTTGAATTGGTGGTTCTTGGGGTTTTAGGCCGGCGTCGTTGAGCGTTGAGTCCTGACGTTTTGCCACCAGGACTGGAAGTTGCCGAAGTGTAATAGCTTCTGAAGATGCTACCCACTCATGGTGGCGAAAGGTTAAGTCTCACAGTGCTGTACTTGGCAACTCTCATTCTAGCACCTCCATCGTGCCCTACCAACTCTGCATGATCTCTGCAGCTAAATGAACAGCCGATTTCCCACACTCAACCAAACATAAAAAGCAAACATTGCATTGTATACAAGCAATTAACTCCTACGATTGTTGACTGGCGGCGTCGACCCCATCCTATAAAAAAAGTTGTCGAAGAGCATCAGCTATGAAAAGCTGGTACAATACGACGATAATTGACCTATCAATTAAGTGTGCGCCACCTCTTGGATCAAAACACCCCCCTCCCCCTTGGTAGCTGTTGCAATCCCGTCCGCTAGTGATATATGTGGATAGCGTTCCCACAGGACCCAAAACAAACTCTCCCGGTGTGTAACGTAGGTGGAACGACCGATGAGGTGGCGTCACCAGCGCGTATAAATCAGTAGCGGCACACAGATATATTGACAAATAGGAGGACAGTAGTGTGTTTGTGTTTTTGTCAGTTAGTACCAAATGGAAACCACAAAAAGTACTACATTTCTATAAAAAATAATAAATGTCAGTTATACTTGTCAAAATACAGGGTGTTTACGATCTTAATGCCCTTATGTAAATTACAAATGTTACACATCATTGTAATGCTTGTAGCACAAGTATAATACGAATATCCTAAATTTGAAGTTGCAAAAAAAATCGCAACATTTTCTGATAACACAGAATATGCGGCAATAAGGCCAGAGACAATAACATTTGTTTACCTAGTGAATATCTCCCAAAACACCTGACAGAAACTAGGGCGAATACTGGGCAATGTTGTCGGATTGCGGTTTTGCAGTCATACTTGTTTAATTTTTTTTCTGTTCAACTATGCGTTAACTAGTGAAATGGTACTGAGGTTTCAGGTTCGAAATATCATGATTTATCGTTCCTCCAAATTAATGCACTAAGATCACAAACACCCTGTATAAAGTAGAAGTAGGTGTAGTGATGAGGAGACGAAGCCGGAAAAGTAGGCCACCTTTGGTTTTTTTTGCCACCCCGACTAAACCAACAATGGAAACGCTAAAGCTTGCATCCTAGGAAGCTCCTTGTCGAACCAGGACCTCTTGACGAAAGTCAGTATATCCGACCATCTCGTGAATAAAGGGACTCCTCCCCGAACTCCATCATAACAACTATCTGAAACCTGTGGTTGCCATACACATCCGCCCAGTAAGTGAAACGCTGTCTCGTCCTCTTCGTAGCATCTGGAGCAGATGGGGTCTCTAAACACTCTGATGATTGGCAAATATCTATTCAGCCAGTGAGAACCATGGATGAATGAAAGAAGGAGAGAGGCTTTCCGGTCACCAGAACCACCAGTGCATAGGCCTACAAGTGGGCTCTCCTTACCCTAATTCCCAAGTCCGGCCCTCATCATAAAGGCTTTGGGTCCTGCCCATCTTTTATCCCCAGGTTCAAGAACCCTTGAACCTAGTATGGTCTGCCTGTGATACTCAAGGGCTTCACAACGACCTACAATGCGGTCCAAGGACTCTTCCTCCTCGTCACAGCGTATGCACGTCGGGTTGCTTGCCACCTTCATCACATACAAGTGACGTTTGAAGGTGTTATGGCCGGATAGCGGGCCGACAAGTAGCCTTAGCCGGCTTCTGTCCAGTGGGAGACAGAACCGCCCCACCCTGGCCAGAGGTCCTAAGATAAGTTCTCTAGCTGTGAGGTTCCTTTCCATCTCATAAGATACTGATTTTGCAACCACACCTCTGTTCTACTTCTAATGGTATCTGCTGCCAGCCCAACAGTGGGATCAGGACCCAGAAAATTATTCCTGGACCCTCACCTCGACCGCTTTTAGGGAGCCCATTCTTGCAGCGAGCTCCCTAGCTGTCCTCTCGGTCAGCGTTCTGTTGGGGTCATCTGGGGAGACGACACGCAGATCATCGGGTGCCCCTTTTGAGGAACTCCCGGATTTTTTGAATTTGTCTCGATACATACAAATCCCACGCGTGACGGCACCATAAGGTTGAGCGTCTTTCTGCCATAGCGTTCGGCTCGTATGCATCTTTTAGCTTGCTTGCAGTCATCTCTCTCTAACCACGCTTTCGCTAGTTCCTTCTAGGTCCAGTGGTCCGGGGCCATACTGACCTCTGTTGGCTTTCCTCCTGGCCTACATTCAGATAGGAGTTCCTGTTTAGCTGTATCTTCGGCCTCACCGCATTTTCTGCCTAGAGGATTTTACATATATAGATCCCCAACTTTTGCAGGTGTGCACACTGTCCCAGCGCTTCTGGTACTCATTTGATTTCCATCTGGTGACAGCTGTCCATACCATGTTGTATGATATACCACAAGCTGGTTCTGGTCTGATGAGATGGAGTTCTGCACCTTCCTTGTGTAGTGAGCAACAGGTCACTGTCAAAACCGATACCAAATTTAGAAATAGCCAGAGTGATCAAGACGTCTAGTGGTGGAATTTAGAACCAAATGTTGTATGTGTGTCCGTGATAAGCAGATTCTTTTAGCATGTATGTGTACCAACTCAGAGAGAATGAAATCAAAACACAGAAATGTTATGATATTGTTTTTTTATTATTTGTTTCTTAACTTTTGTTTTGTATTTATTAATCATGAGTGCTGAGTGTTTATGGTATGGTTTTATTACTTGATTCTTGTATTTATCAAATCATGAGTGCTTCGTATTTCATATATTTTACTGGAGAAGTATTTATATTGATATGTTGAAATATACGATTCAAAAATGTCTTAATAATAGTGGTAAACTGGGTCTTGTTATTGATATTGGTATAATAAAGAAATGGCTATAAACATTCATGGTGGGCTAGATCTCTGTTCAACGTCAGAGAGAGAAATCTGGATAGGATGTGGAAAAATGTAAAATATTAGCATATATAAATAAATAAATATAACCAACCATAAAGGGGTAAATAAAGGAGATAATTGGGATAGGTCCTACCAGGGTTATTGCCAGGCTATCGACCTTCCGTAAATAAATATAAATAAAGAGAAATCAGTAAGGATTTAAATAAATACACCTAAACACCACCAAGCTGCAAGCTCCAGGACCTAATACCTAGAGTAGACGGAAATCAGAGACCCAACGCCATATAATATCGTCTTAACAGCCAGATTTATAGTACAGATTATGAAACATACTTTAAATATTGTAGCCAGACCACATTATAATAGAAAGTCAAAGGACAACATACCTACAAATATTTGTAAAAAAAGGCTCAAAAACCCCTTTGTTGAAATTTCGGTCGCCAGCTTGTTACGTTTTCAAAAACAACCTCCGCCCGTAATAATAAACAAACTATGGCAACCGTTACCACGACCCACTACTTTATTCAAGTGACAAAACTCAAAAGCATCACAGAACAGTATCTTTTGCTGTGAACACGGAACTGTTACGGAATTGGTTGCTCTATGGAATATCACTCATGATCTGACAAATATTAAAATATCTGAATAATATAGGATGCAGTAATAATCAAATAAATTACTTATAAGAACTTCACCAAATGACTACACTCATACACTTAGATCTTACAATTTTTAAAATCATCCGTCGATGCCGTCAATGTCAAACTTCGGTCACGTGACCGCTAAAGGTGCGTTCTAACGTCTGGCAGCCAGGAGCGCGTTCCGGATCACCACACTTGGCACACCTATCGGACCATTTAGTCCTGACTAGGTACCCCAGATAACGTTACCTTGTTGGTCTTCGCCAGTGTCTTTAGCGTATTATGGCAGTTCCACACTATTTTTGAAATACAGTGGTTACTTGTCAAGGACATCAGAGCCGCCTGGCTGCCTGTGTTTACATAGATTATCTTTTTAATGTATCCTTTATCTATGCATAATCTGTCGCATTCTATTTCAGCGGTTTTAGGTTTTAGAGTGAGGCAAAGGGAGAACTCCAGAATCTGTGTTTCTTCCTACCATGGAAAATGATCCCACTACGTTCCTAAATACCAGATTACCACGGCTGCTGTGAAAAGGTTATATTAGGGGAAGTTTGATAACCCGGCATTTGAATAGGCTATACCCGCAGACATCTTCTGGCAGCCCATTCCAAGCCTTGGACACCCTGTTAATAAACGTGCGATGGTACCGCTCGGTTCTTGATGCAGGAAGAACGACCGCCTTAGGATGAGATGCAGCAGTCGCGTGGGTGCATCTTATAGGATCAGTGAGCGGCGGAATTATAGAGTTCATAGGGCTCAGAGGAGCTGACTGAATAGAGGTAGAAGAGTGAGAGGTCACCAACCGCACGCCGATGAGAAAGTGGCTGGAGGTGGCGCGTTAAGGCCATGTCACCAATCGGCAGAATTGCTCCTCTCTGGACGGCATCTAGTATAGACAGTGTAGTAGGGGCAGCAGCTATTGTTATTGACTTCGGAATGTTACCTTCTTCCCTTTCTGCCTTCGGCGGCACTGTTGACACAGCTCCGGCTCTCGATGGTGTTCAGCGTCGTCGCCAAATTGTCAGCGTATGTCAATTGTCATCCCCGAAATAAAGGCTATTGTTCGGGACAAAAGAAGTGAGCATCGCACGCGTGCGAACCGTGGTAGCAGGGGATGAAACGGGGTTGAGAGGGGGGAGGGTGAACGTCGATCGGCCGCGGGGTGTCGAGTATCTGACGATAGCCAACTTGATTGTGCATGGAATATATGTGTACTTGACTTTCGATGGGACACGGGGGATGAGCTAATGGGAGATTATAACTGGATATAATGGATACAGACCGTATCGCTCTTATGTGGAATATGAGCTTTTCGTATGATCGATCTATAAGTAGGCAGATAAATAATGCGTAAAGAAGAGGAGAAGAGCAGTCTTTTTGTACGGTTATGAACAAACCTCAACGGCTCAGTATTATTTGTATCTACTCTGTTAAGTTATACTCTTGTACAGCGATTACCACACTACTTTTGAACAGGTAATACTAATCAGAGTGAATTATTTTTTTAACCTATGCTCCTGCCATCAGACACTAACTAACGGTGTACACTATTCATTTTAATGACAGAAATATGGTTGAGTTGTCCAGAGGTTATAGTCACGAGATTATCTATCTAAATCGTAGTATTTATTTTTACGGTCATAGATAAAGTGTAGTATTCAACTCACGGTAATGGTAATAACTCGCTTGTTGATTTACAGCGGTCGCCTTAAGGCTCGTGCTGCAAACTTCACCTGCGTGAGTTGTTACTGTCATCACCGCTTGTTGAATAATATACTATTAATTCTCGTGGCAATTCGCAGAGCAAGTATTCGTATCGCGAAGTACTTAGAATTTCAGATGTGTGAATGTTTTGTGAACGTTTTATGACTCTTACTCCACAAGAAAATGAAGTCAAGTTGACAGTACTTCCCACAGATTACGGTGATACCAGTTTATTATTTTCCCATAGCATGAAGCTTTAGTCTGAGATCCCCTTGCAACAAAATTATCGCCAGTACCCCCCCCCCCCCAAATTGTCATATGCCGCTAGGTCTTTCCTGCACAGGTCAATGAACAGCCTATTATCAATAATACAAACTTTTCATTTTTACCCCACCCAAAAAAGGTACAAAATGGTGAGGAACCCCTAATACATCTAAAAACTAAGTTTTAGCTGTTTTCATATTTTTAGTTTTTTGATTACTGCTACGCTGCCACTGACACGATTTCTAACAAGCATACGCGTTTTCCATCCTCACCACAGTAATAATAATGTCCAAATTTGGAGATGGACCTAAAAAGGTGATTTATGTCGCTAGGTCTTCCTTCACAGGTCAGCGGACAGACTATTATTAATACAGCAAATTTTTCAGTTTTTCAACCCCCCACCCCCCAACCACCAGAATTTCACCCCCACCCAAAAAAACTCAGTAACTGATCAGGAACCTCTAAAATACTTAAAAACGAAGTTTGAGATGTTTTTATATTTTTAGTTTTTTTATTGTTTCTGCGCCGCCACTGCCACGATTTATAAAAACCATACGCATTTTCTATCCTCGCCACGGTACTAACACTGTGTCAAAATTTCATTGAAATAAATTGAACAGTTTCTTCGTTATATAATATAGAACGATCTAAAGCAATACTAGTATGTTTACACCAGAAATAATTCAAGTCCTTTGGTTTCTGTAATAGGCAAGGCACTGTTCAGATGGATCTAAAAAGGTGATTTATATGTCGCTAGATCTTCCTTCACAGTTCAGTGGACAGCCTATTATGAATACAGCAAATTTTTCAGTTTTTCAACCCCCCATCCCCAACCACCCCAATTTTACCCCCACCCAAAAAACTCAGAAAATGATCAGGAACTTCTAAAACACTTAAAAACGAAGTTTGAGCTGTTTTTATATTTTTTGTTTTTTTATTATTTGCGCGCCGCTACTGGCACGATTTATAAAAACCATACGCATTTTCCATCCTCGACACGGTAGTAATACTGTGTCAAAATTTCATTAAAATCAATTGAACAGTTTCTTCGTTACATAATATAGAACGATCTAAAGCAATACTCGTGTGTATGTATATACATCGGAAAAAATTCTAGTCCTTGAGTTTCTGTAATAGGCATAAGGCAATGTTCGGATAGACCTTAAAAAGTTATTTATGTCGCTAGGCCTTCCTTCACAGGTCAGTGGGTACTCTATTATGAATACAACAAATTTTTCAATTTTACAACCCCCCAACCCCCAACCACGCCAATTTCCACCCCCACCCAAAAAAAGTAGAAAATGATCAGGAACACCCAAAACGCCTAAAAACGAAGTTTGGGGAATATTTGAAATTTTTCGTTTTTTGCTAATTACTCCGCCGCCAATGAACAGATTTTCAAAATTATAGCAGCACTACCTACTACGACCCCACAGCATATCGCTGCCCAAATTTCATCAAAATCCATGCAGCGGTTACTGAGATCACGAGGACAGAAAAACGCGTACAGGCAGACCGACAGACAGACCGACAGACAGACCGACAGACAGACAGACCGGCGGAAATGAGTGACATGGATTTTCGTTACGTAGACACTATGAAACGCCCAAAAAGTGTATTATCTCAAAATCGAAAATTTTCTCGATCACAATACTCCCCTCACCTATCGGTGTGGGAAGTAAAACACTTTTTATCTTTCCAAAAATGCCTGACATCCCTACAATATGTTTTTAGCGAGCCTTATAAACAACCAGGTTACATATATTTCCATTTGTTTATTTCTCTGTCATATTATTATATTCCAACCATCTCTCTGTATCTGACAATTATTGGGTACTCTATAATTTGTAAAGAACTGAAGAAATGCTGATGAAATTATCACAGTAAGTTATATACTAGGTCAGGAGTGAAGAATCTTTGAAATTTTTTTAATAAGTCAGTGGCATAATTTGGAAAGGTTTAATCTAATATTAACTATAGCAAGGACAAGAAAGTATTAAGGGCTTTAAAACTGATCCAGTGATAGCAGATTAACAATGAAGTCAAGATGACGAAATTTAGTAAAAGTCGATAGTCGATAGTTTCTACGTTACACAGTACAAAATTTAAAGCAATATTTATATGTATATATCAGAAACTTCTAAGTTCCTTGGTTTCTATAATAGGCAAGGCAATGTTGGATCTCTCTATGGATAGTCTATTATGAATACAACTAACTTTTCAGTTTTACAACCCCCGTCTGACCTAAATACCACAATTTCACCCCCACCCAAAATATTATCGGGAACCTCTAATTCATCTAAAAACCGATTTTCATAATTATAGTAGCATGATCTACTACTACCCACAGCACATAGCCACCCAAATTTCATCACAATTCATGCAGTAGCTACTGAGATTAGAAGTCTAGAAAACTCCAACAGACAGATAGACTGACGTAAATGGGTGACGTCGATTTTCGTAATGTAGATAGAGGCAACGAAAGGGCGGACGAGCTAGCAAGACTAGGCTCGTCTGCTCTATACATTGGAGCAGAACCCGCCCTGGGGGTGCCTAAAAGCACAATCAGACACCAGGTCGGAGAATAGATGAAACATCAGCACAAGGAGCAGTGGAACTTGTTGCCAGGATGTGTTCACGGAAAAACATTCAGTAAAGCTCCATGCAAGAAAACAGCCGAAATACTGCTTTCCTTGAGTAGGAATCAGCTCCGAATACCAACGGGTCTCCTCACAGGACATTATGGCCTGAAGGAACACCTGAATAAGATGGGACTCTACAATGGAGACCTCAACTGCAGACTGTGTGGAAGAGGAACTGAGTCAGCCCTATACATGTGCACTGTGAGTGCGAAGCGCTAGATCACAAGAGACAACAGCTTTTTGGGAAGACCAAGCTAGAGCCAATGGAGTACAGCTCAGCACCAGGACCAGTAGGTAAACTGCATAAACTTATGCAGGGATCTAGATTGCTGGAGTGGATACTGTAAATGAGAGCAGCAATAATTCAACAGGCCTTGAGGCTTAAGTATTGACGGGGACAGCAATGTCGGACGGCTCCTGAAAAAAAAAAATAGTCCATAGTGTCGAAAAATGGAAACTCAGTCCTTCCTATGCTCTGCCAGAAAAACCCAATCAATGATCTCGAGGATATATAAGTAGATGATCGTCAATAAGTATTCCCTCCCTAACTCTATTTTATTTCCAAATCAGTCAGCAAATAGCACAAAAATATTTTATAAGAAATCCGTATCACATCACAAGATATGTTTCAGGTTCAGGAGTATATTAAAGGAACGTGGCTAATATTCGACTTCACAACGACAAAGCCTCATGAGCCAAGGCTCTGCTTACGCCATCCACCCCCAAAAATACCCTCAGTCAACATATTATATTCGCAGTTTGTGTTTGTTCCCCCGCGCTTCCCGGCCGCACACAAAGATAAAATTTCTCGTCGGTCTCGTAAGTGATAAATCGGGCGATAGCAGCTTCGCGAAACGACCGCGAGGGGGCGTAGCTTGCCGGAAGTGTAGCCATAGCAACTCGGCGGGTGCTCATCGATTGCCGTCCGCTGGCTGACGGGGACGGGCTGACAGCGGCGTGCCACAAAGCCAACTCTCAAAATGTCATTTATTTATTTACTCATTCATTTATTTTTTACTTCCCACACCGATAGGTGAGAGGAGAATTGTGATCGCGAAAATTTTCGATTTTGAGATAATATGCTTTTTGGGCGTCTACATAACGAAAATCCACGTCACTCATTTCCGTCGGTCTGTCTGTCTGTCTGTCTGTGCGCGTTTTTCTAGCCTCGTAATATCAGTAACCGCTGCATGGATTTTGATGAAATTTAGGCAGCAATATGCTGTGAGGTCGTAGTAGGTAACGCTGCTATAATTTTGAAAATCGGAGCATTGGCGGCGGAGTAATTAGCAAAAAACGAAAAATTTCAAATATTCCCCAAACTTCGCTTTTAGGCGTTTTAGGTGTTCCTGATCATTTTTCACTTTTTTTTGGGTGGGGGTGAAAATTGGGGTGGTTGGGGGCTGGGGGGTTGTAAAATTGAAAAATTTGTTGTATTCATAATAGACTGCCTACTGACCTGCGAAGGAAGACCTAGCGACATAAATAACTTTTTTAGGTCTATCCGAACATTGCCTTATGCCTATTACAGAAACCAAAGAACTTAGAATTTTTTCCGATGTATACAATATACATACATAGGAGTATTGCGTTAGATCGTTCTGTATTTTATAATAAGGAAACTGTTGAATTGATGTTAATTTAATTTCGGCACCGTATTACTACTCTGGCAAGGATGGAAAACGGGTATGATTTTTAGAAATCGTCTCAGTGGCGCGCAGCAATATTAAAAAACTAAAAATATAAAAACACCTCAAACTTCGTTTTTAGACAGTTTAGGGGTTCTTGATAATTTTCAATTTGTTTTGGGTGGGGGTGAACTTGGGGTGGTTCGGGGATGGTGGGTTATAAAACTCAAAAATTGGTTGTATCTATGATAGTTTGTCCATTGATCTGTGAAAGTACCTAGTAGAATAACGACACTTTTTTGCGGTGGGGCGAGCGATGATTTGGTGGCAAGGGGATCTAGACTATAGCTTCATGCTATGGGAAAGTAATAAAACTGGTATCATCGGAATGTGTGGGAAGTACTGAGTCAATCAACTTGACTACATTTTTGTAATGAATGACAAAATAGTCGTCTCGAAATCCATGCCTTGAATTAGGTATTTGCGAATAGCTTTTTGAACGATCGATCTCTGTTGGTTGTAGTCGAAGGCCGTTCATCAGACGTATTTTCAATAAACGCCGGTGTTCCTAAGGGATCTGTCCTATCCCCTACACTGTTTCTGCTGTACATCAATGAGCTGCTGGAAATAGCATCCCAACTAACCTACAGCTTCACAGGCCACAGTACATTAATATTGTGCACGGAAACAGGCAATCCACTATCATCCCAGGAGACGGTACATCGGCGACAGCTACATGCTACATGCCTTACAGATCAACAAAGATATCAAAACAATTGTCGAGTGGGGATTAGTAAATAAAGTGCAGTTTAACGTACAGAAAGCTCACGCAACAACACTGAGAATTAAGTCTCACGTTGGCTTACCAACTGTGGAACTGGATGGTCATCCAATATTCGAGTCACCTTCCGTCAAGCTTTTGGGGATCAACATCAACAATACCATGTCCTGGACGACCACGTCGTCAGTATCGCTAAGACGGCATCTCAGAAGCTTGGAGTTTTGTTCCGCTGTAGGAAGCTGTATACACCAGAGCAACTACTGCTGCTCTACAAGGCACAAGTAGGACCATCGTTGGAGTATTACGCTTCGAAGCACCCTCTCAAGTTTCTGGACACTAGCCAGAGGATAACAATTAGACTTATCGATACGCCTAACCTCACAAAGAACCTCCACAGCCTGGAACACCGAAGAAAGGTGGCTGACCGGTCCCTGCTTTACAGTTTCTATCAGGGAAGATGTTCGAGTGAGTTCTCCCAGATAATAGCACTGAAGGCCCTCCGAACGAGGAACACTAGAGATGCTCTGCTAGCTTATCGTTACTAGGTCCCTACTTCCCGAAACAGTCTCCTCAAGCATTCGTCAAAATAACTGTCACATTCAATGACGGTTATTCGATCAGATTTCCGAAATTTTTAGTTTTAACAGCACAATTACTTATGAAAACATTATTGGTATTATCTGCTACCAATATTTGGTTGCCTCAAGTAAACCAGTTCGCAGAAAGTCCAATGAAGCATACAGAAAGACAACTATCGCAAGATATCAGTCGTCACAATCCAGTTCTGGTATGAAACGATGAGATGCTAATTCTGTTGGATAACCACTGGCTTTAGAAAATGGTACCGTAAAATTTTTTGTGTTGTATTATAATTATCTTACTATGTATGCCTATACCCCACCACAAGGCTCAGCCTTCGAGGGGTGGCATTATTTGTAGTTTTATTGCAAATAAAATGAATGAAATGAATGAATTCCTTGTTTTAGAGAACTTCGACGCTGTAGAATGAGCTGCCGGGGAATTCGCTTCCCGACGGCTACAACCTGCAGCGTTTCATATCTAACGTTCACCGACACTTATCCTCTTGCGGCGCTTCTATAGCGCCATAGGCTTTCAGGCTTTGCGGGTGGCTATAAAAAAAGTGATGAGGAGACGAAGCCCGACCGTTGGCTCTTTCTGCTAACCCCACTGAGCCAGCACTGGAGACACCACAGCCTACATCTAGACAGCTCCTACCAGCTTCTTGACTAAAGTCCAACCATCTCATTGGATAAAGGTGTCCTCAAACCAATGCGAAACTGCGGGAACGGGAGCGGGAGAGGCCTAGGAAATGCGGGAAATTGGACCAACATTGTGCATTCACATTGGTACGTCAAAAGTGATTTAGGACCGGTTTCTCAATGTCCAGTTAAATATTTATCTGCAAGATAACGGCACCTGTTAGATAAATTGTTTAAACAATTGGAGGCTAAACTTACGGAGTCACGTAAATCTTATCTGACAGTTGTATCCATAGCAACGCTATCTGGCAGATACCTATCTGACACTTTAACTGGACATTGAGAAACCGGCCCCTAGACGAACACAATGTCAGGCGACATTTCACACGTGTATTCAACATAAGTGAGGTTAGTTTGATTTAGCTGCCAGGATGATACGCGGGAACAGTGCGGACCGCGGAAATGTAGTGCACGCTGTTTGTATTTCCCGCAGTGTAATTATGTCCCGTGTGAATCTCGCTCCTGCTCCTGCTCCCGTTCCCGCAGTCTCACGTTGGTTTGAGTAAACCATAAAAAGACTCCTCTCCGAACTCTATCGTGCCGAATATCTGAATCCTGAGGTTGCGATACACACATCTGCCCAGGAAGTGGAACGCTGATGCTGTCTCGTCCTCATCCTAGCATCTGGAGCAATTGGCATCCCCTACCAATCTCAAGAGTGACATTCAGACGACAATGGTCAGTGAGAACCCCCACCAAAGAGCCATAGCGTTCAGCTCTTATCAGGGCCCACTATGATTAATTTAGCTCCCCTGTCCCCAGTCGTCCAGAGCAATACTGACCTGGTACCTGCTACTTCCTAACATTAGTTCTGGGCCGATGCAGGGGCCCTATCCTAGTTAGACGGTCCGCTCTCTCATTACCAGGAACACCAATGTGTCTGGGAGCTTACAACAGGGTCACCTTCTTATGGCTTGCTAGTTTCTGAAGAGCGACAGAGTATTCTTGATCCAGAGCTGATCTGATTCTGGGAGCTGCCACTACTTTCAGAGCGGTATTTGCGAATAGGATATGATATATACATTACCATTTGTATAGTAGTAGTAATAGTATAACAAGGAGCCGAAACCATCAGGCAAGTAAGCCACCTTTGACCCTTTTTACCGATCGCACAGAACCAACATATACCTAGAATAACTATTTATAGTGTTTTATGAAATTAACTGATGGGATTGAACCGAATCGGCTACAAAGCCTGGCAACTAAACCCCGTCAAACCATAAGAAATATTTTTTGATCATTCATCCATTCCTTCATACTGGTTCCTTGCGAGACGAAGAGTTAGCGAGTCAATGTGGCGTACTTCCATTAGTACGACAAAGAGAGCATTATGTCATCTGCTGGCATGATGGAACTGACTTGCCTGCTTTTCAAAAATATTTTAATAATAATAAAGTAAATAATGTATAAAAATTTCGTATTTGCTCAAATAAACTTTTATGAAATTCTCCAGCCTTTAAAATCCTATAAAGCACAGTATGAATCGGAATAAGTCTCAGCTATTGAGTTTAAAAACATACAGAAAAGGCAGATTTGCTGCGATCACGTTTTAGATGTCAATTTTGACGTTTTTGGCCTTCCGGGCATGCCCAAAGGATAACTCCTCCTTGTCGAACCTACCAGACCTCTTGGCGAAAGTCAGTATGTCCGACCAGTTCACTGACCACAGTGACTCCTCTCCAAATTCTGTCGGACCAAATATCTAAACCCTAAAATTGCACATCTGTCCAGGAAGTGAAACGATGTTTCATCTTCTTCCCAGCATCTGGAGCATTTTCATGAGTGGCAATGGCCTGTTAGAACTCCCATAAAAAAAAGAGCGTCCTTCTACCTTTATTCAAAAGTCATAGCATATAACTATTATCAGGATCTGCTGTAAACCTATTATCTTGTTTACAGTAATATCTCTCTAATTAGGCCCTGTCCAGTTGACTGGGGCAGCATTGACATGGTGCCTACTAACTAATTCCAACCATCCTAACCAGGCACTGTCGTAGCCTGGTACGCCAATGTGTCTGGTGACCCACAACACAGTAACTTTTTTGAGGCGTATTAGTTCTGATGGGCAGCAGAACATTCCTTGGCTAGAGCTGATCTCTAGCTCTAGAGATCAGGTCAGGAGCATAAAATGTGCTCCGCTGTTTTGTTTTACATATAGCAGAAACGACAGTCCGTAACTTGCCCTAGATCAAACTTCCATGACTGTCCGTCAAATGACAATTTCCCGTTAGCAGACCAACCAGACTGCAGAAATCATTCCTGTTCCATTCTATGATGCCCTGGTGTATCTAGCCAGTACATACAGGAGTGCTTTTCTCTCTGCCCAATCTGAGATGATTTCCTTAGCGGTACTTTTCACAATACCCGCGAATGGGTCTGGTCAGTGTGTGAGCCAATACATTGCCTTTCACTCCCCTATGACTTGGAACACAAACCAAAGTTACTTTTTTCCTTGTTCCAAGTTCGTTGAGGAGATGTATGCGGTTAAATAAGAGTCTTTATTCAACCCGTTTGGAGCTCAGTGCTTTCAGGGCAGCCTGGCTATCTGAAAAGATTTTTATAGATTTGTTTGTGAGGGATCTTTTGATCAGCTCTCTGTCTCTCAACTCTATGGAGTAGATCCTTGGGAGTATGTACAATGGGCCCAATGGCGCCTAAGTGCTGGAATCTTCTTCTCTCCTCCCTCCAAACCAAGATACAGAACTGGGTTTTAGTGACCTATTCAAGTTTCTGGCACCGTGTACATCCACCTGAAAGGCAAGAAGGCACGAAGAGGTAGACCGAGAGAGGGTCGGAAAGAGCAATTTTGTAGCGTTGTTAGTTGGCTGGCTTCAGTTTGAGGCTACTCCCGCTGAGCTTCATCGCCACCTATCTGGATAGGTTGTTATTTTTTTTGACCTCTGGGAGCCATCAGGACGGAAGTCTTTGAGGCCTATTGTTCTATAACTTCCAGAGGGGGGACGGTACACGGCCAGCACCGTTGGAATGATGCACCATCACCATTCCGGACGGTCCGACGGGGGTCCCCCATCCAGTCATCTTCCGGTCGATCTTCCAAAGTGCCGGCCGCGCAAGATGCTCCGTTCAGCACTCGTGTGGGCGACACCGACAGCCGATCCAAACTGAATGCCCGGTGTACAATTCAGTCACCCACCCAAGCGCTAACTACGCACAAGTCTGCTGCTGTCCCACTACTGAAGGTAGATATTGTTTACCACACGTGGGTCCCCTCTAGGTTGGTATAGTTGAACGCTCATTCTGAGGGATCCTTGGGAGTAAGTTCAATGGGCCCAATAGCGCCTAAGTGGTTCAATCTTCTTCCTCCAAGCCAGGATACAGAACTGGGTTTTAGTGACCTATTCAAGTGACTGGCACCGTGTAAATTCACCTAAAGACCAAGAAGACACAAAGAGGGAAGCAGAGAGAGGGTCAGAAAGAGAGCGAACGATCGTGCAGCCTTGCTAGTTGGCTGGCTTCTATTTGAGGCTACTCCCTCTGAGCTTCATCGCCACCTTTCTGGATAGGTTGGTATTTTTTTTACCTCGGGAGCCGTCAGGACGCAAGTCCTTGAGGCCTATTGTTCTATAACTCCCACAGGGGGGACGGTACACGGCCAGCACCGTTGGAATGATGCACAATCATCATTACGGACGGTCCGACGGGGTCCCCTATCCAGTCCTCTTCCGGTCGATCATCCAAAGTGCCGGCCGCGCAAGATGCTCCGTTCAGCACTCATGTGGGCGACACCGACAGCCGGTCCAACCTGAATGCCGGGTGTACAATTCAGTCACCCGCCCAAGCGCTAACCACGCACAAGTCTGTTGCTCTCCCACTACTGAAGGCAGACGTTGTTTATCGCACGTGGGTCCCTCTAGGTTGGTATAATCATCGTACATTAACAAAGACAAGTAGGGTCACTCGCCGTGCCGAGTTTGATGTGAGTCTCACAAATGCGAGCCGCCTCGATTTGAGAGGGGTTCCCTTCGTACAGACTCGTGTACCTACAGGGAATCCGACTGTCCGATATGGTCGACGTCAACGGTCGACGTTCACTTTACTTATACGGGGATCAATAGAAATGAATCCTATAGTATAGATAGAATATAATTTATTATTCAATAAACCATTCAACACAATAACTGCAGATGCAGCTACTGGGGTGGCAAATAGCTCAAGGAGTATTATAGATCATGTTTTGTCAGACAGATGTAGTAATTTGAAATGTACGATTCAAGTAGTCAGTAACAGTAACAGTCTGATCATTCATAATTTGTTGTCAATAACCTTAGGTGTAAACGTAAAAGTACTTGCGACAAAATATAGAAAAGAAGTAAACAGAATAGATCATAAAGAATTCATCTCAAAATTTGAAAAGAATATTCAATCTTTCAGGAACTAATTGACTTAATGACTTCTTGTAAAAGAGATTCGGAATTCAAAAAGACGTATAAGATACGTGAAAATAAGCACTGGATAAATCAATAAATTCTTGAAATTATTGAAAATCGAGTCAAAATTTAAAAACAAAAAGTTAAAGAACCGGGAAACAGGAACTTGGAAAATGAATTTTAAAAACTTAAGAATTATGTCAATAATAAGAATAAAGTATTAAAAACAGATATTTTAAAAATCAATAGGAATAAGTAGGCACAAATATAAAAAAACCATGAGGCGATATACAGAGCATGTCGCCGGCATTTTTTTGTGAAATACGCGCAAAACGCACAAACACTACTTATTTAGGCACCCCGGTAGATCCGACCGATTGTATCCCGTGCACCGTGCACCGTGTCGCGTGTTAGGTAGTGTTAGGTGGGCTGACCCTGTAAACCACAGCTGTTAGCGTTCGGCTAGCTTGCGTAGTATCCGAGAGCATAGCAGGAAAGACCACATTGGGGGCGGAGCTTGGAGTGACCCTAGTTGTCTTTGTTAATGTGCGGTGGTATAGTTGAACGCTCATTCTGAGGGATCCTTGGGAGTAAAGTACAATGGGCCCAGTAGCGCCTAAGTGCTTGAATCTCCTTCCTCCAAACCAGGATACAGAACTCGTTTTTAGCAAAGTTTACGGAATACATATAAGTTGGATCACTCTCCGTCGGCACTTTGAAGATCTCACATCAAAGCGATGCCGCGGCCGCACGTGCCAGTTAGTTTTAGCGTTGGTTTTTGCCCAAGTACGAGGGTGTTTTAGCGGGGACTTGCTAACGCCTGGGTTTTACGTATATACGAGGGTCATTGAAGGACTAGGTATTGACAGCCGATTTAGACATACAAATACATAACGTTTATTTTGCTAATACACTGAGTTACATAAATGGATATCAAAAATAAAACCTAGTAAAACTATTACCAATGAATCTCAAATGATTTCACATATTGTAGCAATTTCGTAGATAAGTAAATATTGGTTCAAAGGTGCTGTATAGTATTTTTACCTTAATGCTTTGTTTATTTGGCTTATTTTTGAGACCACGGCTTATAAAATTTATGGTATGGTATATACGAACTCGTATGTACAATTATTTTAAAAGCTAATCATGTGAAAATGCTTTACTTGGATGTGAATAAATTATCTTTGACATTTTACTTTTCAGTGTCATTCCAATTGCTACTGTAGAAACTAAATTGTTAAAGTTATCAATAAAAATATATCCGAGCTCTAAAATATAATTTAGAATGTCCCTGGCTGGTTTGGTAAGACCACCGAATGGATATGTTGTCTCACTATACGCTCTTAGCGTGATACAACCGTTTAAGTACCTGTAGGTCTTGAATTAAACACTTTAGACCCGAAGTGTGCTAGACACAGAAAGGCACAAATGTACAGGATGTCCCATTAATAATTTTGAATCGTGGCCAAAAACAAATATCTCATTGGGTAGTACAATGACAAAAAAAGACATAACATCTGCCCTAATTTACATCCTCAAAATTATAATTCTCTACTACTGCCAGTCCCGACATATTGCTTGTCTTAATCGTCGTGAAACACCCTGTATTTATATCCTTTACATTTCAAGGTTTACCACAAAATAAGCGTGGATCTGATTATCATTTTCCATCCGTTAATAGATAAAATCAAACTTCTAAAAATATTATCCATTTGCTGCAAACAAATCCGAGATAACAAAATCCGATATTTTTGAGACACTGTATACACTTCGCGTTAAACACGTTCAACCTCTACCTTGCGCCGCCCCGTATCTCCCGGCTGACGTCGGTACACTGCTACTGGTGTAACGGGGAGACGGGGCAAGGGGCAGGCCGTTTTGATATTTTTGCAGAGTGATCCAACTTATATGTATTCCGTAAACTTTGGTTTTAGTGACCTATTCAAGTGACTGGCACCGTGTAAATCCGCCTAAAGACCAAGAAGACACAAGAGTGAGACAGAGAGTGGGTGGGAGAGAGAGCGCGAGGGATCGTGCGGCGTTGTTAGTTGGCTGGCTTGCGAGCGGCGCGCGTCGCGACGCGGCGTCGGCGTCGGCGTCGGAAGCGCGCGTTGCCGCGGCGGATACCGCTGTCTCCGGCGGTCTTCCTCTCCGGGGGCCGCTGTTGCCGGAGCGGGCCCCCCGGAGCTCGGACAATTTCCACCCGGAACGATTTAACGGAACGACACTTCCAAGCCGGACGCCACGTCGACTCCGCGTCCTCCACGCCATGCCACTTGGACTTTTTCCACGTCACCGTCGCTCGACGGCATGTTGCTTTCCATTTATTTAGGTATTTGTTTGTAAGTGTTGAGGCTTTCGCGGCCGTCGTCAACTGAAAAATCCATAGATCTTCTCGGGTTTTTAGGCAGTCGTCCGTTGGAACTTCTTCCTAACGTTTCGCTAGCACGAGTGGCTAGCATCTTCAGAGGTCGGTGGTTTCAGATCGAAATCTACCTGACATATTTATACTGACCGTTGTTTGTTAATCGCTTCGGGGAACTTGCCTGGACACGTGGTTGTTTGTCGTTAATTCTGTTTTTCAAAACAGGATGCCATATTTTGTTCAGGTTCAGTGACTCTTCTTTTCTGTTAAAATTATATGGGTGTTTATGAATTTCTATAGCCTCCCTGACTAAGCGTGAGTGGTAGCTATTCGTGGCAACTAATAACCTTGTATCCTTGAATTGAATATCATGCCCCTCTTATCATAATGCATGTTCTGCTACCGCTTATTTTTCTGTCTGTCCTAGCAACTAATAACCTTGTATCCTTGAATTGAATATCATGCCCCTCTTATCATAATGCATGTTCTGCTACCGCTTATTTTTCTGTCTGTCCTAGTCTGCAGGCCCTCTTATGTTCGGTTATTCTCGTGTTCAAGGAGCGCTTAGTTGTTCCTACGTATACCATTCCACAGGAACATGGTATTTCGTATACACCTGCCGATGCCTTCGGGTCTCTCTTGTCTTTCACTGATCTGAATAAATTCTTAATTTTCTGCGTGGGCTTGAAAACTATTTTTATTTGATGTTTTCTCAAGATACGGGCAAAACTGCAAGAGTGAAATCAGGAAAACAATGAATCCAAAAAGAACTAAGAGAGAAGAACCGGCTACAGAAAAAGCGTACCTTCCATACATCAAAAGTGTCACCGTTAGGTATTTGTTTGTTTAATTTATACATCAACCAACAGTATTAGACTGAGGGCCAGTGATCAGAATTCATATTTTTTTATGGTCAGCCTCCCACAAAGGTTAGAAGTCTAAGGCGCTGTAGGGTCGCTGCGAGAGGATAAGTGGCGGTACACGTTAGACTTGAAATGTTGCAAGTTGTTGCAAGACAAACAAATCCCCCCGGCAATGCATTCCACAGCGTCGAAGTTCTCCAAAAGAAGGAATAATGCTTAAGGAAACTGGTTCGGGCAAGGATGAGCTCGCAGAGCCTCTCTAGCATTCGGACGGCCTTTGGTGTATTATATGGGAGAGACTCGAACACCTTCCGTGATGGAATCTGTTAAACAGAGACATGTCAGCCACCCTTTTTCGATGTTCCAGGCTGTGGAGGTCCTTTTTGACGTTAGGCGAACCGATTAGTCTAATTGTTCTCTTATGGATAGTATCTAGAAGCTTTAGAGAGTGCTTCGGAACGCATCCCCAGACATAGGAGCTCCAACGATGGTCGGATCTGCGCCTTGTAGAGCAGCAGTAGTTGCTCTGGTGTATACAGCTTCCTACAGCGGAACAAAGCTCCCAGCTTCTGTGATGCCGTTTTAGCAATACTGACGACGTGGTTGTATTGTTGTTAATGTTGATCCCCAAAGGCTTGACGAAAGGTGACTCGACTGTTGGGTGACCCTCCATTTCCACAGTTGGTAAGCCAACATGAGACTTCTTTGTAAGTGTAATTGCCTGAATTTTCTGTACGTTGAACTGTACTTTATTTGCTAAGTCCCACTCGATATCTACGTTCATCCGTGAGGTATGCTGCTGTCACCGACGCACCGTCTGCTGGAATGGTAGTGGATAGTGGATATTGATGCTAGGTGTACAATTATTACCCCTGGCGACGGTTCCATTGGGCATGTTCAGGAGGCCAAAGGCGTCAAAAGTGACTTCTAAAACGTGACCTTTAGAAAGTCTACGTTTTTAGATATTGAGGTATAAACCTTTAGGAAAGAGGTTTGCGTTGGGCGCCAATTTGTAACAATAAATAATCCTTAGTGACCTAAGGATCAGAGATCTGAATCACCAAGCAACATTATTGTTACAAATTGGCGCCCAATGTGGGGCTCGCAACGTAAGGCACCAATTTGTAACAATAAATAATCCTTGGTGACCTAGGGACTAGAGATCTGAATCACCAAGCAACATTATTGTTACAAATTGGCGCCCAACATGGGGCTCCCAACGTAGGGCACCAATTTGTGACAATAAATAATCCTTGGTGACCTAGGGACTAGAGATCTGAATCACCAAGCAACATTATTGTTACAAATTGGCGCCCAACATGGGGCTTCCAACAAGGGCTCCAATTTGTAACAATAAATAATCCTTGGTGACCTAGGGATTAGCGATCTGAATCACCAAGCAGCATGATTGTTACAAATTGGCGCCCAACGTGAGGCACCAATTTGTAACAATAAATAATCCATGGTGACCTAGGGATTAGCGATCGGAGTCACCAAGCAGCATTATTATTGTTACAAGTATACACTTAACATCTTTGTCGACACCTCGAGTATATTACCAAATAATGTAGGATTTTCGAACTCTTCCAAAAACCTGAATACGATTTTTAGTTCCCATAATAAAGCCTCATAGAGTTTCAAAAACATGTTTCTGGCTATGCTTTCCACTCGATGAAGCCCTTACGGCTGGATGGCCACACGCAATTGCCGCTATGAAACGCGTGCTTTTCTCACGCACCCTCTTCGAAAATCACAACAAACCATTAGAATTTATCATTCCGATCGCGCTGGGTCGCTCTGGGTCTGCTTACGCACCCATGTTGCGGCGGTGCATTCAAAGTCGGTCGGGTGAAATAAACCCCGATAAAGGTTGATAGTTGGTGGTGAAAGCAGGAGCCGTGACTCCCTCAACCGTGGAATGTACCAGGATATATCAGACAATATTTATTTGAAAGAAATATATACAGGGATTTTTTAATAATAATAAGGTTTATTGTCCGTAAGACATGGTCGTACATGTATTAGACATTGTCATATCATATAATATATACTTACAAACAAATAAAATCGGAGATGGCGTAAAAACATTGTTCCTGGAGAAAACTCTCAGGCGCTTTTTAAAGCAGTTAACTGATTGAAGAGTTTTAATACTCTTTGGGAGCAAGTTGAAGATTTTGGGTCCCAGTATATTGAGGGATTTACAGCTCAGTTTATACTTAGCGTAGGATACATGCAGATGGCTGCTTTGCCTTGTGCTAATACAATGGACCTGTTTATTTTGAACAAATTTATGCTGGTTCGAGTAGGTGTAAAGGGTCATCTCAAAAATAAATAATGAAGCCAAGGTCAGTATCCCATATTTTTTGAAAATATTTTTGCAGCTGTGTAGACTGGTCACTTCTGCCAGACATCTTAAAACTCTTTTTTGACTTAAAAATACTTATTTGGTATGCGACGAACAACCCCAAAAACAAAGACCATATCTCAATCTGGCTTCGACTTGCGCATAATATAAGGCAATTAGTTGATTTTCTGTAAGAGCTGTTCTTAGATTTTTCATTACAAATGACTGTGAGTTTAATTTAGAGATGACTGAGTCACAGTGTGTTCTGAAATTAAGGTCATCATCAAAATGGATTCCTAAACATTCTGTCCCTTTTTCTGGCTCTAATACTGTACCTACCTTTGATATTGAGATTCATCGGGTCAAGTTTTTCTTGGGTATTATGAAATCTTAATACAGCGGTCTTATCAGAGATATAGACGATGTTCTGAAAACCATTCATCGAGAACTTCTAATAAATTATTGCATTTACTGACTAGAGTTCTATCACAGGCATCGGATAACACTACAGATGTATCATCAGCATATAAAGTAAACTTCACACCTTTAAAACACTTATCAATATCATTAATATATATATATATATATATATATATATATATATATATATATATATATATATATATATATATATATATATATATATATAGTAAATAAAATTGGTCCTAAAATAGATCCTTGTGGCACGCCTAAATTTACAAAGGTTGTAGGAGATTTGACTTGCCTGATGGTGTCACCCTGTTTCTGTGACATAGATACATAATGATTCCAACCAGCAATGAGCAGATTCACGTACTCCAATTTGAAGGGCATTCACCTGCCTCGATATTGTCAATTATGGTTTCCTAAGTTGGGACCTCTATTCATAGGCCATATAGTACTCGCCAAAAGGAGTGATCGTTTCATATAACTTATAAACCAAATGTTTAGGGATATCAATATATCGACCGTTAATGAAATGCTCATTTCTAAGTCCATCCCTGTGCGAGAAGATCAAAACAGAGGCGCAAGACGCAGACCTCGTATGGTCCAAATTGAAGAAGAAATGCTTGCGCTTTTCAGCCTCGCAGCTAGAACTTCGAACCATATCTCTAAAACCCTTGTGACAGAACCGCACCTATAACTTCGCAGCGAACTAAGGGGTAAGTTATTAGAATCGGCCCGTTTTCGGAAATTTTACCAAAATCAAACGTGCGAGGTGTCATTTCCAAAGTAAAATCACCTCCTGACTCATTTTCTGAGTAACCCCACCACCCCCGACCATCAAATCATAGATTTGCACCAATAGTAGACCAAAGATAGAAAACAAAAACCCCTTTATGACAGTGAAGTTTGAAATTATTTGGAACATTTTTGTGACAGTTACTGCCATTTTAAATGCCAGTCGTTTGGAGGACTTCTATGAGCTTTTGGTCTGTAACGCAATCAAATGCCTTTTTATAGACTATAAAACAAGCGACCACATTGACCTCGCAGCATACTATTCGTCATTGTCTGTCAGAGCGGTCCAGAGGACCTTTGCTCTTAGTTGCAGTCGTGTCGGTCGATCGGTCTGTCAGGTCTGGTTACCCAGAGACCAGACAAAGTCATGGAGAAGTAAGCGAAGAAAAAGAGAGGAAGGAAGGAGAAGAGCAAAGAGGAGGAAGTGTGTCGGTTGGAGGGTATAGCTTGACATAGGTTATTTGAGTTCGGTAATTTTTGGGTTTAACCAAAAGGGTTAATTTTGAGGTTTGGTATCTAAAAGGGCAAAAATTTAGGTGTTTCCAAATTTGCACGATTTGATTTTGATCACAGTGCGAGCCGCGGCCTTGTGTGCTTGCGAACTTGCTCGACTGTGTAGTCCACTGACTCGCGCAACAGAGGGTTGCTGTGCGATTCCGCTTGACTATAACGTCGTTGCGCCTGTTGTTTAATGTAATCCCTCAAGTAAGGGATGTCGAGGTCCCTGTGAAGGGTTTCGTTAGAAACATACCATGGGGCGTTAATTATTGTACGCAATGTCCTGCTCTGCAGAACCTGCAGGTTTCGCATGTGCGTCTTGGCGAGGAAACACCAAGCCGCACATGCGTAGGTAATTGCTGGTCTAATAATCATTTTATAAAGTCGAATTTTATTTATCAAACTCAATTTTGAAGTTCTACATAACATAGGGTAGAGTTGACGAAACGTAATTTCGAATTTTGTTTTTAACGCTTGAGTGTGTTTCTGCCAAGTCATGCCCTTGTCGAGGGTAATTCCTAGGTACTCGGCAGAATTTTGACCTCGCAGCATATCGCTGCGCAAATATCATTAAAATACTTTCAGCAGTTACAAAGGTATTTCGGTTGACTATTGAAGAACCTCAAAATCAATAACAATAATTATAACTACACTACATTTAGGGTGCTAAGGAAATTTCAGATTCCATTTGACGCTTGAATTTTCGAAAAAAGATAATACGTACATAACCTGGTATTAACATACATCATTACATTTATTAGGTACATATAAAATATAGCGGACCGTGAAAAATATTCATTTATATAGAGGTAACAGGAAAAAAGGAAACGGAAGTAGTATACGCACACTCTTAACGCTTGTAATAATTTTACACGCAACTTTACAAAAGGAAATACGTGGCGAGGCCAGTATAATTATGCAAATGCATTGTTATGAATAAGTCCTCTGTTGTGTAAGGGTGAACTTCTAGAATTTATTGGAATACTTTACGTGGTAAAGACTTGGAAGTATGATGACTGTATTAAGTTTGAAATCAGATTCACTCCTCAATATTTTCAAATGCTTCAAATGTCCTCACCCATACAGTCCAAAAAGGTCAGAGATTTGCGTCTCTTCCCCGACCTTTTAACAAAGGTCAGTATGTCGGCCCAGCTTAGGCTGGGTATTTTCTCTAGCTGGAGTCTATCAGATCAATCCAAAGATCTGATATGTCAGCCCGCCTAGCAATTTATATAGGGTGAGTCAAGCTCAACGCCTGGGACTCTTGTGACCAAACGTACCACTTTTCGAAAAATCGACTCTGCGAGTGTATGTAGGTCGAGTTGGGCTACATTTTAAAAATAATGACTTTTATACAGGGTGTCTAATAAAAGCGTGACATATCAAAGTTATGTTTTTTTAAATGGAATACCCTGTATATTATTGCATATTTAGATTCCCGGGTGCATTTTAGTGTGACTTTATGTATCACACATGGGACTTTAAGTGAACGGTTTAGGTGCAAATCACAATTTTAGGTACAGGTAGATGTCAGAAAAAAAATGAATATCGCAGCTATTATAAATCTTAGAGGGCTGTGACTTTGCCGCGTTACTAAGCAATAAATATGTCAGCTTACTCTAGAGGGTCGAGTTCGAATTTCATTTGTAATTGAAGAAATCGATAGATCAATTAAGGAAACTTCAATCAAAGGTAACTTGATTTTTTCAAATGGGAATGCATAATTTTTTTTATACGATCAAATGTGCAATTTGGTAAGCTTTCTAACGATATGCAGTTGTAAATACCAATCTCTGGTAGTTTTGATTTAATTTCAAATTTTCAGTAAAACCGGTGTTTTTCAATTTTCCTACCTATAAGCAACTTAGCAGGCCATGAAATATAAGCAAAAAACTGTTCAGATGGAACAAAACAACTAACTTAGCAGATAGTTACGGACAAACTAGAGAAAAGGGACAAAGTTATAAAAATGACTTACAACAAATCAATTCTAACCAGAAATAGCAGAAAAGCAGAAATAACACATCTAAGGTGAAAAAGCAGCTGGAGTACGACAGAAATGGGTATGTTTCACAGCATACCAGCTACTACAATTTTCTAAAGATTGATGATTCACAAAATCATTGTGAATTTTGAAATGAAAGGAAATCTACCACGTAATGTTGCTGGCAGTTTAATAACTTCAGAATAAAGTTTCACATTTAATGATTTAAAAAAATAGTAACCGATACCTGGAGTTCTGCAAATTCTTCAATGCTCATAAGCAAGATCGCCTAAAATGAAGAATAAATTACAAATCTGCTCAAATTATTAAACATAATTTAACTGGCAGAAAATTAAAATATGATTTGTCAGTATTCCTTTTTTTGCGATCTTGCTAATAGATACTGAAAAATTTAAAGGACGACAGTGAGAGGTATCATTACTTTTGACTGTGACGGAAATGACTACTGTTTTATACCATTAAATGTGAAATTGCGTTCTGAAGATATTAGACTGACGGCAACGATCGCTGAAAGTTTTGCTTTCATTTCAAAGTGTTTAGTGATTTTGGAAACTTTTAATCTCTAGTATTTTGCAGCCGCTAGTAGGCTGTAAAAGTTATCCATTTCTGTCGTACTCCGGCTTCTCTTTAACCTTAGACATATTACTGCTGCTGTTTCTGGTTAGAGTTGATTTGTTGTAAGGAATTTTTATAATCTTGCTCTTTTACTCTAGTTTTGCTAGATCTTTTTGCTAAGTTAGTTGTTTTCTTCCATCTGAATACGAATTTGTTTATATTTCATGGCCTGCTAGTTTGTTTATAGGTAGGGAAATTGAAAAACACTGATTTGATTGAAATCTCAAAATTTAATAAAAACTACCATAGATTGATATGCACAACCTGATTTAATTAGAAAGCCTATCAAATTGCACATTTGATCGTATAAAAAAAATTATGCATTCCCATTTGAAAAAATCAAGTTACCTTTGATTGAAGTTTCCTTAATTGATCTACCGATTTCTCCAAGTACAAATGTAATTCGAAATCGACCGTCTAAAGTAAGCTGACACATTTCATGCTTAGTAACACGGCAAAGTCACAGCCCTCTAAGATTTATAGTAGCTGCGATACTCAATTTTTTTCTGACATCTACCTATACCCAAAATTGTGATTTGTACCTACACGGTTCGCTTAAAGTCCCATGTGTGATACATAAAGTCACACTAAAATGAACCCAGGAATCTAAGTATGTAATAATATACAGGGTGTTCCATTCAAAAAAACATAACTTTGATATGTCACGCTTTTACTAAACACCCTGTATAAAAGTCATTATTTTTAGAATGTAGCCCAACTCGACCTACATACACTTGCAAAGTCAGTTTTTCGAAAAGTGGTATCGTTTGGTCACAAGAGTCCGAGGCGTTGAGCTTGACTCACCCTGTAGATGCTGCTTAAGCCTACAGTGCCTCGTCAGAATACCCACGATGTTTCTGATGGTCCATCGGCCTTGGTTCCGTAGCCATGCTGACCTAGATGTGTTCATCCCAGCTATAAAATCCCTGGCTTACTAGCATACCTCACACTGCCTCCACTGTTCATCTATGGCATCGTTTGCCCACTTTTTGAGGGTTGACGTTACCTGCTGCCTAATTAATCTTATAGTGGACTCCGGGCCAATAAACGGCCTCTAGGTGCCGCATCTGGCCAGCTTATAGACTTCCTCATTACCAAGAACGCCCGTATGACCCGGAACCCACATCAAGGTAACTTCCTTGACACCCGTATGCACCGTTTGGCGATTCTAATCCTAGGTCCCTAATCGCCTTTTGCTAATCGTTGGCATCTAGCCATGCACCGTCAAGAGATTAACTAATCCAGATGGGAGATCTGGAGAAGTAATCTAATCCAGGTTTACGTAACTAATCGCGCAATTGACTTACGGTGCATACGGGTGTCAGTCTCGCCAGCTCTTCCAGTCTCTTCGATCACTCCTGAACCAGGGGTGCCCTAGTTTTGGGCCCGCAGATGGCTTTCAGAGCCGTCTGACTGTCAGAGCAGATGTAAACCTTCTGCTCTGAGCCCCTTCTCACCTCGTCATTGCATCCAGCAGAGATTATTGCATATACTTCTGCTCCGAAAATCCTGGTGTACGTATTTAAAGATTAACTCTCCCGCACCCCTCGACTTTCTACATACAAGCCTGATCCTGAGACCTGCCCGCTGTCTAGACGAGAGCCGTTCGTGTAGCATACCAATGCCTCTCCAGGAAACTGAATCTCCCCTCTTTTCCACTCCTGGAATGGTAAGAGTGAAAGATTTATCCAACCTTGGTAGACGGTTTGCCTCGACAATCCTGTAGGCAGAGATAGGCAATGCTTCCTCCGCCAGCTGGGCTATTTTTGCGTGGCCAACCGCCTCTCCCTTTATCTGCCAGTTACCAGAGCTTTAGGTGTTTTGTTTTTTATTTGATGACTGCTGTATTACCATTGAAACCATTTCCGTTACTGCTACAGTAGCAAGAAAAAAACATAATCACATTGTAATTTACAAAGTCAAAGTTATATCTACACCTTTTCCAGCTGTTAATCTGAATGCGTCAGCTGTCAAGTCAGAACGTGTCAAATGTAGATCGGAACAGTCAGTTGAAAATCAGTCATAATATGTAAATCAGAATAATACGATCCGATTTTCATTTGATTCTACAAAGTCAAAGTTATATCTACACCTTTTCCAGCTGTTAATCTGAATGCGTCAGCTGTCAAGTCAGAACGTGTCAAATGTAGATCGGAACAGTCAGTTGAAAATCAGTCATAATATGTAAATCAGAATAATACGATCCGATTTTCATTTGATTCTACAAAGTCAAAGTTATATCTACACCTTTTCCAGCTGTTAATCTGAATGCGTCAGCTGTCAAGTCAGAACGTGTCAAATGTAGATCGGAACAGTCAGTTGAAAATCAGTCATAATATGTAAATCAGAATAATACGATCCGATTTTCATTTGATTCTACAAAGTCAAAGTTATATCTACACCTTTTCCAGCTGTTAATCTGAATGCGTCAGCTGTCAAGTCAGAACGTGTCAAATGTAGATCGGAACAGTCAGTTGACAATCAGTCATAATATGTAAATCAGAATAATACGATCCGATTTTCATTTGATTCTACAAAGTCAAAGTTATATCTACACCTTTTCCAGCTGTTAATCTGAATGTGTCAGCTGTCAAGTCAGAACGTGTCAAATGTAGATCGGAACAGTCAGTTGACAATCAGTCATAATATGTAAATCAGAATAATACGATCCGATTTTCATTTGATTATTCTGATTTACATATTACGCATTCTGATTTTCAATTGACTGTTCTGATTTGCATTTGATACGTTCTGATCTACATATGATGCTTTCTGAACTACAACTGACGCTTTCCGATTAACAGCTGGAAAAGGTCTCACATAACACTATATGGATATGTACATCCACAGAATGTACATTAGATATTCCAGTTTGAACAAGCATATTTTGAATATTCATACATACATATGAAAAATGATATACACTAGTGTAATATACTATGTATATTCATGTAGGTATATACGTATGTGAATATACATAAGATGTTGGTCTATGTACCATATATACATCTAGTATTTTATGCTTGCGCGAAGGACAGCTAGCGCCGCCATTGCTGATTTCTAGCCATTCGTCGTAGTTAGCGTGTGTGTGCTGGTGCTGGTTGTGCCTGACTACCTGATCGAGTGTAATATTGTGCAAGGTGACTTATCTTCTGGCTACTGGTAGCACTCGCATCCAGCGTTTGACGGTAAGTCGTAAGCGGAACAAACCACCTACAAAATTTTATAACCTTGATTTCTTTGCGATTAGGCATGCCATTACAACAGGAAAGAGATGACAATCATAGTAATCGAGTTTGCCAAGTATTATTATTGTAACTAGAAATTGAATGAATAGCAATACAAACTGAAAGCATAAAGTTTGTTTATCTTTCTGCCTCTACATTGAACTTTCATACACTATGCCTTTGCATTAAAAGTACATGAATGTACATTTAATGGATATACCACGGATTTGTAAATTCGCGACAAACGTACATCAAATGTAAATTTGTTTAAGTCTATTTTACATCCATTAGACGTTTATGCTGCTCCATTTGTCGATATACATATTCATTGTATGTACATTGTATATACTTTGGTATGTAAGTATATGCATGGTATATATATACATGTTCATACCTGGACTATGTTACATATTCTATGCATGTACATTAGACGTGCATATGTACATTCTATGGATATGCCATGGATGTGAAAGTTCGCGACAAACGTACATGCAATGTATATTTTTTGATGTCTATTTGACATCCATTGGACATTCTTGCTCCATTTATGGATATACATATCCATGGATTCGATATCCAATGTATGTACATTGTATATACTTTTGCTATGCGGGGTGCAGAAGGGCCAAGGGTCACCCTTTTTTTAGTACTACTGGATGGACCTTTTAGATGGTTCAGTTCTTTACTAGTTATAAAGGGATTACAGGACCCTACTAGTAGATAGAGATGTTGTGGTTAGATGTCCTAGGCGTACCAAATTTTCTATTTTAAAACAAAAACCCGGGATCGTTTGAAAATGTATCAAAAAGTTAGAAATTCCTTCAAAAACATACGAGCATTATCTCAAAATCTAATTCCTTCGTGACTACAATACTTTCTCCACCTATTGACGTTGGTATAAGTACTGCTTGCTGTAAACATTTCAGAACCTTGTATGTCTCAACGATATAACATTATTTGTTTATCGAATGAGAAGGTTCGGTTAAGGGGGAGCATACAACATGGATTGCCGAAAAAAGAATAATAAGTTTTTATTCGATTTATTTATTTGTAGCTGTTATACAAATTGTGAACCACTACAAGCATTTTTTCAAACTTTACACTTTAACCAAATAGATGAGCTGTACTATACCGGTGAACCCCCGCAAGGATGACATTTGCGATAATGGCTTTCCGGTGATATTTGTATATGGATAACGTATCAGCATAGTGAAAGATTATTTATTTATATATGATGAACTTATAGTACTTATATGTAGATCAATGTTATTCAATGGTAAACTGAAGTCGCTAGATCATCAACGTTTTTGTGCACTTCTTCTCCAGAGACTGTACAGGTATTTAACTATTTCGTTAATCCCTTACAATTATGATCCACAGTATTTTACTTCTCATACCACTATGGTCGCGAAATTTACATGATGTCTAAAGCTACATTTACAATGACTTTCAACTTGAAGTTGAAATTGACATTTCATTTCTCTCCATTTACATTACCAAATTTAGACGTTAAAACACGTGTAAACAAACTGAAAGAAACTCCTAGAACCAAAGCAGAAATTAAATTCAAATAATGGACTATCAGCTAATTGACTTACTGGGCACTGCCGCATCGTAGGCTAGGTACTTTAGCAAGGTATAAAATGTTGAGTAAAAAAATTAGAAATAGGAGGATGTGGATACCTGGTGGTATCATCTCCATCGTGGATTCAAAATACTGATTGATAATATTTGTAATATTGATAGTGAAGTGATTTAAAATCACAGAACGTCAAATAACGACAGATTCACGACTTTTCTAACCTAAAAATTTTATTTCTGCTTGGCTTCTGCAAGCTGCTTGCGCCTGTTAAAATTGCAATTCGAAGTGAACTTCGAATTTTGTGCAATGTAAATGTCAGCACAGTGTTGACATAGGTTAAGCACATAAGTTTGCTGACAAATTGCTAATGGGAGTGAATGTAAATGTAGCTTGAGTCACGAAATTCAGTCTATGCCACTCAATTCCGTCGATTTATCGACCTGCCTGCCTACCTCTTTTTCTGTCAGTCATTGGCGGCGGATTAATTTGCAAAAAAATCTCAGAAGCATTAAAAAATTTGTTTTCATGTGCTCAAGGGCTTCTAATCTATTTTTATTTGGAAGAGGGGAGGCTGTTAAATTCGAATGAAGGGAGGAGGGTGGGTGATGAGAGAACTTCAAATCCAAAATTCACAAAGGGCTTCAATTCTGATTTCTACGTCGAAAATTTATCAGCCATTTTTGTAGGTCTGCTCTCTGTCTGCAATATTTTCGAAAAATGGTGCATTAGCAAGAAACGGAAACTCAAAATGCCTACAAATTTCATTTTAAGGCGTTTCAGGGTTTTTTGATAATTTTTTTTTGGGGGAGGTTAAATTAGAGCTGCAGGGGGTGGGGATGGGAGAATTGAAAAAAAATTGTATTCATTAAACGCTATCCATTACCCTAAAAAGTTACGTTAATAAAATTTTGTATTTTACAGACAAGCAGTGCGTTGCCTTTAAGCCATATCTCTGGAATTAGAATTTTTCTTCTGACGCTGTGGCGCTATATAGCATACTTTTTTATTTTCAGTTATCAAGCGCTTTGGGCCTTTTCTGTAACATTATTTTTATACGAGTAGAAAGGATAATTAGTTGCGTGAAGGTAATCAGAGAGAAAAAAACAAATAGCAAAAGGGAAACAACGGTAGCTGCCGACACGTGTTTCGGACTTATTGGACCTCATCAGGGCAGCGTAATCTAAGACAAAGTTGGCTCTCCAAAGTAGAGGGTGTGTCCAGCCGATACCGCAAATGCATCATTGATTCTCTGATACGACATCCTGGTGTATTTCATCGTATAAGGCCTCCCAACTTTGTCTTAGATTACGCTGTCCTGATGAGGTCCAATAAGTCCGAAACACGTGTCGGCAGCTATCGTTGTTTCCGTTTTGCGTGCTTAGCCAGCTATTTGTTTCTTCTGTCTGATTATTTTCATAATAACATTTGTCGCCCCAATTTTAGCTCCACCCAAAAAATAAATAAAAAATGATGAGGAACTCCTAATACATCTAAAAACGAGGTTTGAGCTGTTTTCATATTTCTAGTTTTTTTATTATTGCTGCTACTGACACGATTTCTAACAGCCTTTCCCTATTTTCATCCTCACCACGGTAATAATACTGGGTCAAAAAACCAAAACAATCTAAAGTCCCTTAGTTTCGGTAATATGCAAGGCAATGTTCAGATGGACCTAAAAAGGTGATTTATGTCGCTATATCTTCCTTCACAGGGCAATGGACAGCCTATTATGAATACAACAAATTATTCAGTTTTTCAACCCCCATCCCCTAACCACCCCAATTTCACCCCCACCCAAAAAAGTAGAAAATGATCAGGAACCTCTAAAACGCTTAAAAACGATGTTTGAGCTGCTGTTTTTATATTTTTAGTTTTTTTCTTATTTCTGCGCCACTAGCACGATTCATAAAAACCATACGCATTTTCCATCCTCGCCGCGGTAGTAATACTGTGTCAAAATTTTATTAGAATCAATTCAATAGTTTCCTCGTTATACAGTACAAAACAATCTAAAGCAATACTCGTATGTTTACACATATCAGAAGTCATTTCGTTCATGTAATATGCAAGGCAATGTTTAGATGGAACTGAAAAAGGTATTTATGTCGCTAGGTCTTCCTTCACAAGTCAGTGGACAGTTCATTATGAATGCAACAGATTTTTCAATTTTACAACCCCTTACCCACCAAACCTCTTAAAATTCCACCCAACCCAGAGAAAACGTAGAAAATGATCAGAAACCCCTGAAACGCATAAAAACCAAGTTTGTATCAAAATTTCATTAAAATCGATTTAATAGTTTCTACAATACACAGTACAGTACAATCTAAACCAATACTCGTATGTATACATCAGAAAATTCTCTTTGGTTCCTGTAACGGGCAATCTATCTAAAAGGGTGCGTTATGCCACTCTTTCTTTCACAGATGGATAGCCTATTATGAATACAATACATTTTTCAGTTTTACAACCCCCCACCCCTCGACTACCCCAATTTTACCCGCTTTCGCTCCCACCAAAAAAAAGTAGAAAATGAACATATGAAACGCCTAAAAACGAAGTTTCAGGAACATCTGAAATTTTTTTTTGCTGATTGCTCCGCTGCCTATTATTATATAACATAATTATAGAAGCATTACCTACTATGATCCCACAGCTTATCCCTACCCAAATTTCATCACAATTCATGCAGCGGTTACTGAGATTACGAGGCTAGAAGAACGCGTACAGACATACAGACAGACTGACAAACAGATCGACAGTCAGACCGACAGACAGACAGATCGACGGAAATCACATGGATTTTCGTTGTGTAGATCTCATAAAACGCCCAAAAAGCGTATTATCTTAGAATCTGAAATTTTCGCGATCACAATACTCCCTCACCTATCGGTGTAGGAAACAAAAATATTTCGAAAGCATGGTATGATAAGTCATTCAATACCCAGACTTAATTTTCTTTTTTGTCTGTTTTTGTTACTAAAATATTACGCCTCAAACAAATCCTTATTTTATTTACCTTATGCTTATGAATTCACGAAAAAAATAGGTTTGTGTATAAAATCAGAGACAGTCCAAGATTTTGAATTGAATAAGCACTTAATTTGTATAGAAAAAATGAAGTCAAGTTGATTGACTCAGTACTTCCCACACATTTCGCTGATACCAGTTTATTATTTTCCCATAGCATGAAGCTTTAGTCTAAGATCCCTTGCAACCAAATAATCCAATTTCACCCCCACCCAAAAAGACGCAGAAAATGATCAGGAACCTATAAAACGCTTAAAAACGAAGTTTGGGCTGTTTTTATATTTTTAGTTTTTTTTATTATTTCTGCGCCGCCACTGGCACGATTTATCAAAACCATACGCGTTTTCCATCTTCGCCATGGTAGTAATGCTGTGTCAAAATTTCATTAAAATCAATTGAACAGTTTCGTCGTTACATAATATAGAACGATCTAAAGCAATAGTCGTAGGTATGTATACATAGGAAAACATTCTAAGTCCTTTAGTTTCTGTAATAGGCATAAGGCAATGTTCGGATAGACCTAAAAAAGTTATTTATGTCGCTAGGTCTTCCTTCACAGGTCAGTGGGTAGTCTATTATGAATACAACAAATTTTTCAATTTTACAACCCCCCACCCCCCAACCACCCCAATTTCACCCCCACCCAAAAAAAAGTAGAAAATGATCAGGGACCCCTAAAACGCCTAAAAACGAAGTTTCAGCAATATTGAATTTTTTTTGTTTTTTGCTAATTACTCCGCCGCCTATGCACCGATTTTCAAAATTATAGAAACATTACCTACTACGACCCCACAGCATACCGCTGCCCAAATTTCATCACAATCCATGTAGCGGTTACTGAGATTACGAGGGTAGAAAAACGCGACAGACAGACAGACAGACAGACCGACAGACAGACAGACAGACAGACAGACAGACCGACGGAAATTAGTGACGTGGATTTTCGTTATGTACACATCATAACATGCCCAAAAAACGTATTATCTCAAAATCGAAAATTTTCGCGATCACAATACTCCCCTCACCTATCGGTGTGGGAAGTAAAAGCTATTGAGTGCTATTTGAAGAAAAAGTTAGGGGTGAGTTCTAAGGATTGAAATAGAAAAAAATGATTTTTTGTTACGAGAATATCACTTGTCAAGAAAATGCATAGTATGGTATAGTTTAGCGTATTATTATTTATTTAGTAATGTTTGGTATACAGTATTGAATGTACATATTTACAAAATGCGTTAATTTCGGATTTAGAAAATATATTCTAAATTCAAACGCGACCTACTTGCCTGGCTTCGCTTGCTCATTACTACTACCCCTAATAGCAGTATGGTATCCACAAAATTGTCATGTTCTTGTATTTTTTATAAGTAATTTAGTAGATATAGTTGTTAGGAAAAAATACTCCACCGCGACTTTAGTTGCCATGAATAATGAAAAAATGCATTTTTGACTAGACTTTTTATTATTATAACGGTTAATAGAAATCTAGGCTTGCAGTTACACTGAATATTTACAGTTATTGAGATAATAACTATAATAACTTCACTCTATTCGGCTATTACTCGCTGTTTATATCTATTGATAAATAGAACCACAAACTTCGTTCTAATCTATGTAGGTTGTTACACACTTCACTACATATGCAGTACGAATAACTGTATTTCGTAGCTAACCTATGAATTATCTGTTTTTACAGAAACTCTGCAGCACGATGAAGATAATATTACTCTTGTCGGCAGTTGTACTTCATACTGCCGCTTCACAGCTTTGTAATGCACCGACTTTCCAAAGAAGCGTATATGATGATTATGGTAATTATGTCGGATGCCAATACAATACACTCAACATAACATGCAACTATTCCAGAAATGACAAGTACGATTACTCTGGGGTGATTTGTCCCGATAATTATATTAGACTACGCATTCAATCTAAGGATATTGGAGTATTACTGGGATCTTCATTTGAAGCTAATTTCCAAATAACCGAATTGTGCTTGAACAACACAGGTGTAACAAAAATTACACCTGGTGCATTCAATAATCAGTATAAAATACAATACATTTATCTCAATAAAAATAAAATATCTCTAATAAGTGATGGAATCTTCACTTCATTAACACACTTAGAAAATCTAGATTTGTCAGAGAACCTAATCACCAATGTTAATGAAGACGCTTTTTCTAGTGTACCATTGAAGGAACTAAATCTTAGTAGAAATGCTATTCCATCAATACCAGGTTCTGCCTCAGATGTAAAAATTTTGGACATGTCTTATAATTCTATCAAGTATCTTCCAGCCAAGACGTTTTCTACTACCATTCTAAATGTTAGCAATAACCAAATTCCAAGCATTGATTTAATTCACTTTCCTGACACCAAGGAACTGTATATAGCAAGCAATGCGATCAAAAAAATTGACTTTCCTATTAGTATGGAAGCACTAGAGGTACTGGATGTTGGTTCCAATAGAATCACTAGCTTACCAGATAAAACGTTAAATTGGTACAACCTCAGGGAATTGTATCTTAATGACAACGGTATTAGTGCAATTCCTGTTGCCTTTATGAAGAACCTCAGAAAACTAGAAGTTCTAGACTTATCAAAAAACAGCATATCTGTTTTTACCTTTGGAACATTTGATGGCTTGCAGTCACTAAAGTCATTGAATATCTCAAGCAATGAATTCAAAACGTTGCCATTAATCATGTTTCACTCTATGAAGAATTTAAGGAACCTGTATTTCAGTTACAATAAATTAACTGATATAGATGCAGAGGGCTTATTGAAATATGTACCAAAACTAGAAGCTGCTGATATAAGAGGTTATTTTTTATCTTGCTATAAGCTTTTAGAGATTGTTCATAAGCTGGGAAAGCATGGTGTGTCCGTTGTTCACGGTGTATCTACTACAGGTCACAACATATACGGTATGAATTGTACTGAAGTTGATGATTCTGTTGACGTAAAAGAGAAGTATAATAGTCCTGAGATCCGTGAAGGCTATGCAGCTCTGCTGAATTACTTTAACAAAGATTTTAGAAACAGCAACTTTGTACAGTATCTAGAAAATTTGAAAAATGTTGGTAACAGAAACGAAGATTTCAACTTGACCCATAATTTGACTGACATTCTAGCTGACACTAAACTAACTATGAACAAACTGATCAAAACGGGTGATGCTCAATCCGGCATTTTGGAAAAAATCATGAACGTGATCATCGAAACGAGAACTAAATGGGAAAAAATATATACGCCAACCGAAAATAACCGCACAAATATTAACCAGGATATAGAAAACACTTTAAAGGAAATACTAAACTATACAGAAATTTCAGAATTAAAACGCGATGAATATTTGAAAGAACTAGTCCATATCTTGAAAGAAAAGTTGCAAGTGGAATTCAAATTACCGGATACACAGCAAGTACCTCATACGCAAGAGTCTTCGACTTCTGAAGATCCTAAACCACAACAAATAATGAGTGTAGCATCTCAGTTATTGAGTTCATCTGCTAACACAGCTCCACGAGTAAATCCTCCAATATTAACATTTATGGCTGTACTGTTAACAATAATCACAGCTTTACTGTTTTTGTTTGGATATGTAGTTTTCACCAAAGGTAGATATTTTGTAAATCCAGCCTCAAACGTCGAGATGGCACATCTTGTCGAATCTAGACCAGATAGTATAAATAAGTAAATCTCAAGTATTTTTTAGCATATACTGCTTTAGACCTGTGTCTAAAAGTAGCATTTTTTATTCAAGTGTAAGATAATATATATAACAATCCTTTACTTTTAGAACTGTAACATATATAAGCTCCGCAATCTAGAATTAAGACCAAAAATACAATTTTTGTATGACCTTAGATGTAAATAAATTAACTTTTAACAACCTTTACTTTGTAAATGTGATATGAGTCCTGTTGTTTAAAACTAAGCTGAAAGACATCATTTTTTGGTATATTTTAAATGTAAAACAAGGAATCAATAAAGTAGTGTTTAACAAAATTTTGCTTTTATTAAATATGAAGCCTGCAAACTGCCGACATTCTGTATTCTGTATTGGGAAGAGGGTGATCTGCCTGACAGTTTCAAGGGTTCTCTCACCCTGCCAGACGCATTCTAAGTCTGCTATACTTTTTCTGCAGCCGTTTAGATAAAGTATCAAAAAATAATAGGGATTTGTTTTTAATGTTAATAATCGAGTAATTGCTCAAGAGGCTTGACCGTTTTAAGATTTTAGATGTTTCTACTGCATGACTTCTTCATTTATAATACACACATTTTTATCATCTCGCCATGTTTGGAACAAATTATAGACCATTTCGTACCTCTCTGGTTGACTTTACCGGCAACAACTCAAAGCTTCACTGATTTCATGTGGAATCCTCGTCACTTTCGTTGTCAATTTCCATTTCTGGCAACGTCACAACCAATCCCAAAAGTATTTAAGAATTAAATAGAGATGGATGATGAAAACTAGAAAAATTTAAAAAAAGGCCATGGTTCCATATTAAAAAATCAAGTTGATCACTATCCTACTTTTCCGCAACACCCTGTATATTTCACAATATTTTTAGTATATGCGTCTTAAGTAACCAAATATTTTTTGTATTTGACATTTTCTTCTATCAGGTATACCTTGCTAGATATCGAAGAATTCCACACTAAATGGACACCTTGTATATTCTTTCCACTCGCACCTGTTGTAGACTTGCAGACAATGCATCTGGCAGGATGAGAAAACCCTCGAAAGTGTCTGGCTACTGGGGAAACATCGTTTGATAGGTTGCCAAAGAATAGATATAAAATTTAACTTTTATAATACAACGAAAGTATAATTGCTTAGTAAGGTCTAGCAACGAGTAACGTAAATTTTTATATTGATACGAATAAAATATGAAAAAAATCAGCATTATGCTTTAAAAAATCGGAGGTGGGATTTTGAAAACCTTTGATTCCTGTTACCTACCAAAGCTACCACTAACCAGGTTTCATAGGTGGGGATTGTTCTTACCTGTATTGGGGCTACACATAGAAGATACACTTTCAGCTTATTTTTTTTTTTGTTTTTATAGCGGCGTAACTGCTTTGGTCATTGCCGCTTTCTTCAGTGTTTACCTGCAATCATGGTGTGTCTATTTCTCTTCACAGTTTCCAAAATAATCCTATACTTTTTAGGTACGTTATTAAGTTTTTGATATGAGGTTCTTGAAGACATTCACACAGGTTGGTCGGAATCCTGAGTTGTTGCCTGGCAGGTGCATAGGCAGGGCATTCGAATAAAATGTGTTGGGTTGAAAGTTGGCATCTGCATGTCTCACATCTAGGTGCCCTTGTATTTAGTAAAATGTGGCAGTGTGTTAGTCGTGTATGTCCTATTCGTAATCTAGCTATTATGACTTGTTCTTTTCTTGTAAGACCTCTATATATTTCTCTATTAATTTGGTAGTTATTTCCATCCTGCTGCGGTTGTGTTGTACGAGTGAGTGCGCATTTTATATATGATTTCATATCATCTAACCGAAGTGGGATTTTGTCTTCACTTCTATTGCTGCTAGCTTGCTTCGCAGCCTTATCTGCAGTTTCGTTCCCTGTTATGCCCACATGCCCCGGTACCCATACGAAAATTACTTTTTTATTTTTTTTATTTTATTTTATTTATATTATATTCAGCTTATTATATAAAATTCCGAAGGTCTGGCCCTCACGGGCTCTTGCTTGATAATAATCGTAGTAAATACAGTCTGCTAATCAGAATGGAAATTCCACAGAGTTAACATCCCTAGAGGGAGCCTAATTTTAATACTGGCCAGCCAACATCTACAGCGCTATTGCCACTCTTCTTCGTCCGCTTCCAGTTTCTTCAAAATCTGGCAGTTTCCGCAGTTTGAACACATGTTCCTCAAAGTATTTAACTGGGTATTTAACTATACATTCCAATATACTTGCAATGTAACTGATTTACGTAAAGATAATTTGTATCGATTTAATGAAATCTCAAAAATGGTAAATTTCATAGAGGAATGTCGCAATAACTTCTAATATGTCATAAATCTAGCAACCTACAATCGGCGTGCCCTTAAGCTGTCATGTGGCTGTCATTGTAGTTGTGGTTATTACGTGTGTCGAGATTTTTGTGATTTTAGTGTATATTTGACTGACTTTGTGACTATTTGTGGTGCGAATTATTTATGAACAATATTGTCATAATTGCATGATGAGATAACATAAAAAGTGCATAGTTTGCTGCAATAGCGACGAATCGGTGAACACTTCTTATCATAGGTGAGTGCAGGTTTTGTTTTAGTTTTCAGTAGCGTAATATATGGGGATAACTGGGATCAAAAGTAACTTCACTCCAGTTTAAGGTATAATAATGGTTGTTTAATGTATGTTTTGTGCACGCATTACATTTATGTCAATCAACATGAATTTTCCAAATTCCATTTTTTAAACTATTTGAGGACGTGAAATGCAAAAACTTATGCCACATTTACTTACAGAAAATCTATGTATGAGAATTTTATAGAACTGGATATAACCTAATGCAATTATTATATTTTATTGCTGAAGTAAGAACACGATGCAGCCATTCCAACAGGCTACCTTTCAGAACACTGTTAGATATGTTTTGAAAAACACTTCATGGTAATAATAGATTATCAACTGTTACAATGAAATTATAATAAGAGTAACTCTCTAAGTATAGCTAAATACTAATACAACTTATTGGTATCAGTTTGTAACATCACAGCAATAATTGAATCTATTAATGAACATCCAATTTTAATATAAAGTCGTACGCCACTGGTAATGCCCTCAAGCTGTCAAAATTTCCGTTACATGTTGGCTGGTCAGCGACCTGTGCATTTTGTTGTTTACACTCCCTCTATAGATGTTAACTCTGTGGGAAATTCTGTTTTCAGGTGCTTCCTCATGCATGCTATTGCTCACATTCAGGTTCTTCCAAAAGTATTCAATTTTCATTAAGATAATGTTACCTAATCTGCTTTTCATATTATAAATGTGCTCAGCTGATTATGGGTGTACAACAGACATGCCATTTACGATAACGGTTTTCCGGTGTTATTTAAGAAATGCGGACAAAATCTGAGTGAAATATTATATTTATATCATCATGCGACTGACAATTGATATCATATACCAGTTTTATTTCATCAATAGTTAGTTCTCTGTCTTTTACGGTCGGAGTTTTGGAAGTTTATGAGGGTAAGTTAATTTTACGTGATACTTGACTTAAATCATACAAAGGATTTTTGAACATAGTAGTAGTAGTCCACGAGTGAATTTCGGGATTTACTAAAGCGCAGTAGATTTTTCTCAGGTTTATACAGGGTGTTTAGCAGAGGGTTAGCCAAACTTCGTGAGTGTATACAGGCCAGTCGGGTCACGCTGTTATTTTTTTTTAAATAGCTCGTACCGAGGCCAATCCAAACCACCCCCATGTATGTAGCAATTATTGATAGTTCTCGAGTTAGGATTTATTTTTGGAAAATTTAAACATTTTCCTGTTTTTTCAAGAAATCGTCAAAAACAAAAGCAAAAATGCTTTTTGGCTTTAATTTTTTCTCTAATTATACTCAGAATTAAGCCTATTTTGATATCCAATAAAGAAAACCTATACATGCGACCAAACAGTGATTTCAAAGTTTGGGCCCAAAATGTACTTAATTGATGGTCGGATGTACAGGTTTTCATTACTGAATATTAAAATAGGCTCAATACTGAGTATAATTACAGAAAAAATAAAAGCATTTTTGCTTTTATTTTGACGATTTCTTGAAAAAAACAGGAAAATGTTTAAATTTTCTAAAAATAAATCATAACTCGAAAACTATCAATAATCGCTACACATACATGGGGGTGTTTGGATAGGTCTCGGTACGGGCTATCTAAGAAAAAATTAATAACGTCGCCCGATTGGCCACCCTGTAGATAAGCCCATTTCGAAGATGTTGTCATGACGGCCTCTTTTTCTTCACACCAGGAAACAGACAGGACGAGCTTTTCACTTCTTTACTTCACAATTCAATACAGAAACACTTAACTGAACTTCTCTTAACTACTTCTCAACTCAACTACTACCACGCAACTCGTGGCGCCTTATTTATAGTTCGTCGAACCGTCTGGAGAATTCGAGACATCCAGATGACATTCTGGAAGGCCCATCCGTCATTGCCGAAAACTCCAGATGATTCGATGACGTTTACGCGTCAAAGATCTAACCTAACGTTTTGGCTTTACGTGATACATGACAACTAAAACACAATACACCAACAGCATAATATACAGGATGTTACAATATTTTATTAATAGACTTGTGCCCTAAAGGTCTCTGATTTTTTACATCATTGCTTTTATTATATTTTCAAAAATTTATAAAAATGGACATTTTACTTCTGTCATTTTTCTTTAAATATGTTTTAAACTTACTTTTTGGGCGTTTTCGATCTGCAGGGTATGTTTTTGCAACTGAAATATAATTAATCACAAATACTATCGAAATAATAAGTTGTTAGGTGACATTGCTATCATCCTTCTTCTCTACTTATTGCTGTTTACCATAAATGATATTCTACATGAATCGCCAAGCTCAATCACTTGTCTGAATTAACGACATTGTTTATACACATTTATACATGTGTATTTGCTATGTAAAATACGGATCGCAAGTAAACGCACAACACACTTGTTTTTCAAACTACATACATAGTATTTCAGAAGGTGATAGTTAAGACTTTAGTGAATCGCATCTCAGAGCATTTTTTCAAAAAAGTTTTTTAGTGTGCGAAAAAATTCGCGATGTAAAATCATGCATTCTTCAAATATCTGTAATTTAACAGCCAAACACGATATCAAATCAAGGCCACCAAAGTGACATAGCGCAAGCTTTCTTCTTCAATATTCTTTTTGAATCATTACTGTAAGTTTAAAGGTTACGTCGGGAGCCTCTAAATGCGAAATTCATTTTTCTTGCAACCTTTGGACCTTACCTTTGGACCTTTTGACCGTTGGACTTTTGGATTTACCTCCCCTCATTTTAGATACACATACTGGAGAAGGGGAACAGGCGACCACGCCTCCTCGCTAACACGGGAATACGTATATTTTTGGATTCTCAGTTTCGTCCGCTATACCCTAGACCCTTAAGGATAAATGTAGTCAAAACAAGAATGTATTATTTGATTTTTGTAGATACAAAGTTATACATTTTGTTCAAAGTGCGCTAATTCCTGTATAGATGCCCTACATCCTACATCGGCGTGGGATTTCAAAATTTTTGACCAAATATGTATTTCATATTTTTTTACAACTAACATATGTTCATATCTAAATTTGTGCTACGTAATCTCTATAAAAATGCTCTTCCGGAACTATTTGCACCTATAATTAAAGGCTATACACCAATTGTCTTCCAGCATGACGAGTGTTCTGCACGCTATGTGATCACAGTCAGATAGTACCTGGACATCACCTTTCCCAACTAGTGGATCAGTAAATCAGATCCCATCGCATGGCCTCCACAAGAGCAAGAACTTGTTTTTAAAGTAGAAAGAATTTAACGATCTGGTTCAAATTACTGATTTGATGCAACTTTCGTGACAATGAGAGAAAAGATGTGGCTCTGCACCGTCACCGAAATCAGACAACGATGTAGAGCATGTATTAGAAGCAGAGGAGTGCACTTTGAACAAAATTTATAGTTTTGCAATTACAAAAATAATGCATTAATAAAAGCCTTAGCGTTATTGGGTATGAGAAACGACTGATCAGATAAATGATTCATATCTACAAGCATGATAAGGCTGTCAATAAGGAAACTTACACTCTTGATCTGAGTCAGGTTTATAATTTATTGATTACCAATTACATTAAACTCAAAACAACATAATCAAATATTTGATTCACTTTACGACTGAACCTGGTATATCTATTAAATAATATGCAAGTATAAAATATTCATATTTTTCTCACGCTAGCTTCAGTGTACAGCGGCAAATACCAATAACCAGGTGTACTGACAAACGGCAATTGTGGTTTTTATCCATCTTCTGGAATGTTTTTTGTTGTTTTTTCGTGCAAAGGGATACGTTATTCCTTGTTGATATAGGGGTGTGCTTGATAGGCAAAGCTTACTGAATACATATAAGTTGGATCACACCGCAAAAATATCAAAACGGCCTCCCCCTTGCCCCGTCTCCCCGGTACACCGGTAGCAGTGTACCGACGTCAGCCGGGAGATACGGGGCGGCGCAAAGTAGAGGTTGAACGTGTTAAACGCGAAGTCTATACAGTGTCTCAAAAATGTCGGAATTGTTTGCAGGAAATGGACAATCTTTCTAGAAGTTTGAGAGTAATCAATTTCGCGAGAAAAGATATTACCAATCAATGTAAATTGACTATCGGATGGAGAATGACAATCAGATCCATCCTTATTTTGTGGTAAGCCTTGAAATGTAAGGCATATACATACAGGGTATCCCACGACGATTAAGACAAGAAATATGTCGGAACTGGGCACATGTAAATTAGAGCAGATGTGTCTTTTTTTGTCATTGTACTACCCAATGAGGTATTTGTTTTTGGTCACGTGACATTCGATTCAAAATTATTAATGTATATATTGTATATTTGTGCCTGTGTTCTCCCGATAAAACAATTCCAACAAACTAGCACACTTGGGGTCTAAAGTGATCAGTTCAAGAGCTACAGGTACTTAAAGGATTGTATCACGCTAAGACCGTATAGTGAGACAAAGTATTTATTCGGTGGTCTTACCATACCACCCAGGGACATTGTAAATTATATTTTAGAGCTCGAAAATATTTTTATTGATAAGTTTAACAATTTAGTTCCTACAGTAGCAATTGGAATGACACTGAAAAGCAAAATGTCAAAAATCACATCCATGTAAAGCATTTCCACATGATTAACTTTTAAAATTGTACATACGAGTTAGATATACTATACCATAAAATTTATGAACTACGATCTCAAAAATAATCCAAATAAACAAAACATTAAGGTAGAAATACTACAGCACCTTTGAACCATCAGCTTTTACTTATCTACGAAATAGCTACAATATGTGAAATCATTTAAGATTCATTAGTAATAGTTTTACTAGGCTCTATTTATGTTACCCATTTATGTAACTTAGTCTATTAGCAGAATGAACGTTATATTTGTATTTGTGTGTCTAAATCGGCCGTCAATACATAGTTTTGTAATGATCCTCCTATATACGTACAACCCAGGCGTTAGCAAGTCCCCGCTAAAAGATCCTCGTACTTGAGCAAAAACCAACGCAAAAACTAACTGGCGCGTGCGGCCGCGGCATCGCTTTGATGTGAGTTGTTCAAAGTGCCGACGGAGAGTGATCCAACTTATATGTATTCCGTAAACTTTGTGATAGGTAAGGATGTATGCTTTACATTGTATTGTATTTGAATATTTGAATGGAAAATATTTATATATTTAATATTTTTAATGTTTTATATTTTCATGCAACTGATCAGGAGTTCAATGTACCGGTTTTCCATTTTTGATTGTTTTTCCAAATTTCATTTTTAAAAATGTTAAAATCTTTTACATTTTAATTATGGAATTTATATGTAAAAAAAATTAAATTTGTTTGTTAGACTGCACTGTCAAAGGTTATACTCACCTTTTTGCACTTTATATTTTTACTTATATATTTTTCCGTGTTTGTATGAATTCTAGCTCTGAACAAGACGTAAAATAAACTCCGAAACGTCGGCTCTTTTTAGTTAAAACCTCTTGCATTAATTTATCTCAAAATCCGAAGAAACCTTTCCTTCTAAAACAAAACTGGGATAAGAATTAATTTGCACTAGAATAATAAATTATTGTTTGAGTGCATTTATCTTTACTGTCATTGATTTTGATAAGTTACTTGAGCTTAGTGATACACGTAGCATATTATTGTAAGCAGCTTTGAGTATGGACGTTTTTAAAAGCACTTGAGCAACTTTGTCGCATTTATTTATTATTTTACATCAAGTTGAAATTAACCTCCCTAATTTTTTTAACATATTTGATAGCAATGTCAGCTCACAACTGATTATTCTATTAGTACTTGTCACTGATTTTTAATATACTTGAAGAAGGATACTCTACAGATCAAAAAAATAGGAAAGAGTTTACTTGAGTAAATTCAAACGGCGCTGTCACTGTAGAATTTGTTGGTATAAAAATTTAATCTTTTCATTATATTGACAAAACCGGATTTTTCCTGGTCTAGTAAACAACAAATTTAACATTTGATCTTAAAAAAAAAGAAAAAAAAGGATGTTGACCGCGGTGAGATTCGAACCCACGCCCTTTCTGACTGGTGCCTAGCGTCTTAACTGCTCGGCCACGCTGCCTGTGCTTCAGGAATATCAATACACCGTACATTATACGTCGTCAGTTACGTGCCGTAATTTAATTGATTTTTTTAAACCGGAAGCGATATTGACAAAACCGGATTTTTCCCGGACTAGTTTTTTCATGTTGATTCCGAATCTGTATTTAGTTTTTCTCTTGCACCTGTAGTTTTGGCTATATTTTGTATACGGACAGACGGGCGGATGGACGGACAGAGGCTCTGCATACTCTTTCTTCAGTGACTTCAGTGAGTCAGTGAGAGCTAAGACGACCAAAAAATAAGTTTAAGAAACATTTAAAAAATAAATACAGAAGTGAAAATGTTCATTTTTGTAAATTCTCATAAATTAATGATATAATAGATTCAGAGATGCTTAGGGCACAGCTCTATTAATAAAATATCTTTGTAATGGGCTTATCTATATGCCCACCAAGTTTGGCTAACCCTCTGCCACACACACTGTTTAACATTTATTTCTCTTTATTACTTAGTAATCCGCATATATTTTGGTAACTTTCCTCAACTTAAAAATTTGTGTATGTGTGGGAGGTACTAGGTCAAACCACATGGCGCTATTTCACACCGCAAACTCTTCTAATAAATTGATTACCGTGACTCAGGCTAATATACTATTACTTGTTTCAGAAGAAACAGTACGAGTGCTGAAATGAGGACAATATTCATCTGGTTAGCAGTTACAATTCATAACATAGCTTCGGATAAATGTGAAATACTTCATGGCAAACCCACGGAATATTATGACCGCAACCGGGGTAGAATGCGTACTACTTGTGATCGCAGCTTACCGCCTGAGATAAAATGCAACTATTCTGAGACTGGTAACTACCCAGATACCTCAAAGCTTTGTCAAAATAAACTCATCAGTTTAAGATTCTACCCTGACAATATTACAGTACTCCCAGGCTCAGCATTTAACACTGGTTTTGAGGTATCGAAGTTTTACTTAGAAGACTTGGGTATTACAAAAGTAACACCAGGTGCATTCAACCACCAATCTTCTGTCCAGTCCATCTTTCTGAGCAAGAACAATATATGTCAAATTGGTGATGGAGTTTTTAATTCATTAATGTCCCTAGAAGTACTGGATTTGTCAGAAAATGAGATCTCATATATCAGTGAAGATGCATTTTCTAGTGTACCATTAAAACAAGTCAATGTAAGCTACAATAATGTTTCATCTATTCCAGATTCCCTTAGAAATGTGAAAGTTTTAGACATGTCTCATAATTGTATTAAATCTATTCCACCCAGAATGTTTGCTACCAATACTTTAAACATTAGCAATAACAAAATCGATAAGATTGATTTATCATACTTTCCTAATATCAGCACACTATACATAGCAAATAACGAGATCGAAAGTATTAACGTTGCAGATACTACGTTGAAGGTACTGGATTTGCGTGACAATAAACTAAAAACCTTACCGGGAGATTTAAAAGGATTGAAGGTATTTAACGTTATGAGAAATCAAATATCAAAACTACCAAATAAAGCCTTGATTGCAAAAAATCTACAAGAATTCATTCTCAGAGGTAACAACATCTCGGACATTCCAGTACAGTATTTTAGAGAGCTTGGAAAACTGGAAGTTCTAGATTTATCAGAAAATAGTCTATCTGTATTTAATTTTGGAACTTTTGATACTCTGCAGTCATTAATCACACTGAATATTTCATACAATAAATTTAAAACATTGCCAATAGGTACCTTCCACTTGATGAAAGGTTTAGGTAATCTGGATTTCAGCCACAACAGTTTAACTGAAGTGGACGTTGATGATTTATTAAAGTATTTGCCAAAACTTAAAATGGTTGAAATGCAAGAAAATGCATTTAATTGTCATCATCTTCTAGAAATTTGCCATACATTACAAAAACATGAAGTAACATTTGAGCGCGGCTTATTTAGTGGAGGAAATAACGTATACGGCATGAATTGCAGTGGAGATTCAGATTTAATTAATGTAAAAGAAAGGTTAAAAAGTCCTGAAATCAACGAACTTTACCCAACATTACTAAATTACTTTAATAATGAATTTAGAAACAGCAACTTTGTGCAATACCTAGAAAACTTAGAAAATGAGGAGAGTGAAGCAGTAGGCTCCATTTTGCTATCGAATCTCACCGAAATTTTCACCAATATCAAGCAACTCATTAACGAAGTAAATAACACTAGTCAAGCGCATCAACATTCTTTAAATGGTATGAGTTTCAGTCAAAATCAGATGCTAGAAACCTTAAAAGGAATACATAAAGAGTTGAAAGCAATTCCGCATATCAATCAGCATTTAGAAGACCTTGAACAACGCCAAACAAGAACCGAAGAGAAACTTTCCTTCACTCAAACTGCAACTTCAAAAGAATATATCCCTGTTTTAATATTGTTAACAATAGTAGTAGGAGTGATGCTTGTTTTTGGATATACTATTTTGTCAAGAATGGGTCGTATTGGTAGGCAAAAGTCCGATGTAGAACTTGCTCGACTTGCAGAATCCAAACCTGATAGTGTAAATAGCTAAACTAATTTTATATCCTCACTATACTGTCATTTTTGTATGATTTTATGAATAAAACATCACTGAAAAGCTGTCTATTATTTATCAATAACAGAACTGCTAAATCCACTCAAATTAATCAGCTATATATGCCTTTGTCAGGACCCACCCCCCCCCCTACGAATCGTTATATAGGACTGCCAGAAATCTAATCCTCCTTCTTAACGATCATGTCTCCTGGTGAGGTAAAATTAAAGGTGGCAAATCTAATCTGCCCCCTCACCTCAAAAACTAAATCCTGGAAACGTGCTTATTGGGTAGATCATCTACAACAGCATTACAAAACTTACAAGGAACCTAAAACATATTACTAAAAATACACTTCACAAAGAAATACAAATTTTCAATATAAGGTATATTTATGGGTATCAGTGTATTATAAAAATGTACCACAAGCAAAAAAGCTTTAATAAATTGAATACTGAATCTAGAACACCAACCAACGCAATTATCTATGTATCTTTATTCCTGACTATCTTCTAATAAAGTGTTTAGACCTCTATTAATGTGATGCTCTATAAGAGCAGTATCTCTAGTACGCCATTGATGCTCTTTGAATTGGATGCTAATGTCTAACTTGTCCGACCAATATACATTGTGTACCTGAAGGCCCCCACTCACATAGAGGGATAACTTAAGGCTTGACTGCGCATGCCACAGAGTACGGGGTGTCCCATTTTGAGCACTTTTATGGGGTATCTCGGTTATTTTTGAAGATAGAGAGTTGCGGTTTTCGCGACAGTGTGCTACTTTTTGGTGAAACTAAAGATGTAGACAACAAAATTATCATGGCCCTCTTGGTTTTTGAGATACAGGGTGAAATCTAAAACTATCGATTTTGAGAACTATCTCTGTTGCCTTCTATCTTATTGAAAAGTATAAAAAAGGGTCTTATAGAATTTTTTTCTGTAGAATCCAGCGGTGTAGTTTAATTTTTTCTTACTCTAACCATTTTTCAGTTATGAAGCAAACATATATTTTTTAAATGGAATACCCTGTATATTATTTTTGAAGTCAATCGGAAATAATTCAAGCTTTTCAAAAATATATATCACTATGAATTTTTTCTGAAAACTAAGCTCAAAATTTCATCTTTTACTTTATTTGTAGCAGTAGGCCATGACTAATCTATTAAAAACAATATCCAAGTAAACAATTATTAAGATACAAAATACTCAATACTTTTAAACTCAACTATTTGATTGTACCTTATAGCCTATTAACTACTACTTGTAATAATTTTCAGGAAATATTATCTATTGTATTTCATAACTTAAAACCAAACATTATATCTGAAGAATATCAACACACTATTAAATTTGAATTTAAATCAAAATAAAAACTAAAAACATTTAGGAGCTTTTAGAAACGTTGGTTCAAGTTGGAGACTATTTTCTCGAATGCAAATCTGGCACAATTTCTTATTCTTTTAATGGCATTTGAAAGAATTATTGGTATCCTTCGTGTTATGGCGATTAAAAATTCCCAAACTTGGATCCTGGCAAATTTAGAAGTATCTTAAACTTGTATGGATAGTAATTGTATTTTTTTAGAACTATTTCTGCAGTTGATTTTTGTACCCCTACAGCTTCTTCTTTGTGCTTACAAGATGACGAATGCGTTGCTTCTAGGTAACCTAATACGTTTGTTTCTATTCTCCTTGAAATAAGCTTTAGGACGTGGTTAGATAAAGGATCCGTACCTAACCATATTTATTTTCAGATGAGCAAATATATCTGAAAACGATTGCTGTCTCTCTGATGGGTATCTAAGCTGCCATTCTTATAGAAAATTGACAATAATTAAAATGAAAACAAAGAAAGAACAAATCTATCTTTAATAATAATATAATTAAAAGCTGACAGCCTCGCAAGCTTTTTACAGATTTGCTTTTTTGTTTTTAAGAGATGAGTCATAGCCCACTATCTACTCAATATTATAATAACATAATATTCATCATTTTAACGAGACATTATTATTTAAAAAATGTATTTTGATTCTGTTTTTTTCGAATTTAAGTAGAAAACCACTTATAGAGTAATAACTGCTTATATGCTTATTATTTGTAGTTGATTAAACATGGCCTACTGCTACAAATAAAGTAAAAATTGGAAAAATCAAATTTTGAGCGTAATTTTCAAAATAACTTAATACTAATATATATTTTTGAAAATCTTGAATTATTTCCGATTAACTTCAAAAATAATATACAGAATGTTCTATTTAAAAAATATATGTTTGTTTCATTACTGAAAAATGGTTAGAGTAAGACAAAATCAAACTACACCACTGGATTCTACAGAAAAAATTCTATAAGATTTTTAAACTTTTCAATAAAATAAAGGACAACCGAGATACGAGGGTGGTTCCAAAATCAATGATTTTCGATTTTACCCTGTATCTCAAAAACCAAGAGGGCGATGATAATTTTTTTGACGGCATCTTTAGTTTCACAAAAAAGTAGCAACTGTCGCAAAAACCGCAACTCTCTGTCTTCTGAAATAACCGCGATACCCCGTAAAAGTGCCCAAAATGGGACGCCCTGCACAATTAACACTCACTGTGTATGGGGAAGCATGTGGCGTGCACAGTTAAGTCGTTGAGAATCAAACACTACTTGATGGTAAGCAAGTCCGTACAAGTTTCGGGTTGGAAGAATCGAAGAGTAGCCGTTCACTTCTCATGAACTGTTGTAGGTGGCATCATTTGTGTGTCATACTTTTTACCAGGGGACAACAGCCAACAACTCCAAATAAGGGTATTCGTTCATTCTCAAGTAATTATGCCAGACAGCAATGTGCAATGTGTATAGATACCTTGTTAAATCACAATTGATGGCACCACAGAAAGGTAAACTAAATAAAAGTAATATTGCCACGCGCCTTTCTAACAAACCTTATACAGGTTCGCAAAATATAATACGATCAGGGTTGTGAATGTCTGTCTCTAATCCTTCATCCAATGCCCAAACTACTTAGATATCCGCATGCTGTTGGTGCCATCAATTGTGGTAAAAAGATATAGCGGTAATTATGATAATAAATTCACTTGAGAATATTCATATCTTTTCAGTAACCTTTCTTTCCACCCAGCATCATCTTTTTTTACTATGCCACTGTCATCAACACAAGGTCTTTTCGTGACGCCATTTTACGCAAAACCGACGATCTTATCCGTTATGTGTGTGGAAAAAGACACTCCTCACTCCTCAGGTTTAACCTAATGTAAACGTGCGTAGTCAAACCGGGACCGTCGAGAGCTACCGGGCCTGATGGTGTATCCGTGGTGTATCCCCACCACAGCGCCTACGTCACGCGAGGCGCCGAGCGACCGTCCGGTCGCGTTTGTAATCGTCAAATACCCGCAGGGATTTTTCATTACCTTTTTGGGTTTGACGTGCAGCCAAAAATACCGACTATAGTTGCTGTGCGCCCTTCTGGAATAGTAATTATACAGGGTGGGCCAATAGTGCGTGGACGGAGGATTGTGGGCTTACTAAAAAAATATTTCAAAAACCTGTCACTTGATCATGATAGGGACCCTTAAGGGCTATAACGTAAAAATATTTTCAATCAAATATTGACGTTTATACAGGGTGATTTATATCAAACTTACATTTTTTTTAATGGAACCCCCTATATATTAATGCATATTTGGATTCCTCGATTAATTCTAGTGTGACACATGGAACTTTAGACCAACCGTTTAGGCGCAAATCACCATTTTTGGTATAAGTAGGTATCAGGAAAAAATTGAATATCGCAGCGATTATAAAACTTAGAAGGCCGTGACTTTGCGGTACGACTAAGCATGAAATGCGTCACCTTAGGTCAGAGGCCTAAATTTGAATTCTTTTTGCACTTGGAGAAATCAGTAGATTAATTAACGAAACTTCAATCACAGATAACTTGATTTTTTCAAATGGGAATGCCTATTTTGGTTTAAAGAATCAAATGTAAGATTTGATTGCCTTTCTAGCGATATAGCATTCTCGATATCAATCTTTTTTGGTTTTCATTTTATTTCAAATTTTCTATCAAATCGGTGCTTTTCAATTTGCCTGCGTGCAAGCAACCTAGCAGGCCATGAAAAATGAACAAAAGCTCGTTAATATGGAAGAAACCAACTAACTTAGTAGAAAGATGCGAACTAACTAGAGCAACGAGGCAAGATTATTAAAATTCCTTACAACATATTATCTCTAACCGTATACAAGAGCCGCAAGATATCTAATGTCAATGAGTAGCTGGGATATGGCAGAAGTGTTTGTTTTTCACAGCATACTAGCTATTGACGTTTACTAGGGCTTGACAGCCTTCCAAGATGATTAAAAATTTTGAAACAAAAGGAAAACTACCAGCGATTTTTGCTTACAGTCTAATATCTTTAGAATGAAATTTCACATTAAATGGGAAAAAAATTAGTGATTTCCGTTTAGTTAAGTCAAAAGTGAAGATATCTCCAACTGGAGCATTCTGAACATCTATTGAAATAATGCTAGAATTTTTTAATTACGCTATGTTATGATTGTGTTTATTTCATGTAGTTTTCTGCAAACTAAATTATCTTTTACAATTCAAACAAACTGCAAATCCAGTTTCATTTTCCGCGATTTTGCAACTAAATTATCTTTTACAATTCAAACAAACTGCAAATCCAGTTTCATTTTCCGCGATTTTGCTAATAAGTAGAAGTACCTACTGAAGCATTTGGAGGGTTCCAGTCAGAGGTATCATAACGTTTGACTTACGGAAATGGCTACTTTTTTATAGCATTAAATGTGAAAATTTATTCAGAAGACATAGATATTCTACTGCCAGCAACAATCAGTAGTAGTTTTCCTTTGATTAGATATTTTTTTACTGACTTTGGAAATTGGCTAATAGCTAGTGGGCTGTGAAAAATGAGCGTTCTTGTTACCGCTATTGTTTTTGGTTAGAGCTAATATGTTGTAAGGAATTTTCATAATCTTGCCTCGTTGCTCTAGTTAGTTTGCATCTTCCTACTAGGTTAGTTGGTTTCTTCCATATTAACGAGCTTTTGTTTATTTTTCATGGCCTGCTCGGTTGCTTGCATGTAGCAAAATTGAAAAACACCGATTTGACTGAAAATTTGAAATGAAAACTAAAAAAGATTGATATCGAGAATTCTATATCATTAGAAAGGTAATCAAATTTTACATTTGATTCTTTAAACCAAAATAGGCATTCCCATTTGAAAAAATCAAGTTATCTGTCGTTGAAGTTTCCTTAATTAATCTACTGATTTCTCCAAGTACAAAAAGAATTCAATTTTAGCCGTCTGACCTAAGGTGACGCATTACATGCTTAGTCGTGCCGCAAAGCCACGGCCTTCTAAGTTTTATAATCGCTGCGATATTCAATTTTCTTCTGATACCTACTTATTCCAAAAATGGTGATTTGCGTCTAAACGATTCGTTTAAAGTTCCATGTGTGATATATAAAGTCACACTAGAATTGACCAAGGAATCTAAATGTGCAATAAAATATAGTGGTTTCCATTCAAAAAAATGTAAGTTTGATATGAATCACCCTGTATAAACGTCAAAATTTAAGTGAAAATATTTTTACGTTATAGCCTTCAAGAGTCCCTACCTTGATCAAGTGACAGATTTTTGAAATATTTTTCAGTAAGCCCACAATCCTCCGTCCACGCACTATTGGCCCACCCTGTATAGGTACAGAGCGCATACCTGTGTTGTAAGTTCCAAAAGATGTAATGAAACGGAATCAGTGGTTAGGCACTATACATCGATATGTCTTCACGATAAAGGGTTCTTCTGTAATATGCACCAAACACTTCGAAGGGAGATTTGTAATTCGTACTGATACTGCTATAAGTTTACCTAATAGTTCCTCGAGCTAAGATTAAATTGTCTTCACAGATTTTGCAAAATACTGCTTAAGAATTACTGTAAAGTGCATGCATTCAAAACATTTTTTTGCACTTCAACCCCGAAAACTCGCCCCCAACTTTTTGTTTTCAAATAGCACCCCATAAGTTTTCCTACATAAATGAAAAATGATATTCCTATTTGATTTAAAATATTGTGGTACTTTGATTTTATACGCGAACCTATTTTTTTCGCAAAATCATAAGTGTAATATAAATAAAATAAGAATTTGTTTGACACGAAAAACTGATGAAAAGGGAAACTATGGGGTTTTTAAGGGTACTAAATGACTTATCATACATGCTTTCGGAAACAAATGTCTTTTTATGATTGTTTATTACGAAAATATTACGCCTAAAAGAACCGTTATTTTATTTATCTTATGCTTTGACTTTACGAAAAAACCGTTTTGTGTATTGAATCAAAGGCACTAAAAACAATGACCTCATTTATGTACGAAAAGCTGTGGACAACCATTTGAAGAAAAAATGTTCAGGGTGAGTTTTAAGGGTTCAAGTACAAAAATTTGTTTTCAAAGTATGTCCTATATGTCCTTCAGTATCCTTGAAACACCCACTTAGTTTTCATTTTTATCTGTTTTATGTTTTATTATAAATAAATATCAAGCCTCAAACAAATCCTTATTTTGTGTATATAATGACTACGCCAAAAATAGGTTTGTGTATAAAATCAAAGCTACTATAAGATTTTAAATAAAATAAAATACTTTTTGTGTAGCACTATTGACTGCTACATGAAAAAAAAAGTTGGGGGGAGTCTTAACGGTTGAAGTACAAGTAAAATGTTTTGAAAGCATAGTATGATTGGCCCTACAGTACTTTCAAAAATTCGACTCAGTTTTCGTTTGAAGATTTTCTGTTAGGAAATTCTGGCACACCCTGTATACTACAGCTCCTATATCCTCTTTTGCTCCTACTGCTACTGCAATCATGACAGCTATAATATGACTATGTACATCATTTGGTGAATAATAGATAATTTTATATCATTTGGGTGCGTTAAGTACAACTTTCGTCCAAATGATTCTAGTTAAATAGATATCAACTGGGTCCATTCATCACAGATTCAATTTCCTATAAATTCATTACTATACATAGCTTTGGTATATTTGATCGTTTTCTCAGTATTTCAAGAAAATGCTCGTAGCGCCGGAATTTCTCTATTAATCCTTGCAGATACGTGAGGCGTCTGGTGTGACGTCACATGCAGCACCATCAGGTCCGGTAGCTATCGACGGTCCCGATCAAACCCGTGCATAAATGAATGAATAAGGACCAGAGGCTATCCAGCATGGAATGTGGCTGGTGCATAGGCCACACGATGGGGCCTTTTGCGCCTCTATCCGCGCTAGTTCCTAAGACCTGCCCTTTTGGCAAAGGCAAGTACATTCTTAGGTCCTATCCGTTTTATCTCTATTGGTTCCAAGGTTCTTGAGCCTCATAGTCTGCCTGTGATAACCCAGGGTTTCTCAGCGACACAAGATGTGTGCCGAGATTCTTCCTCTTCACCACATCACGTGCACGTTGGGTAGTTGGCCACCCTCATCACGAAAAAGTGACGGCCTACTAGCAATCTCAAGTTACTTCTATCCAGAGAGAGACAAAATCGTCCTATTCTCTCTGCAGGCCCTGCTAATAGTTCCCGAGCTTTCCGGAGATGACCAGAGATGTTGTGCCATCTCAGAGAGCGTTGATTCTGGATCCACTCTCCAGTTGTTTTCCTAATCAAGTTTGCAGATAGTCCTAAGGCTGGTTCCGGGCCCACAAAACTGTTGCCGGATCCCATCTTGACCAGATGATCCGCCATTTCGTTACCCTTTACCCCAGCGTGCCCAGGTACCCACATCAGTGATACATTGTGTTTAGCTGAGATGTCGTCAAGAGCCCTCCTGCACTCCAAGACCAGTCCCGACGTTATTTTCCAAGGACTCAGTGCTTTGATGCCTGCCTGACTGTCAGAGCAGATAGTAATCCGCCTCCTAGACCCGTCAATTTCCCGAATACGATTTACACAAGCAAGTATCGCATAGATCTCAGCCTGGAATACTGTGGTGTGCCCCCCAAGAGGGAGTGAAAGTCTTGTATGGAGTCCGTAGACTCCCGAGAGCCCAAACCCGTGCATTCTCCTCTGTGTTATTATTACTTTATTAAGGCAGCCACTATAGGGTAGAGTCGGGTATATTGTACCGGTTGTTAAATTGTACCACCTCAATATTTATTAAATTGTAAGCTTCTAGCGTCATCTAGTTTGCTAATTTTATACCTCCTGTTATCAAAACGTAACTCACCAATAGGCGTGAATGGCGCTCTGCCATAAATGTTAAAATTTGTGTTTTTCGGAAAAACACCCTTACGCAGTAAGTATTATACAATCTTAGATAAGCCCTTGTATCCAAGTAAATACTTTTTGGTAGTTGAGTTGGCGTTTTTTGTAATTATTGGACATTTCTAAAGAGTTTGGACGGTTTATATTTACCCTTACTTCACTTTTGAAAAAGGAATAAAGCAATTTGTGTCAATAATATCGGTTCGGTAATTTGGACCACCACCTCGTTTGTTAAATCGTAACGGTACAATTTACCAAACTTCAGTATTTTTAATACTGCCAATGGTCAGAGCAAGATATGAAAGCAGCAGTAAGAAACTATAAAACTCCAAAATTAGGAGCAAACCAGATCTGCAAGCGATACAAAATTCCGAAGCTGACTCTCAAGAGACACTTATTGGGTACAAACACGAAAGCAAAAGCAGGAATTAAATAATAATAATAATAATAATAATAATATTTATTTACTCGCAAAGTACATAAAAAACAAAATTGTTGAAAAAAATGAGTAAATAAATATGTTAATATCCATAGAAGGACTAAGCCTGTGCATGGACAAATTAGTGTTACAATGTACATATTATACACACATAAATATTACAAATACTTACGTATGTATAAGATATAAATGTTGCATATAAGATAAATAGGGTTATGAGTAATTTGAATGAAATTGTTTATAAAATTATAAGATTACTTATGGATTTAGTTATAATATGACTTATTTATTAATTCATGTATTTCTTTTCTGTCTACTGAACTTAGCCATTCTTTAAGAGATTTTTTGAATCGTTTATTGGATAATTCCTTTATATCACTAGGTACTCTTTGATATAGTTTTGGCGCCAAATAAATGTTTGATCTCTGCATAATCGATTTTCTCGTTTTAGGTATGCTTTTTGCGTGTAATTTGTATCTTGTGTTATGACCGTGTTTGATGTTGTCTTGCTCATTTGAATTTTTGTGATAACGAGTGATAGTATGTAAGAAATAAAGTTGCCTGACATCGTATATCAGAGCTTCCCTGAACAAATCATCACTAGGATACAGTTTTGGTTTGCTAAACATAGATTTTAGAATTGCTTTTTGGAGGATATCTAAATCATTGATATATGTTGTGCATGCAGCACCCCATGCCAATATACCATAAATGAGATGGGTTTCAATTAATGCATAGTATACTGTACGTAGATGCTTTTCAGTTAAAATGTTTGTTAGTAATTTTATCCTATATGAAGTGAATCTAATTTTTTTCAATAAACTATTAATATGTACATCCCAACGTAAGTGTGAGTCTAAATATATTCCTAGATACTTTATACTGTTCAATTTGTCAATTTTAATTTTTTTATTATTTATGTTTAATGTAATATTGTCGAAAGTAGGTAAATACCTAGAATAAGATGTGAACGGTAAAAAGTGTGTTTTTGAAAAGTTGATTGTCAATCTTCTTTGAGTAAGCCACTGAATAATTTTGATAAAATCATTTTCAATAATAATTTTTAGTTTATTCCATTCTTTTTCCTTATACAGTACGGCCGTATCGTCTGCGAAACTGATTATTTTACCAACACAATCAATTTTGAAAAGATCATTTAAGTATATATTAAATAAAAGTGGTCCCAAAACTGTTCCCTGTGGAACACCACACTTAACAAACATTTCTTTACTTATTGATTTTGCTATCCTCACGGATTGTGGCCTGTTAGATAGATAATTTTCAAGCAAATTATACATTGTCCCACGAAATCCAAGTCTTTCTAATGTGTTTAGAAGTAATTTATGATTCACTGTATCAAATGCTTTTTGCAAATCAACAAAGATGCAAATGGAGGGTGTTTTCTCATCCATATTTTTATAAATTTCATTTACTACCGTCAAAATTGCATCTGATGTAGATCTACCATTTGTAAATCCAAATTGATTTGTATGTAATAGATTATATTTAGTAAGATATTCCTGTATCCTAGTAGAGAGTAGTTTTTCAATTACTTTTGATAAGCTTGATACCACAGATATAGGTCTATAATTGTTAATCTCTGCTTTATCGCCTGCTTTGTAGACAGGAGTTATTACAGCTTTCTTAAATTGTGAAGGATATGTTCCTAACCGAAAACAGCAATTAATAATATGGGTAAATGGTTCTGTTATTTCATGTGCTATGATTTGGACGATTGAATCTATGAATAATTATTTTGTTTTACTAACAAGCTTCTAATTTGGGATTTCTATATTTAAGTTTTACAAATTAATAAAAGGTTTAATTCATTACAACGTGTATCACAAATCCGTAAGGAACATCTAATATGTTTTGCTATGGTACAATTTACCCAAACGGGTGGTAATTTAGTGAACCAGTTGGGTAGCTTCTACCGTTTGCACCATTTTAGAAAAACATGTATTATGTCAAACTGTCACTCTTTATGAACCTTTCCTATTCCGCATTTTGATAGAAACATGTCAAGTAATTCTAATTTTTATTTTAATTGAATCCAAATAAGTCAATAGCGAGTTATTGGGCCATCCGGTGCATGACTGGTATCAACAGTAGGCAGTCCTGCAAGGATAGTTTTAGACGTCTGGAAATTTCAACACTACCGTCTTTGTTTATTTGTGAAATGGCGGTGTATACATTTATAAATAAAAACAAGCTTTTGAATGAAAATTCATGCTCTGTTGTGACCAGGCAATTTGAAGATCTGCACGTGGCTTTCGCTAAATACTATGTGGGTAAGAAATCGCCCGATATACTGGGACCTAGAATCTACAATAAATTGCCAAAAAATGTTAAAGACTGTTTAGATATCAACAAGTTTAGGATCAAGCTGAAAGACTTCCTTGTTTCTCAGTGTTACTATGCTGCCTCTGAATTTGTTTGTTTATGATTGTTATACAGGGTGGTCCACTAAGCGCGCGGTGCTCCCTAGCGGCCATACCGTTTAAACTAGACGAAAATGTTTTAAATAAAAAACGTTTCTTTCCAAATGCTCTACATTTAGAAAATAATTTCAAAGATGGCGGACTTTCGGTGATACCGGAAGTAAACATCAACTTCCTTATTTTAAATGGAACACCCTGTATTTTATTACGTTTTTGAATTCCGCATAGATTTTTAGGTCCAGTTTGTTAACCATTATTTATGTCTACGAAGCCTATTTTCGGAGTTATTCAGCAATTTTTACAAAATTTGACGTTTGTAGTACTTTACAGGAAACGTTAATATCTCGGAAACTAAACGCGATATAAAGATGCGGTTTTCGATTTTGAAACAAGCGAGGAACGTATTTGTATTTCAGTGAGATCATTGTTTCAAAAGAACATTAATTCAATAGACTAGCAATTTTCAAATTTGATAAACTAAAAACGTTAAAAACCTTTATTTTTCAAATGGGATGGTATCATAAGTTTTACATCGGTGGATGCGAAATTAAATTCTCTCTCACTTTTATCTAGGCACATGTGGTTCTATCTTTCATGGTTTTCAAGATATTTACGGTTTTGTAATTATGGCGTAGGAATTGGAAAAATCGTAGGTGGCGTGACTCGCAGACGAAACAATTGGCAGCAAACCTTTCATCCAAAGTGTTTCGGTCTCTAATACTAAAATGTGCTTTCGCTCCATCTACCTATAACCACATTATTCTTAAAAACTCCAGTGCTAAATTTTCCAACAGGTTTTCCAGATTTTCATTTAGAAAATTTTAGAAAATCTTAGTTTAATATGCGGTTTCCAATAATACCACTCCAAATGCTTAGACTCTATGCTGGCTGTCAACAAACCTCTCAAAATGTGGATTTACGTCGGTATAGAAATGTAAATTATGCCAGTTTACATGGCCGTTAATGATAACGCTGTAGCTACATTTCATAAAAAGGAAAATGAAATAATTTCATAAGAAATGTAGCTTCATTCGTAAACAACACACTTTTGGAAAGGAGTGCATCTTCTTGGATTCAAGCATGACTCTAGTTACAGAAATTCATCCAGTTTGCAAAGTCTTGTCTTTCTACTGCTTGATTTAGCTGCACGTGATAGAGATCCGTTAAGATCATGTTCACAGATGTTTGACCAATGCCCAAGTAGCGACTAATTTCTGCTGTACACTGCTATGCGGATCTTTAACTACAATTGCGAGAATGTCGAACTCACTATCTTCATGTATTACTACTACATGTTTCCTTCTCTCATATTTTACGCCCACGTAAATCAAAATTTTGAGGAGTTTGTTGACATCCAGCATGCAGTCTAAGCATTTGGGGTGGTATTATTGGAAACCGCATAATAAACTAATGTTTTCCAAAATTTTCAACATGAAAATTTGGAAAACCTGTTGAAAAATTCACCACTGGAGTTTTTAAGAATAATGTGGTTACAGTTTGATGGAGCAAAAGCACATTTTCGTATTAGAGGTCAAAACACTTGGGATGAAAGGTTTCCTGCCAATTGTTTCGTCTGCGAGCCACGCCACCTACGATTTTTCCAATTTCTACGCAATAATTACCATCCCATTTGAAAAATAAGTTTTTAACGTTTTTATCTTTTCAAATTTGAAAATTTCTAGTCTATTGATTTAATGTTCGTTTGAAACAATGATCTCAGTGAAACACAAATACGTTTTTTGCTTCTCTCAAAACCGAAAACCGCATCTTTCTATCGCGTTTAGTTTCCGAGATATTAACGTTTCTTGTAAGTACTACAAACGTCAAATTTTGTAAAAATTGCTGAATAACTCCGAAAATAGGCTTCGTAGACATAAACAATGGTTAACAAACTGGACCTAAAAATTGATGCTGAATTCAAAAACGTAATAATATACAGGGTGTTCCATTTAAAATAAGGAAGTTGATGCCTACTTCCGGTATATCCGGAAGTCCGCCATCTTTGAAATTATTTTCTAAATGTAGAGCATTTGAAAAGAAACGTTTTTTATTTAAAACATTTTCCTCTTATTTAAACGGTATGGCCGCTAGGGAGCACCGCGCACTTATTGGACCACCCTGTATACTTGTTTGTCTTATATACCTATTTTCTCTGTGTTTTCTATTTTGTATTTTTGCATTTATGTATCTTTTTTATGACGAATCCTATACATTCGTTTGAATGTCTAAAGGGCAATAAAGAATTTGAATTGGAATTGAATTTGATTTGACGAAATATGCAATGTGGTACAATTTGACCGACTTTACTCTACCTTAATAAAGTATTAGCGACGCGCAAGTATCCCGTTTTGCATGAACCGCACTTGTCCCGCAACGTTTTCCGATACATCTCCCAGCTACCGACGTCGTCTCCTTCCTCTTCCCGGCACTCCAGCTCCTAATCAGCTCCGGTCCGGGAGTTGCGCCGGCAACTCCACCTCCCTCCTCGTCCTCCTCATCCTCCTGCTCCGTCGTTCCTGTTCCCTGGAACTCCCTCCGCCGCGCCGTTCGCCGTCTAAAGCTCATTTCCGGCGTTCGCCGCCTGCGCTATATTAATTTTAAATTAAACCCGGATAAAACCCTCCCGGATTATCTCTGATGTAGTAGCTGGCGCGAAGAGCGGCGGCCGTCGAGGCGGCAGATGCAGGAAATGACGGGGTCTTGAGGTAGATTGCCGTTAATATCAGACTACACACAGACAGACTATGGATGCCAGACGAGGTACCTACACACTTTTCCGGAAATATACAACGTGTTCCAAAAAAAGGTGACCCCGTCTCTAGGTTAGGTAAAAAACCAAAAAAGAACTGGGGTTTGCTTATATATAGTGTTTTCCACTGGGCTGCACTCACCCGCACTGCGTTGAACTGAGTGCAATAGTTGTGTTCCACTGATAAAGTTCTATTGCACTGCTTGATTTTTAGTATGTTCCACTACCCGCCTTCTCTGAGTGTAGTGCGCACTCAGGGCAACTTTTTCGCACGCGCCTCAGGTTCTCGTGCTGTAGTGCCAGTGCAAATATGGCGAATATGGCGTCAAAAATGTCAGATTTTCTAATTTTAAATGAATTGCTAGAAAGCGATGAATGTAGTCATGATGAAGAAGAAATTGCAATGTTATTTAAGAAAAAGCAAAAAATGCCGAAAGTTATAAAATTTGTGAAAACTATAGTACACAAATTCAGCGATAAAGAGGTATACACTTTTTTCTAATAAATAAATATTAAAACTTAAAAAATCATTTTTAGTTTAAAAGTGATTTTCGTGTCGAAAGGACTACATGCTACAAGTTAATAGAAGAATTCAGGGACTCTCAATTCTTCCCCCGGAAGACCACATTTGCCATCATAATTTTCATAATCCTCAGACATTTTATACCTTTCTAACTTGAATAAACAGCTTACAGCTCTATTAACCTTAGAAAAAACAAAGGTCGGCTGTCATTATAAATGCACTGTTCTGCTTGGGTACGTTCCACTCAGGAATTGCACTGATCCCCACCGATATGCACTCTGTCAGAGCAGATGATAGAATTGCACTTGTCAGGAGCGCAGTGAGTGCTGCTCAGTGGAAAACACAGTTTCCACAAATTTTATAACTTTCGGCATTTTTCGCTTTTCCTTCAATAACATTGCAATTTCTTCTTCATCATCACTACTTTCATCGCTTTCTAGCAATTCATTTAAAATTAGAAAATCTGACATTTTTGAAGCCATTTTCGCCATATTTGCACTGGCACTACAGAACGAGATCCCGAGGCTCGTGCGAAAAAGTTGCCCTGAGTGCGCACTACACTCAGAGAATGCGGGTAGTGGAACATACTAAAAATCAAGCAGTGCAATAGAACTTTACCAAAGGAACATAACTATTGCACTCAGTTCAACGCAGTGCGGGTGAGTGCAGCCCAGTGGAAAACACTATCAAATAAACAGCTCTATTAACCTTAGAAAAAACAAAGGTCGGCTGTCAAGCTGTCATTATAAATGTACTGTTCTGCTTCTGCGCCCCCCCCCCCCAACCGCCCCGATTTCACCCCACCCAAAAGAAAAAATTGAAAATGATCAGGAACCCGTAAGTTTGAGCTGTTTTCATATTTTTAGTTTGTTTATTATTGCTGCGCCGCCACTGACACTATTTTTTCCAAAACATACGCGTTTTCTATCCTCGCTGCGGTAGTAATACTGTGTCAAAATTTCATTAAAATCAATTCAATAATTTTCGCGTTACGCAATATAGAACGATCTAAAACAATACTCGTATGTATACATCACAGGATTTTAAGTTGTACAACCCCCCACCCTCCAACCACCCCAAATTCACACTCACCCAAAATGACGTAAAAAATGATCAGAAACCCCTAAAACGCCAAAAAACAAAGTTTGAGCTGTTTTTATATTTTTAGTTTTTTTATTTTTGCCGCGCCGCCACTGACCCGATTTTTGCAAAACTTACGCGATATAGAACGATCTAAAACAATATTCATATTATGTATGTCCCGTGGTTTCTATAATAAGCATGCAACGTTCGGATGGACCTAAAAAAGTGTATCATGCCGCTAGGTTTTTCATTCACATATCCATGGACAGCCCATTACGAATACAACAAACGTTTCAGTATTACAACCCCCCAACCCCCAGCCACCCCAAATTTACCCCCACCCAAGGAAAAGTAAAAAATGATCAGGAACCCCTAAAAAGCCTAAAAACGAAGTTTGGGCATACATAAATTTTTCGTTTTTTGCTAATTACTCCGCCCCCCGTATAACGATTTTCAAAATTATAGGAACATTACCTACTACGACCCCACAGCATAACGCTGCCCAAATTTCATCACAATCCATGCAGCGGTTACTGAGATTACGAGGGTAGAAGAACGCGACCGACCGACAGACAGACCGACAGACAGACAGACCGACGGAAATGAGTGACATGGATTTTCGTTATGTAGACATCATGAAACGCCCAAAAAGAGTATTATCTCAAAATCGAAAATTTTCGCGATCACAATACTCCCCTCACCTATCGGTGTGGGCAGTAAAACATGGATTGAGGGCTTTTCTTTCTTGCAACATTTCACAAGAATCTATTCTAATCGGTATATCTTGATGTTGTCTAAGATTGCCATGGAAAACTGACATTTATTTATTAACTACTCTTGTGATGAGAATCCACATGCCAAAACGTTATCACATTACCACATTCATTTAAAGTTAATGTTTGGCCAGGAACTTTAGGTAACAGATGAATAGGTTATGACATTCTACCTGGAAATTTAAATGGTGATATGTATCTGGATTTTTTAAACAACCACTTATTCGAAATATATTAGGAGATTTAACGCTGACCGAGCGAAGATCTCTATTTTTTAACACGATCGAGCTCCACCGCACTCGATAGAAGCTTTGCAATTGGTTGCTTGGTAGAGGTGCAGAAGCTGCGATTCATTGGCCTTGTCGGTCATGCGATTTTAATCCTTTGGACTACACAGTTTGGTCCTATCTCAAGGAAAAAGTCTATGCTACAGAGCTCAATTCACGTCAAGAACTGGAAGACAGAATTCAGCGTCACTTTATTAACCTTTTAGCTGATTTCCATCCGTTTAGAAGATTAAAGGAAAAAAGGATAGACTTGTGTATCCGTGAAAATGGAGGACATTTTCAATACTTACTCCAATTGTATTTTATTTTATGTTCTTATTCTTTATTATAGTATTCTTCTTGTGGTTTGTTGCTTAATTAATGATTTTATCATTACTTTATACCCGCATCGGATATTACCCCATAATTTTCAAAACAAAATATTCCGAAGACTGTATACAGTATCGAGATTTTGATGCAGAGTTGAATGATGTTCAAGTTTACCTAAAATTTTTATCAATATAATAATAATAATAATAATAATAATAATATAATATATAATAATATAAGGAGGATGAGGTTGTGGGTGAACGTCTTTCGGAGGCCTCTGACATTTGGAGCATCAATTGCGAAATTTACGCTGCGGCTCTGAGGCTAGCTAGACAGGGGAGAGTGAGAGACTCTCCTGTTGAGAGAGCACAGAGACGGGTGCGCCAAATGGAAGCGAAAATCCAGTTGGCTCGCCAGGAAGCATCCCGTATCCAGTGTGTGATGGAATATAGAGCAGCTGGGAAGCCTTTTACGCGCCGAGTGCGCCAGATAGCCTACGGGTTGAGGCGCGACCATCATACACTCAGTCAAGCGGTACTGGTTGTTGTCAAGCAACACTGTCTTGACAGGATACGGATGCTAATCGCTGCTAAGCGATCGTTGGTGGCGCGGGCGAGAGGTCTGGAGCAGAACAGAATGTTCTACGAAAGGCCTTCTCGCCTTTTCCAACAGCCGCCTCCAGCCATAGAGCAGCCGCCAACTGCTGATCGCGTGGAGGCCTTTTGGAGGGACATTTACGAACAACCCAAACCTCTCTCAGCAGACACTCCGGCCTTGGCGCAGTTTGAGTCCGTTTGTAGGAGGACTCCTAACTTGAATGTACTGCGTCACCCGATAAACCCGGAAGAAATTCTTGACGCCTTACGAGGCGCAAAGAATTTCGCAGCTCCTGGCCCGGATGGTATAAACACCTACTGGTGGAAAAAATTCCCCAGTTGCCACCGGCATTTAGCTAGAGTTTTTAACTCGTGGCTAAATCAGGAGCAGCCAATTCCGGCTTGGTTTGTCGAGGGTCGAACCGTGCTTCTCCCGAAGACCGGAGATTTGTCTGATCCCAAAAACTACAGGCCAATAACATGTCTGAACGCGTGTTACAAGCTCTTCACCAGAATCTTGTACATGCGTATCCTTCAAGCTGTAAATCCTGTATTTCTCGACGTGTATGAACAGAGAGGGTCAAAGAAAGGAGTAGCTGGCTGCAAGGAGAACCTGTTGATTGACCGATGTGTCACGCAGGACTCTGTGCAGTACAAGCGAAACCTTTCTATGGCCTGGATTGACTATCGCAAGGCATTCGACAGCACGTCTCATGAGCTCATTGTGCGGCTGTTGGAATGTCTTTCGGTGGATAATCAGATAGTGGGGTGCATCAAACAACTGATGCCACTCTGGAAGACCCGGTTCACCATAACATCAGGTGAAACTCGGGTTCAGACAGAGTTGGTGTCATTGAAAAGAGGTGTCTTCCAAGGAGACTCCTTGAGTCCCTTGCTCTTTTGCATCTCACTTTTGCCTCTGTCCATAGCGCTGAGAAATACTAAAGGATACAGCTGTGGCACACCCAATAACCGGAGGCACAAGGTCACCCATCTGTTTTATATGGATGACCTAAAACTTTATGCCTCCGGCCAACGCGAACTACAACAATCGCTGAGGGTGGTGCAGGAGTACAGTCATGCTATCGGAATGGAGTTCGGGACAGACAAATGTGCATTGGTTCATCTCAAGAAAGGACGAAACGGAGATAGTGGAGATGAGGAACAGCTCGTTGATGGGAGCATCTTGCGACAACTGCATGCCGGAGATACTTATACCTACCTTGGAGTGGCGCAGCGTCATGTCCAAGAGGCAACATTGGTTAAAGAGTGTCTCCGCCGCAAGTATTTGCACCGACTCCGGCAGATCTGGTCGTCAGAACTGTCCGGCAAGAACAAAGTCGCTGCCACAAACATGCTTGCGGTCCCATTGTTATTATACACCTTTGGTGCTATACACTGGAAAGTGAACGAGCTGAAGGAAATCGACACGAAGACCCGCAAAAGGATGAATATGGAGAGAAGCTTGCATCCTAAGTCCTCTGTCCCGCGAATATACCTCCCGCGACACCTGGGAGGGCGTGGACTATTGAGTTTGGAGCGTCTGCACAACAGAGTAGTACTGGCCACTGCCTGCTATGTAACCAACAGCACCGATCCCCTGATCCGCTTCGTGCGAGAGCACGAGAATGCGGGAAAAGGAGCCTTTCTTTTTAGCGCAGCGAAACGAGCAGCCGAGGAGCTCAGCCTCACACTCGACTTCAAGCGGAGGTGTCAGCAGTCCATTACGGAACTTGCTCCCGCAGAATTAAAATCCCACCTTAAAACTGCCGAAGTCGACTTCCTTTTAAGACTTCATAAAGATAAGCCAATGCATGGAATCTTCTACAAACATCTGGAAGAGCATGGCTTGTCTGAGCAGTTGACCTTCTCTTTCCTAAGGTCTAGTGGGTTGAAGTCGGAGACTGAGGGCTTTATAATGGCTTGCCAAGACGGTGTCTTCAACACCTTGGTGTACCGTAAAAGGGTTATGGGTCTAGATGTACCCGACACCCTTTGTAGAGCTTGCCGACAGGCGCCAGAGACGCTTATGCATCTCTTGTCGGCGTGTAAGACGTACGCTGGGACGGCTTACGTCCATCGGCACAACGCGGCTCTACGAGTGCTCTACTATCATTTGAGGCACTCATACGGTATCGATGAGACACCGGTGCTGCCATACGCTCCAGGGGATATAGAGTCCGTTGTGGAGAACGAGAGATGCCGGATTTACTGGAACTACTCGTTCCCCACGCTCGAGCTTGTACAGGCAAACAAGCCCGACATAGTCCTTCTCGACCACCAACAGAAGACGATGTTCGTTATTGAGTTTTCGGCGCCTGCCGAGGTGAACATCGTCTCTAAGGAGGAGGAAAAGCGGACCAAATATCAGGAGTTGCTCGGACAACTTCGCAGGCTCTGGCCAGACTACACTGTAAGTCTGCTGGTTATGGTCGTTGGATCCCTAGGTGGAATGAGGAATACGCTGCTCTCTGCACTGCGCAAAATACCGGTGTGCCGTGCGGCGGCGCACATCTTAGCCGCCAGAATGCAGAAGGCAGTCATCCTTGGGTCCCTTCGTCTACTTAGGGCGCACGATTCGCGGACCCAGTGATTGCTCACCTCACGGTGTGAGGAGTAGTCATTGGGTAATGGAACAGCAGCCCGGTGTGTCGGAGCCCGGGCTGCACTTTTTTGTTTTAAACAAATATAATAAAATTTCTGGTACAAGCAATTCAGTGCAACATATGAAATGCTTGCGAACCAAATCAATAAAGCCATAATCCAACCCGAAAGGTTTCCCAAATTCCTAACACAGGGCATAACGTATATAAAACCGAAAAACGCAGATACCAAGAACCCTGCCAACTACCGCCCAATAACATGTCTCCCCACCTTATACAAGATCGTCACCTCAACAATATGCAGAAGGATTGAACAACACGTTACGCAAAATAGCATCCTTACTGAAGAACAAAAAGGATGCAGAAAACAAAGCCAAGGTTGCAAAGAACAACTGATAATTGATAGTGTGATCAAGGAGCAAACTAGGAAAGAACATAGGAGTCTTCATACCTGTTTCATAGATTACAAAAAAGCCTTTGACTCTGTACCCCATAGCTGGCTAACTAAAATTCTACAAATATATAAAATAAACCCAGGCATTCGTCGGTTTCTTACAAGAACCATGGAGACATGGCGAACCAACATACACCTCAAAACTCAGGACGGCCATATCCAAACGGAGGAGCTAAACATACGACGCGGTATCTTCCAGGGTGACTCTCTCAGTTCACTGTGGTTCTGCCTCTGTCTAAATCCGCTTTCCAATGCACTCAACAGCACAAACTATGGTTTCAACATCAGACACCAGAAAGCAAATCAACACAGAATCAATCATCTCCTCTACATGGACGATATAAAACTATATGCTGCCACTGACGTGCAACTGAGAGAATTACTCAGAATAACAGAGGTTTGTACGTCAGATGTCAGGATGGAGTTCGGGATGAGCAAATGCAAGGTGCTACACATAAACAAAGGCCAATGGAAGAACCATCCCCAACAGGAAATAGTAACCGGCCAGACGTTGGATAACATGGACAAGGAAGAAACGTACAAGTACCTGGGTTTCAATCAGAGTGTTAAGATAGACCACACACAAACCAAAGCACAACTTAGACAAGTGTTTAGAGACCGCCTCGTTAAGCTTCTGAAAACAAAACTGAATTCTAGAAACCTTACAAAAGCTATCAATACATTTGCAATACCAATCCTCACGTATTCATTTGGCATCATCAAGTGGTCGCACACTGACATAGAAAACATCCATATACTCATACGAACAGAACTTACGAAACACAGAATGTCACACCCAAACGCGTGCAAGGAAAGACTCACCATAGACAGAAAACAGGGGGGCAGAGGAATTATAGACATACAGTCACTTCACTCAAGACAAATAAAAACACTCAGACATTTTTTCCAAAGCAAACAGACAAACCTACATAGATCAATAGTCAAAGCAGACAAAAACTATACACCACTTAACCTCTCTTGTCCAGATCACGCAGCAGACACATACAATCACATCCAATCACAACAAGAAAAAATAAACACCTGGTCGCAGAAAGCACTTCACGGCAAACATAGGTACCGTGTCACACAAGACCATATTAACGAAAGACAGTCATACACCTGGCTGCATGATGGCCAGCTGTTCCCAGAAACGGAGGGCTTCATGCTTGCCATACAAGACCAAGTGATTGCGACACAAAACTACAAAAAATACATAATTAAAGATCCATCCATAACCGACGATAACTGCAGAAAATGTCACCAACAAAAGGAAACAATAGATCACATAACAAGCGGGTGCAAAACTCTTGCTGGTACCGAGTACACAGCCAGACATAACTCTGCAGCCAAGGTCATTCACCAAGCGCTAGCCACAACGAACAAACTAATAGAAAACACAGATCCATATTATAATTACACTCCGACATCAGTACTTGAAAACAATCAATACAAACTATACTGGGACGTTGAAATACATACAGACAAGACTATCCCAGCCAATAGACCAGATATAGTATTCCAGTCAAAGCTCGATAAAGTTACGTACCTGATAGACATTGCTATTCCCAATGATGTGAATATACAAAACACCTACGCTGGGAAAATATCTAAGTACACGGACCTTGCCATGGAAATAAAACGCCTTTGGAAGCAGGACAAAGTTACTATTGTTCCATTCATTATGTCAGTCTCAGGCCTTACACCAAACACATTTACACCACACCTACAACAGTTAGGCCTGGACGAAAGGTTACACAAAACATTCCAAAAGTCTGTAATCCTGAAGACCTGTAACATCGTACGATCCTTCCTAAATTCAGATCAGTAATAGTTCAGGTGTTGACTTGGCACAGCCCGTCAACATTTGTTGCTACCGCAGTCATGCGAGAGAAACTTGGAAAATCATAATAATAATAGTCATAGTCATAGTCATAATAATAGTCATGCGAGAGAAACTTGAAAAATCAGAATAATAATAATAGCATTTTTTGACCTTTTTGTTACATTGCACACAGGCCTCACACCAAACACATTTACACCACACCTACAACAGTTAGGCCTAGACGAAAGGTTACACAAAATATTTCAGAAGTCTGTAATCCTGAAAACCTGCAATATAGTTCGATCTTTCCTAAATTCCGATCCGTAATAGTTCAGGTGCTGACTTGGCACAGCCCGTCAACACCCGTTGCTACCGCAGTCATGCGAGAGAAACTTGGAAAATCAGAATAATAATAGCATTTTTTGACCTTTTTGTTACATTGCAGCTTGTCAAAAACCAAAAATAATTCATTTAGGACAGAAAAAACTCAGAGTCCGGTCAATTGCAGTCCTTAGATTCACAACACACATAGGTATAACACAAATATTATCACACAAGAGATACATACAAGAGTTTTACAAGAAATACAAGTTCAAATACAAGTGAATAGAGGTGATATTTTAAAAAATTCATCTACAGAGTAAAATGCCCTGTCCACCAAATATGAATATAAATTTTTTTTTGAATGATGCACAGTCATCTGGCTCTCCAAGTATGTCTACCAGCCGATTATAGAACATTATTTGTTTATATTTAACACCGTTTTGAGATATTTGTAGCCTATAATAGGGTTTATGGATTTTCCGATTGTTTCTCGTGTTATGTGAATGTACATCGCTGTTTCTCATCTGTGAGTATTCAGAACATTTCATCAAATCAACAATTGTTAGATAAATATATAATGATGGTAATGCTAACATAGCTGATTTTTTAAATAATTCTCTACAAGGATAAATTGGGTGGACTCTGGCTAGGTTCAGGAAGATGAAATTTAAAATTTACTGTGGCAGCAAGTTCAGCACTCCAGTTAACAGGTAGTTTCCGATAGAAGTGAGTGGAGAGGAGGCCTCACTGCATGACCTATAGTTACTTATGCATGAAATGAACCTTCAGTGAATGGTTCTGCGTTCTGCACAAAAAAATGACTGAGCATCGAAAAAGAGCATGTTGCTGTCGCCAACGTACCGTCTCCTGGGATGATAGTGGTTTGCCTGGTTCCATGCACGATATTAATGTACTGTCGTCTGCGAAGCTTTAGATTAGATTGGATGTTATTTCCAGCAGCTCATTGATGTACAGCAGAAACAGTGTAGGAGATAGGACAGATCCCTGAGTTATACCAGTGTTTATTGAAAATACGTCCGATGAGCAGCCCTTGACTACAACGGAGATGGGTCATTTGGAAAGCTATTCAGCCACTAGCGCAGGCCAGATGGTAGTTCTTAGGATGACAATGCAGATTCCTGAGTAAACATCCATCGTTTCTTCCATTAAATGGCCCTATTAATTGCAGCCCTCTGTAATTTTTGGAAGTCGCTTATTCCTGTCCAGTGCTGGATGTCTCAGCCAGAATAGCTTTTTCCTTCCAATTGTTCTCCTTCCTCCTTAGATCTTTCTTTGAAGAATGAGACGCAAGAGGTGATAGCGTTCCCCACGCATTTATGTGTCATATTTTCATCTTCCTTATAACCTCAAAAAGTTTCCATTCTGCTAAACCGGCTGTCCGAAGAACATTCTCATTTCTCATATGATCGACACAGGACACTTAGCATTCATCGCAGTCTACATTTCGAATGCTTCGACCTTATTTATAATTGCTGCCTTCAACGTCCATGCTTCCACGCTGTACAGTGAAGTAGACCAGACATAACATTTCATCATTCTGTATCTGAGACTGAGGTTCAAGTTTTTGTTGCTGAGAAACATTTGTTTTCAGGAAAATTGTCCTAGCTTGTTCAATTAATTCTGCATCTGATCTCCTGATCTGGGTCCCATCTTTAATTTATAATGTATGGGGAATATTTAATTTTGCTGACCCGTTCGATGCCCTTTCCATTCAAGTGTATTCGAGTGTTTGGGATATGGTTACTGCTAACAACCAGTAACTTGGTTTGATTGCTGTTTATCTTTAGACCCATCCTTTGGCTCTCCCCATTAATGCGACATTGAAGGTCATTCACATTATCCGCTAGTATGACATTATCATCTGCATATCGGATATTGTTGATTGGAAATATGTTTATTTTAATGTCGATAGGGCTATCCGAGGTTGCCTCAGTAAATAGATGCTCTCCACATATAGGTTGAATAACATCTACGACAAAATGATCCTGATCCTACATTATGGAATCGAATACCTGCTTTTTGGTTCCAATATAGATTACTGATCACCCTTACATCCTTACCATAACGTCCCAAATCGCCGAGATATGATATGAGGAGATCATGCTTGACAATGTCAAATGCTTTCTCATAGCCGATGAAACTCATGAGGATACCTTTTCTTTGATCTTTGCAGTTCTGTACTAATGTTTGGCGACTACATGTGGCTTCTCTGGTTCCAAACCCGCTCTTAAATCCGAACTGATTGCTCCCACTTACCTCCTCACATTTTTTGTGGAGTCTTGTATGTGGGAAGAAAAAGCTCTAGAAAGTGGCTCATTAAACTAATGAGACGATAATATTTACATGAAATTGCAGTATTTGCGGTAAACATGGAGTGGAGCCAGTCTTCAGGAAGATGGCATTCTTCTGTGCTGCGCGAAAATTGCTTCGATCTTACGTCGACAGGGCGCCATCTTTGAAAAAGCACATAAATTGAAAGGGCGGTCATCTTTTTCAAGCTCCTGACAAATACTTCACAACTCTATGCAGAGTCAAAATATTCACCTACTACAAAATGGTGGAATATTTAGTAGGTAATTGCCTGAATACATCGTGATAAGAACATAATAATTGTATTATAAACATGTTGTTTTATGTAAATTAAAATACGACTAAATGCTTAAGATGAATTTTACATTCTTTTTCTATATCTATGTATAACTTCAAACTTTAAACAAACATTTCTTCTTTAATCTCCCCCACCTTTTATTTTTTGAACGGGTCAACTCACAAAACTGAAACTTGGGATAATGAAATTAATGCAAGAATACTATATTTTGCAGTAAAATTGGCAGATGAAAATTTCAAGATGGCGACTAGGCGCCATCTTTGGTAAAACAATATTAAATTGAGAGGGAGTCTTGTGACATACCTTTTCAAAGCTTCTGATGAATACTTCATAACCCTAGAAAGTTAAAGTCACTACCTTCACGTACTACAAAATGGCAGAAGATTTAATAATTACCTGATACAAACACAAATCTAGAAATATTAAAGTTTGAAGTTAAACGTAGAAATTTAAAAAGAATATAACGTTTATGTTAAGGATTCAGTTTTATTTTACTTCAGATAAAACATGATGAACACTGATGTTCATAATATTAAATATTCCGCCATTTTGTGGTAGGTGAAGATATTGATTTGTATTTTAGAGTTGTCAGGAGCTTTAAAATGATGTGTCACAAGACCCCTCCTTTCAATTTAATTTTTATTTCAAATATGGCGCTCAGTCGCCATTTTAAATGCTTCATCTGTCAGTTTTACACCAAAATATAGTGTTCATGCATCAATTTCACTATCACAAGTTTCAGTTTTTTTAGTTGACCCAAGAATGAAAGGGGGTGACATGAAAAGGGGCACTGTATACAATAAATACGCGCAAGCAAAATGCAGAATGCTTGGGTCAATGACAACCATAATGGCAGCAAAATAATAATAATAATGTTAAGGTAAATGGAACTGGTACTATTCGTCATTGTCACTCAGAGCGGTCCGGAGGACCTTTGCTCTTAGTTGCAGTCGTGTCAGTCGGTCGGTCTGTCAGGTCTGGTTATCCAGGGACCAGACAAAGTCATGGAGAAGTAAGGAAAGAAAAAGAGAGGAAGGAATGAGAAGAGCAAAGAGGAGGAAGTGTGTCGGTTGGAGGGTATAGCTTGACATAGTCGATTTGAGTTCGGTAATTTTTGGGTTTAACCAAAAGGGTTAATTTTGAGGTTCGGCATCTAAAAGGGCAAACATTTAGTTGTTTCCAAAATTGCGTGATTTGATTTTGATCACAGTGCGAGCCACGGCATGGTGTGCTTGCGAACTTGCTCGACTGTGTAGTCCACTGACTCGCGCAACAGAGGGTTGCTGTGCGATTCCGCTTGACTATAACCTCGTTGCGCCTGTTGTTTAATGTAATCCCTCAAGTAAGGGATGTCAAGGTCCATGTGAAGGGTATAATTGGAAACATATCATGGGGCGTTGGTAATTGTACGCAATGTCCTGCTCTGCAGAACCTGCAGGTTTCGCATGTGCGTTTTGATGAGAAAACACCAAGCCGCACATGCGTAGGTAATTGCTTGTCTAGTAATCATCTTGTCAAGTCGAATTTTATTTACCAAACTCAATTTTGAAGTTCTACATAACATAGGGTAGGGTTGACGAAACGTAATTTCGAATTTTGCTTTTAACGCTTGAGTGTGTTTCTGCCAAGTCATGCTCTTGTCGAGGGTAATTCCTCGGTACTTGGCAGAATTTTCCCATGAAATCCTAGCACCGTTCACTGAAACCTCTAACGGGGCACCACGACGTTTTGATGAGCCACCGATCCGCCCACTCTAACACTTCATCCACCGCGAGCTGCAACTCATCACGAACTAGATTTCCAGTCCGCGACTGAGCTACAATTGCGGTGTCGTCAGCGCAGAGATAGACTTCACAGTTGCGGGGGCAAGGGACATCGTGTATAAATAGTGAATAGAGGATTGGCCCAAGGACTGAACCCTGAGGAATTCCGGCCTTTATAGGCCGTAATGTCGAAAAGGTGTTGTTAATTTTGATTCTAAATTTCCTTCCTTCAGGAAAGCATTTTAAAAGTTTTAGAAGCCAAAATGGAAAGCCCTCTTGAATTAATTTATAGAGGAGGCCCTCGTGCCACACCTTGTCAAAAGCCTTTGATACATCCAGAAACAAGATGCCAGTACTTTTGTCTTGGGTGAATCCGCTGGTTATACGCTCCACCAGCCTGACTGCCTGCAACTCTGTGCTATGCTAAGACCGAAACCCAAATTGAACGTCAGGAATCATGTTGTGATCTGACGAGCAATTGTCGAGGTGCCGTTTAATCACCCTTTCGGCAAGCTTAGACGGCGCAGACAGCAGACTAATGGGACGACAGTCCTGCTGAAAAATCGAACCCACCTTCTTTGGAATCATGATGACATCAGCAACCTTCCACGCCTTTGGAATGTACTGAGTTCTGAGAATTGCGTTAATTGTTGCCACCAGATATGTCAAAGTCTTTGGCGAAAGTAACTTTAACGCCTTATTTATGATCTGGTCCTCTCCAGGAGCTTTACGCACCTTGAGGTCGTTAATATGACCCTGAAGCTCTGCTGGTGTGATGGAACTGGTATGCCGTCTAGCAACGTTGTCGAATTCAAAATAAATATCCGAGTCACAATTAGTTCGGTTATTGAAAGCTTTAGGTACTCAAAAAGATAATCTTGTGACTTAAGAGGGCAAGTTTTTGCAAATTCGAATCAGAAATGCTAAATAGTACAGAAGAATAAAGCGTTTTGATATAATAAACATATAGGTGCTGTGGAAAAGTTAATAAAAAATGCAATGAATATTTTGATGTTTGTTTCTACGGATGAAGTGTTTCCTATAAATTCACCAGGCAGAACGACAAAAAAATATCACTTAGTACGGCACCTTCAGAAATATCCGGATTTACATAAGGATTTATGTCACGTGTGTGCAATAAAAAGTGTACTAAGTGTACTAACAGATCATGTTCTTGTTCAAATGAATAATTGTATTTTGCTAAGAATAGGACTTTTATTTGTTCTTTATTTGTTGGTTCTTAAATAAAATATATATATAAATAAAATTTTCTGTTATATTTATTTCATTCCGTCACTGACGCTGATTAAATTAAAAAAAAGAGGTTGGGGCATTTTGTGCCAGTCATTCGGAAATGTACAGAATTAGTTCTGTGCATTTCAAGTTGCGCAAAACCAGTTATGGTTTTTTTGAAATGCTCAATAGCCGTATAAAATTAATTTTTCGGGTTGGAGAAACATTCCTTGCTCAAAACTACTTTTGTGTATTTTTTTCAGAAAATTTGAAAGCACCAACTAACACATACACGGCCATTCTGTTGCTTCCTACCGGATTTTTCTTGAACTACTCCTCCACGAAGGCGGCGGGGATCTCATTCAGATACGAGCGCCCTCTTTTGAAAGCACCTACAAGCAACAAAAGCTTTCCGGAGATCTTCCTGCAGAAAGCTGATTCAAGCCTCGCAGGATTCGTCAATAGACGATATCCTGCGGAGACAAAGCAGGGGCTCCGATAGTAGGAGGGTAGATTTCTGTACTCAGGGGGTAAGTAGTAATCAATACTTTACAGGAGCATTGGCGTAGCTTCAGGATTAGAGGGCTTAGAATT